>JAOWBP010000001.1:49534881-49550118 GCA_028571105.1 Tragopan temminckii | reverse complement strand
CCCTGGGGGAGGGGGGGGAGGGGGAAGAGTAGTAAATAATTGCTGGACTGGACACATTAATGAGGGTCATACTGGCGTACAGTTTTCAGAGACAGCCCTTCACTTTCATTAGTCATACAAGGTTGGCTTGTAGGATCAGGAATACTGATTCTTGGCAGGGTAGCCAATGTTAGGGAAAAAATATATCATGAGAAAACCAGAAACAAAAAAGGAATATATAAATAAGCCAAACTTCTCTTCTTTACTAAAAACAGCTAGAGACACAAAGAAACCATTGCAGGGCCTCTGAATTTTCCTAGCACTTCCAGTTAAAATGGATATTTCAGATGTAACTAACTATAGTCAAGTGGAAATGCTATTTTGAAGCTTGGCTATAATTAGAAAGGAATTTTTGCACAATAAAAGAGATATCTGATGCTTGATCATGGTCAAGCTCAGAGCACAAAAGGCAAAGACAAAATATATTTTGTGGGTACTATTTCTGATTTGAGCTTAGAAGTATTCGGGCTAATAGATCCATAGTTCCTTACTGTTGATGGTGTCAGCTAAGTTCTTCAGCTGCTTTGCATTGTCCAAGACTTCAATCCTCTGAGTGTAGGGATTGTACCGAACAGAGAAAGGACGAGGGATTGTTTGGGCAAATTTCCTGAGGCAAAAATACAAAAACACACGCAAACATGAAAAGTTCCATTTTTCAGCAACTCTTCTCAGTTGGCATGTACATTTGCTGATGAGGGGAGGAAGCAACTGAAATTCCTGCTGAGTGAGATGAGACACATGGTGTTCCGTAACACACTTGAATCTTTACTTGTCCTTACCACCTCTAGTTTTTCCAGACAAATCTAATTATTCTACACTTCTCCTGATACAGGACAGCTACATAGCTATCAGTATTTGCCAAACAGCAAGATCTCATTTTCCTTTCAGTAATGCAAAATCCTGATCCATGTCTACAGTTTCTGGGAAAGCAAAGTCAAATATTATCATATTATGCCATCCTGCAATATCAGGGAACACGCAAACTTCTGGCATGGTTTGTAGTGGTTCCCAGGTCACTGAAAAATAAGAGATAGTCAGTGAAGTGAAGCTGCAGTTTTGCCGCCCTTATTCACAGCCTTCTCTGCTGCAAAACAGTAAATTCCATGGCAGAAACATTAAGATTTAAGTATCTTGGGATAACACTAATTTGCTTTACCACAGAATTGTAGAAGGGAGAACTGAGTGGGAAAAGATGGTCAGAGCTATTGTTCCAGACTCTTTGCAGGACCCAGCAGGATACTGGTTTATATATCTGCTTCAGATTACTGAAGTTATTGCAGAAGGAGGAAAGAAAGCGAACAAGGGTTGATTTTGAAGCCTCACTGTATAGGCTGTGACTCAGCATGGTTAATCCCATATTCCCAGAACAGTGGAATATGTTGGATACCACTTCTACATTGCTCCTCAGTTTAGCCATAATTATTATCAGATAAGGCCACTGTTTACAATAGAGTCCAGCGTGAGCAGACCACAAGGTGCGACAACAGAAAACAATTACGCTGGCTACGATGAAAGAATTTAGTATTGTCAGTTCAGCTTTTCTAAGTGAAAAGGTCCTCTTCAGAAGATGGTCTTCCTAAATCTCTACTGCATGTAAGATCCTTGTTAGAAGATGAATACCTCTAGGTGCAATATTTCAGGTCAACTTCAGAATTTTTCAGGGAGGTGTTCTATTACACACACACACACACACGCGCGTGTAACCCATGAACACAGGCACTGAAACAACACCTTCACCTCTATTTAACTAGTTTTCCAATTCTATTTTTGAAACAAGTGAAAGAAGCAATAAAACCTATAGAATAAGGAGTTTTCTATAGAGTTAGGCAACATCTTTTTCTCTTCAGAGTAAGGCTTTCTCCTCAGCTAGAGAGGTACACAGTGAAGATAGAAACTATATGCAGGATGTTAATAGCATAATGCAGACAAGAAAGTTATCTTTTTCAAGTATTGCCCCACAGAAAAAGGCAATAGAGGCTGCAGGTTAATGATGACTGAGGAAACAGTAGGGGAGGTAGCAAGGAAGACCTAGCACCAGGGAGCCTGGGGCAGGTGAATGTCTTGGGTCTTGGTATCTGTTAATCTCCAAATAGGAGAAAGTGGAAGAGAGAAAGGAAAATAAAGAAGAGACAGCAGATCTGGGACAAGTCTCTGTATAGCATCTGCTGTGAAAGATTTATTGAGCGTGAACAAGATTAATCCCCAGATGCTTGGCTAATGTCCAGAAGGAATGTTGCTGTTGATGCTGTTATTAAAGAAAAATAGAAATATTTCTGCGAGGTAGAACCCAAGCTGAACCCCAAATGTAGTCTGAGCCAGTTCTGTTTCAAGAAACAAAACTGAAACTGGACTTTTGCTTCAAAGTCTTGTACTGGAACTGAATTTGTATTTGAGTCACAGATGACTGAAAGATTTATTAAGTAGCCCTGTAGGCTTGTAAACCCACTGTTCGTAACAAGCTGGAGGCTCTGTATTAAGCTAACAACAGAGGACTCAGGACTGGGGTTATTAGGCTTGCTGCTAGTTTCATTTAGTTGTAATATCAGTTGTCTAATGACCATGAAGCTATTACCGAATGTGCTACAGTTTTGCTCAATTCTGAAAAATTCTGTTTTATAATGCTTAGTGTTAATAATTTTTATATAGGCAGGAATATCAAGTAGTTATGCTGTACAGGGTGAATTAAGTCAGACCCTAAAGTATGATGTAACATAAAGGACTATTAGAGGGCTGATAAATGAGGCCTAAAGGCATGAAGGTAAGATGGGATAGAATGGGAAGGGTTAGGATAGGATGGGATGGGAATGGGATGGGAATGGGATGGGAATGGAATGGAACAAGCTAGGGTAGCATATGGTAGGGTAGATGATGCTTTGGTCCCTAGGCTATCAGCAGTTCTCACTGATTAGGTGTTCATAGTAACTTAGGAGCTGAGGGAAAACAAAAAATAGACAAACAAAAAACTCACATATACAATTTGAGATGAGAAAAAAGAGACACAAAAGATGTAACGCATGTTAGAAAAGATAACAGTGACTCTGAACAGACCTTGGGCTAAGGAGGAGGAAAGGAAACGTAAACATATTTCACCTCCTCAGGAAAGAGAGGAAGAAATACTATATATTAGCATCACAATCTTGCTCTGAAGACCTCAGGAGATGCTGATAACTTGACAGCTCCACCTCCTACCCCCAGACTAAAACTGTTGACTTTAAGACACAAAAGAAAGTGCAAGGGTGAACATAAGTTGAAAAGAAAAGGGAGAAGACACAAGAAAATTTTTTTTAATAACAAAGTTTAACTATATTATTGTTAAATAAACTTTTTTTGCCTTAATTTGCTAGCTTTGACTGATAGTATTATTATCATTGCAATTGGACTATTAATCTGGGTTCTTGTTTTTTGTTTTTTGTTTTTCGTTTTTTAAATGTATTTTGGTTAAACAGATGAAACTCTTAATTAGAGCAACCATAAGTTCTTGGCTTCATATACCTATGGCTTTTCTACCTATGAGAAGATTTTGGGTGTAACAACTGTTCAAACTCCTAGAGCATTGCACAACTTTTTCTCAAAACATTTCTGTCATACCAATACCTGTTACAACAATGAGATCTGTTGAATTTGCAGTGGATAAGGAATTGGGTTATATGTGGAATGATGGGCTTACCTTAGCTTTTCCTTTGCATCATTAAAACTTTCAGCAACAAAGTAGATAGGCTGGAACTCAGTAACAGAGTAATTCTGCACAGAAGTGTTCTCCAGGACAAGAGGCCGAATCTCAGGCTTACTTGATAAACAGTACTATGAGCAAAAGGGTACGAAATCTGTTTCAGTTAAATAGCGCTTTAATTTGTTATGAAAGAAAGGTAGAGCTCCTGAATACCACCCAGTTTTACAGAGGAAAGACCTGCTGCTGTGGAATACCAAGCATATGGTAACTTAATAGGGAAGAAGCAACTATGAGACATTTCTATGTAAATATACTGACGCATTAATTAGATAGAACACTTCAACAAAATATAATGTTATATACTATGAAGTATGAAGCAAAATAAGGATCTAAAGACAGCCAGAAATATATTCAAGTAATTTTAAAAACCCAGGCATGAACTGTATATCAAGATTGAAATATTGTTTTAAAGAACATACCTGCAGCTCCCCAAATGAAGACAGCAGCCCAGCACCATATGCCTTTAGTGAATCTCCTTCCTTACACAGTCCAAACTCCACAGTAAACCAATAAACCTAGCAAGAGAATTATACAGTAAATGATTCCTTGACCAGAAATGACAGGTACACATCATTAATTTGAATGCCTTTAGAACCTGCATTTCTATTTAAGATGTTGCCATATGTCAAACAACAAATGTATAAATACAGGAAATGTCCTCACAGATTGAAATTCTTCTGAGAGGGCCATGCTAGACTCAGTGTGTCTGCAAATTCAGTTCCCTGACAAAGAGTGTTGTGCTTTACTGTGCTTACAGTTGTCAGCAGAGCAGAGACAATGAAAACATAGCAATAAAATTTCATTTTGGCTGGCCAACCCAGCTGAAGTTTGAACCTTTGATGATAGAAGTATGTTTTCTGTTTTACTCAGAGGGTGTCTGGCTGCAGCAGCACAGAAGAAATGAGCTGTTATAGCAATAGTAGACCCTAGTGCGTAGCCCCACTCAACTTTTTGCTCTGTCACTATATATTTGAAGGGACACTCACTCTCGCTCAAATAAAACTTCCTTCATCTATCAAAAACAGCAAAGATAATGCAGCACTCTGCCCAAGTGATTTGGCACTGGTGACACTAATCTCATATGCATGTCCTGATGTGGAGTCACAGTTCTCCCAGTGCAGGATTCAGATGGATCACTGACTGCAGAGGACATTATCTGCTTGGCAGGGTAGAAGAAAAGGGACCCCGGCAGATAGAAGAGTTACTGAAGCTGTCTTCCAAAATTTCCCAGGGGCATGTAGTAACACTTAGTCTCTTTTTGCCCAATGTTTGTAATGATGGAAGACTTGACCAACCCTCTGTTTTTAATCAAAACTGTCACTTTGAATAAGAGGTGCCAAAACTATTTTTCTTTAGTGCAACTGTTTCAGGGTGAGGTTTTCCAATCATGGACTACACTCTGTTCTCATTCAACTCTATGGGAGTTCTATCAGTGACCTCAGTGGCAGCAGAATTAAAACAACACAGGGTGCCTTGGAGAACTGAGCTCTCATTTATTACATTACCGTAGCAAGTTTCTCGATGAAATCATCTGGAGCTCCCAGAGATGCCAGTCCAATTTCCTGCAACAATAAACCATTATTCTTCAAGTCATTTATTGCAAACATTCTTCCTGTCTTGTCTTATGTAATTTCTCCCATTTTAAATGTTACCATCTCATACTACCACACACAAATGTTTACAGGACATGTTCATATCATGCAGCATCAATTTTAAAGCAGAAATCTCTCCAGAAATGAACAAAAGAGTCCTGTCTACGTGTCATTTACGAGGCATGACTCTTTAAGTCTGCTTCAAAACCCACTGAAGTCAAACAAAATTTTCATCAAGCCTACAATGCACACCAAAGAGAATGATAGTCAAAGGGAGATAAATCAATCACATCCATACATCTTAAATATTTATCTCTGCTTCAATGTGTCCTTACTACAAGAGCTTTCTTGCAGCCTTGAAAGAGAGGTGTGTTTGTTTGTTTGTTTGTTTTGTTGTTTCTTTTTTTTCCAAAAGTTAGGGCACATTTGAAAAAGCTAGTTCATACCTTGGGAGCTAATGGAAACTTTCCTAGGAAGCATGTAATATCTGAATTCAGAAGACAGCCATGCAAGACTGCATAATAACCAGGTATCTTTCTCGGTTTACTCCAGGGTGAATTGAACATCAAGAATCAATCATCCACCTCTCAGGCCTCCACACACCAAAAGCATTGGAACAACTATTGCCATGGTAAATTCTATAAACCGAAGGGCAGCAGGGCTTATCTTAAAGGAAATTCTGGCAAAGGCCTTTCCTGAGAGCAAAACTGAATTACATCAAATTAACTACATCAAATCAACTTCTGTTCTGTGAGCAAGATGTTACATCCAAGGTTGTTATCCCTTGCCTCAATCTTTTTGTCCTTCTGATCTTCCATTCTCTATCCTTCTTTCTGTCCTTCCTGTCTTTCTCTTTGTCTTCCTTTCCTTGCATTTCTTTTTTCTTCTTTCTATCTTTCTGTCTATGCCTTTCTGTTTTTTCTTGTTTTATGGTAGGATGCAGCCCAAAGTGTACTTCTTCCCTGAGGTTTGGCTTCTTTTCCAGTCACATTAACACTACCAAAGAGAAAACTTTTCTCCAGACTTTTTCCATGCTCACAAGCAAGACAATTCCTCACTTTACATCTCTGTGATAGCTTCCTTTGTGGCTTCAGTAGAAAAAAAATCTTCACTTTCTCTAGTGTTTGGACTATGGAATGAATTGATAACCCATTTGAATCATGATCCATTCAACTTTTCCCAGAAGTATCAGCATCTACAAAGAATTTTTCACAAAGGGCTTGCCCATAAAAAGCAACCCATACAAGACAGACATTTGGGGTGTGGGCACATAAGATCACTTATGTGATTTGTGTCTAGATTTCAGTAAGTCACAATTCACAGCCTACATGACATCAGCTGTACTTTCATACAGTTTTAGCCAGGAGCATAGCAATGTTCTCTCTTGTGTTCTGGTTTGATTCTTCACAACCCTTTAGAACCTACTACCTGTGGATATTTGTAATTTCAATACCTATCAATCATGAACTAAATCTTCACATTCAGATGATCAAAAAGCAAGGAAAATAATTAACACCATTGGTTACTTTGAAAGGGAGACTCAGCTGACTTCACCCACTCTTGATCAATATCCTTGAAGGTGAATTCTCCCTCATCCCATCCCATTACACCCCATCCTATGTCATCCCATCCTGCCCCATGCCATGCCATGCCATGCCATACCGTGTCAGCCCATCCCATCCTATTCTTCAGGGCTCTTGGTTTGTCCTATTAATTACCTAGTCTGTGATGTGTTCAGTTTTAAAAATAGTATAAATACTAAGTACCTTACCTGGGAAAACTGAGCAAAACTGGGATCAGCAAAAAGAGGCACATGTCCTAGTAGCTCATGGCAAATATCACTGCAGGAAAATATGACATGTAGGTAGATTTAATTTAGGAAATGCACTCCTATGAGCAAATAATGCTCAGGAATCTTGGAGTAAATTTTTCCTGTGATGAGATGGTTTGCACTCCTATGGCTATTCAGTGGTTTTATCATACATCAGTCAAAGGAAGGATATGTTATTTGTTTTTCTTCATGGAAGGAAATAATGCTTCCAACTGTCCAATTCCCCAGCTCAGGAAAACCAAGGAAGAAATCACCTCACTAAAGGGAACATGCACTTTTCTGTCTCAGGGGCAGGAAATAGCTTTAGATGAAGCTCATGCTGCTACACGCAGCTCAGAAGCTCAGCCCCAGTCACTGTTCAGGCCTAGAACTCCCCACTGAAAGATGGGAGCTCTCAGCTCCTCAGGTGGAACTGTTTTCATCATGATTTGAACAAGCAGCTGGCATGTTTGGGGAAGAACTTACCTAGACACTACTAGATTCTTCAAAGAGAGAAGCGGTTTGATGAGACAAGTGAAAAGGAGTGAAATACTCCCAGGAGGTCAAGGTCTGTGCAAGATGTTTACAGAACAGGCACCTGAAGAGCAGGCATTCAAGGAGATCCATGCCCAGGAAAACTGGGCTGCACCAGACCAACTCAACAAGAATTGAATTGGGAATGTCAGAGGCCAGGGTGAGACTTTCCACTGTACCATTTGCCCCAGCTTGCCTAGACATTTTGTGAAGAGATGAGAACAAAACATATTTCAGCGTGGCTTTGTGCAGGATGGGAATAGGGTAAGGAGAAGCAGGGAGGAAAATTAGAAGAATAAGGAATGGAAAAATGGAGAAGAAAGGGAGATTGTGGGAAGAAGTAGAGAGCAAAGAAACAGTGAGGGAGGGTCAGAAGAGCTGCAGTAATATGAAGCAGAGGAAGAAGAGAACTTACTTGAACACAGTAAGTGGAAATGGACAATGGACAGCGACAGAGAGAAAAAATATAAAACTTTAAAAGAAAAGGAGTCACTGATATGGGCTTCATTTATCTTGCTACCAGAAGCTTGCCTGCACCATGTTGAACCACTTCTGCATTAGATTTCATACTACTGCTTTGGGTGTTAATAGGTAAGCCAAATGTTTTTGTACACTGCACTCTCACCTTCCAACCACCATGCTAGCATGTCTTCAGTTAGCAAAACTGCCTGATAAATCCCAGAAGAACTTTCAGAAGTGGATATAACTTACTAAAAAGACTAGAAACCTTCAGTGTTTTCAGAAGAGCAGTCACTTGGCTGCTCTCCGTTAGATCTGTTCCCAGGAGTGTTCTGGAGTCCTGCATGGTTATTATCAGTTGGCCTGACCCTACAATTTTACTTATTTTCTATGCCAAAATACTTACGGCTCTGGTGTGTACATAGGTTTGGATGCATGGCGAATATACTGTGTAGAGTGAAATACTCGGAATGCCAGTCCAGCCAAGAAATCCCGAGAGGAGAGCAAGCCTGCAACAGGACGCAGGCGAAATCCAGTGCAGGCTGAAGGGACAAAAACATGGCATGTCAAAAGCACCTAGGATGTTTGATCTATCCCTACCCAGACACCTTGTAGTAAAATAACATTTTTAATTGTTTTCTTTGCTCTAATTATGTTAAACAGAATTTAACTGCAAAAGAGCAAGGAATTTTCTGCCCATGTGTACCACCATCATAACATCTGAGCATCTGTACCACTGTACTACTGAAACATTTAGAGAGTGATATGAGACAATCTAAATGATGTGACCAAGTGCTCACAGAAAGTCTCTGTGAAAGCATCACCCCCACAAACATTTGTGTTTGGCAGGTTTGCTTTGTTTCTTTCTTTTTCTTTCTTTTTTTAATGAGGTTTTTTCATTTGTCTGTTTTTGTTTTAATGATTCAAACATACTCTGCAGGAACTTTGAAACATCTTCAAGCTGGGGAACGTTATCCTCCCGGTAGCCACAGTACTTCTCCAGCAGTGGGAAGACATGGTTGTGTTCATAACAAGCATGAGTTGGATAGAGATTCTTCAGTTCTCTGAAGACGGTGCCCCAAGTTTTCTTTTCTTCTTCTGTATATGTAACTCGAGGAATAGGTTGACCACTGAAAAAAAAAAAAAAAAAAAAAAAAAAAAAGAAAAAAAGATGCACTCAATAGGAGTGACAGAGAAATTGTCCTGTGTCACCAGCATCCCACCCAGGAACTTTCCATGGGCTGGCCAGGACTACAGTTACAGGAAGGAAGACACCTTTGCTCTGACATGCAAATGCCAAACAAGCTTCACTTGTTCCTAGGCAATGGCTGGGAAGAACTCACTGAACTCAGATGAGAACTCAGATCTTGTTTAGCTTAGAGAAAAGGCTCTGGGAAGACCTCATTGTGGCCTTCCAATACTTGAAGGAAGCATATAAACAGGAGAGGGAATTGCTTTTTACGAGGGTGGATAGTGATAGGACAAGGGGGAATGGTTTTAAACTAAGAAAGAGGAAATTTAGGTTAGATATTAGGAGGAAGTTTTTCACTCAGAGGGTGGTGACACACTGGAACAGATTGCCATGGAAGTTGTGGACGCCCCATCCCTGGAGGCATTCAAGGCCAGGCTGGATGTGGCTCTGGGCAGCCTGGTCTGGTGGTTGGTGACCCTGCACATAGCAGGGGGGTTGAAACTAGATGATCTTTGTGGTCCTTTTCAATCCAAGCCATTCTATGATTCTATGAGAAACAGGCCTTTAGTCCACTTCTTGCACTATGGTGATGCTAATAAATTAGAGCTTATTTGTCTTACTGAAATGTTCTTATAAAAATATGAACTGGTTGATGATTTCAATTTCTCTCCATTACCAGGTATGGAACAGCTGTTGAATTTCTTGCTCTAATGCACACAACATTAATTGTCTTTGTTGAAACAGGGAAACGATCAGCTCCAGAAAATTCTGCTTTGTGGGAGTCAGAGAAACTCTGGGGTGGGCTTTATGCTACAACAGGTGCAGACTTCAGCTAGTTTGACTTTTTTATTGTAATATGTAATTTTGAGTCAAATCCCACCCTCAGGCTTCTATGTACTTAGTTCATGTTGAAGCTAGCAGGTATTAAGACAATCACAAGCAATGTGTTTTGGCCTCCTGTGAATAGTCAATTCCTTAGCAATAATGATAGGGCCATAGGTGAATCCAACAGCTTTGAAAAATCAAAGGGTTTTAAGCAACTTAATAGGGTTAACATCACTGCTGGAGTAATGCTGGAGCTTTCCAAGCCCCAGAGACCCATTGTTAGCTCTTGATGACACGCCACCATACCACTCTCTCATTTTTCCCTTGAGCCACGGGGCAGCTGCACTGAAGCACCATCATTTTCTGCACCTCTGTATCAGCCCTCCTTGATCTGTGGAGCTTTAAACATCAGGTTGGATTATGAATCTTGCTGGGGGATTTTTGTTTCTATAGAACTTCTAAGTAATCCTTAGACACCTTCCTGGGCAACAGTGGGAAGATATGGCTTAAAAATCTTTCAAATTTCAATTTAAAATTCGCAGGGATCCACAGGGACAGAAGCAAAGGAAGACAGAAGGAAGAAGGCAGGCTGAGAAAAGCAGAAACAAGTCAGGGAGACGAGGAATTCAATGAAAATGAATAGTAAAAGTACTAAGAAAGAAGGCAAAAGAATATGGGCAGAGAACAGCAAATGCAACAAAGAACATCAAGCAGCAGGACAAAAGAAAACAAAATAATCACAGAAGAGGGGGCACATAAGAAGATTAAATTGATAAGGGAAATAAAAGTATGAGAAAACTGACCAAAAACTCACCTCATCTTTGTAACTGACATTACAAGCTAAGCATCTTTGCTTTTTCAGATACTTTCCACAGTGCCTCATAGCTTTGGTTGTTCCTCTCCTCCTGCCTGCTTCTCCATGCTCCTGTCCCTCCATGCAGGGGACACCCCCTTGGCCTCTACTGCCCTGCTGTAGACCCTGAAAGACACCTGCCAGGTGAAGCACCCAGATCAAGTACACTACCTATTTGGGCCTTCAAGACTCAGCATCCAAAGCCACAAAAAAAAAAAAAAAAACACGTCTTTCTTCAGGACACAGAAGCCCAAATGTCAGTTTTCACATACTGCTCATTGCCCTGTAGCTGAAAGATCTTATTGAAAAGTCCAAGAATTTCACATAAAAGGTGCTTTTTGGAAATAGGTTCTAGCCTGCAGAGGCTCCAAATTGTCTGAGAATCTGGATAACAGACTAACTAGTAATTAGTTACATCTTGGAATATAACGGTTTCATCTCCCTAAGTGGGTTTCGGGTTGAATATAGGAGTGGAGGCAGAGGGTGGAATACAAACTCATTTTCATTTTATTTCTGTGTAGGATATGATGAAAGCCTGCAAACTAGAGACCAGAATTTGCTATCTGCTAACTGAGAAAGTTAAATCTTCTATGGAATACTTTTAAATGGAAACTAAATCCGTCTAAATTTGGCCACAAAGCCTTATTCAATTTTTCTAGCCATAAATTGGACTTCTGACTTTTTTCACCTGGCCTTTTTTCACTTTACATCAATTAGGCCAATTATTTCTCTCATTTTATGATTGCATTATAAGCTTTTTGGCTCAGGAATTATCTTTTCATCACAGTTCTATCTGAAGTAGAGCTCTAAATGTACAACACATGTTACCTTATCGTTCGCAATCACAATTTTTTACCAGTCTCAGCAAGAATCAGACCAAATAGTAGTGATGTAAATGTGTGAGTGGCTCTGGGAACAGAATTCTATCTCCTCCAGATTTGATCACTGAAAGCAATCAAGCAAGCCTGTTCTAACTGAATTTATCATCTCCATTCATTTTTCTTGGGAAATTAGAGCCCAAACTGCTGATTGCAGCTGGGTCAGACAAGATAAAAGTAGAGTATCAGGCGCTGGATTAGCATCAGAACCATAAGTTATTCATTATTTTAATAGTGCATGCAGCTCCTGCTTTAATGTAAATGATAGGCTCTCCTCCCCCAGCTCTGGTTTAATGAGGAGAATACCAGAAACAGCTTTATTCAATGCTCAGGTCTTTGTAGTAGCAACTGAGTCTGCTGTTCAATTAGACAACAAAGCCAGAGATAAGGGGTGCGATGGGGAAAAAGAATATCTAATGTTCTCAGCTGAACATGTGCCTGCAACAATTTACTTTTGTTTTTCTGCAATTTGCGAATAAATGCATGAACGGGAAGATTTAAACATACAAAAAAGAAAAGCCAGCAGAGACAGGACTCTTGTGAAAGAAAACAGGCTCACAGCAAGGACAGAACCCCACAGAAGGCACGAGACACAGGCTTGCTTTCTGACTGCACGTTGAGCACTCACTGTCTGTAGTTGTAGGCAATGTCTGCAAACTCCTTCCTCCGGGCCCGGTACACGGGATCTTTGAATCCCTAAAGAGAAACATCAATAATGGGTAAATGCAGGTGGTGAAGAGCTTTTCTTCTGCTGAGAGCATGGCTGGTCTGAGGAGCAGTGAGCTTCCAGGGAGCCCCAGAAGTACAGGATTTAATCACTATAGAGAATGTCTATTAGACTTTGTGATTAGCAGTTTGACCTTTGCAGCTAATCATCTGTCTGATCAGAGTTAAGAAATACAATTTCTAAATCTTCTACTGGGATAACCATTCTCCTATCCTAGTGTGACACTTATGTAGGATGTAAGTTCCTCAGGGCTAGGAGTGTCTTCATCACCTAAAGTGATGTCCTTCCCAGATACAAGAAATATCTATGAGGGAAATAGCAGTAACTTCATGGGCACTGCCGGAGTACATGAATGCCTCTCTCAGAGGTGCATGGCATGACAGAACTGAGGGGCCATGAAACACAACCAGGTACAGGAGAGAGCTGAGGTAGAGCACCGATTGAAGAGCACCGGTCAAATAAAGGCCAACAATGGCATAAAAAACACTGTCTCAGATTAACATGGTATAGATGTATTTGTGGTCAAATCTCATACTTAAGTACTAAAATACCAAAGGCTTTTTTAATTTCTCTCTTTCTATACTCTGTATGTTGCTATGTCTATTTACCTAGAAGTTGTCTTCTTTCTTAACGCAATCTGAGTAAAGTACTCCCTAAATAATTCTAGGAACTGAAGCAAAGCTGTTAATTCCTTTCAACATCCATGTTTTTGTTTCTTTCTTTGAATACAGTCTTGGTCTATTCCCACATGACACATGAGGGGGCCATTGGCTCAATGTATCTCCTTTCATTCTGCCTTTCATATGACTGCACTGAGTATCATGAATCATTGTATATGATACATAACACCTCTCGAATTAAGCAATAGGTAGTGAATGACTAATCACCTCATCTCAATTAAACTAATAGCAGCAATTTTTGTTGCGCTGCATGTAATTTATTTATAATCATCCTATCTCAATTAAACTAATAGCAGCAATTTCTTTTGCACTGCATAGAACTCGGTGTGTATTGACAAAAGAAAATAAGTTGTTTGCTTGGAGAAGAAGTAAAAGCAGCAAGTACTCTTCTATTTGGAAAAGCTGAAAAAATGTTCAGCTAAGCCAGTGAGTAAAATTATCTAACTGTACCACTTTAACCATGACCTTTTGAAAAAGGAACCTTTCTTTTTTCGTGTCTCATGAAACAAGAATCACGGCAGATTTAACAACTACATCACAATGCTCTAAGCTCAACTGTGTGTTTGTGATATAAGATGTAAAAACACTCTTCCTACCTCAGGCTGTTATACACTGCTTCTGAAGATTTTGTTGTTAGTGATTCATAAACTGAGTCTCAAGTCAGCGTATCAGAGCCATATGGGAAAACCAGAGGTGTCCCCGTGGTGGCCTTCAGCTTGATGAAGTCTGTGACTCTTCAGGTCTGCTGCTATTTGCTTAAATTAAAGCAACTTCGGAGTTGCTCTACTTCATAGCAGGAAATGATTCTAGCTCTAGAAATATGGCACATCTCTTGTTTTAAACCTTGAAACTTAGTCTACTGTATTTGTCTTAAAGCAGAGCAAATGCAAATGAGAGAAACATCTATCCAAATAACTAGAAACATGTGGACAAAAAAAAACAGCTAAGTTCTTTTTCTTACAGGATGGTCAGCATCTAGCTCCGCTCCATAACTTAGGATCTGATTGGCAAATCTGTCCAACTCCTGAATACTTCTTGGGAACCATGGCACTGCAAAGTAGAACAGAAACAAAGGCTGTTAGGCTTCTTTGTTGGTTGGTTTTGGGCCTCCTTCTTGTCTGTCTATCTCTTAAACATAAAGAAACACATGTAAGGATCTAATATCTTCAGACTTCCTTTCCCTGCAGTAGAACGCAACAGAAAACCTTGCAAATGGTGTTGAATTTATGGCTGTTCTGCACTGTGGGAAAAATACAGAGCATCAGGAAAGTCCAGCCCTTGGCACAGAGCTGGCTTGTGATGTTTATGATTTTCTGTTTATTATTCTGGTTTCTTGGCTTACCAAAACATAGGAATTTTTCCAGACTGCCCTTGCTTTCACAGTAGCTCAAATCGACTGTTTCAAAGGAATGCCTTCTGAAAATCTCTTTCTAAGACTTACTTGGTGGCCTCACTTAGGCTTGGATGCCAAAATAAAATGATAAATGGCACTCTGATACCTCAAACTAGCATTGTATTACTGCACTCATTATACAATAATGTATTCATTTAATTAAAATTCTGGGCCTGGTTCTTCATTGCCTTGTAACTCACATTCTATACACGCTTCCTGCAGTGCAGCCAGGATATGAAATGGGACCACACTGACTACATGGCATGCAATGCCCCTGTGGCCTTCCATTTACAGAAGGTCATAAGGTGGAGGGCAAGGAAGAACAATGGGACTTTCCAGATGTGGTGTGCTCAGACAGGGGAAAGTGGAAAGCAAATGTCTTCAGAGCAATTGAGTTACAAGGAGGGGCTCACTGCAAGACTCATGGAACAGACCAAACCTTTGGAGCCATGGCTATGTTCATCTCAGCAGAAAGAGACCTGGCACATATGCACACTGCATGTGCTAGGCTGTGATCCCTCATCC
>JAOWBP010000001.1:49524732-49534781 GCA_028571105.1 Tragopan temminckii | reverse complement strand
AAAGACAAAGACAAAGACAAAGACAAAGACAAAGACAAAGACAAAGACAAAGACAAAGACAAAGACAAAGACAAAGACAAAGACAAAGACAAAGAGAGCCTTACTGGAAGAAATAGAAGTGGCAAAAGATGTGAAACTATTCAGAACAAAAAAGAATGAACAGAAAGAATGCTTCTACCTGACAGTATGAGGGGATAGTTAGAGTTTACTATGCTCATCTTCTATTGCTTGCCCAAATTCAAAGTACAAAGAGTACGAAAAGGCAAAAAGCTAAACAACAACAAAAAAATCTATGGAGATTATGTCTATCTACAAGCTGACCAAAGGTATCAGAATTAACCAGGGAACTGAAAGTAGTTGCAAAAATCTTCCTGTTCTCTTCCCTTCTCCATTAGGAAAGCAGAGTGCTATGGGGAATAGACAGAGTATCAGTTGTGTCTCCATGTGGACTGACCAGGAGCTGAAACAACGAGGGAACTCCCTTATTGCTGATACCATATTGGGCTAATCAGGAAGAACATGAAAAGCTCAGATCTGGTAATTTTGGGGCTAAATTCTGAGTCTGAACCATCTGAAACATACATCAGACCAGTACTAAGCTTTAAAGTAAGTCAGTTTTGGAAGACTATGAGAGGGTCTACAGGAATTCATATTGTTTTAGAATCCATGTTGGAGGAGCTGAAAGGAAATGAAAATTAAAGCTTGTGTTCCCTGGGATGCTTTTTTAAAAATAGGCCAGTGAATCAGACAGTCTGTTGATGGAACAGGCTTGGCAAGTTGCCTACCAAAGGAAAAAGTTATCTGCTGAAGGTATTATCTGCAAAATTTGAACTTTCATTTCATCACTGTACAATAAAATCAGCAATCAGTACAGAACTGGAGGCTTGACTGATTGGACTTACTGCCCAAAGGTCTCTGAAGTCAAAAACAGATGAAGAGAAGACCTTGAGCAGTTGACTTAAAGTGATCTGTAAGGCTTAAATCTTGGCCTAGAAAAAATTTGTGCATACAGTACTGCACACTGTAGTGTGAGCTTGCCTGAGCCAGTTCACTGGCTATAATTTCCTCCAGCTGTAGATGACAATGAATGTCTAAATCCAAACATCTTTCCTAGAAAGAAAAAAGTACCTAGGTTCATCTAATTAATCCTTTAGAAAAAAACTCTTATTGTGTTAATCTGTCACCTGGTTAATCCTTTAAATTCACTTTAAGTAATCCTGAAATACTCATGATGTAGGGTCCATTTGTGTATAAACCAATCTCATTACCAGACTAGGTAACTCTAGACAGATCTTGTAGTTCTACTTGTATTAAATTGAAAAGGAATTGCTTGGCAGTGTTCACAGACACTGCTGTGTGAAAGACAAGATGGAATTTCATCTGGCTTTCTAGGCTGGCTATAACATGATAATTTTCTATCCAGGATATTCCTCCCTCTCTCTGCATCTCCATAGTTTATTAGACAAAGGCTTATCATCACATATGCTAAAGAATGGTCCAGTCATTACAGGCACTGTTCAGTAAAGATATGTGCTGGGATTTGCGTCCAAACTGGAAGAGTTCAGAGCTCAACCAGAGCTAATCAGTGACAGAACGAACAGCATGATGCATCTTTACACAGGGTGTAGCGAGTGAAATTCCTCCACAGTATGCCAAGGAACTTTGGGAGACCTAATGGCCTAGGGGTTAGCTGAGGTTTGGTTGGTGGAACACTGCACATCCACAGCGCAGGAAAGAGCCTAAGCTGTTGATTCGTGAGTTGCAGGAGCAAAAATTTTGGCATTGCCAAAAAATGTTGGTAAAAGCCAACCAAATTAATAATAAAAAAAGAATAACTCCTTATAAATCATATCCTTCACCCAGTGGATGACTGGCACAAGGTTGTCTTTAACATAGCTTTTAAAGATATTACAGATGCTTCTGACTCAGAATTTGTTGCAAAGAAATCTTGCAATAATGTCAATCTTAATGCAATCCTAAAAATTTTCTGCATAGTGAAACAATCATATTAGTCATTAAAAATAAAGAGAATATCAATTCAAAGCCTCCAAGCACCTAAAATATCTTACTGACTCTTAAATGTCTTTATCTGAAAACATATTACATTCTACCAACTCTGTTCTGTCTCTGCTTAATGTTTCATAACGTCTTAAGGCTAAACAGTAGATTTTATCTGCATTTTAAGGAAAGTAGGACCAGCACTCCAGAGAGCCATTCTTTCCATTTTCCTTGGACACCCATGCCAGGGTGGAATAAAATGCCTCTGACATGCCTGGTTCTCATTTCCAGTCAGATAAGTAATTTGGACAATTAGCTTACACTAGCCATGCTCTTTATGAAGTAGTTAAGCTTAAACTCCCTGTGAATATTATCTCAAATTTTACTAGAAGAATTTTTAGAATGACCATTTTTACTGTACTTTATTTTATTTTATTTTATTTTTTTGCAAAGCATGGAGAAATTTTAGAACGAGAGCCTACAAAATAACTGAACAGGTCCAGACTCCATGCAATCAAATCCTGTCAACAACATGAGCAAGAGAAATAGTGCTATGACAGGATATTATATTGTCCTAAACTCTCTCACTTTGTAGTCAGCTGATTCAGTTACAGAGTATTGAATATCCGTGGTAATCATGATTTCTGTAGCTCTCTGCTGTCAACTACTGTGCAAATGAAACAAGATGAGATAAACTACTTCATGAGAAAAATATTTATAAGCCCAGGGAAGAAACAGATAGCTGAATAGAGGAAAAATAAGTGAGAAAATACAGAAGAGAATACATAATACACATGAAGATTCCTACAACTGGTTGTGATGGTGCCGGCATGTTCATGAGAGATGCAGTTAATAAGCCAACCCTCCACTCTCTTACACTAAAGGTGCAATAGTATATTTGTCATCAGGTAATTTAACTTTACTAAAATTGGCAGTGTCTTGGAAACATATTCAGGCACAGAAAGCTTAACTAAGCTTACTGTCTTCATCTACTGATACATGGAACAGGTCACTTTATTCCTTGAGTACTAGATTTAAATGGAATTAATGTGAAGTTAAGCCAAAGTTTTTATTTCTTTGTTTTGGCATAGTGAGCAGCTGTCCTCTACTTTCTGGCACATCTACTTGTCACTCAGGATGAACAAGGAGGTTTCAAAGACAACCTTTCTTTAGTTAATTTTTGATAGCAGTTGTAAATCAGCTGACTGACACATCTGATTGGACAAGAGAATGTATTCATCCTGTGGCTTAATAATACTGCTTATTAGTACTGCAGGCTCTCTTTCTTCTAAGATCATCAAGTCCAACCATCAACCAATTAGCACCATGCCTGCTAACCATGTCCCTGATATGCCACATTCACACTTTTCTTGGAAACCTCCAGACTTAGTGACTCCACCACCTCCCTGGGCAGCCTGTGCCAGTGCAGCACCACACTTTCTGAGAAGAAACTGTTCCTAATATCCAACCTGAACCTCCTCTGATGCAACTTAAGGCTATTCCCTCTTGTTCTGTCGTTGTTACCTGGAAGAAGAGGCTGATTCCCACCTCACCACAACCTCCTTTCAGGTCTCTGTAGAGAGTGATAAGGTCTCCCCCAAGCTGCCTCTTCTCTAGACTGAACAACCTCAGTTGCTCCTCATAAGACTTGTGCTCCAGACTCTATACAGTTCCTTTTCCTTTCTCTGGGCAGTCCAGGTCCTCAATGTTTTTCTTGCCACGAGGGACCCAAAACTGAACACAGTACTCAAGGTGTGTCCTCACCAGTGCTGAGTACAGAGGGATGATCATCTCCCTCATCTTGTTGACTACACTATTTCTGACACGAACCAGAATGCCATTGGCCTTCTTGGCCACCTGGGCACACTGCTGGCTCATGTTCAGCTGTCACTTAGCTAATACCCCCAGATCCTTCTCCTCCGTGCAGCTTTCCAGCTACCACCAAATATCCAGGAAACCATAGAACAAGTCATGGTTCAGAATGACTGGCCTTTTAGAAATCTGGACACATCCTGAAGTTGAGGTATGCTGTCTTCTTGGTAGCCACAGTGTTTCTCCAGCTGCTGGAAAGCATCCAGGTATTGTGAACAGGCATGAGTAGGGTAGAGGCTTCTCAGCTTCCTGTAGACTTCTCTCCTGGAAAGCAAGAGTTGTGTAGTGTGTCCCACCTCATTGATTAAATACCTAAAGAAGCATAACCTTCAAGCATAGGTGACAGTTTAAAAATTAATACAAAACTAACAAGTAGTAACAGGGTGGCAAAAAAAAAAGAAAAAAAAAAAAAAAGCCCTTATAGAAGTGGTCATTTTTGCTCAGACATAGCCCTAGGGTGTTAACAATATTTATAAACCTTGTTTTATGAAAATTGAGATCATTCTTGGAAATACTGGCTATGGAAAATGATCTTTTGTTGTTTCCGTATTGTTGTTTTTGTGTCTGTGTGTGTGTGTGATGCTATTGTTGCTACGGAGGTGATGTCCAGTCCCTGTAATGTTTCTGTCCATTTATATGGATGTCTTACACAATGTGGGAGTAATGAATCAAAATGAAGGGGGAAGGAAAAAAAAAAAACACACAACAAAAATCTCAAAACTTATGAGAAATAAAAATAAAAGAACAGAGGGAAACAGTGGCTGCTGTCACTATTGCAAAAGCTGCAGGAGACTGGGCCATTTCCATGGAAGAATGAGGAAAAAATGAGGATAACTAGAGTTCAAATGTTGCCTTAGCTTATTCCCCCCAGACATCTACTGACTTCAGCGGAATTGCATAGGATCTGAACTAGCACACAGTTCCACCCTGGACTGGAGTTTAGAGAGGGCAGAACTGTTTACACTGCTGCACATATGGTCCCTTTTATCAAAGTATCACTCTACTGTTTATCCAAACATTGACTACCACAGAAACACAGAGAGACTCAGAGAGCAGTGATGAATTGTCCTAAGTCAAGCATCCATTCTCTCTAAGTACCAGTGAGGAAATAATCTAAGTTCCCTCAAAAGTCAAAAGAGAGTAGCAGACACTTCCAGAGGGCTGTTTAGCTTGCCCCTAACATAGTGTCTCAAATAGATGTGATGCCTCATCACATTGAGGTGCTAGTTTGATTGTAAAGAACCCTCAATCATGGATCATCTTTTAGAAAACTGACAAATTAAAAAATTACTGTACTCCATCCTTTCTACTTCTAAAATAATCACATTGTTTTCTGCATCACTTGTCTCCACAAAAGGCCATTAAGCTGATACCTGAAGGTCTGGTCCAGAGATGGGAAGAAAAAGACAATATCCACGTTTTACATAAATTTCCTTATTGATTTGGATAAAAAGTGGTACTATTCAGTTTTTTTATGAAGATGTGACAAGTATACCCCCGTAATTTTGTCCTAGATTCTCCCTTTTTCTTGTCATATCTTTTGCCCACAGAAAGTCTTGTATGATTACTCAGTTTCAGGGCCTTCCACAGCCTGCTGCTTAAAAGCAGAATCCCAGTGCATCTGCACCCTCTTTTTTCTGAAAGTCATATTTCTGCACTTGATTAGTTTTCATTTTTATAACCATGTTGCTACAAACTGAGGGCATCCAGCAACTCTTCAGAGAAAATTCTCTTCAGGAGAATTTATTCTGTGCTGCAAATTTCCCATTTGATTGCACTGTTCTCAATTACATTTAGTTGTTCCATTGTTACCTGATCTCAGGTCACAGCCCTGGGGAGCTGTGATAACCATTGGGAAGTCTAATTTTGGGAACAGTTTCACAAGACAAGACAACCTAGATTGCTGGGGCTTGCTTTTTGAGGAAATAGGCAGATACTGCTGTGAAGGTCTATTCTGTTACCACACTGGGACTAATTTCAGGTGGAGAACTGGAATGGCAGAGTTTGGGGGGGAAAAAAAAAAAAAACAAAACACAAAATTAAATTTTCTTAAATAAGAGTTTCACACACATTATATCATGCCAAGATTGCTGGCTAGGGTAGCAATTATGAACATGACACTGGCCATCAATTTTTGACAATTGAAAGATTTTATAAAAACCTATTAGAGCTTAATAATAATATGACTGCCTGGCTGAGTTGGATTCAAGCTCTCTATGTGATTATGGGCAACATTCCTCTAGCTTTCTGTGGCATGGTAAATCTTATTTAAAATAAAATAATCACTGAAAAAGGATGGAAAGGCCCTTTGGTTGAGGTCCTGGAATGAGACATCTAGTATATGTATTTAATACCTGACATTGACATAAAATTCCTGTATAATTTGAGCAAATGACTTAAACTCCCACTTTTTCAGTTCCTCAGCATTCTTCTTTTTCCCCACCTTTGGCCTGTCTTTCCATTTAAACTGCAAACTGAACAAAGACTATTATGTGTACGTGGCACCTTTCCCAAGTTTAAGATATTCTGCTACAGGCTCCAGGTGTTTTGTGGCTTCTAATATCTTGATGTAATAGTCTAGCAGGGAGATGATCAGGAAAATGCATTTTGCTCTAGAAAGTGAATAGTCAGTTTTAACTCTGAAAAAGGCTTTCTGTAAAACAAATGGCCAAAAGAAAATACTTCACTATGGAGTAAAATCTGAAGTGGTAAACATGGTTTCAAAATAACTGTCTCACACTGCCAGTCCTTCCTGGTACTGTAGTGGAATGGTGCAGGAGTCAGAGTATAAGTGACAAACTCACCAAGTTGCAGTCTCCTGTGCTGTGTACTCAATGTGAGGCAAAGGATCCCCACTGTAAGGAAGAGAAGAGGTAATGCAGTAATGCATGTTTCTAAAGCAAGATTCAAATTCAACTTTAAGAATTTCTTTCTTTGCCTGCACAATGAATGTTTGCTGTAATTAATATAGAAATAGAAAATAGTATATAATTAATCACTTATTTGTCTAGGTAGATTCTTATGTGTGTATTTTCTCCTCTGTTAAATCTGGGGAGAAAACGGAGGGATGTGTTAAGAAAGAGAGCTGTGTTCTGCTTGACAGAAGAAAAAAGAGGCATTCCAGCTTAACTTTACCTCTGCTGAATGCAATCTAGCAACCATCATACACTGTGTGTCTGCATGATCTGTCTCTGGAGGACATGATCATCACAATATCACCACCAAACTCATCAGCACAGAGATGCCCAGGCACACAGTGATGGTTGCCACTAATTTCTCAGATAGACGGCCTTGTCTTCCTCGCTCCAATAGCTCTGAGTCAGTTAATTCTACGCTTTTGTGACGTTTTATGATGGACTATCTATAGCATGTAGTGGCACTGAGAAAACTAGTCAAATAGAATTCTAACTTGGGAAATTTTACCATTTCTTAGAATTCATGAGACTGATAATCCACAACCTGTTCTAACCACGTAGTTATCTCCCCCAGATAGCAGTGTGATTCTAATGACGTATTATGCAGAAAGACAGTAACATTTTCATTCATACACATGAGACACGAGAGTTTTTTAGGCTTTTCTGTCTTCCTAATAGAAAAGACTGTAGTCTTGATAGCACTGTTCCAATTAGGGAAAATTTAGTTGGGAATTTTAATCTGCATGGGCATAGACTTTTGACAAATAAATAATAAAAATAGTAAATTTTCTTTTCTTTGTCAAAAATACATTCTAAAATCTTGCCAAGGAATTTCATTAACATTGTTCCTCATAGTTTCTTGAAAAAGATCAACTTTAGATTAGGAACTTGTCTTAAAAGAAGCCACAAAGTTGAAAGGAAAGACTCATATGGAGGAATTACCTCTGATAAGACACTCAGTGAGATGTAAATTCAACCTCATGACTTTTTCTTAACATGTATTTGCAGTGTTGTGAGAAAAGTCTATTTTGTATGAAGGTGAATGTTCTGTTTCTAGATTGTTTTTTATTAAATAGCCTCATAGATACATCGACAAAATATTAAGTCTCTGGTATTTCCTCCACATGACAATATCTGAAAGTACACAGTGAAAGAGAAGCATCTCTTCAGCAGCTTTATACTTACACTCTGTAATTATAGGCAAGGTCAGCAAAGTACGCCCTCCTTTTCCTGTACTCCAGGTCAGTGTATCCCTGAGTTAGAACATAATTAAAAAAAAAAATACAACAATACTTTACATTAAGAGATGTTTCAGAGCATGAATAAATTCTCTGGCAGAAGCATTCAAAACAACTAGGTTTCTTTTAAGTTGTTTTCTCTGAGGCAATGAATCGTGATCCTTTTGAACAAGGCAAGCCAAAGTCTGCACTTAGTTACATCCATGACATTCTGCTGAAAACTCTGGGCTTTGTGGCAGAGAAGAAAGTAACATGGCTTGGTGCAAATGTTTTGGAGTTGTTCGTAAATGCTACATCACATACCATTAAACTCACAGTCAAATTTAAATGAAAATCATGCTAAAATATAATTGAATTAGAGGTGGCATGTCTCTTCTGCTGGAAAGGAATTGAATCTTTGAGTCATTGCACTTCTTCGCTAAGCACTAAAGCTGCAGCACTGGAGAGTGATGAACATAACAGTACCATCTTACCAGATAAAGCACAATACATCTGAACAGTGGGAAAAGAAAGAGTCTTCACTGTCTAGAAATCATTGGAACCACCACTTAATACATAAAAAATATGTGCATTCAGCTGAATCTCCTCATGCTCACTTACTGCCGTGTTACAATAAAGATACATTCAGAGGTGTTGGTTCAAAATAACATATTAAATATGGACATTTTCATTTTTTCCTCTAGTGTTTACTAGAAGTCTAGCTTCAAGCAGGGTTCTCCAGCTATTAAATAAGAAAAAAACATGTGGAATCAAGTTCCCTTGAATTTTACATCATCCATAACAGGAATAATATCTGAAATCTGGCACAATGTTGCTAATATAACTCATAAAGCGGTGTTGATCAGCATCACTGTGCAAATATTTATTATTCTCAAATATTCAGAACTTTCTGGAACCATTTTGCCTTCTACAAGCCAATTTTCTCCCTTAGGTTTATTCACATAATTTTCAGTGTAGCAATAATGGCAGTAATACTACAGTTAATGAGTATTGTGTGCATGAATCTAAGGAAAGAACTGGATCCCAAGAGCATGTTTATTTTTTGTCGTGTGTTATGGATAATATGGTCATTCAGATGCCACCTTTGCTTGTCAATAGGTGTAATGTGAACATGTAAAACGCATCATAAAGTCATTGGACCACGCTTTTCTTTGTGTTAGGACCTTTCATCTTTGTCCCTGCAGCAGGGATCTCCCCAAGGAAGCACAACAGTTCGTAATCACTGTCAGGGTGCCCCAGCAGCTGATGTCATAGTATCATTTGTTTCCTTTTTCAGCTCTCAAGGAGACAGTAAAGGACAAAGTGGAACTGTTGAGATGGATAGCCTAAGCTACCTAGTCGGTAGTAAATGTGTACGCAAAATTTCTGAGCCAGCTGTATGCATTATCACATTTTGATACTTTCCGCCAGCCTGCCCACACTGAACCACGCTCAGCAACACAGTAAGATAGGCTGATTTGTGCTCCTTCTTGTAACAGAAAAACGGTTTGCAGTGCCTGAACTAACTTACTTCAAGTTTAGGCATTTCTCCATTGCACTGCATTCTGTAGCGTCATTATTCCCACTCAGTACTTCAGTACCTCTACACTGCTAATGCTTTCTTTCACTCTATTCAGTACTCACACCTTCTATTTAGCAAAATAGAAGAGGAACTTAGTCGTATTCAAATAATTCCCCATATGTATTCATTAATTTCATGAGAAAAAACACCTCAGAGTCAGCTCAGGAAAAACATAGGCAAATACTTGGAATGTTTCTATCAGAAAGATGTAAAGAATGAAAGACAGAGTCATAGAATATCCTGAGTTGGATGGGATGCACGTGGATCAACTTGAATCCAAATTTATGCTGATGTCCTGGTTGAGGTTGATCTGAAGATCTCCTAGAGATTTCTAGTTTAATAAATCACTATCAAAAATAGAATGTAGGCCTGAATTATTTTTATATCTTTTTTTTCCACACAGAGATGTACAGTCAGGAAATGGCCCTTCAGATTCCCTTATTTGTCTGTACAGAATTCATAGCT
>JAOWBP010000001.1:49513476-49524632 GCA_028571105.1 Tragopan temminckii | reverse complement strand
TTTTTTTCCACACAGAGATGTACAGTCAGGAAATGGCCCTTCAGATTCCCTTATTTGTCTGTACAGAATTCATAGCTCATTTATTCATCTGTACAGAATTCATATCTCACTATGCTATATCTGGAAACCATTCTTTTTTTTTTTTTTTCCCCCAGTACTTTTTCTTAGAATTAGCATCAGTGGAGTAGGAGTCTGCAGTGCATTTTTTCTCTTCCCAATCAATATTTTCTATGTATTAGAATCAAAGAATCATAGAATATTCCAAGTTGGAAGGGACTTATAAGGATCATCAAGTCCTACGCCTACGTTTTCCTTTGTCCATTTCAAAAGAGGTGCTTAAAATGAAGTTCTGATAACCTCCAGTTCCTGCTCACTTGACACAGTAACACTGTGAGCAGCAGGGAGGTGTCTGCAGAATTCCTTCTCCTGTTTCTTTCATGAAAAATCGTCATGGAATCTGCCCCAGTTTTCAGTTATCCCATCTACCTGCTGACCTGGGCTACCAAGGGGCATGCTGAGAGCCTGAACCATTCCTCCACAGATTTTGGTATGGTGAGAAAGTCCCCAGAACAAAATGGAAATCACAGTTGTAAAAAACACTCAGCAAGTTTTAAAACAGGAAGAAATCCTATTGAGTCCTTATCTTGTGGGAAGAAAAATAAACCACCATAAAACCAGGATTTAAAAAAAAAAAAAACGGAAATGCTGGAATCTGCTTGTCCTTCAGCCATCAGAGCTCCCACTTCCACCCCACTTACCTCAAGCACTAAACCATGTGAAGCAGAGCCTGGCACCATGCAGATGTTACAGGGCTGAGTACATACACAAAACTGTTATGAGTAAAACCCTGTTTGTGGCCCACTCATAACAAATATCTACTGCCCGAATCCAAAGGAAAGCCCATAACAATCATTGTAACAATATTTTGCAGACAAAATTATCAGCAAATACTGTCAAAACTCTGGCTCCAGAAATCTTGGGAAAACATAAATGCAAGTAAGAGTTATAGTCTTTGAAACTTGCTTCCAATTTAAATTTTACCTGTTTATTTCAGTAGAAATCACTAGATATTTTGAGTTTCTTCAGTCACATTTAAACATTAGTTCCAGTATTATGCCCATGAATCTGTGCTGCCATGTATCTGATTTATTTGTTGTCTAGACAATGTATTCAAGTTCAGGCATCATACTTCTCTCTGTGGGATCTGACAATATGGTATTTCTTAGTAACTAGCTCTTTGCTGCTTCATTATTGTCCACTGTACATCTGCACTTGAATGAGATTTCTGGCATATACAAATTTAGAAATGCAGACATAAAGTTTTTGAAAAGTAAAAACAGGAAATACGAAATGCGGAAGGCTGAGAAACTTTAAGGCTAGATGGACCAAATGGTAGAAAGTGGGTATAATTCAAAGAAAATAGGGGTAAAATAATAAAATAGAGATTTTTATTTTAACTAAACAATGAAATGAAAACACAAGCTAAATACTATATTAAATTGAAATGATGATAATCATGTTTACTTTGGTGAATCAAGGCCCATAAGCTTTTCTCACTAACTTATTCGTTCTGCAATCCCTAACTTCACTGAATATCAGCCTTTATCTGGCTCTTCTTTGCTTTTTTTTTCCATTGTTCTCTTATTACTGAAATTCTCCTCAGTAAATAAATAAATAAATAAACAAACAAATAAAAGTATTCCCTATACAAGGTTCCCTTTTGGAAAACAAACCGTGACATCAAACTTACAGGGTGACCATGGTCAAAACTGGGTTCGTACGTGGTGATCAGATGGTGACATTTGTCTAGATCTTGAATTTTTCTGGGGAACCAGGGCACTGTAGAGAAAGAAGTAAGAATTAAATTAAATAGGATCAAATAATGTAAAAAAGACATAAAAAGCAGAAGCTATGTGGATGATTACAAATTTTCTTTTCATCATTGAATATATCAGTATTCATAACTATGCATCACCATACATCCATAACCGAGTTTCAGTTTGCTGACCAAGCTGTAGGACTGGATGAAAAATGATCTGAAACTGACTTGTAAGGATAAACTATCAGTTTTAATTAGGAGAAATAATCATTAAAGTCAAAAATATTTCATCTTACATCAAATGAGATGTTCTTTTTGGAACAGTACAACAAATTTTGTTCTACATTTTGGATTTCAAAAATATTTTGATCTTGTCTAAACAGTATTCTTAAATTTTCATACTGTTAAAAGTGAAAACAGCAATTTAATTTCTCAAAACAAAACAGGCCAAGAATATTGGCTTTTTTTTTCTTTCTATCTCTTCTTTCTTTTTTTCCTTTCTTTTTTTTTTTTTTTTTTTCCCCCCCAGGAAAATAAAGCATTAGCTGAATTTCCAAGTTTCCTTCCCTTGAAGTGAGGAACTCCTCTGGTGACTAAAAGGATATTCATACAGTAGTAATTTTAATTTAAATCCCAGCATTTATAATTAATTTTAAAACCACAGAAGAAATACAAAGTTAATGTTGCTTTCTGAGATCAGACTGATGCTGAAGCCACACTCTGTCACTGCAGCTGAGAAAAGGACCTTTAGGAGTCACCTGAATCTGATACTTGATAAGAGGAGATCAGGCATCTGTATACTGAATGAAAAATCCAGCTTTAGCCCTATTAAATTACATCCAGGCGCTAAAGTATAAGGCTAGAAAAGCACATTAATTTTGGGAAATTTCAGTTCTTTCATGCAATTATAGGCAATGCTGCAATAAGAAGGAAGAAATACAAGTCTGACAGATGTCTTACATCAACTCTTTTTTTTTTTTTTCTCAGTCTTTTAACAGACCATGCTAAGCACAGATCCTAGTTCCAGCAAATCTAAAATGAAGAATTTCTTCTGAGCACAAATCTCTCAGCTACCAAGGAAATCCTAAAGAAACACTCCTTCAGCTCTGAAGCCAACTTGGCTCTCCACTTGCCCTGATGACAGAAATATCCTTTTGATACCCCTGCAGCCCCTGAAGACAGCTTGGACTGTCTCTTATCACTAGCCTGAAGGTGAATTTCAAGAAACACCCAAAGGTGTCCAAACAGAACTGGATTAGCTAAAAGGTCCCTGAGGGTTGCTGCCTGGCCTTGGCAAGTAGAGGAAGCCCAAAAGCAATTTCATATTCAGAGAACCATGAGTCAATCTATCTCTCTCATCTACCAAGGACATTTCTGGCATCCCCAGGATTATGTGAAAAGTCTCTAATAGTTTCCTGTACTCATCCATTCCTTATCTGCATGTAAACAGAACAAAGAGCAGTCTATCTCTGGTAAATACACTTTCCATCTTGCTATGGCAATTCAACTGGCTGTCAGCAGAGTAGCCACTTGAAGCATTTTACAAGAAGCTCATCATCTGCTTCTACCAGTCAGACCACTACCTCAAGGCTTTCTGCTGATCCTCTCTCCCTCTTACACTCTGGAAGGTTTTTCCAGCTGGTAGCATTTAGCTCTTTTCAGTGGAAGAGCAATCTAACTCGAGAGAGTCCAACTGGAGCCAAATGGCAGCAGCCAGGGCACAGTAAACAGACATCTACAGCTCTTTTTTAGCAAAACCAACACCATACACTACAAGCAGAAGAAACATTCAGACTCTGTGCCATGTTACTGCATTCCCAGAAAGTGTCTGTGTTCACTCTACAGTGCCTCATAGCAGTCAGTTCTCTTCCAAGCTCTCAGTTCTCAGTCCACAGGTTTCCTGTCATTGAAGTGTTTCCATTTTCTCCTGAGCTTCTTATTTTGCTGCTCTTACCTTTTCATTTCCCTCTTTTTGGAACACTATTCTCACCTCTGTTGCATTAACAATGCCAAAATGCCTTCCTTTTCACACCAGTCAGAATGATCCCAGGGAAACAAGTCACACACGTTTTTTTTTTTTTTAAAAAAAAAAAAAAAAAAAGTGAATGCATGCTCGCCTGCTTTCCAGTCTAATTATGTTATTATCATTGAGCTAAAGGTAATTAAAAAAAAAAAAATCTCAGAAAAAGAACCGTCAACAACAAAAACCTACTCCAAATACAAATAAAACAGTATTAGCATATGTATATGGTTCCTACCTTTGTCTTCGTTGCCAGTTTTCACATCTTGTGTTACTCTCTTTAAGGAGGTGATAAGGCGACTAATATCAGCACTATGAACTTCACATTCAACAAAAATGTCAAGATCATCAGCAGAGTTCTTGAGCTTTTTGATTCTCCTGGTTTCAAAGTGATGGATCTCAGTTTCAAACATCTGCAAGAGCTAGATGTTAATACGATGAAGCTTTTCCAAAAAATGAAAAGGCAAGTCTAGAGACAGTTCTGCAATGTCTTTAAAAGGTGATTAAAAGAGATCTTAGCAAGAAGTACATGTTAAGCAATGAAGTCTACTAACGCCCAGTTTAGAAGGAAGATACAGGCAGAGCTAGAGTAAACACAGTAGATTTAGGTAGAAGGAGACAGAGATGAAAGATGAGATATTGTTGATTGCAGTATTTCATCTGTGCAGAAATAACAAATGAGTGTAACTCTCAAGAGCCAGCAGAATGGAAGCAGATCTATTGATGTGTAATTGCACCATAATCATTAAATAACTGCAAATAATTAGAAATAAGTAACAAACACAATGCTTTAATTTTGGGTTATTCATTTTCTCAGATTAGAGTGAGCACTTAGTAGGGATAGTTCATGCTCTTAGAATAAATAATGCCTCTGTGATTTACAGCTCTTGTATTTTCTGTCATTCCCGTCAAATATGCAGGGAAAAAAAAATCGTTGGCTCCTAACATCCCCACATTTAAGTACTTCAAATGTTGCCCTGTTTTTTAGTCATAGTTGACCATCACAACTGATAGAAAGAAGAAACAGACCGGTATCTCCTCTTGCATAGAATTACGGTTCTTCTAAATAACTGTCTGGTTGTTTCTTCCATTCAAAAATTTTTCCTTCTTTATCTAGAGAAATCATTCATGCTCTCTGAGCACCTGTAGCACAACAGGAGCAGGAAGGAAGGAGTAAGGCAGGTGGAGATATAGGTCAAGAGCACAGATAGGGAGAGGGAAAAAGGTGAGAGAGAGGGAAATGCAGAATGGGAGAGGTGAAGGCAATAGGGACAGTAGAAGTGGGTCTGTGGAGGTAGGGAACAACAGATGAGAAGTGCAGTCTGTACCTCAAAGACTCTAGCTGCCCTAGAGAGCTCAGTCTTCTTCACATTGCAGAGGGTGAAGGTCAAGATGAGAGTGGCTCTGTCATCCTCCTTGCTGGAGTCAAGGCTACCTTGCCTGTTCAGGGACTCTGTGCTACACATCTTCTCCTTACCGGCCTCTTGCATTTGGCCTCACTCTGAAGTAAGTCTTCATTGGGAGCCAAGGGAGTGGATTGCAGCTGTGAGATGTCCAATGGAAATTGCCTGAAGATGTGAGTGCTTCTCCCAGAGTAATGGCCAGGGATTCTGATGGAACTGGAGATACAGTGGATCTATGTGGATGGTGGGTTAGATATAGGGTCACTTATGTTGACCATGCCAGATACATCAAGGGAAACCACTTACGTAGGTGATGCGCAAGAACCCAAGGTAACCCCCCTCTTCTAGGTAACTTCAAAGTGGGGCCCACCCACTCTGTTTGAAGGTGTCTGCAAGCCATTCACCCCTAGAGATGGGCTCCTTTGTGATAGGAAATTAGCCTGAGTACCATTTACATCTTCCAGTTTGGACTATCATCCCCCCAGGGAATCAGTAGTCTCTTCTCCCACTTCCTAGCCAAATCCGAGTGATGTCTCCATGAAACTAACTCAACTGTGGGATATTCAGGGAGAGCTGAGCCAGTCAAAGGTCATTGTTTACCTTCGAGCTTTTCCTGTTTACATTCTCTGACCTGTTCTGCTCTACCCCTGCAAAGACTGAGTGCTGCCTCTAGGCAGTTTCTGTGTTGCAACTTATTTCTGTCAGGATTTTTGTTCCAGTAACATAAACACTTTAAAAACCCCGGGTAACTTCCTTCTCACTGCTGGTAGGACAAGCACAAGGTGATTTCAGTTCTGCTCCTGCGTAGAATGACATCCCTTGAAGTCTGTAAATATGTTTCTGAGTCTGAGCACCTGTGTATTTCTATCCCAAGTTACACCATACTGGAACCCCTGTGAAAGTCATCTTGGAAGCCAAAAGCTTCTGTTCCATCCTTCTTTTGCAGATGCAGCCATTTCTGATGTGTCCCTTATTTGATCCCGGCCGAATCTCACACCCTAGTGATGAATTCATCTTTGGCTCTTCCCTGGACAGAGCATATAGACATGCTGCAACTAGATTTTGACCCCCAGAGACCATAACCACCCTTCATTTCTCCTCGGCCCAAAACAGAGGACGGGGAAGTTCTCTACTGCCTCAGCTGTTGCCTGGTCAAAATGTACAAACCCATAAGGGATGTTTGGATCACTATTCCCAGAGGGTAAATCTCATTGCTCCTGAAGAACATTGGTCTATCCTGACGTAGTACAATCCGGGCTCAGCTGAAGGGTAAGCAGCGGACTGCGAAGCTCCGTCCCCGCGGCAGCGCCCAGCCCGCGGGCAGAGCCATGCTAGTCGCTGTCCGAGGTTCTGAACCCGGACGGTCTCTGGGCTCGGGTATTCCCTCTGTAGTCTGCCCAGGGCCCCAGGCACTGAACACCCCATCCCTGTCCAAAGTCATGTCTCAGGGGACATAAACGGTCCGTATAAAACCCAAGAAAGCATCAGCCTTAACTCTACCTGTAAAATGAATTAAACAGGGGAGATAGGGGCAGGGAATAGGCTCTGGGGAGGAATAGTGTTCTCTCCACTCCCATGTTCCCATAGCAGTGATGGCAAGGCTGGGTGCAGATGAATAAGCCAAGATGAATCTGACTGTCTGAACCCATGCTGGGCTTCTCCAAGTAGAATGGATACATACATCCCCACATCCAAGTCACAGGCATGGCACAAATAATAGATGATATGAGATATCATACTACAGCCTATTCTCTTCTGAGTCCTTGCACTGTAGATGAAATCTTAAGGGCCTGAGATGCATGTTGAAGGCACTGGTCATAAACACTAGGAGAGTAGAAGCAGCAGACTCTTATGATTGTCTCTACATTCTTGTGTCAGATAGATTCCCATCTCTACATGCTTGTACCACACAAAGCAGAATGTTCTTGTGCACAGATTGAGATTTCTCAATAGAGCCAGACTGGAGTCATGAGCTACCCATTAAAGCAGTACAGACAAATAACAGTTTGCAGTGCAGCTTTGCAGCCCATGGAAGATCCAATACAGAGTGCCATAACTCTCTAGGTGGTAACGGGTCCTTTCCCAGCTAGTGGACACTAGTGTGGCTAGTGGTGGCTAGAGCTACCTAGAATCCATGTTTGGGGCAGGCCCTGAAAGGACCTACACATTGTGTCATGATTTAAGTCAGCTTTGGTAGGACATCTGAATTAAGGAAAGTAAGTTAGGTTAAAAGTTCTGTGCCTTCATGAGGTGCTGAATTGACAGCTACAGATTTGACCTTGCTAAGCTGGTTTCTCACTGGCAGTAACAGATGCTTTTCTACAGACCTAGACAATTAGTGCAGACACTGAGTCTCTTGTTTTTCCAAATAACATTGTTAGCTTCCCCATCTCTGGAATGTGAGACAGCAAACTAGGATGGTAAATCACAAATTAACGAAGAAGCAGTGGATTGGTAAACAGAGTTGTTGCTGATGAGACGACAAACCAGAGCCAGCCACGTGTCCTCCAACCTGACCCAGACCTTCATCAAAAAGACCACCAAACAACAACCGAGAGATATGCATGTGTAAAAGAACTGAGACTTGGGGCAGGGGGGGATGTCAGTCATTCTGGGGACTCACTGTAACAATGAGTAATTTTTTTGAGTAATAATTTTCTTGAATATCTAATGCGTACGTAAACAGCTTGTTCTTTAAAGTATGTGCTTTTCTTGCCCTCCGGTATGCAAGCTAGGTGGGAATACTCCCTCTGCATCCAGCATGTACACAGTGCTGATTAGACATAACTGCATTTTAACTACTCTGTGACTGTAGAGTTTGATTTCCATACATCACATCCAATTCCCAGAATTTTGTTTTCAGCACTTTGTAGGACTTCTAGGAGTATACAAGTAGAGGTTTTAGTCTGGAGGCTACAGTTCAAAGGGCTATGTGAGGAAAGAAGCACAATGTGTTATCCCTTCCTATAGGAACAGACAGATACTTCTTACAGAAAGTTGGTCTTTCCTATTCAAGAAGTAGGGTAATACTCTCTTGTGCAGATCCTGGGTGGAAGTCATGACTGATCACCACAGATAGCCTGCCCATTTTTCATCTGTTCCCACTGTGAATTTCTCCAGCATGTATGAACTCAGTGCTATCCATATAAGGAGATGTAGAACTAATATTTATTTTACTTAGATTAATTTAAATGGTTAAATTTTAACATTAAAAGTCTTCTTTGCCAATTGTCAGCTTAGTATGAAGAAGTAAAGATACAGGCTTTAAAAGTATGCGCTCTTGTGCACTCTTCCAAGAATTTCAACATCCTTTGAGGAATAAAACAGTTCTACTGAAAGGATACTGTCTGCCAGTATCTTAAGAAGCCCAGAGGAGACCACATACCCATGTAACATGTGTTGATGACTCCTTCTTCCACCACCATCAGTGATCTTGGTTAAAGTCACTGAAAAGGAAGAGGACCTCATGAGAAGGCTTCTTTGGTCACTTGAAGCAAAGCTTGAAGATGGGCATGGGATAGAAGTGAGTGCCTCTACTTAGAAGGATGTCTAGGGATAGGTTAATCAGAGAAGCATACAAAGATATACAGAGTATGCAAAGGTAAAGTAATCAATGTATTACTGCATATTTCTAGATGATTACATACATCAAGAGAATTTTCTTTTTCCCATAAAGCTCCATAATCTTGTCAGAATGAGTGATACTCAGCACCCCACATTAGCCATTTTTTTTTTCACTGGAGCTCACATCAAATGGTCTTTCCTTCTTACCTGGATATTTAATTCTGATCAACATGTGTGGAAAAGTTCCAAATAATTAATTTCCAAATAAAGCAAAAAGGATTTTGGTACACATTTTTAATCATCTTTAGCATGGAAATAAAAAGTTGTTCATTAAGAATACACTTTCAAATGCAATTTACTTTGTACTATTTAAGTCACATTAAAACCAATATTTTTCTGCAAGGAAAATCTGTTTTCAGTATAGTTTTACTACTTTTAAAATATTGAGCATTTAACTTCTTCTCATCTGAGTCTTGGTGAGCAGCTTTGGTTGAAGTTATTGTTCTTATATTTGCACTTGCATTAAAGGACACAGAATCACAATTATGGCATCTGTGTCCTTAAACTATTCTAGCCACACATAAAAGATAACCACGACTCCTGGGTTCTCAGTATCGTTGTAGATTTACTACTGCTGTCACACATGACAGTGATCAAAAGCAGAGAAGTTTGGAAAGCTGTCCGAGGGTTAGTCTGAAAGATTTCATCCCTCACGTGAAATTGTCTTTTTGTGAAACAGAGTTACATTAGGGATTCCATTTTATTAAGAGATTAAAATATGGGTTACTTTGACCCTGAAAATACATGCCAAGCAAGACTGAAAGAACTAAACAGATATTGTCATGAGAAAAAAAGAAGAAGAAGAAGAAGAAGAAGAAGAAGAAGAAGAAAAAAGATACAGAGCTAAAAAATCTTACTTCAAAGCACCAAAATGATACAATTTTGCATAAGTATAATTCTACAGAAAAGATTCCAGATGATATCCTTTGATCAATGTTATTACTCACTGTAAATATAATGGAAACAGTTGTACTTTCTGTCTTTCTAGAGGATGATGCTTACACAGAAGCTCCATTGAATTTCACACTAAAAATACAAGAGTAGCACAATAGTAGGTATGGGACTTAAGGATACTTTCAAAGTCCCCTCCATGTTTGGATCTTCTAATTTAAATATAACTCTTTAATCATCTTAGTATTGTAATGCAAGATATTTTCAAGCTGGATATATTATTATTCTGGATTGGTTTGTTCCACTCAGTTCCAATTCACAAATGTTGATCTCACTCTTTCAATTAGAGAGCTATGGAGAGGTATTATACAATGTAGGCTGGTCCAAGAGAGCATTTCACTACCTTGAGTGAAAGTTACTGGATAGAGTACAGAAATATCCTTCTGAACAGCAAAATTCTTATCTCTCTGTGACTCATCCACACCCCCACTTCCATTTGCTGCCTGACAATCTGTACTCCGGGCAGAAAAAAAAGTGCTTTAACAAAAGAGAAAGATTAAAGTACAAGCAGGGGAAAGAAGGAAAATCTAAAAAGCCTAATGATTTAGGGGCTGTCTTGAAAGATAGCATGTGTGAGTTTGAAAGCATTCAGACTTGGACAGAGCTAACCTATGTCTCCCATAGCTCAAATCAATGCATCCTTAAGAGCAAGAAGTTAGGCAAAGAGGCAGGAGACATGGATTGTTTAGGAGCTTAAGGAAAAAAGAATATAGGAACATTTTCAGGGCATGCAAGGATGACACAAGGAAGGCTAAGTCCTGCTTGGAATTAAATCTGGTGAAGAAGGTCAGGAGCAACAAAAAAGGTTTATTTAAGAATGTCAGGTGCAAAAAGGAAGGCTAGTGAAAATGTAGGCCCTCTGCTGAATGAGGTGGGTGCTTTGAAAACAGAGGACACTAAGTAGGTGAAGTTACTGAACACCTTTTTTGCTTCAGTCTTTACTGCTAGGAATTCCTCTCGGGAATCCCAGGTTCTGAAGATAGTCTGGTGAGAGGAAGACTTCCTTTTGGTTGAGGAGGATCTGATCAGAGATCTTTTAGGCAAATGACACACACGGATCCATGGGCCCCTATGGGATGCATAATCAAGTGCTGAGGGAGCTGACAGAGCTGGCGGCATTTGATTCCAAAACCTCTTTCTATCATGAAAGATCATGGAAAAGAGGTGCCTGAGAAATGGTGGAAAGTCAGTGTAACTCCAGTCTTCAAAAAGAATGAGAAGATGAACTCAGGAAACTACAGGCCAGTTGTCTTCACCTCCATCCCCCAGAAAGTAATGGAGCAGTTTATTCTGGATGTCATCTCCAAGCAAATAGAAGAAGGTTATTAGGAGCAGTCAG
>JAOWBP010000001.1:49494648-49513248 GCA_028571105.1 Tragopan temminckii | reverse complement strand
TTGTGCTGGAGAAACTCCAGCAGATGCCCTGCTGCATGAAGTCTGCTGACACGTCTTGCTCTCCTGAGCCAATTTGGGTGTCTAAGAAGCATTTCTGAGGACTGAATATAAACACCATTCAAGTCAAGGAGATGAAGATCTTTGTCATGGTTTAACCGACTTTACTCCTCTGGTGACTCCTGCAGCTGGCTGACCTGCTTCAACTGGAGGAGTGCCACAGGAGGCATTTCCCTGGAGCTTCCTGCTCTCAAGTCTCTGGGCAAGTGTTTAGGTAGCCCAAGAACTTCTGTGGGGTCTGCTGTTTCTTTGTCTTTTTCCTACCATCCTTAGCACTCTCAAGTCTTGAGTGGTGCAGCAAGGCCTTGGGGAAAGACTTCTGAGACTGCTTCCTACCTGCTTAGTGAGACGGTAAGGTATCAAGGAGAGAGAAATCACTGCCAGTAGGAAATCTTCATCAGTGCAGTGTGAGGTATCAAGGAAAGTACGTCTGTTGGTTCTTGATTTCCTGTAAAGATACAACACAGCTATCTGTGGCCTATAGCCCATCCCTACAACAACATCAGGTACTAAAGTTTGTGTCCTGTTGTGTTTATAAAAGGGAATGGTCTTTGGACAAAAGCCTTAGAGCATTGTATTGACATGGCACACTTTGTGTGTGGCTTTTTTTGTTGACTTAAGACAAAAAAAGGGCAGTCATACAGGGTGAGGGATGGATTTTGACAGGGCAAGTTGTTGAGAGCAAGATATTTGATTCTGATTGAATTATGTGCAAAGATACTAAAGCCTCTGTAGAGAAATAAAAAATTATAGAATCATAGGATAATTCAAGGTGAAGGGGATCTCAGGAGGTCAAACAGTTCAATGTCTTCCTGAAAAATATGCTGTTAATTTAGAGATTTATTCAGTTTAATACTCTCAAACATAAAATAGCTAAGTCTGTGGGCTTGTAAGTGCTTTCTCACAGAGTGCCTTACATCCTCCTTTGTTATATATGGCAAATTTTCTATCAGTAATACTTTAAGAAGTAGATCCACAACTTGATTCATTCCGAATGCCACTGAAATACCTGTAGAACACTTCTTCTTTTCCTTTATCATCTTGCTGTCTGAATCTAGCTATTGATCTATAATTCATTTACTGAGTTTGTTTCTTCTAAAATGTTTTTAAAATGCCTTACTATTTTAATTTTTTTTTTGTTGCTTTATAATGCGTTTGACTTGTTGACTTCATTATTCATTATTTCCATTTGTATTTTATTATCATTCTCATTTCATGGGTTTTTAATTCTCTCTCCATATATGCATGTGTACATGTGTTCTTTATGCTTGCGCATGTACGTAGGTGCAAATACACCGTTTCTGTCATTGTTTCTACCTACAAAAACAAATTCTTGGCTCAAGTGTCATTTTTTGAATCTCAGAATCTTGGCTTCTTGGGCATCCAGCAAGATATTCCTGAAAAATTCCCAGTAATTTTATGACTTTTCTGTTAAATGCGTGTTCCCAACTATAATCTCAGCCATCCCTCTAACTTTCAATAATTGGAAAAGATTCTCGAGATATTTCAGGTTGGTGGCATATCCTGTTTGCACTTAATAAATCAAACTTCATTTCATTAGGCATTTTTTCAATTTTTATAAAAGCCATTAGCTGTTCCTTATCTAGCATAATGAGGCCCATTATGGTGAGTAATTGATAATGGACATTACCGAGTTACTTGATATCCCATGCAGAAATTTCTGTTTTAAGTAAAAAGTCATTACTTTCAGAGATTTCTGAAGTTTTATTATTATCTATGTGGACTGAGAAAGTGATCTGCAGGATGAAAGACACTTACGGTAACACAGTTGTCCTTTCTACTTTTAATAGCCGTATTTTTGAGAAAGGTTGTCCTGTATTTTTGTGAAGAGTGGTAGTGTGCTATCAAGACCACCTACCTTAATTCTGTTAGTTTAACGAATTAGTATGCTAATCATAAATGCTGGGGAGTCCACTCAGTTGCCCATGAGTTTCTAATAACAAATAGGATATTGGATGTAAATGTCATCGCTGTCCAAAATGGTTTTCCTCTATAGCATTTACAGAACACATTAGAAGTGAAATGCAATCTTCCAAAACCCACAGGACTTACCCCATCAGGTTTATCTGTTACTAATCACGTAATTTGTCGTCTCCTATATGACTGCTTCCAACTACTGTTTTTGAATATCTGGGCTTCAAACAATAGTATCCATGGTGCTTCTCAGCATATCGCTTTGCTTTTGGGTTTGTCGTAAAAAAATGATGCTTTTAGTTGGCTTATATGCTTGGATAGTTATGTCTTACTCTTTCAACACGATTCTCTCCTTTCATGTCGTTTGAGTGGATTAAGTCTTCCTGACTACTTTATCTGTCAACCAGAAGACTGGTATTATTTTGCTGAGATGAAGGACATAAAGTCGTGTGCTCTATTTGTTCATTAGAGGTTATCTTTCTGTTTTGTAGAAACACCTACTGCCTCAACTATTGAACTCCGCTATCTTCTGTCCGCTTATTAACTTAACTTGAAAAACATCTAACATTTCTGAAGTACGAGCTGGCTTAGCTTTAATCAGCTTTTCTCAGCTCCCTTGTTGATGAATGTTGTTAGAAAATCACCTTCAATAAATAAATATCCCTAACTTCAGTACCTTTAGTGCTTCCTGTTTGATGGGAGAAATCATCCTGCTATGTGTTTTGTATTGTGAAATACATCTCAAGCACAAGCTGAAGATAGTTCTGGCGGCACTTCTCAGTACTAGTTTGAAATACGCACCATGTTTCCAAATTCTCCCTCAAACTAATGAATAATTTCTCACAGACAGTTGATGTCTGATGTCTTATTCAGTATCAGGTAGTTATTTGACTCATGCATCTGGAACAATAGACTTTAGAGACTGTTAAAATTGGCAGTGACAACAGATTAATCTTTGTATTTTCTCATAAGATATCAATCATTACTTCTCATTGGATTACAGGACTGTGATACAGACCTAGAAGATCCATCGCAAAATTTGATATATATACAGTATATAAACCTTAATATCACGGATTTTTCTTCCATTTTGGCTTCCAATCTGCACCCCATATAGATTAAATCATTTCTGTTCACAAGCACAGATAGTACTAGATTTGGTGTTGGTCACAGAAAATGATGACTGTTTAACTGTGTTGCTATAGCAAAACCACACCTATACAGCAAAGCTTAAAAACAATATTCCACAAATTCAAATGGAAACTTTTTTGCTAGCTCCTCAGTTTATAATGGACATTCAGTGTCTGTATTAACAAGCTTTTATTCGTAAAGTTAAAGTCAGTCCCATCCTGCATCAAGAATTGTCAGAATTGTCATCTCTGGTAGAAGGTGTGAAAATCAGTGACGCATGCATGTGATTGTTCATAGAAGATCCAAAGACGGATATGTTCGAATTCCGTATTTGGTCTGCCCTCATTTGATGTCCTGGCTGCCCTAAAGCCTGGTTCTACTCCTTGTTGTGGAAGATTTTTGAAATCTTTCTTCCTTTGTTTTCTGTGAGGCAAGATTTATAGGGAAGGTAATATCCTTTATTAGAGCATTTGGTTCTTTTGGAAAAAATGTACATTCTTGCGGGGTCAGAGTCCCTGCATTACACTTGTTTTTTGCCTGCTTGGTTTTTCCATTTCTGAAAGCCTTACTTAGAGGAAGCAGGCCTGCTTATTTTGTCCTTTTCAGTTACTACATTTTCTTCCAGTGTAATAGAGAGAACACATGTACTTGTGTTTTTTTGTGGAGACTTGGGTGCTTGTTTTTCCAAAATCCAAAATAAAAATAATAAAAACAATTTTAAGCCAAACAACTGTATTTTGGCCCCAGCAAATGGAAACCTCATTCCCTTCAGGTTTTTTGGAAAATGTCCTGGACTGATATGATCAATTTCTTCTTTCTTCAAGGAAAAATAAAAATTGTATGTACTCATGAGGCAGCAAAGACCCTATGGAGAATAAGAAGATATATGTATTGATTTTAAAATGAAAAATAGAAACATTCCAAATATTTGCTAAGCATTTCTTTAGCTACTTACCCCCCAGGTAATGGAGAAACAATCTGTGTTCAGTAAGAGACTGAATATTGTGAATAATTTTAAGGTCCAGTGCAGCCCTGAATTCCAAACCCATGCAACTTCTCAGATGTCTAGCAGAGTTTATGTAAGTTTTGACTGAGATAAATATCAATATTTTTTTATTTGACAGCATGACCTATACATAGTGGGCAAAGAGTTCTTGCACTTTTCTAGTAATCTCATTCTATGCTTTTCTCACTCTGTTTACTTCTCCCTGAAATGACCGTGACCTTCTGCCAGAATTTCTTGAAGGTTATGCTAATCTTTATTGGCAAGAGAAACAGTAGCTGGAGCAAAAAAGTGAAAGAGAATGCCACATGAGAATGAACAGCATGCAGAGCGTGAGAAGTTTCTGCAATAGCTGGAACTGGAGCAGCTTTGTCAGCATGTAGTCCCTGGAGAAGTAAGTGGGGATGTACAGACTTAAATATCCTAGAATGAAATCTTAATTAATTTTCTGGTACTCAAAAAGGTATTTGGGATAAATCCTTTGCTAAACCAGGGGGTGCACCTCAGGTATTTTGTATGAAATTCTGCCCTTTAATACAGCCCCTCATTTGACCCCCGAACTTGGTGGTTTTTTTTCTTGTTTAAATCAAAATTAATACGTACATCTGTCTGAGTGAAAATAAATAAATAAAGATCTCCACTGCCATGTCTCACTTGCCTGAGAGTTTATGTATAGCCTTACACATATAAATGACAAAAGTGTTTATGAGCAGGGTCAAAATAACTTCCCATAAAACTTTCTGACCTGATCTCAAATAACCACAGCTTAAAACATGACCAGAATTAAGCTACCTCATGTTAAATTCATGCTGACCAATGCATTTAACAAGATGGGAGTAGTCTCAGGGAGTAGGGGAGAGGGATTAATGCCTCTGTCTTTGAGGGGCTGGAATTACTGCTGCTTCCTATTCCCAGAATTGCAGTTTAAGCTACTTCAGGCTCTTCAGCATTACAACATCTGTAGCATGGTTCAGGGCCAAAATACAAACAGTTATGTCACATCTACTTTACAAGATGGAACGTGGTATAACCAAGTTGAGGGACAAGCATGCTGTAACGAGGCCCCACAATATGTTTGTTTTTGTAGAGCAGATGAACCCTAAATTAGTACCAGATGTCAGTAACAGACCTGCTGTATAGGGAACGCAGCAGGGAACTAGTAATTATGGAGGAGCCACTGTGAGGCCATATTTAAGGTTGCATTCTGTTTTTCACTTGCACTGAGATCTCAGTATTTTCCTATTACAGTAAAAAGTATACCATTGTCCTCCTTCCAGTGTGTACTCACGTGTGTATCGACTGCAGCATGCTGAAGCGCCTGGCACTCTCAGTCTGAGGTACTTTTTCCTATAGAGTACCCAACAACATATATATTTTCTATTTCTATTTGTGCTCTGCACTGAGATCGTGAAGAATGGTGTGAACTTCTTCCTTCTTGGTTTGCTTCTACTGCCTTTGGCTTCAGATGTAGCTCTGCTCTCATCACAGGCTGCAATGTTTTTGGCCTTGCAATCATTTTTCTGTCATTTTGCTTGTTAGTTTGTTCATTAGTTACTTAGCAATTTTCTTTGTTTGCCTGGCCTTTTTTTGTTGCCAAGACCTTCCCTCTTGGCAAAAAGGGAAAAAAGGAGATTTTCAGTTTGAGTTAAGCCACGTGTCTTCCAATGGCCTTTCAGTTCTCTATCTTCCACATAGCTTTCTTTGCGACGAGATCTTCAGACCTGTGCCTTTCATCACACGTGTTGAGGACATATGCCTTTATTGTCAGAAAGAATTCTCCACTTTGGAGATTCTGCTACTTTAAAGTTCTTCTTTACAGGAGATTTTGAGAGCAGTTTCTTGATCTTACGTGGAAAGCTGGGAGGACATCTCCAGGTACTGGTGGGACATTCAAAATTCAATGACTTCATACTCAGAATGTCTCTTGTGTCTCACTAATATCTTACCAGCTTTACTTTGATGCATGTCTGGGAGCTCAAGAAATTCAATACAGTATTTTCTAAGTTAGCATCCCTCCTTTCTTTGTTTTTAACTTCAAATTAGTGGTCCTGCAGATTGCATCTATAGCAAATTATTGTACAGGGCCAAGATTTAGGATTTGACCATCATTCTCTTACAACTCACTGTGCTTAACTTATAACACACATCTTTGCTCAATTTTAACATATGTCAAATAGTACTCTTCAAATTAGCATTCAGTTGAGGTCCAGAGGATAGTAAGGCCCAGGGACTGTTCCTAAAAAACAATATAGATGAAACCACCTTGTCTTGTAGAGGTATAGAGTAGGTGTTGAGGGCTGAAGTTTGCTCTTGAGAACGTGCTACTTGTTCTGATGGCCTGGGCTTCCTGAAGGAGCTAAGAAATATAGTAGCAATCCAGATGTATGGCAGTGGGCTTCTGTTCCTCATCAGGAACAGCAGAAACCTTTGGTATTGACCCACTGAAGTAAGAAGTGCACTCCAAAGTTGCACAAAGATCTAGTACCATTGAAAGGCTGGTCTCTATGTTGTTTCACCCACTTGAAATTATCCTTAGAATCATAGAATCATTAAGGTTGGAAGAGACCATTAAGATCACCTACTCCAACCATTAAACAGGAGCCTAGCAGAGGATGTTTTCAATCCATCAGCCTCTGGGTTATGGACCCAGAATGCTCCTACTGCACCACTCTGCTACACATACACATTTCAAGGCATCAGAAAAACTTCTTTTGCCAGAATGAGTATTTACTTTTCTCTTCATTCTTCTAACCATAAAAAAGAGATTCCTAGGCCATAAACCTGAACTCCTAGGGTACTAACCTTACTGAAGACAGCAGAAAGTTTTTACTGCAGTAAGACTTCCATCACTGCCATTTAGCTTCTGATCTTCTGACTCCTCCTTGAGCTCAATCCTTGAGTGGGGAACAAGACTCATGACATGCACACCCATATATCTAAGGCTGACTCCTCAGCCACCCAGAATTGCCTTTTGCATTTGAAATTCTCAGCAGAAAGACACTAATATTCAGTCCTCTGGGCTCTATATTCTCTCTTGTGTGTGCCAAAGATCTTATTAACCCTAGTCTTCTCTACAAGAAGGCAAGTTCATTGGTTGTTTGTACAAAATAGTGTTGTGGGATATGGTCACAGCCTTGCAAGCTGTCACTCATCTTCCTCAGGTCCAACGAAACAGTAGTGCAAGGACTTAGAAAGGTAAGTTGCCACCCAATGAAATTCAGTGCTCTCATTCTTCTGTCTTTATCCCCTAGATTACTTTGTAGTCTCTCATGACACGCAGGAAATTATTTAAAGTGTCTTCAGGAACTCCTAAGGTAGTCCAGTCTTTTGTGATCATAATGGAGGACTGTGTCTGTTTAAAACCAATTCAGTCCATTGTTTTACAATCCCAAGTAGTATAATTGTGAAGATTCCCATCTCTTTAATCAGTGAGGAAAACCTGAATAGTCTGAGAAGTTTCAGAAAATTGATCAATAAATTAACTGATTCAAAATTAACTCAAAATTGTCCTTCAGTATGCCACAATCAGAATTGCATATGTTTCCAGGACCATTTACCTTAGCATTTCAAATTGGAATGGAAGTTTGATAGATTTACAACATGTTTTTTCTTGTTGTTAAACAACAGTATTTTATTTTTGAGAAGCAATTTTATCTATGGTAATAGTAAGCTAATAGTAACAAAGTTTTGCTCAACTTCTGTCCTCTTGCTCAATTTCAAGAGTCAAGAAGGGGAATTTGTAAGCAGAACAAAATGAAACAAAACAAGAAATAAAACCACCATAAAACAGTGATATATTATTTTAGTTGTTCTTCCCTTTACCCCTGTGAATAAAAAGCAGATTTTGTCAGGTTGGGGAACAAAAAGCAATAGAATTATACAAGGTCCACAGTTTATGCAAAGATACTGGTTATCTAACACCACAACACTCATCAAAGCTTTTGTTTAGGTAGTAGACAGTTCTAAATATGCACCAACAGGCAAACCGCTTGCCCTACTTGTGGGGAGAAAGTCTTGATGAATTTTGAAGAAGGTAGTGTTGAGCAAGCAAAGTTGATCGTACTACCAGGGAAATATGCTCCTGCCTTTGGAATAAAGCTATATGCTACTCGTGGTTTTACTTTTTTATGTTTTTCTTTTCTCAGTTTTGAATTAAATTACTTACAAAATTAATTATAACGTCCTTACAAGATGGTATTATTGCACATTATATGGGAGCTATGAAAGCAGAATGGAAATGGGTTCACCTTCAACATAAGAGATGAAAATTTCAAGAATGAAAGATTTTTAATAAACGAGTAATCTCTCTCAAGACTACTCTGAAAAGAAGACATCTCTATCAAGATTTGAAGGATCCTGTTCTGGAACCACATTTTGATAACAGTCTTTTTAGCATAAAAAGTGCTTGTTTCTTCTTGCAGGTAATTAGGCCTCCCATGCCAGATGATTTTCCCTCAGTTACTTTAAGCTTCTTCTGTCTTGCCCTATAGCTCCTCCATTCTTTGCCTCACATCTGTCCAAAACATTTCTGCTAAAGTCATTTTCATTTCCTCTCACACATTAGCACTTCATTGATTTCCTGTCACTTGCCATGCTCATATTCAAACTGTTCATCTTTACCTACAACGCCTTTATTGTATACCCCTGCCTATATATCCAGCTTCATTTCCTCTGACTCCTCGTCCCACATCCCTTATCTGAAATGACTTCAGTCCACAGGATCAATAGCCCACAAAATAAGACAGGAGTGAAAGTGCTTTCGACCAAAGCCCAGAGCTCTGTAGTAAGTCATACTTGCTTTTGTGATTTTAGGCCAATATAATCAAGCCTGGGCAGCTTTCCTTTCACCAATTATGATATCTGCATTAGTTTATACTGGCATGTTGAAACTAGACTGGTGAAACTGACTTGAGACTCAATATGACTGTCAAAAAAAAAGTTTCTTCCACTGTAAATTTTTGATACTTAAAAAAAACAATCCCGAATTTCTTCTGAAACAAAGCTCTTAAATCCTTTCTATAAATGAGAAAGACTTACACTAAGAACATAACAATGGAGTTGTGATAAGAAACTTGATTCCTTGTAAATCAAGCAGTCGAAAGTCTTGATCATGGGTGTTTTCTTATTTCTCATACTTTCTCTGCTTACTAAGTCATTTATTGATCTGGAGTTTGAAAGAAGCTGCCTCTTCCTCCCTCACTCAGCTTCACTACCTAACTTCCCAGCATGTCTTTTCTATATTTGTCTTTTCTCTAACTGCATTTATAAGCATGGTATAGAAGAAGTGGGTCATAGGGAACATTAAGACAAGACTGGTATAAGGAAGAGCCTTTACTATTTGTAACTGCAAGCTTTGCTCAGGGATCTCTTCCTCTGTATCAGTCTAATTTCCTTATTCCCTATCTATGCCTGTCTTTATGGATTGGTACACCTGACCTTTCCTATGTCCTGATATATAGTGTACTGTTTTCTGCCCAGCTTTGAGATGTCATTGTATCTAGTCAATTTAGCACAGTAAATAATTTCCAAAATACTCAAACCTTCATATTCTTCTATCGCTCTATCACAGTGAAATCTGATCGTGTGGGGGATGGGGAGACTGGCTTTTCTACTATATCTTCGTTAAAACATATGACTACCCCTACACATACACAGACACTTCAACTGGCACATCTCTGCTCATTTCTATGTACCTAGTTACATCACCTGAATGTCTGTATGTAGGCTTTATGTTTAAGAACTGCTCTTTCTTTTTCTTATCTTCAAGAACATAGATATTTAGGAAGACCTTTCTTGTTTAGAGAACCGCCAAGAACATACTACACAGCATATGTATGTGCATGTTTCTTTGATGACTGGGGTGTTTTAATCTGAGTTTAAGGATTTGTTTTGAGGCTGAAGGTGAAAACAAATGACTGTCTTATTAAAGGTCAAATTTACTCACAGTGTAAAGGTACTTTATCTACATTAGTTCTCCCTACTGAACTAGAAGTGAGTGTTTTTTCAGCACATTTATTCCATTCTAGTATCAGTAGAGATAAAGCAAGCTGAGGAAGAAGGGGTGGGAGATAAAGTAGAGGCCAAGGGCAGGGAGCTTTTCATGCAGCCTCTTAAACACGTTGATTGTAGTTTAGGATTTTTCAAAGCTGCACATGTTGAGTAATATCTGCCAATAAACACAGCTCAGTGGGTGAGAAATCTGTCTGCCTCTTGCTGAGGATTAGAAGAGAAAAGACACCAAATGAGCAGTTTCTTCACATGTGGGTCATGCCCCTCACTGGGGTACTTGCCCCTGACCTAATCCTGTTCTACTTTGTCTCTCTCACTCCCTCCTGTCTTCCTTCCCCCTTCTACTCCTCCACTGCTGCACTACTGGTGGTCTGCTGCATGCTGCACAGATGTTTTCCCTACGCTATTATAAGATTATTTTTCAAGTGGCTTCTTGGAACAGATGTTCCAGTGTGTGCACTCTCCTTCCCTTGGCTGAAAGCGCTGTGCACAGAGAGCAGATTGCATTGCTGCTCTCCTTTTGATCTAAAGAGCGAGAGAGAGAAAAAAATCCCACACAAATGATGCTGGTTTTCGTTTCAGGCTGCTTGGCAATGGTGCACCTGGGTGTGTATCTCCTGCTTCTTTTCTCCCCCATCACTAGTGCTGCTTGCAGATGTTTTTTTCAGTGTCTTTCTTCTTCAGGCCATTTTTTTCCCTCTGTGACCCAATACTTTACTCCCACTGCTTTTATATTTTCTTTCATCTAACATTCTGCTATTCCTGCTTCCAAAATAGTTCTCTGACCCACTGCCAGCGCCTCATCTTCATCTTCTCCTTCCTTTGGCAACTCCTGGCCTGTTAGGATGGATTAGTCCCATGTGTTTTGGTATAAGGCCTGGTTTTGGTATAAGGTTCTCCTCCATAGCCCCAGTGAATTCACCTGAGCATCACTGTTTCTACTTTTTATTTTATTTCTTCCATTGGGGGAGGAACATTCTCAAGAGTCAGGGGCCCTGAAGTGTCAAGGGAGCATCATTTTCAAGTACTAGTTAATTTATGGATTCAACAAAGGTATGATAGAAGGAGGTTGTGAAATGTATGTCGCATTGTAGGATACTTTAAGTAGTCTTAACTCACTGAAACACATCTTCTGGGATAAAAAATAAATAAACAAATAAACAAGTCTTTATTTGATCACATCTAGACTTTTAAATTGTATATCAGCTTCAAATCCACATATTAGTCTTCCTTAAAATAACTCAGCTTCCATGAATTCAGTGTTTGGGGAGGCAAATAAATACTGATTTTCTTTTCTAAGCTAATCACATTCAGTTGATTCAAAATGATGTACGTCAGATGAAAAATTGGTTTACATATATATTCTAAATATAAAAATAAAAAAAATAATAAAAAAAAAAAGGCTCCTTATTGTTCCTGTTTTGATATAGCTAGCATGAGCCCAATACTTGTTTTTATGGAAAAGTCTTGTTAGATTGTGTGGGGAATCATAACCTTGCATAAGAACATATAGGACTCTCTAATAGGAAAATTATTGCATTCATTGACTGGCCTAGATTGCTCCAGAAATGTTAACGTTCTTTGTTGATTTATGGGCTTAGAGAGAAATTTCTTTAGAATTGGAGTGAAGTACCATAGCTTCCCGGGGAAGATTTAAACAGCACTTACAACCTTGCAAACCCTTCATTTTCTATCTTCTTTTGTATGATTGTTCTACTGCATTGTACAGCAGTGTGTATCATCTAAGTAAATAACTAAATAATAAATACATAAATCAGTAAATAAACAGATAGAAAGATGTATGACCAGTAAATCAAGCCACAGCTTTGACAACACGTCCCATCAGTCAAACTACTCCTGCCTGTGAGCTGACTGTGCAAACACAGCTGTGGTTGCAGTGCACTGCTCTCCAGTATCTGCAAATCTGAGATAGATCTGTAAATTCACCTACAACCCAAGTAATCCACTACAGGTAAGACTGTCTGCGGTCACATTTCGGACCAATCTATCACACATCCTTCATCTCTGAACTCAGAAAACTGGCCTTTCAATACTATTGAGGGCAGCTTAATTCTTGAAAGCCTTGCGTACTGCATGGAGTTATTAGAAAGCTGTGCTGCCCTTCTCTGTGCTGTTTGTGTCTAAACAGCTTGTGGAAGGAAGTGGGTAAGGAGGGAAATCAACTGTTTCAATGCTGATTTTCAACAGGTTTATGAAAAAAAAATAATTGTATGACCTAAAGCATGTGATAGCAGGAAGCTGGATTCTCAGGTTACAGGAATTTCAGTCCTGTTTCCTCACCTTTCAATGTGTTTGGTGCAGCAAGTGACATTGTAAACATAGTTACGTCCAGCAGAAACCCAAAGTTTGCAAAAAAACCCATCAATCTATTATTTCAGCTTAAAAAAATCTAGAAATTATGCTGAAAAACATCCATATAGCAGCCATCCAGGCCATTTCTTCTAACCCAGGGCTAGACCTGTATTTTTGGGACAACTGTTTTTTGCCTTCCTAAAATTCTCTGTTGACAGGGATGCCATGGGTTTCCCAATCCACTCCAGTGCTCAACTACTGCTGTTGTTCACACAGTGAACACATAAGTGTTGAATGACATTTGTGGTTGCCAAGCATCTACAGCAGTCTTTCTTCAAATACTTATGAGGAAGTAGTAGAATTATCTAGCATACCTGTTAGGCTTTTTTGAGACTCTGACTTAGGCATAAATCTATTGTTTTAAACACTGCATTGGAAGGTAAGGGTTGCTTTGGCTTGTTTTTCTTTATTTAGATTAACTAATAGGAAAGTTGAGGGTATCAAGATTCTACATGTGGCTGATCTTTGCAGGGGAAACAGTCATGGAATCATGGAATTATGGAATCATGAAATCATAGAATAGCCTGGGTTGAAAAGGACCACAAAGATCATTTAGTTTCAACCCCCCTGCTATGTGCAGGGTCGCCAGCCACCAGACCAGGCTGCCCAGAGCCACATCCAGCCCGGCCTTGAATGCCTCCAGGGATGGGGCATCCACAACTTCCATGGGCAACCTGTTCCAGTGTGTCACCACCCTCTGAGTGAAGAACTTCCTTCTAATATCTAACCTAAACCTCTCTTGTCTCAGTTTAAAACCATTTCCCCTTGTCCTGTCACTATTCTCCCATGTAAACAGTTTTGCCCCTTCCTGTTGATACTTTCCCTTCAAATATTGGAACGCCACAATGAGGTCTCATCGAAGCCTTCTTTTCTCCAAGCTAAACAAGCCCAGCTCCCCCAAACTTTCTTCATAGGGGAGGTGCTCCAGCCCTCTGATCATCTTAGTTGCCCTCCTCTGGACCTGTTCCAAAAGCTCTGCATCTTTCTTGTGCTGGGGGCCCCAGGCCTGGATACAGTACTCCAGATGGGGTCTATGAACAGTAGAAATCAAAAACTGCTCCTATATATCAGTTTGATAATCATTTTCAGGATTAACTGTATTTCTCTACCAGTAGTTGTGACCACCACAAAATTTCTTGTGGGAGGGAGCGCTAACAGAGTGAGTGCAAAAGAAATCGAAAGAAAATGAGCACTATGTTCACTTCTGGGCCTCTCAAGTACAGGAGAGATATGCATATACTTAAAGGACCAGTGAAGGGCCACCAAGATGAGGCAGGGATGGGAGCACCTCTTCTCTGAAGAGAGGCTGAGAGAGCTCGAGCTGTGCAGCGTGGAGAAGAAGAAGTTCAAGTGGATCTCATCACTGTGTACAAATACCTGAAAGGAGGAAGCAGAGAGGACAGAGCCAGGCTCTTTCATGGTACCCAGTACCAGCACAATAGACAACAGCACAAAATGGAACATGAGATGTTCCATCTGACTGTGCAGGTGATGGAACACTGACACAGGTTGCCAAGAGAATTTGTGAAGTATCCCTCCTTGGGAATCTTCAAGAGTCACCTGGATATGGTCCTGGGCACTCTGCTGTGGGTGCCCTTGTTTGAACAGATATTGGTCCGGATACTCCCAGCAGTCCCTTCCAATCCTTAACCATTCTCCAATTCCATGGCTCTGCAAGGTAGCTTTCCAAAAGTACTCCATTAATGAATAGGAGGACTTCAGAATGTTGGTAGCTGCTGGTCACAAAAATGAAGAGCATGGATCTCAAACGTTTTAAGAAAACACTTCAAGAAAACATTTATGGAGTAAATTCTATGCTCTGCCATCCTATTATTTAACAATGTGGGAGGGCAACAATATGGAAAAAAAGGTCAAGAAAATACTTTTAATCATAAAAGACTGCAGACAGTATCCTGAAGTAACTGTGTATTGGTTAACAGTTAGACTTGACAAGAGCACTTTGAAAGAAGCAAACTTGGGAAAATTCATCATCGTTAAAGAAAAGGAAAATGTTGATATAACTTGAAGTTCTGAACTCCAGTCCTTTAAGTGCACTGAATAGTTTTCTATAGGACACTTCGATTTACTTTTGCTAATTGCATTGGGGCCTCTGTCTCATGGCCTATGTCACAGATACACTTAAAGATATATAGGTACCTTGAACCCTAATCCTATAGTTTACGGGCTGTGGATGAGGTGCAGTCCCCAGGGATTAAACTTGTCTTTCATGACAACAGGTTTCTGTTCTTGGATTAAGATCTCTGTCCTATGCCTTTCTGAGTTACCATGAGAACTTTTGCTCCAACCAACATTCCTACAAATATGGCATTCAGAACACAGTGTTACTGAAAGTACAAGAAAGGGCATTTGTTGCCAGCATCTATATGTTTGTCCTTTCTGTTTTGTCTTTTTATTCTATAAGACATTAGTGTCCTCTCTGCTTCCCACCTGCTTCTGCATACCACATCTTTGTGACATTTATCTTAGACATTGCTCCTGTTCCATTCTTGTACTTACTCCTGCATAGTTCTGGACATAACTTTGCTCTTTTCCAAGTAATATGATCTGTTGTCAGTGCTGATGCTAATCTTAATGGAACAGTGTCACCCCTGGAATTCTGAGGGTGGAATCTAAAGAATAATAGTGATAAAAGGTATTATAGGGTGCATAGGAAATTGTTCTTTGGACAGAAATAAGGCATATGCAATCTACAGGATGTTCCTGCGTCATTAGTAACTTACATGCTGTCCTACAGTACCAACAGTTATTAAGCCACTTGATGGAAAATACTTTTAATCACAAAGCTTACTCTCTAAGCTTCTGTGTCCCTTCTTCCTGAACAAACATATGATAAACAATTAAATTAAGCCAAACATTGCTCATTTAAGAGATAATTAAAAAAAAAAAAAAAAGAAAAAAAGTTATTGCTTAACAACTCTGTTTGAAAGCAGTGTTTTAAAGGGGATCACATCATAAAATGGGAGGAAACCCAAGTGGCAACATAGAGCATTGAGCTGAGACTGGTAACAACTGAAGTCAGTTAGCTAGGCAAGGCTGTCAGGATTTACAGAGAGATGAGAACAGGTCTGTTTGATTTGGAGTCAGGTTTTCAGCAATATTTCTTGATTGCACAATCATTAGGATTTAACTCTTATTTAGCAAATGGACTTGAGCACTCAAGATTGCAATGTCCATCTGTTCACAGTCATCTCAGAAGATCTTTTCCTTCTGGCTTGGAAGTCTTAAAAAGTAGTTTTTTGTCACTGCAGTGCAGTTGAATTCCAAGGAATTTTAAATGGCACTGTAGAAGTCTTCATTTTTAAGGGACAGCCAAAACTTCCTTGGCTCACCTGCCAGCTCTGTTCTGACTTGTGTGTCACACATCTGTCTGCTCACACCACAGTGTTGGACAACTACTGAGTTTATGGGAATATTTGTGACTGCTCTTAATTGAGATGAAGGCTACGACTCCAGCAGCCAACAGCAGGCAAATATCATCTGTGTAAAAGATATGAGCACTCTCTTTTATAAAAATGCATTATTGTTTCTGGCACATTCTAGATGACTGAGCTCAAGTGCTGGAGAATGTGAGATTGGGACATTGTGACTCAGCTGTTTGCTGTATAGCATTCATTAATATGTTTTGTATTTTTCTGCAAGGACAGTTATAAATAGTTTTGTAGAGGTCAGATGGGAAACACTAAGCACAATCCTTACTCAGCACCACTGGGGAATAACTTTCTCACCACTCTAGACACTCCTGTGTTTCCCTGACTGCTTTTACTACTGAGATGGTGCCCTCTGCATGTTGCTGGCAGTAAAGGGACTCATCAACTACTGAGGTGAAAAGGAGGGCAAAGAACCAGAAGGAATGCAAGGAGTTTGACTCTGCCCCCATCTCCACGTGCAAGCTAGATTAAAAGGCTATAGGTCTGATTCAGGGTTCCCTGAAGTCCATGCAAATATTTGTATTGATTTCAGTGGCTTTGGATCTGCTCCTGAATACACAGATGAAACGAAGTATTTTTCCCAAAAGGGGGCAAAGTCTTGTTTTCCTTTCATAAAGAGAAGGCGAGCACTTCTCATCTCTGCTCCATCTAGGTGTTGCTGGGCATCTTGAGCAGTTGTTAGATTTCTAGCTGATCCCTAGCCAGTCTTCCTCATGTGTATCCCTCCCTTCTTGTCATTACAAGGTGAAGGAGAATGATGCATAGAGTTTTCTGCCCAGTAGTTTTGAATGTGGAAGAGATAATCTAAGAATAGAAACTTTCATGGAATGTGCCAGTTTCAAATGAGGGAGAATTTAAGCCTTTATTACTCAAGGCAGCTATAAGTCAGTGTGACAATGCCTTCATTCTTTAAAAGCACATTTCACTTGTGCTACTATACAATTATACAATCTTTTTTTTCTTTAGTTTTATTTTTTTAAGCCTTTGTACCTGAAAGTTTTGTTGTTTAATTGATTTTTTTTCTTGGAAGAATATAGATAAAAAACTTACAAGCAAATAAACCCTGAGGCTACAATCCAGGTAAGTTCACTGTATCACAAGCCATTTAAGTTCATGTTCTCACATCTCTTTGTGTGCATCTCCCCTTGACACGGCGTAGAATATAATTTATCTTTAAGTGTTAGTGTCTGTGGCATGTTGTAGGCATCAGCATCAGTGCAAAACTATGTAATCAAGGTCAAGCCACAGGAACCTGCATGATTTAAAAGAAGGGCTTTATCACCCATGTTTTGTCAGTTTGATTGGCTACTGTTGAGGTAATGGTCTGTGTTTAATCTATCTTCTTGACTTTTCAAAGTTTCAAAATCTATCTCAAATGTTGATCAAGCCTCTAACTATAAAACCCTGCTTTGAAATTTCAACCATGACAATTTCAATGTAGTAAAATTTTTAATCAAATAGAACTTTATAAGATTATATCATATTATTTTTCAGCTTGAAGGAAAAACTGAGACACTGGTTTCTTCTTTTTTACTTCTGAAACGCAAAGGAGCTCAGTTTCTTTGAAGTATTCCTGAAGTATGCTTCTAAAAATCAGTTTTGGTCTCTAGATAAAATGCTTGTAAATAAAAATATGGTTTGAAGGTAAAACATACAGTAACAGATTTTACAACTTCTGAAATGTCTTAGTAAGTGATGGAATTTTGACTACAATAAATGCACTCACTTTTGGTCAATAATACAAAATTTTCAAGTTCTTTCTGGAATACCAATCATAAATTGGACAAAGTCCTTCTAAGTGGCTACCTTCCTGAAAGAACACTCAGTAAGGGCTACTGGACGAAGTAGGAAAAGTTCTTTGCACCTCTTATAAACAAGAAAGAAATAGGAAGATTACAACATGCCAGAATATCTCTCTTTACTCCCTTTCTCTGTTTAGTCTGAGAAAAAATATGCCTGGGTTTTTTTGCTTCACTGTTTATCTGGTCTCTCTGAAAACATCTGGAGTTGATTTTCAGCAGCCGTAGGAGGAAGAAAGAACCGAGAGAATTGCTTCCTATGCTCCTGTGATGGTGGTGAAGGAGGAGGAGGAAGTAGTGAAGGTGGGCACATCTGTGAACAAAGCAGAAGAAATTAGGGACATGGTGGCAACAGGATTGTGCAGAAATATCAGATATTGAGGTGAGAGAATTGTGGAGAGGCAAAGATTACTAAATTTATGATTAGAGAAAAAAAAGCATGTGGAAAAACAGTAGTATCACTTTGGAAGCAAGGATTGGTAGGTTAATTACAGAGAGGGAAACGAGTGAATGTGAAAAATTAGATTTCTTTTGTTCAAGGCCACAATCTCAGTGAACCAAACAAGAAATATCAAGGGTGCTCGATGAAGTATTGAATGAATACTTAGAGAAAGCAAGCATGTAGAGTTGTGAGAGAAGCCCTTGAGCAGAGCAGAAGTTGAGAACATGTGATTTTTTCCAGTCTTCTGAGACAGCGATGACAGGCATTGCTGTAAAATGTCCTTGCTCTTAGACTCTCTATGGACACTTCTCTACATTCTCCAGATACTTGTGAACTCCTTGAAGGTCATGTCTGCCATTGGATGGAATGTCTGAGAGGTGTTACTGGTGAGGGCAGAACCTG
>JAOWBP010000001.1:49466096-49481802 GCA_028571105.1 Tragopan temminckii | reverse complement strand
TCTTAGCCAGGATTCTGGCATTTAATTTATTTAAATAAATAATACATTTTTTTAGCTCATCTTTTCTTTTTTTTTTTTCATTTGCTTTCTCTTTTCTTCCTCTTCCCGTTCTCTCCTCCTCTTTCACTTCCTCTTCTCTCCTCTTTCTCTTCTCTCCTCTTCCTCTTCTCTCCTCTCCTCTCCTTTCTCTGCTCTGCTCACTTCCAAGCCAGATTTAACTCCTGTGTATAATAGCATATTCATGCTTTGTTTTGTGTTACATATCACTGACTCAGTGGCCTATATAAATGACCAAAATTAGGCAAACTTTAAACATTTAAGCAAAGCAGTAATTTCAATATGCAGTTCAATTAAATGATGTTTTAAATATAAAAAGTAGAAATACATTAACTACAAATGGGTAATATTTAAGAAATAAGCAGCTGACTTCCTGACTGGACATTTACAATCTTAGGCATGTAACTAGCAGTAGCGTTAGGGTAATTTAAGTGTTAGGTTAAGCTCTGTGCATAGGAACAAGAGATGTAAGAAAAACTTAAGCATTAAAGGCATAGGAGACGAATGGACAATGAACAGCACATCTGTAAGTATCATATACTGTTAATTCCCTGGCTCCAGCAGCAGATCATGCCATTGTTTCTGAATAGCTTTGAGAGTCCTCCCTGTGTCAGAGCAAAGTATTGTTAAAGTTTAATATTACTTCTGTGGTGCACAGTTTTTGAGTTTTCTTGGCATACTCCACTGAGGAAGAGGAATGCTTAGGGCTAAAAATGAATAACTTAATTGGACTAGGGCCTTCTATTACTGGGCCAAATTCTGGGGCCTTCAACTGAGCAGAACTCCCAGTAATTTGAGAGAACCTTTTGTTCAATTGACCGCATAACTTGAATTGTTGTCCCAGATTAACTTCTGGTAGCTTAAACCCCATTGCAAGATACACAGGAAAATACATCTTAATCATAAGGAGATGAGTCTAAAATGGGCCACCAACAGCCCTGCTCTAAAAGAACTTTTATGTTCTGGCTTCATTTTGATTGAATATTTTCACGTTCTGTTGATTAGGAGTACAGCTTTTATAGTAGCTGAGGTTTTGTTTCTGAGTTACTACTGCTGTGTTCTGGGACAGCAAGAGTAAAATTCTTGAATGTTTTTCACTAAAAGCAAATTCCAGTTGTAAATATCTTGCATATTCTTGTAAAATGATTAGTTTTGTTAATTTGGCTAACTACCTCAAATTCTCAGTATGAGAATTTTGTATGAGTTGATGAGATGTCTCACTCTTTATATGAGTGAGACACTGGAACATTCTGTTGAGCTACACTTCAGGTTGGTTGCATTACATGGATGGATAGAGCAGGGATTTCTCACTCCATTTCTGTTTATGTTAGTTGATAAACAATACAATCTGTAATACTTCAGGAAGAAAAGGTTTGCAAGATATATTGTTGTAAAGATTATTTTCTGAGGCTTTAAATGTGGTTGTGTATACCATTACTTTGCTCTCAAAGCAGAAGTACCTTATGTGAGAATTATTATCAGCATTTATTTGTTTGTTTTGCTTAAGGAACTTGTTACTAAAATACTATGAGGGAAGCTAACTCCTTGTCAAATGTCAGTTTTTGTGACAATAAGGGTAAGATATTTCAGAAGTCTTACTTCTTATTCCGTCTTTTCCAGCCAGCAGGAAAAATCTTATTAACTTTGATGGAATTTAGACCACAATGGAAACAAAAATCATTAGACATTTTGTAAAATCAGAAATTTTCAACCTACTTTCTCATCTCTGTGTCTACTAAACTGCTATTTACGGGAATTCTTCCCATAATGTTCTCTGCATTGTGACTGAAGTTATCATAATGTTGTTATTCCCAGTCTTATCTTATTAATCCTAACATTAAGTCCCTTTTGATGGGTTTAGGAAAAGTGTGTTAAGGCATTACTTTTTCATTTAATGTATTAAAGTGGTGAATAATTTCTCCATAACATTTGTATGTTATTTGTTAAAGAATTTTGATAATCCGAAATATGCATCTTAATATTAACAATTTTTCAACTTTAATTTCTAGCTTAGTTTTTCCTTTTTTCTTTTTCTCTTTTAAATTAAAAAAAAAAAAAATTACTATTGAAAGCCTTGTAATTTAATGACAAAAACTACTATCAGGTCACCTAAATGGTTTCTCTTGGGCAAATAAACTTACCTTGGATAAATTATCATTCTAAGACTAATTTTCCAAATCATGATTCATTTTTCTTTCTGAATCCTATAAATTGTTTTAATAACTTTTTTAAAAAATTATTTTAATAGCGAGCCTCAGAACTACACACACTACTCTAGTAACAGCCCCAGCTGGTGAGAATCACATGTAAAAGTCACTACTAAATGTATTATTCATATGTGTTTGTGACAGTGGCCAGAGAGCACCAACCCACCCCAACAGATATAAGTGCTGTAATAACATTCCATTCCATTCCAACCTTTTTTTTTTGTTTTGTTTTGATTCCTGTGATTCTATACACTCATCATGTTAAGCTTAACATGAGTTTTGCTTGCTTCAAAACTGTAAAGTTAAACTCAACACAGCCCACATTTCTCCCCCTCCTGACCCCTAATTTTGCTTTGAAACTATGCAAAAATATGCATTTTTGTTATTTTTATTCAAACACAAATACAACTTGGTGCAACTGTGCTGAAAATTGAGTCATGGCTTGTTCAGAATATTTGCAACCCTTTCAAGGAACATCAGATGTATTCAGGGCTTGTAATGAATTCTGGGTTTAACAGAAATTCAGGTTATAGTTGTGAACATTGTCCTGAGTTGAAGAACTGTGCATTTTAATGTTTCAGAATATGTTGCAGTAAGATAATTCCTTTCCATTTTCTTCTGGGATGTTATTCATTGAAGCTTGAACTTTTTATCTGAATAGCTTGATGTTTGGAAGGGAAGTGAGAGATTGAATGTGGTACATTTAAATTAAAGTTATTGAATGCAAGAATGACTCTATAGAGAATTAAACTGAGGTCTGCTTTTCAATAACATTTGTCATACTGTTTGCCCCAAAATACCGCTTTATACAAATTGCATTCAGCATTTTCAAGCTGAGCACATTAGCTTGACAAGTAACCATGCATCAGCAGAGCAGCAGTTAGAGCATGTAAGTTTTCTGCTCAAAGCAGATAGAGTGAATTCAACATGAATATTTGGACACCTTATTATAATTATAGTGATTTATTTTATTATTATTATATAATCAAAATTATAGAAACAGTCCCATCTTTGTAGCTGATCTTGTGTATCTGCCTATCCTGTATCAGTCATGTAATAACACAATGTTTAAGCATCAAGAAAAAAGGTTACATGGATGTGGGCATATAGGAGCAAGTCCAGCAAAGGTGATTTAGGGACTAGACCACATGATATATGAAGAGAAATGAGAGGGCTGGGAGTACTTAGCCCTAAAAAGAGAAGTGGATCTTATATAGTATAAAGTATAAAAATGCTTGAATGGAGGGAGTAAAATAGATGAAGTTAGAACTTTCTTGTTGGTATCCTGTGAAAAAGGCAATGGGCATGAACTTAAATTCAGAGAATTCTGATTAAACATAAATATAAATATATATATTTTTTATTTTATTAATGAGAGTAATCAAGCAGGAACAGGTTGCCCAAGAAGCTATAGACTCTTCATCCTTAGAGATATTGAAAACCTGACTGAACATGAGTCTGAGCAAGATGCTCTAACCCTGCTCTGGCAAGGTTCCTTGGACAAGGCAGTCATCAGAGGTGCTTTCTGATCTCTGAAATTCTGTCAATCTTTGAGTTTTGCAGGTGAGAAAACACTTATGGTGTTTTTTTTTCCCAAAGCTCCAGTCACGTTTTTCCCGGATAGACCCTAACCAAATCGCTGTGTTATGGTTCCATGTTAATAGATGTATATTCTTTAATTTCCCTACATCTCAGATTCAGCAGCTGTTTCTAGCTCAACTATTTCTAGCACATTTCCTCACTGCGTGCTTTCCATCCACTACTTTCTCAGAATATTTGGACTCCACTGTCAAACTTTCACTCCCAGATGTGCAGTTTTCAAAATATTAATGTTGTAAGCATCCCTGGTTCATCTCTTCAGAGATAGACATTTCTGCTTGCATGATGAGTCAGAAAAATCTTGAGCCACCTCTTCAGTTCTATCTGCAGAAGATGGTAAATTTCAGAGTTTTTCCTTCATGGAAGGCTGACATTTGCTGGGATGGTGTAACTACTCATAATATTTGCTAGAGTGATTCAGAGGTTGATCAAATTTAAATGGAAATCCTGAATGTTTACAACTCATGACAGCAAACATAATAAAGTTTGAGTGCTGCAGAAAGCAATCACTCTTCACTTCAGCAAGTGTAAGACATAAATGTGGATAAATAAAACATGTACATATGTTGCTCTGATTCTCTTTCTTCACAGCATCAACTCAGACTGATGCAACTCATCCTAGTCTTGGGTATCAGAAAAAAATATTTCCTTCAATTTCTGAGGATAGTCTTCTGCTTTTAGTCATTTCTTATTCTCATCTCTTAACCTGCTGTTACTTTTTAAATATCATTTTTGTTGAATCTTATCACTTTGATCAAAAGATAATATATTTTCCATTAGAGAATCATTGCTATTTGTCTACCCACTTTGCTGCGCTTGTGTTTTGGCTGTTATCTTTAGAATATTCAAATAACAGTCACTGTGATCACCTGCTTACCCAGTCCAAACCTGGGTGCAATCCTAGGTTAGCCCACTCTCTCATGTTTCCCAGCAAATATTTTCAGAAGTTAACTATCTGAAATCCAGGAACATGATTTACAGTGTTAATCAAGTAAAGTGAAACATGCGTTCTATTGTTAACATTCAATGCAGGGATCTGACTTTTTGCTCATGTAATGTTCTTTTCTCTGAGAAGGTTTTGTCATCTAGCTAAACTGGCACACTCTACCTAGCACAAATGCCAAATGTTGCGCTAATGCTTGTAAACCAAAACCATCATATTTCATGGAGCTCTCTTCATATCTGCTATAATACCTAAACAAAATGAGGTGAGTTGAGGACAGAATTGCAGCCCTAACTCTGAATTTCCTAGCTGTTGAGGGCTTAAGTCATACTCTTAATGTTATTTGAAAGTTTGTTTTTTTTTTTTTTTTTCTTTTTTGTGGTTTAATATATACTATAACTTGTTCTTTTGTGACAACTGGATTTATACTGGCATCACCCCTAATACCACTGGAAACTGGAAGCGAGTCATAGTGTGAGCCTACCTTCCAAATATTCAAAACAGAAAGTCGCCATTCGGTACTCATTGCTCTTGCTCTCCAATAAAAGTTCTGTGTTCCATATTAATTAGAATGATGCCTCTCATGTCAATACCACATCCAACTTGTGGACTGTTTATCCTCCTGAATGTCAAAGGTGAACAAATGAACAAGTATCTCTTTGTACTTTTTCTTCTTTCTGTTTTATTCATATGAAAATGCCTGGTTTTAATGAAAAAAAAAAAAAAAAGGTAGGTTTTTGTGGGGTTTTTTTTTTTTTTTTTTTGGTAAACTAGAAATTCTTTTCTTGTTTGACTTGATTTTCCTTGGCTGATTCCATAGTTGCTCTATGCTATGTTTGAACTTTTAATGCTACAGGCCGTGTTCATGTTGACAAAAGTTTGCCTGTGTCTACCTATAAAGAGCTATAAATATGTCCTCATATTAAAAGTGTAGGACTCTGTTGCCTGAGTTAACATTACATCACAGAGCAAAATAAGTTCATGGCTACATATGAATGTTGACATAAAACCTGTGTTGAAGTCCTTCCTCCTAATGATTGCTCAGGCCACAAACCTGAACTTTGCTACTGGAAGTCAAATTGAGCAGCAGAATGCTCTTTCATGTATGTACAAACATTTGAAGTTTTTAAAACTTTGGCTAAAATGTCCTTTTTTTGTCACTTCAACTGTATGGGATAGACTGACTGCCAAACGGAATACATACCAAATCCATGTGCTTCTTACTAGAGGAGGGAGATTCAGGATCTTCTAACTGGAAGGAACACTGTTTCACAAGAACCAGAGAAGTAGAGACATTAGTGGGAGAAAATGACTCAGGGGAACAGGACAGGAAGACTGGAGAAGCAGCAGAAGATCTTGAAGAAGCCCCGGTTATTACCTGTGTCCTTATACGGAAAGGAAGTGGTAGTTCCAAACATATGGTTCACTCCACCACTAAGGCATAGGCTCTTTCCTTCCCAGGAGTGATTTTGTGGCCATTATAATTGAATTGTGAAGGCTGTCACTGAAATGGGCAGCCTTTCCCCTCCCAGCCTTCTGGCTGTGTATTCCTGTCTTGACATCTTCTCTTTACAAGGCATGAAGGAGAGAGCATTCATTCACTAATTCAGCTCGGTGAACTGATCTGGCTGCAGATGGAGATGGACTTCTAAAAATTTTTTTGCTACCTTTTCCGATAGCTTTTTCCCTGCCTACTTGTAAATGAAGCAGAATAAAAACTTCACTCTCGCTTGAACTGATATGTCTATCCATGGACACCTTTTTTGTATCTTTGTTTCCATGATTTCTTTACATTACAGAGGCAAGGGGATGGGAACATCATAATTTTGTTTTACCACCAAATTAACTATATAATACACAGACACACATATATATATACACATTCATATTCATACAACATTCATATAGCTGTAAAGAGAAACAGTATAAGAGGAAGTGTTTCACAGTCAGAGACCAGAAAAGATCTTGGACATCTTATCTGCTCTCTGACTGAAAACTTCACTGAAGCAACTTATGTGGCCCAAAATCTTTTGACATAATTTCAGAAATTCAATAAATGCTGGCTTATTTTTGGAAATGTAACTAATGTTGGTAAAATTACTTGGTCTCTTATCTTCTCATAAAATTGTAAATCACTATTTTCATTCAGTCTGAGGCAAGAGATTTTAGGAGCTGTTATTTTCCGGCCTGTTCTCAACAGATCTGGAAGACTTATCCTTATGCCAGCCACAGGGTAAAAGAGGTTACTCAGAACACAGTGTCAGGGCAATATTTGCAAGATAAATACCTTTTGCACTGATTTGGGTCCCAGCTCAACACTGTCTTATTTCACCAAGGAGTACTTTAGGAAGCTTCATATTTGCAGCTGTTTTATGTTTTTTCTTCCATTAAAATAAACAAGTATAAAACCATTATTTCTTTGTTGTTAGTTTTAGTACTCGCTTTTCAGAACATCTGTAAAGAGAAGAAAGAACAATGCTTTTTTCTTTTTTTTTTCTCTTGAAATTCAGAATTGTGAATTATGGTAGAAGGCATCTGGCATACAGTGTCAATCATTTGTTGCCTTTTTTAGGGCCAAGTTTCTCTCACATAGTCTAAGTTCCCAATGCTTAGCCCTTTTATCTTTTCCTGGTACTTTTCTGATAATGCAAAGAAAGTTTTGTTTATTTTGAGGGAATTCCAAGCAAATATAAAGCCATCACAGAGAACCATATGTTACAGAGCCTACTTCTTCCACCTTTCATCCTGTTTGGTAGCTGGCAGAATGCATCCGAAGCTCTGGCAATCCTGATCTGACCAGATGGCTTCCCAGTAACATTGGTACAAGCTATATTAATCACAAAGCTCTTACATCCTTATTGTTTGCTGAGGGGAATGAAAGTTCACAAGACTGAATTTACCAAAAATAAAGTGATATCCTACTACAAGGTACATATGCTCATATTCTTGAAATTGGAAGACCACCAAAAATGGCATTGGCAATGGTTGGTTTGCTGCTCCTATAGGAGACAGGTCTTCTTTTTGGTATGGGCAGGAATATTAATCATATATATATGCATTTCATTTCACTTTTTGTAAACTCTAACTAGCAAAATGCTGAAGACCAACAGAGGTTCGTATTTGCTACCTCAATATAAAATACAGAGGGATTTGTGTATGTGTGCATGTATGTTTGCATATCTATCTGCACACAAACACAAGTACATAAACGCATGCACACAGAGAGGGTAGTTTTAATTTATTTTAAAGTGGTTAAGTGAGATGGAAACTAAGAAAATCCAAAATGAAGTCTCAGCTTCTCCTAAGATTTGAGAACAGAAAGTAGTTTTCCAAGCTTTCATGTATGGAAATACCAGATGAGTCAATGGGTGTTCTCCATGCTAGGAGCTTCCAGAACTACTTTCTCTATGTCAGCAGCATTGCCTTATAACTTGTTTTTAAAGGTTGTCCAGCATCTACAGCCACTATTGGTTTAACTGGAGCTCTGGGCGCTCAGTACCCCTGAAACTGGGCTTATGGCTTCCATGATACTTCAGGGAAGACAGTCACTCAAAAATGGGTTAGGGAAATTAACATCTGGTATTTGGGTTAATGTAAGATTTTCTCAAGGTGACAATTCCTGGTAAAAATTACCCTGCAGAGAAAAAAAAAAAAGAGAGAGAGAGAGAGAGAAAGAAAGCCTGACTTACTCATAGTGTAATAACACCGTGCTTTTAAAATGCTTTTAACCACAAACAGTTTGGAGCAACCAACTGCAATCTATTAAGTTTCAGCTCACAGGGATTTTATTTTTTCCTCAGCCCTTTCTTGTACCTTGTACAAGTATTTGAAAGAAATTCATAGATCTTACTAGGTTTAAGAGAAATATCTAGGTTTACATGGAGAAACCAAATAATATCCAACTATTGCTTCTAGGGTAGATCTTGGAAATTAAGGAGATTTTTCACTGTTGATATATATGTAAATTATTTTTCATTGCCCTTCTGAGAGTTATTTCTTTTAATTTCAGGGGCAAATCCAGCCTGATTTATGAAAATGACATTGCATAGGACACTTGAACTTTCATCCCATTTATTATTTTTGTATGAGTAAATTGACTGAAGAGTTGGGCAGGGAGAAATCTGGTGAGGTTTGATGAGAGCAAATGTAAAATCTTGCACCTGCAGAGTAATAACTGCATATATTTGTATGGGTTACGGGATTATCTGCTGGAGAGAACCTGTATGGAGAAGGACCAGGGTGTTCATGTGGACAGCTGGTTGGCCATGAGCCAGCAGTGTGCCACTGTGGCCAAGAAGGCCAACGGTATTCAGGGGTGCATTAAAAAGAATGTGGACAGTAGGTCAAGAGAGGTAGTCCCCCTCCTCTACACTGCCCTGCTGAGGGCACCTTTAGAATACTGTGTCCAGTTCTGGTCTCCCCAGTCCAAAAAAAAACCAGGCATTTACTAGAAGGAGTTCAGTGAAGAGCCGCAAAGATGATAAATGGCCTGGAGCACCTTCCATATGAGGAAAGGCTGAGTAACTTGGGTCTTTTCAGCCTGGGGAAAAGAAGATCAAGGGGAGATCCAATTAATGTTTGTAAGTATCTAAAGAGAGGCAGAAGGTCAAATAGGTTCTTCTCAGTGGTGGGAATATGACAAGGAGTAATGGCCTAAAACTTGAACATAGGAAATTCTTTAAAAACGTGAGGAAGAACTTCATTATGGTAAACGTGACAGTGCGCTGGCTGCCTAGAGATGTTGTGGAGTTCTCCTTCTGCAGAGATATGCAAGACCCATCTGGATGCCTAACTGTGCAACCTATTGTAGGGTACCTACTTTAGCAGGGGACTTGATAATCTCTCAAGGTCCCTTCCAACCCCTGCAATTGTATGATTCTGTGATTCTGTGAAATTAAGCAAAAAAAGTATCAGTATATCTGTGCAGAAACATAATTTTTTTTTTCGATGTCTAGCTTACTGGGAGAGATGTTTACATATAAAATGTATTTATTCTTCTTTAATTGTTATATTTGCAATATTTTGATGCTGTATTGATACTTATAACCACAGTAATAGTTTCTTTTTCTACACAGATCTTTCAGAAGTTTCAGTGAGAACTGAAACATGTTCATCTCAACAACAGTGAAGATAATCTGTTTTTTGGAAATGAATAAATAATCCAATGAAATTCTTACTGGAATAACATGCACATACATATATTTGTGTCTGTTTTAGGATGCGGTTATTTACTCTGATTTGCTATATGTTCAGGGGTTTAATGGGGTTGCCCATTATCTTTTATTCTACTTTTGTGGATTGATTAAATATTTTATGGAGAAAGCTAATTTAATGTTGTAACACATTATATTAGGATAGCAGTTCTTGTATCTAGGAATAGAAATCTGCTTAGTGGCAGAAAGTGTTTTATAATGCTGCTTGGAAGATAATGAAAGGGAAAAAATGTTTGCTTTGGGACTGTGATATTTTAAAGATTATTAAGGGATTCATATAGTATTCTTACTCTCCCCATCATTTCTTTTTTTGGTTATGTAGGTTATAAACAGATAAGCTGTTCACAAGATGAAGACTTTTATTTTTTAATTATCAGATTTGCTGTCAAAACAATATTGAGTGATATAAGAATAGATGGGGATATGGCAGTGAGGATTGGGCCTTTTCTGGTGTGGTGAAATTATGGTCTCCAGCTAACAAGTCTGAGATTTACAGGAACAGGAGAAGAGAAAGGAGCTGCTTGGTGAAACAAGTGTCAAATAGTGTAACACTTGGAAGGAATGGGAGACATTTCTCTTGAGAACCACTTCTGATTTTATTATCTAGTCCTGAATAAAACTATATTCAACTTGAGCCTGGCAACTAACTGAAAGAATTTAGTCCTGTGAAGATGTAAAAGAAAATGTAGGTAGTGGACTGCAGCACTTGGAGATGTTTCTGCCTACTAGATTTTTCAAAAAAAATACTGTTAAGCTTGGTTTCTCTATTATGTGAACACTGATACTGTATCAGCATCAAAATGATGGATATTGTACTTACTGTGTAATCTGGGGATGTGCTAGAATCATCTGTCTCTTTTAAAGCAGAGAGCAAACAGTATTTTATAAACTGTGGATAATGAAGCAAATATGATCATTGTTACATAAATGAGAGAGTAGCTTTTCTACCACAAGGAACTGAAGAAATTTCAGCCTTATTTGAGCTGGTCAGATGTCATCTGTACCATGCATTCCACTTGGAAACAGAGCAAGTGTGTACTTTAGCTTTAGAAATAAATAAGTAATTCAGTCCTTGTGTAAATTCTCTTGGTTTCAATGGATTTGAGGTGATTGCAGTATTAGTTCCATTATTTGAAAATACGCAGATGTAGAAAATCTAGAGATTGCATTAACTAAGTAATAACTTAACTAAGGATGCTATGGCAAAATTCTTACTTTGTTGTTGATAATATTTAAGAAACTGACCATATCCTAAATGTTTACTTATGTATAGGCTTTTGTGAATTGCAGACTTAAGTCTTGCAGGAAAAAAAATGCAAGTGTGTATTTTTTAAAAAATTGCTAATATTTACTGAAATTTGATATATTAATAATTTAACTAAAATTCTTCTAGTAATGAAGATTTTCTAGCATATGTCATTGTCTTATAGTGTATAGGGCTTGGCATATGGGAGAATGAAAACAAAAAACATATTTCAGAGTTCTTTGGGAGCATGGCATATGCAGAACATCACAGCATTGCTGTAAAGCTTATCTGATATCTCTAAAAGGTTTCTAGGAACTGTGTTTCTGTGTACAAAAAGGTGATAAAGATTTTTCTGGTGATCCTGAGGTTACTGGGGAATGGGGAAAGTTCAGGGACTCAAGGAGACTGTCAGGGCGATTAACCTCAATTGGCAAGGGTGATTTAGAGTCTTTGGAAGATTCCCTCTGAGAAATAGCACAGTTATTTGGTTAAAGAGGTCTGGTAGATTATGAACACAAAGCACTCTATATGAAACCTTTCCAATGAAAAGGTGACATTGTATATTCCAGGACAGGACAAGGGTCTGTGTTGGAAAACAGACGGTAGAAATGATGTGAAGTAGTTTAATCAGACTCTCCAGTCTTTCCATGCGGGTTCCTCACATAGATGGTTGTTGCCTGCCTCATAACCTAGATTTGCATATAATGCTTTGCTTTATGAATTGCTTTCTCTTTAGCTTTTATTGGTCTAAGTAGATGATAACTAAGACTGTGACAGATGGCTATGCACTTATTAGACCTGTCATTGTTCCAAAGAGAGCACGGACAGAGATTCACTCCTGAAGTCATATTTGCAGAGATCGTCTCAAAGACCTGTATTCTCAGCCTCCTTCTGGATAGAGAGAGAAAAAAGGGTTCTGTACAAAAAAAATAGTGGCATTTCAAGATTTAGGACTTAATTAGATGTGCATTAAACACAGAAACTGTAAAAAAGGCACTCTGGGACACATGAACCCACGAAGATTTTGTAAAGAGGAGAGATAAAACAGAAGTTAAATAGCCCTTCAATGTTCTGAATATGCCTCCCAGTCTTTATAGAACGTTTGAACTGTGCTTAACTCAATTTAAATTTTTACTTTGTGGTTGACCTTTTCCAGATTAATGACACAGTTTCAGTAGTAGGATACAGGAGATTTGCCAGTTACAGTGATTAAGGAAAAACATTAAGAGAAACTATATATATTGTTGCCTAGCAGAGAACCAAAACATTTTTTCATGAAACCCACATGAACTTATTTTCCAGGTCTTAAAAATGGCTGTGCGTGAGACATCAGTAGAAAGGAGCTGGCGGAGAAAACTGGTTTGTAGTAGTCAAAGTTTGGAGGACAATGATAATTATTAAAATATTCTCAAAAACTTCTCAAATGAAAATAATTTTTCTATTTGAAAAATAGTGCCAGAATATTAAGGTAACACTCCAGCTAGATACTTGAAAACATACTTAACTACAGACTTTAATTACTATCTCTTCCAGATCTTTCTATCAATTTTCAGATGTTACCTTACATCCAGAATAGATAAATGAAGACTTTCCCCTTTTCCTCTCTTTTCCCTTTGAATTCATTTTACCTTCTTTCTATGAATAATGCCCATCTGCTTGCTTTGACACAGACCCCAGGTGTAACATTTGGGTTGGGCTTCATTGCAGACTTCATGTTCAGTCTCAATTTTCATCTTTGCCATTGGAGACCTCCATCCCAGGCTGGAATTGATCTGTTTCTGAACACTCCTGTCTGTGAACCTTAATTATACTTAGATAATGAAGCAAGCAGTTTGGATAAAATTAATTTTTAGTAGGCCATAGCAGTGTAAGAAAAAGAGGTTATTGTGGAAGAAAAGAATGGTATTAGAATCAACATGGATTCATGGAGGAGAAATCATACTTGACCGATCTCATAGCCTTCTATAATACCATGACTGACTGGGTAGATGAGGGGTGTGCAGTGGATGTTGTCTATTTTGACTTCAGCAAGGCTTATTACAGTGTCTCCTGTAACATCATTGTACATAAGCCTAGGAAGTGTAGAAAAGATGAGTGGACAGTGAGGTAGACTGAGAACTGGCTGACTGGCAGAGCTCAGAGGGTTGTGTAGCACATAGTCTAGTTGAAGGCCTGCAGCTATCAGTGTTCCCCGAGGTCAGTACTGGGTCCATCTTCATCAGTGATCTGGATGAAAGGGTTGAATGCATCTTCAGCAAATTTGCTGATGATACAAAGCTGAGAGAAGGCTGTGCTGCCATTCAGTGAGACCTGTATAGGCTGGAGAGTGAGGCAGTGAGGAGCCTGATGAGATTCAATCAGGGCAAGTGCAGAGTCCTACACCTGGGAAGGAATAACCGCGTGCATCGCTGCAGGTGAAGGGCTGACTGACTGGAAAGGAGCTCTGTGGAGAAAGACCTGGGTGTCCTGGTGGGCAACAGGTTGCCCATGAGAGATCAGTGTGCCCCTGTGGTCCAGAAGACCAATGGCGTCCTGGGGTGCATCACAAAGAGCGTGGACAGCAGATTGAAAGAGGTGATCCTCCCCCTCTTCTCTGCTCTGCTGAGGCCACATCTGGAGTGCTGTGTCCAGTCCTGGTCTTCTTGGTTCAAGAAAGACAGGGAACTTCTAGAGAGGTCCCAGCAGTGAGCCACAGAGATAATGAGTGGCCTGAAGCATCTCCCTTATGAAGAAAGGTGGAGAGCCCTGGGATTATTCATCTTGGGGAAGAGAAGAATGAGGGAAGATGCTGTCAACACATAAATATCTACAGTCTGACTGGCAAGTGGATGGGGCAGGGCTCTTTTCAGTGATGCCCATCGATGTGAAAAGGGGTAATGGGTACGCACTGGAACACAGAATGTTCCATATGAACATGAGAAAAAAATTCTTTACTTTGAGGGTGTCAGAGTACTGGAACAAGCTGCCCAGACTGATTGTGGATATCTCCTTCTTCTCTGGAGATATTCAAAATCTTCCTGGATGTTTTCCTCTGCAACTTATTTTAGGGAATGTGCATTAGCAGGGAATTGGACTTCCAATTCCTATGACTCTGTTATTCTGAGATTCTGTAATAAAGTGAATGTTAGTATAAGATGATGAAGGTCTCAATTTATTGAGAATATTCTTCTGGGCATATTCAGCTCCCGAGCTCTGGAAACCTGGAAGGAGTGTGATAAATATAAACAAAGCCAGAGGGTCCTTCTAACTTTTGCTAGCAGAGGGAATGAACTCAGTTTGACAGTTCATGTTCTCTTCAGTTCCCAAAGGCTTTGAACAGTAAGAGTGGACAACCATCCACGAAGATTAGAATATGCTAATGCCCTAGTAAACAAACTTATTTTCCTATGATTTTGAGAATCAATCAATTTTCTAAAGTATTAGGACAATTCCTTCCTTCAGGTAACATTGGAAGATAATGTTCTTTTATTACAAGAATTTCATTTTCAAAATAAAGAATCATTTGGCATTTGGTTAGGCTGAGTTTTCTTCATTTCTTGTCTGTCATATAGAAGGATTGAAACCACATGACATGCAACAGAGAGAGGGAAAGAAAGGACTCTAATTTGTTTGTACTTTAAATGCTCTCATAGATTCAGTAAGGTTGGAAAAGACCTCTAAGATCATCTAGTCCAATCATACATCTACCACTAATAATGCCCACTAAACTATGTCCGTAAGTATTACATCTACTCGTTCCTTAAACACCTCCACGGACAGTGACTTCACCACCTCCCTGGGCAGCCTGTTCCAGTGCATCACAACTCCTTCTGATAAGAAATTCTTCGTAATATCCAATCTGAACTTCCCGTGGCACAACTTAAGCAGTGCCTTAAGTGGCTTCAGCCCAGCTATCCAAACTGTCCAGATCCCTCTATAGGACCTTCCTACCCACAGGTAGACTGATATTTCCTGCCAACTTGGTATCACCTGCAGACTTACTGAGGGTGCACTCAATTCCCACATCCAAATGATCCATAAAGATATTAAACAGGACAGGCCCCATTCTCAGTCCCTGGGAACACTACTCGTGGTCAGTCTTCAGCTGGATTTAATTCCATTTATCACTTGGCCCTACAGCCAGTTCTTCACCCAGCAAAGAATGTACCTGCTCAAGGCAAGGGCTGCCACCTCTCTAGGAGAGTACTCTGGGAAACAGAGTCAAAGGCTTTCCTGAAGTTGAGGTAGACAATGTCAACAGCCTTTCCCTCATCTACCAGGTGGGTCACCTGGTCATAGAAGGAGATGAGGTTGGTCAAGGAGGACCTGTCTATCATGAACTAATGCTGGCTGGGTCTGATGTCTGTTCTGCGCATGCTGAGTGATTGCACTCAAGATGATCTGCAATATTTATGTGTGAAAGGAATAGGGCTTTTAATAATCCTTCACACACACCCCCCCC
>JAOWBP010000001.1:49442101-49465989 GCA_028571105.1 Tragopan temminckii | reverse complement strand
ATATGCAGTTGCTTTTGTTCATACCAAAGAATCTATAATTCAGTCTATTCCAGCTAATGGTTTTGTAAGGGGCATATCATTCCTTACCTTGTGAAAGGAAAACCCCAAATCACACTGAGTAATACTCAGCATAAGGGGTTTAGCAAGCCTTTATTTTATGTTATTTTGTATTTTTATGTATAACAGAGAAAGACAATGTTAGTGGTCTCCTCAGTGTATCATCAACTGCTACATAACACCTTCACAGATGACTGTGATCTCACAGGTTCTATCAGACCAACACAGTGCCTCTGAAGTGCTATACTGATACTCTAGAAGGTTGGGTTATGGGTAATAGCAGATAGTCCCTGCCATATGTCATTTGAAGCAAAGAACTTCACTTCCTTTACAAATACCTGGCAGCACTGAATTCTGTTTATCACCAGCCACTTGGCAATGAAAGCTATTTCTGGTCAGCGCTTTGCTGATGCACAGCAGCAGCTCTGGAATTCGTGCAGCTCTCAGGAATGAGGTGATTTTTGCAATGGCAGCAGATGATGCTTTGGAAAGGTTCTTAGTTTTGAAGAAAAGGAGATGAAGATTACATTCTGAGCATCTGTTCTCCATTGCTTGTTGTTGTTGGGCCTAACCTATATGATGTTAATTTGGCTGTTTACTCATAGCATTTACTCAGCTCTGTAGGATCTCAATGGTGTTTGTTACTATGTGCATTTAGGTGCACTTTGTCCCAGCTGTGTTGTAAAAATTCAAGTTTACTCTTGTCTGTCAAAATGATTGGGATTAGCTTTCCTTCCAGTTGGTGATTCCTGATTATTGTTTGACTCTAGGCTTCTAGTGCTGACACTGGCTAAACAACCTTTACATTCTTTCTCCCTTCTAAAAAATATAAAGAACTCATATTTCAAAATAAACCTCCTGACCTGTCCATTATTTAATATCTGACAGTTGAAATTTTAAGCTATTGAATGCACATATAAAGCATTTTGAAAAGTGACACTGAGTTATGAGGTTATGAATTACACAACAACGTGATGTCAGTCTTCTGATTGGAGTCACAGTATTTAGCAATGTTGCTTGGACAGGAAAGTTCACACACAGAAGCCTGTCCAACAGTTCTAAGAATTTTATATCTTTTGAAGTATTTAATGTATTTCTTTATGTGTTAAAGCACTGGACTTCCAAACCCTTGTTTTGGTTTTCCAGTAATCTCAGTGAACTCAGGGTCATTGAATCGCATGCTTTCTCACTGGCTGCGCTGAAATCAAGTGGCCAGCAGCTAAATTGCAGTAGTTTAAATGTGTCTAAAATTATTTCAAATCAGTAGCTTAAAAGAACATTATGACTCCGCTTTCAACATAGCATGCTTATATAATGGAAACTGAAGAGGTAGAAGTGGTTCAAAGAAAAGGTGGATTCTCTGTACTGACTCCCGTACTGACTGTACGGGACTTTCAGATTTCAACTGCCTATTTCATCCAGAATTTTTCTGTGATTGTAGTTGTTTCAGTAAGAAGACAGTCTGCTGTTGTACAGAACTACATCGAAGTTTTCCTAGCCATCTATATGTATTCTGAGACTATAAGAAATCAGCAAAATTGGTAATATAGAAATGACGCACTCTCATTTCCTTTGTTTGAAAATGTCCAGCCAAAGGCAGTTGTGGACTTAACAAACAAAATTGTATGTACCTATTTAGGTGGTTCAGAATGAACGGTTTTCCTAGCGTTGCTTACATTTCTGGTGATAAAGTGTGGGGAAAGCAGGAAGAAAAAGAAACTATCACATAATGTGGATTTTTTTAAACCAGATTACTGTCCATTGGCAGCCCAGGTTGATATGTGAAAAACATTTTATTCATATATGAGAACTGCAATGGTGGTCTCTGCTGACATTCACACCGAAAAATTACTTGAATGAATTCCCATCCTGTTGGTAGTTTCAGAATATTAGCCATGAATGGATAAGCCTAATTTATGTTGTTGTTACTGGAGACAGGAAGTTACTTATTCCAGCTAAAGGCTTAGCTTGTAACTCCGAGAGGTGTTTCCATAACCACAGCACATTATGAATTTTTGCAAACAACCATAGGGCTTTTCTGTACTAACTTGCTTCAACTTTTATATAGCTGCAAAGGTTTTATATTCTGTTTTGTTTTAAATGTATTCATCTAAAATGAGATCTCTGGACCAATAGATTTCAATCAATTACAATTTTAGATGATTCTGCACAGAATTCTGTTTATCACCAGCCACTTGGCAATGAAAACTATTCCTGGTCAGTGCTTTGCTGATGCACAGCAGCTGCTCTGGAATTTGTGCAGCTCACAGGAATGAGGTAATTTCTGTTGCTGCAATGGCAACAGAAGAGGGTAATGATGCTTTGGAAAGATGCTTAGTTTTGAAGAAAGGGAGAGGAAGATTAGGTTGCTTTTGATTCTAAGTCTCTTGTCAAAAGTGCTTTGTGAGTTCAAGTAGAATAGGGCACATTTGCCCTGTAAAAAGGAACAGTGCTGCTGAACTGTATCTCTACAGTTAATTTCAAAGATATTTGTATTCTGTTTTGAATATACAAAGCATGAGCAGAAATTTTAAAGTTACTTTACCAAATGAATCTTTGCCATCTCCATTTGGGAATACAATTAGTAGGTCAAAAAACCTTATTAGTGCTCATAGAAACAAGTAATCTTCTGAGAAGTTTTACAGTGCAATGCATTTGTCTGAGCATAACACACAAATACTTCTATGATGAGCACTCTAGAAGAGTTTATGAGAAAAATATTGATTCTTTTTGTCTGTAGCATTTGGATCTTGGAAATCAATAGGACACGAGACCACCCATTAGATAATGAAGAAAAAAGTAAATATTTGACTGATTCTTTCTCCAAAGAAGCGTGCATCCCTGTGTAACTATGAACACAATTTTTATTAAAAAAACCTGTAACATAATGTAAAACTGGTTGACCCATGACCACATGAAGTGACAAAATTAAGGTTAACATTTCCTGATTTTAAGGGATTTAAAGAACCACAGTTTCAGTCACTAGTTTTTTCATTAAGCTTTTCTGTTTTAGCGACCATACATATTTAAAAATACATTCAATTCATACACTCTTACATTATTTGTGGTTACACAAACTAATACTTAAAATAAACTCTGTGGATTGTCTTACTCCTTATAATACAGTGCATTTAACATTACTGTGATAAATTTAGCTATCAGATGCTCTCATTTCATTGGAAAATGATAAGTGCTTGGAATTTAAAAACAAGATCTCATGTGAACATCACTTCTTAAGAATTTTTAGAGATTTTCAATTACAGTTTTCAGATTATAAGACAAACCAAACAATAAAATACGAATTGTCTCAAACTTCCTGCAATGATTATTACTTTTCTCACGTTCAGTCTTCATCCTATAATAATGTTTGTGATCCACATTCAGGCCTTGGCATCTTGCAAATAAGGTTAGTAGAAAGGTAGCATTTAGAGTCCTTATTAACCACTGTCTGTTCCTGAATGCTTCTTTTGAATACTTATTCAAATTCAGCCTTCATTATTTTTAGCTCACTTGGGAAATTATTAGCTTTCATCCGATGCCTCACATACTTATGTTAGAAATAAGAAGATTTCATACTAAGCGTATTAGTATGTTTCACGTCAGAGAGGAAGCTAAGTCATTATTCCAACTCCTATTTTAAAGAGCTGTTGATAGTGGTAGCTTTTTCACCAGCATTCAGTAAGTTCCATAGCTGAAGTAAGACAAGTAGGGAAGGAACCTGACTCCTGTTTCCAGAATCACTAAAGTGACTAAAACCAAAGGTATTTGCCTAGAAGGGTTCTAAACAATTGTCTAGGACCATCTATCATTCATTTCAGCGGAAATTTGGATGCATGCTTGCTTCTGAAAATCTCTTGAGTATCTATCTGCCCCTTCAGTGCCTATTAGACTTTGTATATCTGCTACATATGCTTTTAGAAGTCTTCCAAAGTCTCACTGACTTTTAAGAGACTTATACCCTATTTTGAAAACAGGGTATAAACTATTTATTTTAAAAATAGATAAACGCTTCTAAAGTGTTTTGTCTCAGTCTTCTAGATGTAGGCATTTATGTGCCACAAAACCTAGAACAGTTCAGACATTTCAACAAACATCTGAATAAATTGGTATTCTTAATAGTTCACGTCATGTACAAGTGGTAGATGAACTTTAAAATTACACTACAAAGATCTCAGATTGATCTGTAGTGCAGTGCTGGATGTTAAAATGAGTGGTTTCCCGACGTGTATTTTCCCTTTTCTGATCAGGCACAAGAAGTACCTATGGATTGCATAAGATAAATAATATTTACTATATTTATGATAAAGGGGGAAAAATATCAAAATTTCAGCTTTTAGTTCTTAGGAAAAACAGATGATTGGTTAGAAACCCGTGGGAATCCAGTCAAGGATTATATTTGTAGTCCAATGATGCTTATAGCCAAAAGGCCTAGGAAAATCAACGATCAGTGTTTTCTTAGGTGAATATGGATAACTCCTCAAATTAACTCACACTATCCTCACTGCACTGAACCAAAGCCAATTGAAGTTAGCAGATAATCTCAAGTCCATTGATTGCTAATAATGGACTGTAAAGTGAAGGAACTCCTGAACAAGGCCAGCCTGGATTATTTAGTGTCACATACTAAAACAAAACAAAGCAAAATGAAAGAAAAAGTTGTTCATTTGCTTCTTAAGCTTTTTTTTTTTCTTCTTTTTTTTCTTTTTCTTTTTTCTTTTTCTTTTTTGAGGATCAACTTCCCCAAACCAACATCTGAACTTGAACATCAGAATTTTAGAAAAAATACCTGAGTGTTGTTTTATCATTTTTCCCCTCTCTGGTAACATATTTCTTCCTTCCTTGTTATACTACATAACAGCTTTTCCTTGACAACATTTCTCTTTTTTTTCTGCAATGTGAAACTGCAGATACTTGCTTTTTTGATTTTATGTCCCTACAAAAATTAAAACCAAGGCCCTCCCACCTGTTTCATAAAGATAACTCAGTCGGTTATTTGATTCTTGATAGGGGCTTAATGTCTGATTCATTCCAAAAATTTAGGTCATTTCACAGATCTGAGATTCACCTGTTTCATATTAGAATACAAATTTATGTTTGAAAAGAGCACCAGACAATAAGAATATCACCACTTATAATTTTTGCTCGTTTTGTAAATCTTCTTAGTGATAACAGGAAATAGTTGTCCTACTGCTTTCAAAAACTAAAATATGATTATGTAGCAAAAATTATAGTAGTTCACATAAAGCCATTAGAGGTGCTGTTATAGAATTTTGTTCCATTCTTTGCAAAAAAAAATATCTTCCTGTTATTTTTTGAATGAACACATTAGTTAGACTACTTCACTTTTTGAAATCATTGTATCTTGGGATAGCTATACTATAGCTATATTATAGCTATATTATATATAATATTATTATATTATTATTTGAGGGATATGGTTTAGTGAGAACTATTGGTGATAGGTGGATGGTTGGACTGGATGATCTTGTAGGTCTTTTCCAACCTTGATGTTTCTGTGATTCTGTGATTCTGTGATCTTCTGTATCTAATTCCTTAAATAGAGACAGAATTTTATAAGTGTTTGAGTATATTATACAAGATTATGTGAGTATCTTATACAAGATCACCCTGCATGACTTTAAATGTGGAAATCAATACATAAATGTGAAGTCAGAGAACACTATATAAACAAGCACGCCCCTCATTTCTAACCATTTTCCCCAAAATCAACTAACTGGGAACGGTACAATGCATAACTTCTCTGGTTTTTGTTTGTTTTGTTTTTATGCGGTTCTCTGATTGCTTTAAAATATTTCATATTAACAGTCTGTCAAAATCCAAACGGCCTACTAATTCTTACTCTCCTAGCTGCTTTGGAAATTTTATCTGTTTCCAGTGAAGTCATCACTTTAAAGGTCACCGAATGCAACTATCTTTAGAGTGGTCCTATAGAGTTTCTGTATCACCTTGAATGGAGGGAGAAACTCAAGTAAGGAAGGTAGAGGGGCATTGGGCTGTTGATTCAACTCAGTGAATGGCTAACTACTTCAGGAAGGATTCTTATTTATTTCAGTTGTGTATTTGCTTTTATAGATGATCTTAAAACATCATGAGTGGTTATAAATTAGATCTTCAAACTGTCTGATTTATCACTGAGTATCTCAAACCTTACTTGAGCATCATTCTGGTATCATCCTCCATCCTGGTACTTCATACATTTCAATGGAGAAATTGCTTCTTTAATGAGGTATGATTTCTGTATTTAGATATCACTCTAGGTTTCAAATATTGTTATTGTCTCTTTGTCTTAGAAAACTGCTGGGCCATGCACATTCATAGGACTAGGAATGAATCGTTGTGAATAGCGGTATTAAAAATTGCTTCACTTTTTGTTGCATAGATAAGTGCACCTTGTCTCATTATGCAGGGAATAAAATATGAAGGAGTATTACTTACTTTTCATAGAATAAAATCATGGAATCATTAAGGTTGGAAAGACCTTTAAGATCATCTAGTCTCAAAATACGTGCAAGATGTGTGTCTTTCAGCTAGATTTTTCAAGCTTTACTCGAATCTTACTAGGTTAGCTACAATTGTACTCATTTTCCAGAACATCGCTCACAGTAAGAAAAATCCAATTCCTACATGAGTGATCATCAGCAGTTAAGTTAGCAACAATATTTGATATATATAAGTAACAGAGATAGAAGAAGCTATTCTGTTTGAGTTTCACAGTAAATAATAGATTGAATTGAATACAAATTCCTACTGGAATGTTTCTTAGCAGACTACTACACACACAACTAAGATAAAGGCTACAGAATAAAAGTTAATGGACAGAGCATAAGGGATAAAAGTTTTGGCACTTACCCAATCAAGATGGGAAAATGCTTTTTTATTAGACCTTGGTCACTGCAGCAATAAAATTATTGCTAATAGATTGCAGATAAAATGCTGCTTATAGGGTTTTATTTTTTAATAGGAGATGTATTAATACCAAATTTTCATTATCAATACCACTCTTATTTACCCCTTGTAGAGTATGCAGAGTGCTTCCTAAGGAGTAGCCTGACACTTGTCCTGTGAAGAATGTATTAAACCTATCTATTATGGGAAACCTTGAGGCAGAGAAAGGACAAGGGGCAGCCCGAGCTCAACACAACATCTCTGTGTGGTCCTTATGAGTGCACTTTAATTTAGGACTTAATGGAGAGTCCTTATTCAACTAACTTAACTAACTTAAGCATGCAGTTGCCATAGCTTCCTTACTTAATTTAGAGAAGAAGGAAAGGTTTGTGCTATGGCATATCCTCAACTTACAGAGCGCTCTGAAAGCTTCTGACTCCTTTCACAGATTGTAAAATGAGCTCGGTAAGCTCCTAACTACAATATCTCATTTAAGAAACTGAGAGTAGATGGAGTGAATGTAAAGAAGAATCTCCTTGTGTATGGGATCAAGCTTTTTTAAATCTTAATCCTTCAGAAAGGTTCAGTCTGTATGTGGATAAATGAAGATGATACATTTGTCACAGACTGTCTAGAAAGAACTTAATTTAAAAGAGACTTTTGTCTGAAAAGAGACATAAGCAACAATAGAATCCTCAATATAAATAAATATGAGAGCCCTTCTAATACATCTATTCTTCTCCATATGAATCACAGAGGAATAACATCAGCAATTCTTCCTACACCTCTGTTCTCCCTCAAAAAGAAGAGAAAAAAAATCAGCAAGAAAAAACTTATATTTTTGAATTTGAAAATGTAAATATGAGCATAATGCAAATGATTTTAGTAATATATCTGTTTTCATTCAGTGCCCATTGATTTAGAATATAATGCCAGAAACAATTAGGAAAAAACATAAGTGTTCTAAAAGCAAAGATGAATGGTGTTTTTGGGTTTAATATTAGCTATATATTTCAGAAATAAACATGGCTTTTATTCAGAACATGTATTTGCCAATAATACATCTGATTAAACTAGGAAAATTAGACATACTATCAGTAGCTTGCTCCCAAATTACACAAGAAGAAATTAGATACATTTTCAGTAGCTTGCTCTCAAATCTCTTCAGTCTATGAGTCACCAGATTCTTCCTGCCAAACTAAATATGTCTGTGAAAGGCTGGAAACTTTAATGGAAAGAAACATAAAACTTGAAATACGTAGGAAAGTTTTTTCATGGAAGACCTGTTGACTAGTAATTCAGGAATTCAGGGGTTGTAGAAACAAATTATTACATCTTACTTGACTACAGCAATTTCAAGGTATGAAGTATATTCATTTTAAATTTGCTATGTTAGCCTAAAATAGTTGTCCTTATTAGCTTTCATGTAACCTGAAGTAATCAATAAAGAGTTACAAAAAAAAAAGCTATTAAAAATTCATTGTAATAGTAGAAGCTTTTATCCAGTCATTTTGATGGGTCTGAGTTAAAAGAAAACTTCAGTATATTTAATGTAAGTCTGAAAAGAAGTATCTCTACTGTAATTCAGGTGCCTTTCCTACAGTACCATAAAACCATCAGAGCTAGTTAGGAATGTGATCGTCTTTTCAGACTACAATTTCTTCTCATTACCATTTTCCCCACAATGTTTATACTTTTTCTACCATTTAAAAATATTCTTTAAAATAGTAAGGTGTGAAGCAAAGAGTTTGTGTGTGGAACTTAATATTTTGTCCATTGCCTTAGTAATAAATGGCTGTCAATGAACATTCTGTTGAAGTCAAAACAATTTTCAGCAGTATCTACTTTTCTTAGAAGCTGCTGTTTATAGTGGCTGAGAGCATTAGTTTGGAGATAGAAATAGTTATGAAGTATTGTTAGAATATTCATTTTCTAAAAGAAAACCATTTTGTTCACAGAGCTGGACTGAATCAGAATGGTCTGAGCCAATCCATTCTTTTTTCTGCTTACTCACGGCCTTGTGTAAATTTCTGCTCATCAAGAAACTGTGCCAACACTATAAACAAATAATTCTATATATATATATATATATAAAACAACATACACTTTCAGGTTTGGGAGTAGGCCATAGTTTTCTACAGAAAGTGCTTTAACAGGATGCTTTCTCTACTCCTACACTTACATAGGCACATAAGAAAGTGAAAGGGTCTTCTTTGGCAGTCATTCTCTTACTCTGTAGCAGTTACATTTCATAGATGACAAAATGAGATCACAGCTGAATTTAAAAAATAAGATGGGAAATAGATAAATTACCTGAAGAGTCAGAAAAGAGAAAGATGAGCCCTAACAGGTATAACTTGATATTATTTCTTTGATACAGAGCTGTTCTAGTTTTTACTAACAAAGGATTTGGTATGAGGTAAGTGAACAAGTTACACTCTGTCTTTTAAGAGCACTAAAAACACATTAGATTTGACTGTATTGGATACAGTTAGAATACGCAAGTGTCTAAAACTTGCATCTGCTTCACATTCAAGCTTGCTTAAGGAATTCAAAACAATTTTCTAAGGAATTTCAAAATAATTTTCCAGGAATTGGCATAGGAGAGGCAATCAGCAATTTAAACTACAAATTGTTCAGATAAATTCGGCAAAATAAGCTCACCTGTCTAATACTTAAAGATTCTGAAAAGATAGTATTTCACATTTCTCTTTTACTGAAATAAGAAAATTGATATCTCCTATTATTCTGAAAGTTGTGGGTTAAACAGTGTCCAATGTACAGTATTTTAGTTGAAATAGGCAACTTTTGCATACAGTGACAATGTAAAATTTTCTATTGGTTGGAATTACACACTGATCAGCATATGTTGTTCCCCTTCGAAGGCTGTATCTCTGTTAAAGTTTTTGTTTTCAGAACTTCATTTACTAATGCAAACATGAAATGTGCTTGTCACTTAACAATTAAACCCACTACTTGTGCTGTATCTTGAATAGTAACTTTGGATTAAAAGTACCACACACACACACACACACACAAAAAAAAAGTATGAATTGAAGGCCTTTTCTTCTTTTTAACATGGAAGATCCTGCAATTATTACAGGGATAAATTGAAGGTAAAATATTCAGTTGTGCGTGCTCCTTTTTTGGTACTAATTTTTAGAATGAGAAATGAATTAACTATTGGTACCCCTTTCATTTGCGGTCATATTTTTGATCAGTTAAACTATCATAGTATCATAGGCAAATGTTGGCATTTGAGTATAATTTTATAAATAATTTCAGAGGCATTATTTTTCAGAAAAGCTCTGAAATGAAAATAGCTTTAAGTCTACTTGATTTTCAGTGGGTATGAGAGAGTTTTGAACAGATGTGTAAGAGCTAAAATGCCAAATAAGCTTTATAGAAATGGCTGTATGAACTTCCTTCTTTGAATGAGTACTTGGTATAGATTACCCTAGATGTTCAAGTAGTTAATGGAAGAGGTTTTAATTAAGAGGCTATATTTCTGGTAAAGTGAATAGTTTGCTTTGCAACAGTTCCTGCTGTTGATCAAATATTGAGAATTCATTATTAATACCAGACAAATGAAGATGTCCACATGCAAAGTTTTGGCATAAAATATATGCCAGAACTGAAGTCAGTGAAGGGTTTTTTCTTGGTATTTAAGATTCAGTGGAAAAGTAAGAGGGGCATCTATGCCAAGAATAAATGCTGGTCTTGCCAAGTGCTTCTTTGAGTGATTTTATCCAACATGAGACTAAACACTGTATTAAATATACATATAGCTAACTGCAGTTGAGGAATCAAATTTCAAATAACAGCTTTCTGTGATTTGAGATCAAATTTGAAACTTTGTCTAGTGCATAGATAAAGGCAAACATAAAATGCGCTAGCATTTCCTATGTCTAACACCTTGTAAGGACATATGTAAATTGAATTTCTGAAGAAACTATACTTATTTGGCTTTAGTAACCAAGAATTATTTCAGAGATGTTTCAGCATGAACTTTTGATCAATGGCTTGCTTCCACTCTACTCAAAATTATAATTACTACTGCAGTCCCTCATGCTGAAAAGACTGAAAGATGATTAAATTCTTGGGGACAGAAAAAAAACTAGTTGTAAAGAAGACTTGTACGTACAGTGTAAGTTTAGTCTATGCTAAAAGCTAAATCCTCCAAGACTCACTCTCTCATCTATGGATAGAAAAAGATGAATCGCTATTTTTGTTATTAAAGAGGTAGCTTAAGTATATTAACCTCACTAAACTAAGGCTAGCCTTTTTGAGCACCTTCTAGTCATTCTTAACAAGGTAAATAAGAACAAAATTATCTTAAAGACAGGCTTATTTTCAGAGAATTTACACAATGATTTTTACACTGGGCAACATAGCATACTCCAAACATCCATCAGTTGTTTGACTGTATAGTGATACCACTCTGGAAGCCCCTGCTGTCTTTTGTTTTACAAAGGTGTGTCAGTAACTGCATCTATAGTTCTGGTTTCCTGAGCACTGGCACTCTGGGCTTGGCTGAATTGCACCTTAGCTCCTTTCCAGGCTACAGCTCCCTTGTAAGATGTAAGGAACCCAAGGATAAAGAGTGAGGAATAGACTGAAATATTCCATGGATGCAGGATGTGGACATGGATGGGGCATGTAGCCAAACCAAGGAACTTAAATTAAAAACACTCTCAGATCTTGCTGAGTGGACATAGCCAAGACAACTAATATTTTTTTGTGTTAGTCTAAGACTGTCACTGACACTGTGAGCTCTATGTCCACCACAGCTTTTCAGCACTCCATTCCTGTTCTGGTAACATTACAGTTTCTTTCAATCAGGGACACACAGAGATAGTGACTCATAGTTCTTACAGATATGGAGTAGTTAAAGATTCACACTTGTAATATAGAAGCCTATGCTAGGTCATTCTCCATTCTCCAAAGAATATGAGACAAACCATGTGCTGTCAGGTTTCTAAATTCAGTTCCTCCTTTTCTGTGCAAACGATGCTTTAGTAGATTCAGAAGACTCATTTTTATTCCTGAAGTTGATACTCTGTGCTATAGCTCCAAATTACTGTTGTCGTTGAACCTAGGCTTTAGAGGTTGGAATGATTGAAAGTATCCAAAGAAATAAGCAAGCTGCTTCTTTATTGGCATTTGCATATACTGTTAGCCAAACTACTATCCGTGTAGTGGGAAAGGAAAATACATATTTTCAGAGGAGAAGAAACTAGATGAAAAGAGAATATAGTATTTTCTTCTTAGAGGAAAGTGCACTTGCTGGGTTTTTGTGTGTGTGTGTGTGTTTTTGTTTTTTGTTGTTTACCTTAGAAAACAACATGAGCTAGAATGAATGTTTGTCCATCAAACTCAATCAAATTCAACTAACATGAAAAAAAAAGAATTTTTTTTTTTTTTTTTGACTAGTGTAAGAAGTAAATGCTTGTGACAAGACTGGACTATTTCAAACAGAATTTTCCCCCTCTTGGGTTATGTTTTCTGTACATTTCCCCTAATTCTTTCAGTACTTTCAGTTTTTCCTACATATATAACTTCAGCATTGTTTTGTAATGGCACAGTAGACCTTTCTAGGCACTAATGTTCAAATAAGCACAACAGACATCCCATTTTGCTTTATGACTGTTAAACACTGAGTTTTTGAGAACTGAGAAATGTTAACTGAAAGAGTTATATCTAGGTTGTATCTAGCCACTTGTTTTCTTTGGGAGGTTCAGCTGCAAGGAATAGCAAGCTGTGGCCAGCCTCCCTGTTTGCTGACTTCTAGTATAAGCTGGTGCATGGGAACTTCTACAGAAGTTCCAGAAGTTCAACTAGAGAGACATTGCTAGACACAAGACGGCAACAAACTTCACTAGTGAATCATGGTAGGGAAGAATCTGCTCTAGAAAAAGTTCTGGCTGGGGTGACCGAGGGAAAAAACAGATACTCTATTTCAATATTTGTGCAGAGTTCTCCCCTAAATAACTTAAAAAAAATACTGCTTGCTAATCCACCTCTTGAAGAACACGAGTTTTAGAAACACCTTTTGACTTCCTCTTGAAGTCAAAACTTGTCTTCGTGTGTGGTAAGCAGCTCAATCATCTCTTCAGAAGCTGTAATGAATTTCAATTTATAGCTAGAAAGTTAGTTTTCATGAGCAGAGTATATAAAGAAAATAACTATTCCAGTCTTAGCAGTAGATGTTATATGGTTGTGGAGTAGTCTTTCAACATAAAGTATCACAATTAATTCTATCTTCATTTCCACCCAGTTTCCAAGGAATAGTCAGAAGCTTTGACCTTGAATCTGAACCAGGAGATCCACCTCAGCTAAAAGGTACATTTGAAGTCTCTAGTGAAGAAAACCTTCCCATCTTCCCTCAGAGCTATTTTGTGAGCAATTTAAAGACAAACATAATCATTGATTATACGTTATGTAAAGGAACAAGAAGATGAGAATAGAGGGCTTAAAATACAATTTAAACTGACATCCTCTTCACTGTAAAAGTTCACTGCATTTTTACTTCTGCAAATGATGTATTCTTCTTAAACATACTGTTAGATTGAGCAACATTTAAACTTCCAATAATATGCTGTATTCTGAAGTACAGTTGATATGAGGTTCTGAAGCTGTTTTACCAAAGAACTTACTATATTTTTTATTATACTTTAATAAATAAGAGGAAGAACACTAGAACAGATTAAATGGCTTCTTCATGAATCAGTAGTAGAGTCAGGCATGGGACACACATTACTTGGCACTCAAGGGCCAGGTATTAACTTTATAAATTTCTTGTTGCGGTTTCTTAATTACAACAGTGTAAGACTTTACTAAAACACATTGGCCATTCATTTGTAAAATCTTCCATAGTTTTTTACGCAAGGTAAAGTAGAACTTAATGGTGTCACCAGTTATATTAATTTCAAGTGAAAACTTAGAATGTAAGCACACAAGAAAGAAAACTAGAGAGGAAGCTTCTACTGATGCCAGACAAAACTCAAGATTACAAGGGTTATGAACTCCTTTAAAACTTCAGAAACCCATCCTGTTATTTTAAAGAAAGGGTCATCTAGCTCAGGGACTTTAAAGATTGGAAACAGGTGGTGTAATTTTAAAGCAACTGAGATTGAAAGCAAAGACAATTTTTTTTTTCTTTTTTTGCTGATAGTTAGCATTTGACATATATTTTTACCTTGAGCAACACAATAATTGCACAGAAATGTTGTCTGACTATTTGGCAGTAGCAGCCACTCTTTCAGTAAGCAAGTGTGATAGTTCTCTGAACAAGCAGCATTTTGCCGGGAGCCAAATGACTGGAAAAATGCCCAAGATCCACACACAGTTAAAAAAAAAGAAATAAAAGCTATGCTGTTCTAACAAAAGTAAATTGTCTGATTGTTTTTTGATATAGAAAAAAGAAGAGAATAAGAAAGTCTTCCTTTGAATCCCTTCAAATCACAAAGAGAAAGCATATGTATGCTACTCAAATAGTCCATTAAGAGTAACTTGTCTGCTGATGATTGTAATAGATTGTGGTGTCTAAGTGGACAAATAAAGAACTGGTAGAAAAATGAAAATTTCTTTCTGAGTGCTTTAATGAATTACTGTGCATATATGAAAATAAGGCTTTCAGATTCAAAGGGCAAACTTTAATGAATGTCTGAAGAAGAAAATGAAAATGTCAGCAATTCGTATGTAGAGGAAATCCAGATTTTCTCTAAAGTCAAGGTCCAAGAGTCTGGATTTTCCCAGTTCTATTTTTATTCCAAGCAAGGAGATAAATTTTGAAATCAATAAATCCATGAGTAGAAATGAATAGGAATGGTGTAGGGGGAAACTGATCAGAAAAACGAAAGTGAAATCTTGGAAGGCAAGAACTATTGGGATTGAAAAAGTTTCTAAAAAAAATTGTAGACTTTGCAAAGAATGTAAAAAATATGTAGGAAAATAAAAACAACCTTCAGTTAGATTCTTGTCTTTATAGCCTAACCACTGCATATTTCCTTCTGTTAGTTATATCCTTGTTTGGAAAGGGAACTGAGGCCCTGAAAGACAGGTAACTTCAGACAAGAATAGTCTGGGAAATTATTTTGTTAGAAGTAAGCACTAATTTCAGAGGCTCTACAAGCACAATTTCATGTCTGTTTTGAATTTATATATATACACGAATGAGTTCAGAATGAACATACCCCTTGCTAAAAGTTTCCTTAACCTGATGGCATTTGAGTAGCAAGAGCTGAAAATTGGAAGTAAATTTCTATTATTTACATGCTGTGTATTCTTGATCTTGATGGCACTTGCAAGGAGGTACTAAGAGCTTCGCACAAACTAAAGCACAGCAAAGGAAAGGTATTGTGATGTTTATTTTCCAAGTATAGATCTTGCTCCAAAAAGTTACTTGAGTACTAATATATCCACTCTGTTACACACTTAATTTTATCTATTATCTGTACTGGAAATATTCTGTATTATCTCACCATGAAAGCATTTTCCTTCACCTGTACTTAACTTATGTAGCATGTGGATGCTTGGATGCAGCACCTTTCTGCTTGCTGCCTTCCAGCTTTTCCATTTTTTCAAACCAGATGTTGAAGATTTGTGTGTTTTTAATATGATACAATATGCACTTAAACTGTTTACGAATAGTCTGACATAATAGGTACGTGCAGTTCTGCTCTGTGAATATCTTGGGTCCAGTGTGTCCTTTCATTCCCTTATTTTTAGTGGCAGGTCAGGAAAAGTAATAACATAGCAGGTGTGATAGCAGCAGCTGGTAAGTAGTTAAAAATAATAATACGCCTGAAAAGTAAAATTCATCAAAATCTCAGAGAGGTGAATATAGGAATATATCTATTCTTAACTGAGATTTAATGGTCATTGAAGGCTTGGGCATCTCTGAGATCAAGGATACTAGTGGTACCTGGCAGCCTGGTTGGATAATTCCCATCCTTGCTTAAAGCAGTTGCAAACTCTAATGGATGACATGGAAAAACTTAGCAGTTGAATGAAAGAGTTGACTTACTGAAGTAGAAGCCTCTGTCTCCACATACGAACTGAAGAGCATCAACCAGCTCAGCACCACACAGTGTTTCTGGGCCAGCAGCAGCAGAACTGGTTAAGGTAAGCAAACACAGGGCAAGGTAGAAGAAATGAATGTAGGACACAGTGTGCATCTTCACCTGCCAAGAAAGGAAAAGTATTGTGTCAGTTTCCCAACAGAGACTTAAAAAAAAAGAATCCTGCACCTGTATAAACTGATAGCGTGTATGTACTGTAATTTGTTAGACAATATATACAGTATCAGGATAGGCTGCAATCTACATATTCTAGACTTAACATTTGGTAAACTGATGACTTAATGTAGCAAGTATTCTTGGTTCACACTCACATGTAGTTAGAAAACCTTGCAGGAATTATGATTAATAGTTGCTCTTGTTAGAGAAGGATATGGAATAGTACTATAGAAAGATGAAGAAACCCAGGAAGCCTGGAATAGTTAGGGTAAGGAAGATTGGACAGCCTTATGTTGTTTTGTTTGTGTCCAGGTAGGCAATAGGGAAAATGGCAGCTGTCTGTCAATGCACTGGGTCATGTGGAAATGGTATGTAAGAGCTATTTAAACTTAAAAACAACAGCGCTGTCGTAAGAATAAATGGCTGTTAATTAGATGAAAGGAAATTTTGCCCAAGAGGAAAAAAATAAATTATTAGAACTCTGTGGTTGTCCAGACATTTTACAAATGAAAACATTAAGACAAAATAAAAAAGTGTTTTAAGATAGAACTTGCTGAAGTTACTGAAGAGATTGTATGAGACCTTCTACAATAGGTGACTACATTCAGTGACTCTTTCTGTCCTCTGTTACAAGCAGGTTAATATTTGGAAACATTCAAGAAATTAAGAGGAAAAATAGTGAAGGATTTTTTTTGTATTTGATACAAATACAGAAGCAGGTATGCTTTCTCTACCTACTTAGCTCAGGTTTAGCTTTGAGGTATAAATACAGGTGATGAATGTTTCCTCACACTTGGATGAGAAGTCTTTTTTCCCAGACTTAAGGTTGAAGTATGGTTGATCCTCAGTGGGTGTAAATTTGCACAATTGCATTTTGTCTACTTCCTTTAGTATCAATATCAACAGAAGATCTTACTCAACATAGCATTTTTTTTTTGAGTCCTAGGAAAATCTATTTCTATTTAGTATCAGAACAGTGAAGAATTTGCTTAATGCATTTTCTGACCTGATTTAGATCATTTGACAAAAATGCTATCTTCAAAGGGTGTAAATCTGCATTTAATTTCATTCTATTGCAAGGTTAATTTTAGTATTGCAGTCAGGTAAGAGGTTATGAATCTTTCTTTTATGTACAGTTAACCTTGGCTTAAAACTTCCTTACATTAGCAAGTGGAGTAAAAAAGATTAGTATTTCCTGAAGTTTCTTTTAGGGACTTGTTCCTCTTATTTTTTCACTGGACTTCTGAAAAACTGACCAAACTGTCTATTGTCTGGTCATATGAGAGCTGATCCAGTGGGGTATTGAGCCTTCTCTCATTTAAGTCAATAATTTGTAAGTATTCTTTTCTTCTTGGCAAGAGATCTTAGCATCTTGCTGGATGAGTCCCCTATTTCAGCTTAAGTCAAAGCTGAGTAAGAAAAAAGTCTATAAATAAGTCAGAATGCACCCCTCTGTTTTTCCTGATAATATTTCCACTGCAAAAATAACAAGCAAATCTAAATCCCAGGTTATCTCATGAAAAGAAAGAATAATTATTTTCCCATTCACAACAGTCTTTAGCCAACTTTGCCATGGAAAAACCAACAAGTTTTAATGCGTGGACATGACTTCAGTGACAGATGGAGGAAGGTCAATTATAAATGAATGATAACACATGGCATTCTTTCCTGTAATTATTCCATATCTTAAAAACACGAACTTCTTTTTTCCCTTGCCACATTTTTTAATTTTAAAGATTAATGTTATGCACCTGTGGTTTAAGATGGTTCCTAGTTCTGAGGAGGTAAAGCAGAAAGCTGTTCAGCACACAGGCTGAGAAGGCAGAAAGACATTATAAATGCAAGAACGTTATGTATTTAACAGTTTGTTCTTGTGTAATATTTGGGCCAGAAATAAATATAAATCTTAGAATTTAACAATTTTGTATTTTTCAAGACTTTTCAGCTGGGTTACATTTTAAGATAAATATCAGCACTAGACTACAACAAAACAGATTATCTACTGTTTTTCCTTTACTGGAGGCCAAAAAGGCTGCACAGTATAAACCACAGAGATTTTCTACACTTTATATCCAAATTTAAAAGCAGTCAAGTACTTGCAAACAAGTAAAAACTTTGGGAGAGAGAAAAGATCAACATGTTTCTGGGACTCAATTACTTTTTTAATTAAATGCTGTTGTGTCAAAACTAATTCCAAAACATAGTTTAAGACTTTAACTATACTTCATCAATTTAATTAAATACAACATTAGTTGATTCAATATGTTCATAGTTAAATCACAGTTCCCATTATTTCTAAGGAGAATAGTCTTAAGAAAATACAAAGTTATAATCCAATATTGCTTCAGGTCCTTTGCAAACAGGCAGAGTTCTTACAATGTCCCCAGTTTCACTAGAAAGTTGAGACTTTAAAAGAAAATGCATTGGCATGTGGGTGGGGTTTATTGAAGCATCTAATTACATTTGGAAATTGAATACAGGTTCAGGATGAGCCTGGTTAAACACTTCTTTTGGTTGCATAGAATGACTGACCATATTTTCACAGCTGGAATTTCCTCTTTTTTTTTTTTTTTTTTCAGTAAAATAACCAGCTTTTGCTGCATTCCTCTTTTAATAGTCCAGAAGAGTGGCACCACAGAAGAATGTCATATATGAACACTCTACATCTCTTTTACATCTTAAATCTTCTATACAAATCCACTTCGAACAAGCTATCAGTTGGCACAGTTTGTGCATAGAAGTTCTTCACATTCTTGGTCATTTTAATAACATAATGACATTCATAATAATTATAAATATCTTGATGTGAGAAAAAATTCTTATGGATAGTATATGCTATAGGAAAAAAAAGTTATATTCATTTTGCTACATAGTTTTTGGATCTAATTACCAAGTCATAGTAAAAGTTTACAATTAGCATTTAAAAACAGTATTCCCTAGCATTTATTATATATAAAGCATATGTACTTCAGGATGGATCAAGGTTTAAATACTGCTAATTTTGTTTTAAAAAAATCAGGGCTACATCTTAACCTAAATCAATATGCTCCATTGATTCCAAGGAAGCTTGGCAGGATGCATCAGCTGAAGAACTAGCACATTACTTTTATGTCTCTTAATGCTTTGCTCAACACTTAAAAAAAAATACATCTTTCAAGTAGATTGGAAAGGATGCCCATTTGTACATTAAGAGAATGGTTTCATCCATTGCATTTACAGACTTGCTCTTCTGAATCACATTAAGGAAGGGAGTAAGTCTCTCTAAAAAAAATAATTAGGCCCTAAACAATTAAAACAAGAGAATTCTGTCAACTGCATAAGTGTGCTTCAAGCCACTAAAGAGACTAAGTTCTTGAAGGATATAAATTCGTTGATAATGGAAAGTTGAACAAGAGCCAATTGACAGAAACAGAGGTCAGTGCACATACTGAAGCCAAATTTACCTAATGACAGCTTATATTAATGACTAGAAATTCTAGGGTCATAACATGAAACTTCATATGCAAACTTTCATGAATCAGCCCTCCCTACAAGAAAAAAACTTGGAGAAGAACATGTAGGAGAATTTCCATTTTCTTTATATACAATTGCTTGAGCTATACAAATATGCAAGGTCAGCAAGAGTTGCAGCTGGGTTCTAATGTAAAAAACAAACAGAACTTCACATTTACTTTTAACATATGAAAGCAAAAAAACAAGCAAATGCAACAGTGCTGCCAGAAAATTGCTGCAGTGACAACATCCCTTAAAAGTTTCTGTGTGAAAGCATGAAGATTTTATCTCTGTGTTTAACAAAACTACAGAAACTTAACATGTGTACAATGCCCATTTTCCTATAAAAATCTGCACCTGCAGAAAACAGCTAAAAGTTCTTGTACAGAAGCATTAATTAACAACATAGACAATGATGTAGTTGGACTATTTAATAATGACATAACTGAAATATTGTGAAGTTCTCTGAACAGAAGTGACATTTAAGACATGTATCTGCAATAGTTTACCCTTATACTTATCTATGTAACTGCAACTATTACATACAACCATTTTCCAGATCACATAAAATTGCATGTTCAGCAATTTAGAAATAATTCTCAATACTAAAATAATGCTATTGAAAAGTGCACATACTCTTCAAAGCAGAAGCAGACAACACACAGTAAAATAAAACTAAAAAATTATTTGAAATAGTAATAAAGATTTACCTTCAAGAAATCACAAAAGCAGCACTTAACTAATTGTGTTGAAAGACTGTTGATTTTTTCCATTGCTTCTTAAAAGTGCAAAGTCTGGAAATGAATTTGTTAGCAGTAATGATGAGAAAAAAGAAATCCAGAGAGATGTGAGATGTTGAGAGCAATGTCACATTTCAATATTGAGGACTTTATTCCATTGCGCAGGCTCTATCTGCTCTGATTTTAGCAGTGACAGTGAGATTTAGCAAACAGAAGAGGGATTTAGAGAAAATCCTCACATTTATCTACATTACACAGACACTGTAGACAGGAAACAGCTGGGGGAGCATTTGCCTTCTCTCTCTCTCCCTCTTCTGGCAAAGTTACCGAGTAAGGACTTTTTTGGGCATGGTGACAAATAACATCATACCTTTGCATTTTAAAACTAGAGCACAGAAGCATATTTTTTCCCCTTTAAAAGAATGTGAATTAGTGACTGAGGGGTTAGCAGGCAAAAAAGCTTACGCTGCCATGGAAAATAAGAGAATGTATTCTGGTTAACTTTCGGGTGGCTATGTGTACATTTGCATTTTTGTGTGTATGTGTCTGCTTTTCAAATAGACAAAACCCTCCATAGGTAAAGGCATTGTCTGTATACCTTTATATTCCTGTGTACATCTGTGCACACTTCATTCATGCAGAGACACAGGTATTTTATTTATTTCATTTATTTTAACCTAGAGAGACAGGCAGACAGTTTACTTTGCTTTAAGTGCATCTTTACGTTATTAAACTTGGCATGCCTACATGCTGACTAACAATTAAAACCTCTGACTCTCTGTGCTATTAACCCTAAAATAGCAGTTTGTCATTTGCTCAAAGTAAAAGAATTGTTGAGCACTGCTTGTAAATAGGGCAAAACAGCTCTGTGATCCTTTAGCAACCACACAGAAGTCATACAATTTCCTAGAATTTACAGTACTATGAATGTAGTAACTCAAGTAGCCCAGTTTGAAGGGCTTCTCTTACTTTTATCTTACATGCTCTCTTGTAATTGTAAGGCGATTTTCCCCTTTTTAGTAGCAATTTTCATAATTACTCTTAATAATTTAAGTGACACTGGGAAGGAGAGAATTTAACTTTGTTAGTTCTGTAATACCTAACTTTTGCCTTTTTATTTTTCCTCAATTATGAGTATATTATAAATAACACCAGCTGGCCAGCAGCATGCTCTCACGGGTTATGATGTCATTCAAATCCCTCAACTGTGTTAGTGGCTTGCAGTGTGCTCCAAGCCAGCTGTTTTTCTATTTATAATGTATGCTTGCATTTCAATACTTAGCTATTGAGAATAAAATTGAGATGCTGTTTTATGGATACAGTTTGTACTTGTTAGCCTTTGATTTTGGAAAATGGCATTTAAAAGTAGAAGATTAATCAAGACTGCAAACAAATACATGTCACAAACCATTGCAGCTGAGGTGCTAGCTGTACTGTATTATTAAAAATAATAATTGAGATCATATTTTTTCAGGTCCTCAGTTTTCAGATCCACTTTGAACAATATCATACTAGCCAGGCAGAAAGGATGTAGTTGGTTATTAGTATCCTCTATAAATGGCTAATAGTCTGCTCTGTGTAATGTTAAGCTGGTTAGGGTTAGCTAAGCTAACTCCTTGGAAGGGGCTTCCTCTCATTTTGCATAATGGCAGAATCACAGATAAGTTTGTTTAGTTGAGGCAATATCAGCCACAATTTCAAGTGCACCAATACGCATTTATACTGAAGGCACAGTATTTTGTAATCCTGGTATATTTTATTATTTCCTCTGTGATTCATAGTTCATTGAGCAGTGGCATGATTCTAAATATGCCTTGAGGGTACCCCAAGGGATACCCCAGCTTGCAGCACATATATCACTTATTTCACCAGCCTAATAGGAGAATGTGAGAAGAGCAGTACTATAGATGGGGTGCATACACTTCTTCCTTTGTCTTCCTAAATATTAAAAGGAATCAGTACATTTATCACATCCCCACTGCCAAGGTTCAAACCTTCATTTTACTCCTCATGGTGGCTTTCTTGGCTTTTTACCTGGCCTCCGCTGATCATGAAAGCAACACACAGCAGAAGGTGGAACTTATGTCTTTCATAGTAGCCAAAGAATTGTGGTGTCTCTCCATAGCACTGATCCTTCTTCTTTTGGTGGAGCCATTCTGAACTCTGTACCTTCATTCCAGCTATACAATTTAACTTTTGGAAGCACTTCATTTCTGTCTATTTGTCACTTTGAAGTGATTTTGTAAAAGGACAAGAAAACAAAGACAGATTTTTGGTAATGATTTTTTAGACTTACTATTAAACAGCGCGATACTTTTCTTACAACCCATTCCATTTTTTTTTTCCTAGAAAATAAAACATTCCTTAGGACATATTTGTCTGGGGATTACTACTCTCCTAAAATACAGCTTCTCTTCTGATCATTTATTCTACTCAGTATAGCAATCTGCTAATTACTAGAGACTTTTTCATTTCTTCCTGTTAAAAAGCTTTTAGGTAATAAACCATTTTAAATAAATTACTATATGATTTACTTCTTAATGACTAGTTGCAGTTATATATACACCTTTGAATAAAATGCACCTGTAAACTCCATAATGTATGGTAGTCATAAAAATACTCAGAAAAAAAAAAATCAATTGGACTAGGCAGAATTACTCTAAATCAAAAGACAATAGCCTGAATATCTTTGGCTTCTTAACAGTAACCTGGAGCAATGTAACATCTACAAAGGTGTATGCCATGTGTGAGGGAATCAGAAATTTAGGAGTTTATATATTCTGGTTCTCATATTTTGCATTTTAACGCTCATAGTGAATCATTAATGATGTAACGCTCATTTATTAGTTTTCCCAGTGAGAGCTCTGTTTTATACAAAAAAAAAAAAAAAGCTAGCAGCAAAGCTATAATTAATGTGTTCTCCTAATTAATACATTATTCCTTTTAAAATTATTCCTTAAAAGGTAGGGGCATTGCCACAATGCTTGAAAGGCAAAGTGTATACTGTTCTCTTGCCTTCTCCTGCACTGGTTCACTCTTACCTATGTTGAGTTACTTATTATATGGAACTGCTGTTTCTTTTCTTATACTAGGATCATAAGTCTTCTGGAACCAAGGTAGAATCAGTAGGATACCACTGTCTTAAAACAGCAGTTCTGCACAGAACATATACAAATGCAGCGAGATACAAGCTGATTAAATGGTACTGAATGTTGTGGTAATATGTTCCCTGTTCCCCCCAAAAGGCAGAAGAATCTTTAGAAGAACACTGTCTTATCAGTCTTCCCTCAGCCCTTCAGTAGGCCACCTTAGCCTATTTAGCCTACTGATTGTATTGACTGGTTACTGAATTCATTTTGTTGCACTAATGGAAATTGTCTCCCTTCCCTTCCCTTCCCTTCCCTTCCCTTCCCTTCCCTTCCCTTCCCTTCCCTTCCCTTCCCTTCCCTTCCCT
>JAOWBP010000001.1:49422170-49442001 GCA_028571105.1 Tragopan temminckii | reverse complement strand
TCCAAAGGAAGAATGTCTCCTGGATGGAGGTTGCTTCTGGAGGAGGCGTGTTCTATAGTTAGTGACCCTAGTACCAGTTAGGTGGCTCATTTTTTTACAGTATGTGGTTATTGATATTCCTGACAATGCTTTGCCTGGTATTATAAAGAGCTTATGAGAAGGAATCTCATTGCTTCCATGGACCAAGAGTAGCAAGCTAGTTTTTTTTGGTTTTTTTTTGTTTTTTAAATAAATTTATTGTCTTGTTCATTAGCTTAATGAATAAATGTCTGAATTTAACATAGCGTAAGTATTTTTAACCTGAAGTGATGAACTTGTTCTTTCTGTCTTGCAAGTCAAAAATATTTGTGCAGTGTCACTGTTTTTTGTTTTGTTGTTGGTTTTTTTTTTTTTTGCAAGAACAATTATTAATGGTTAACAAGTTTTCTAAGCATTGCTATTTGTGTTGCCTACTTCAGATGTTTATTATGATGCTTAATTTTAAAATGGAACTACATGGGTGTATTTTACTTTATGAGGTTATAGACAGTTCCAGGGAACGTATTAGGTGTATAAACTTACTTTATGCTTATTGGTGGTGTGTAATACATGTATGATGGAGAGTGATTTTCTTGTTATGTCTAATGAATGAAACAAGTGCGCATTCCATACATTCTGTAGAATCATTAAGCTAAGAGAGGAAAAACAGAAGCGAGAGGGAATGTAGGGAAGTCAGCTCATGGGGTACAGTTCCACACTTCTCAGTTTGATAAGAAGAATGTGACTCCTGAATCTGGCTGAATTTCTGATTGATGTGTAATATGCAACACCGGCTCCGAACTCTGTTTATGCTACAGGAAATGTAGTTTAATGTGTGAAGAACTGTATGGTAAGGTGCAAAGGTACTTGGGGTAAATATTTTGTTGCCTCCTTACGTATCTTTATAGTAAGCTAGTGCTTAAAAACATTGGTGACTTGGCCTCTCTTTGGCTCTCTTTTTGCCGCGTGGTTTCTGATTACGTAATCTCTTGAATATTTTTGTAGATGAAGTCATAGATAATCTTAAAACTCGACAGTGTTTTGTTGTTAGAAAAATGTATAAATTGCAGTCATCTGGATTTTTTTCCTGTTGTTGAATTTCCTTTTCATAAACAGGCAAACGCTTCTAGAATGGTAAGGAAATTGTTTATCATTGGTGTACTAAAATGGCTACAAAAGCTAAATAGTTACATATGACATGGATTATATTGAATAAGACTGTCCCTGCAGTATTTGCCACATGGTGATTGTGCAAAATCCTGCTTCTGATGACGTACTTAATTGCGGTTCTTTAAATATTTATTTTAATTGGGAAAAGGCAAGCTGTGCTACGTATTGTCACTAGCGTTATATATTTTTGTAAAAGCTGTACTGCTTAGTGAAAAATTCATTTTAATTATCAAGAGATGCTTATATAACACTTCCTTCTCCCTTTAAACGCTGCCTGGCAACTTCTTAGAGATATCATCAAACATTTGATCAACCAAAGGAGATCTCTGAAGTGAAATTGCAATTGGTCTTAGACTTGCACCTGTTTTAGGAAGCAGCAGAATTTGGCCACCAGGTAATGAACTTTTCCATTGAAAGTAAAATGGAAATAGGTTGTTTTTATATCAAAAGTAATTTTGAAGTATAGTTCTAAATACAGACCAAACACTTCATACTGATAATGCATTTCATTAGTTATTTTGCAAAAAATTAGATCTTGGGTTCAACGTGCAAATGAAAATGTTTGGTTACCCCTGTGTATGTCTAAATATGCAACATAATGCATTTCTGTTGCATGGAAACTACATCTATGGGCCAAATGGCATTTTTAAGTGGTGCTGCTGAATATACTGTGGATATACCACCTACTACAGTACGATTATTTTAAGAATTAACAAGTGTGAATGCAAATTTCTGCATTTCTTTCTCCTCCCCTTCCGCACTTATTGGCTCTCCCCTTCTCCCCTGAAACGCCAGAACTTCTAGCTGCTATTAGTCTGGAGTTCTTCATAGGTAGGGTAGAAGAACTATAAATGCAAAATACTACTTCTATTGACTAGCAAAAGTCAATTTTTATTAATGAAAAACTATGTAACCAAACAAAAGTTTGTTATCTTGAAGTATTTTGGAACTAGGAAATGGGTTTCATAGAGGTCTTTGTAGTGGCTGAATATTTCTATCTTGGCCAGACACTGAAGTATCTGATCCTGCATATTAAGATGCCACTAGTTGGAAAGAAGAAAAAAAGAGAAAATGTTGGCATTAGACTGAATAAAACTCACTTTATGTCTGAGTATTTGGTATTTTGGGGGGAAAAAATCTCATGGAGAAACATAAAGGTTTCTCTGTCAAGTTGTTTATAATATTAATAAGAGTAAAAATGAAAGGCAGCCTGTTGAAATCCAGAAATCCTAGGACTGTTAGTGTTTGCGAGAGTATGACAAAAGGCAGGTAATACACTCAAAGTCAGTGATAAATATTGTTATGAGATCGCTTTTAAGTGTCTGGTGATATTCTATCTTGGAGACAGCCACCTACTTTTATAAAAAAAAGAAAAAAAAAAAAAGAGAGCCAGGTATGGATGTAAATATTAATTCTAACTGTAAGTACTCTCCTTTGTAAAAGAGCAAAGGGATATATATGCTACACTGTGCAGTAGGTCCTTGGAGGCTTTCAGGGGAAAAGCCTAGAAGATCACTACAGCCAGCTGGCAAAGATGGAAAGTGTCAAGTCAATAGACTGTAAAACTGGCTTGCTATCTAGAGATGTTTGTAGGTCTTGCTGATGAGGAAAGGTTATGCTAAGGTAAGTGAACTAAGGGTAGTTTTTGCCCTTTTAAGCTTATCATACGATATATCATTTGGAGAAGACTTCTTGTATGTTTTGCTTGTATGAATGTGTGCAATTACTTTCACTGCTAGTGAATTTTTATGTTCATTTGTGGTTAATGGTCCTTTCTTGATGCCGTGCCTGAATGCTGGAGAAAGGGAATTTCTCTCTCCTTAGGCAGTTAAAAGGTACTCTTGATATCCTAACACTATCCTTGCAGTTCAAAAAACCTCTTCACTTTCAGAAAACTTCATTTGTTTTCCTGTAATCTCTTTTAAATGTATTTGATTTTTAAATTTTCTCTTCTTAAGATGTTTGTTCAGCCTGGATATTAAAATCAAACATGTTTGACGTGGTTTTCCAATTAGTTAACCAAGGGAAGCCATTTATTGTAATCTTTTTGGATTTCAGCAAAGCTTTTGATGCTGTTTCTCATGGTATTATTACAGACAAAATGTTTTATGAAAAAGTTTAGCAAAGCCTTATTGTGATGAGTGAACAGCTGGCAGAGGCACTGGGCTCAAAGAGTTATAGTAAGTGGAGTGATATCAGGCTGGTGGCCAGGTATTAGTGAGGTTCTGTAGGACTCCATTTTTAGGGCCTGTTCTTTTTAGTGTTTTCATAAATGACTTGTATGCAGGACTTGGCAATATTATGTTTGCAGATAACACTAAATTGGAAGGAGCAGCTCAGGGTCCTGGTTTGCTCAGCGCAGAGGAGCTGAGGGGAGGCCTGATGGCGGCTGCAGCTCCTCACAGGGAGCGGAGGGCAGCGCTGAGCTCTGCTCTGTGTGACAGCGACAGGGCCTAAGCTGTGTCAGGAAAGATCAGACAAACCATGAACTATGGTCATATACAGTGTGACTGTATGATATACGCAGGTTTTTGTATGATGGTTAGGCAGTTACCAAATGGTAAGATCAGCCCTTCCTGAGTCTTCTGTGAACTAGATAAACTTCAGCCAAGCTTTGAGCAGGGTCTTATAGTCTCATCCTTTTAAGCATCATTTACCTGATGTATAATGGCAATTTGGTATCTGGGTGAGGTAAACAACATAACCAGAATTTATGTAATTTATTCATGGGTTTCATTCATCACTTTCAGAAGAGAAACTTTTTAGTCAGGCATATAATACAAGCACTGAAATAAAGCCTGCCTGATGTTTTCACTGGTGTACAGTTACCACATTTTAAACTAGAGCAGTTGTTCAAGTGTGACTCTCCCATGAAACACATACAGTTATAAAAATACTTTGTTATGAATTCATTCTGTGGAAGTATATTTTTGCTAAGTGCTTCTGAAGTGGGAGACTACTGGTAGCAGGAATACTATTCATGGAAGGTGTGACAAAGCCCTGTTGCAAATGATACTTGGTAAATAATTACACTTTTAGAAAATAAAAAGTGGATTCATATGATCACAGCACTTAGCCTCATTTCTAATTTTAACAGTGAGGGTGGTGAGGCACTGGAACAGGTTGCCCAGATGTGTGGTGGATGTTCCTTCCCTGGAGACTTTCAAGGTGAGGCTTGACCAGGCCCTGGACAACCTGATCTCTGCGTGTCTCTGTTCATTGCAGGGGACTTGGACTAGATGACCTCTAAAGGTCCCTTCAAACTCTAAGGATTTTGATGTGATTAACTCAGGAAACTTTCATTTTTGCAAGGCTGTCCCTGTGCTATAATTACACTGTTCTATCTCCCTCAGTGTTCCTAGAGTGCTTTAATGTACTACATCTGTTTACTGATTGCTGCTGTACAATGGGGCAGGTAGCATACTATAGTTGGAATACCAGTAACATTACAACAGCTCTTTCTCAGTTCCAGTTAGATGATTTCATGTGTAATCAGAGAAATTTGCTAGATGATGGTATCAGATCTCATTATTGGCATTAAATTTTACTCTACATGAGAAAACTGTGATATAAGCTTACACTGAATTGGGGTGGGAGGGGGAAGAGGAGAAAAAATTCTGTAACAGCATTCTGGGGTACTTCTCTGACATGCATCATACCGTTTAGTTTTATATCTAACTGGTTCCAGGAACTGATGGAAAGCAAGGCTGTTTGAACTGTGCAACTTGGGTGTGTTTCTCAAGACTTAAGTAATCTTTCCTCTTGCAGATTATTCCCTGAGAAATACACTTGTGTATCTGAATAGAAGCTGAATTTGTTATCTAACTCTGTCTGATCAAGAAAAAAGTGTGTGTAGAGGGAATTCACAAACTGATCATGATGCTTGTCTTCTACTCTATGGCCAATAATCTGATTATTTGTGTGCAGCTTGTTATTGACAATACCATTTAGTTTTCACCAAGTGGAAAAAAAAAAAAAAATGGGGTTGACTGATAGTAAGCAGGATGTCCCACAAGTAATTCACTGTCTGCTAACCCAAAAATGAAATGTTAAAATTTCTACTAAACACCTGATTTTTTTAGAAATATCTTTCTGAGATTTTGCAAGAGTGTGGTCAGTTTCTGCTCCCCTGCTAATTTCAATGAAATTTATTTAAAGAGTAGAGAAGAGGTAGAAATGTTACAGATAAAAACTTCCCATCGGTTTCATTAAGTAAGTTGCTAGAATAAGAGATCCACTAAGTTTCCCATCTGAATGACAAGCTTCTATAGGAGCTCAGATTTATTCCAACTGCAAGGAATGAATTTGGATGTTCTACCTATAGGAAAAGTTTTAACTTGAGACCATAATAGTGATACAAGATAGAAGCAAACTACGTGTCATTTGTTCCAATAGAAAATGAATACCAGTTGAAGCAGCACAGTTTAGAAAAAATGACCATGAGGTAGTGTCTGATTGTCATAATTTAATCTGACACATGGCTCAGCACTGCAGAGCTGTTTGCTCAGTCCCTCTCCTCCTAATTGCATGGGGGAGAGAATAAAAGAAGAACTTGAGGGTTGAGATAAAACTGTTAGTGAAAATATGGTCATGACTGTTTTTCTTTTCCCTATGTACGTAACAAGTACATTGAATGTACATAACAAGTGATGCACAAGCAATTGCTCACCATCCCTAGCTAGCCCTGCAAGCAGTGGAATAGCAATAGACGAACTTCCACCTCCTTCAAAACTCTCTTCACTTGATATCATACAGTATGGAATATCTCTTTGGCCAGTTACATCAGCTGTTCTAATTTTGTTCTGTGCCAGCTCCTTGGGCTCTTTGCTGTATGTGGTCTTGGCTCTATAAAACACTGCTTAGCAATTAACTATAAATATTTTTGTGTTATCAATGTTTTTTCTCCTAGCACAAAACAGTCATGCCAGGCACACTGAAGAAAATCATTCTATCCCAGCTGACAGGTAGAGATTTAATCCTGTCATGGAAATTGAATTTCACAAATTGAGCTGTTCGTGTGTTGAGTTCAGGGCTGTCAGGCCCAAGGATTTTTCTCCACTACAGCCTGTTTTCTTTCCTGTAGACCTTCTTGAATGTACCAAGATCCATTAAAATTAAGGAGTTATAATAGTTATTTAATGAGAGCAAAGACCAAGCAAGGAAACAAGCATTAATTGACTCTTGGGAAACAAAAAAGACTTGGGAAGAAGTCTCTGATCTACAGCTGGAACAATTAATAGCCATTACTCTTGGGAAAAAAAACTCCTTTTTATTTGAGTTTGGGAAGGGAAGTTTTGGTTAGAGGAGAGCTCCTGTTTTTCTGCAGACAGGAGTTGTTCAGGAACAGGGTGGCAGATCTATTAGATATCAAACAAACTTTTGGATCTTTGTGAAGTGATTGCCTGGGGATAAATGGTTGTTCATACTAAAGAAACTTTCTGTGTATTTTGGGAGAACCTATTCCGTATGTTTTCACCTGGGCACCTGCTCCATTCAGCAGTCATATTTTTCCTGGTCTTACTTCGGTAACTTTAGTACTTCTAGAAGCTCTTCTAGTTGTCTTTGACACACCTCACCAAATTCAGTTCCAGTTGGGCTTTGGTTTTCTTAACTGTCTGTGCACGTTTGAACAGTTTCCTTGTATTTCTCCCAGACTATTTGTCCTTGCTTCAACCTTCCGTATTATTATCTTGCTGTTGCTCATAGTTAAGTATTATGAAACAGTGAAGTCTTAAAAATAATTGAAAAGTTACTACAAAAGAAGGGAGAAAGTCTTTACTGTTCTGTTGATACTCATTCAAATGCATTAAAAATATGTTAACTTTGTGAAGTAGTGTACCATATGCAAGAGCGCAACTATTTTCCAACTGTTACATCATATCTATGCAGTATGAGAGTAGCTTTAGGCATGAAATAAAACTTTGATTGCCATTGTTTTAACCTTATGTGGAAGAATGTTTATGGTACTCCTGGAAATGTGTGCAATTCAATGCAACATCTCCCAGATTTATATTCATCTAAGAGAAGTCATTAGCAATCTGCATTTTTGAGAGCATTGTTGGTACAACAGGGCGGAGTGAGTCACCAAAAGCTTAGTGACATAGAGCTGGAAGGAAAAAAAATGTGTATACCATTTGCTCAGCATGCTGCATCTGAATTAGTGTATTATGATCGGAGACTTAAATTGCCTTTTTATGTTTTGTTTTTCAAAATGTGATTTTAGTAAAAGTACTGACTGAGAAATTTGAAATGATTCTTCTGTCCTTGAACAGACACAACAATTGGAAAGGCTGCTATAAACAGCTGATGCTGGGAGGCCTTGTCTACTAAAACTAGCACTGTAGTTTGGATTTTGTAGATTTGGTGGTGTTAACATGGTTGAGTCTACGTATTGGTTGGTGCTGTTTTATTTTTATAAACATGTGGTACAAGTGTTCTAATTACAGTGATGCTAGTTAGTATTTTACAATGATAATTGACTAATGTATTTTCATAAATAAGCTTACATAAACATTTTCTGGAGGGAGAACATACATTTGGATGGCTTTATCTTTTTCGCCAGAAAGTGCACGAGTAGAAGACAAATAGTAACACCTAACATGTAGGCTCAGAAATGAGAACTCATAAGGTCAACTGGTTCATATTCCAAAAGGAGATGACAAGATTGCTTCACGTACTTCTGCAGAATCTGATCACATGGAGAAGTTGTACTTTGCATAAACACTTAAATAAAAGTTTTTTTAAAAAGCTTAAACTTATTTTTAAATGAAACCAAATGTTATTTTTAATTGCTTGAAACACTAAAGGCAAGCAAATCCGTAAAACCCACAAAAAATTCAATCCTTACTAAATCAGTGTACGTTTGGAAGGCTTAAACAAATTTAGACTGGATCTAAATTGGGCTCCTAATCTCCTTAAAGAGTGTATAATTATAGCACAAAAACGTCTTGGGTCTTGTTTGTTAAACTCATGGCAATTAGAAGCATAAACTGTGTCTGGCTATTTTATAGTTAGTAGGATAACTTTGGGTTTTTGGAATTTTCTGGATTTGTCTCTGAGTGTGATACAAAAGCACTGGGGAAGATGAAAAGGGAAAGCTACAGAATTACTGTCATTAGCAATCTCTTAGTCATTGTTATACACATGAGTGTATCTTATTTTTGCATGATATTGCATTAAGAAAATAAGGCTTTAATCCCACAATCTAAATTGTTTTGAACCAGAGAGATCTTTTTTGGATGAATGCATAGGTCTAGAAATTCAGTAATAAATATTTAGTCATATTTCATGCTTAGAATGATTAGAATAACACTTTTTAGAACATGGACCAACCATTGGCTCTGATTCTTGCATTATTTCATCATTCTGATATGTTATATGCTGCTTCATTTAGTTTTAGAGTATATATGCTAGAAGTCTAACCTCTTGCCTGTCACATAATAACCTTTACTAAACACTTTTCCTAATCATTAAAAGCATAAAAATCATCTAAAGCATAAACAATTCTAGACATGGAAAGAGTGACTTTTGAATCAATGTATTCTATGTAAGTTTTGACTCTTATGAAAATGTAGTAATAAACATAGGGAAACACCTCAAAGCGTTTTTAAGCAGAGCATCATGAGGAAAAAGCTGTCTTTGACTGATTTTACTTCCAGAGTTGCTGTGTAGAACACTGTCAGCATCATGGCATGTTTTTTTTTTTTCCCCAGTATTTCTGCTGAGAGTTATCTAGCTGCTTCTACGTGATCTAGTTTTGTCTGGGGGCATGCAGACACTTATGGGGCAAGAGGAAGGCAAATTATTCACTCTTACTACATTTAAGGAAGAATCCTATGGAGAAGCAAGTAGAGAGAAGAAAGCAGGTGAAGGGTTTAAAAATTTAGGTTTAATTGTTAACCAGCTACTTCACTTTTGGACCTCAGGAAGTAGCCAACTTCTTGGGTAGTGTAGAAGGGTAGTTAGCAAGAGAGATGTTATGTTTTGAAATCCTTTAGCTGGTGGTATCTCTAATTACCAAGGCAGAATTTTTCTGAGTGCAGTAACATTACTGAAGTTTTACTGTATTTCTTATACCACCAAGCAGATGGAAAAAAAAAAATTGTAAGGAAAACTGGAACTTAAGGTCAAGTGTGCTATCAAAGACACTCTAGCGTAAATTGATGACCAAGTACAGTCCTTACAACCAAGAGGTGAAGTGAAGACCTTAAATCTGCCTGCATCTAGCAGAATTTTTATGAAGGCTGGCAGTGCCTTTGACCTTGGAGATAATGGAAGGATACCTGCAGGCCCAGCAAAAATGATCATATTTTGGGGAACTTGTGTAATATTACCTATGAGAAACCAGGCATGTACAGCACAGAGATGCGGTATTTGGCTCAATTACACAATACAGTTTTTGCTTCTTGGACTTTAATAAGCTTTAAAGACTGCCTGTTTTCAGGTTGTCAGTAATTTCCAAACAGCTATTTTTGACTATGTTGGGAAACTCTTGCCTTTCCATTTCTGCCTGCTTGATTCTGCTTAAGAATTTTACACGCAGTGATGAAATTGTTTAGTTATGCAGCTTATCACATCAGTTCTGAGTAATATTAGCTAAGTTATATATATGAAAATGAAACATTCCGTTTTCTTCTAACTGTGCTTGTGAACACTCCATCTTATTGAGTTTACAAGTTCTAGACTTCTTCAGAGGATTGTCACAAAGGAAGCAGCATGAATACCTCTCTGCATGTTAATCATTATTATACAGATGCAAATAATTTTGACACAATATGACAGTTTAATTCATTAAAACTTTCTTTTTTTTCCCCTTAAAATTGCGTCACTATCACTGTCAGGATTTCGATACAGATAAAATTTGACTCTAAGATTCAGTTCCAAAATTATTTATTTCTCCTAGATGGCTCAACATTTTCCATTCCTTCAAGATTAGTAAAAGTTTATGCAGTATGACAAATCACATTTCTAGTCAGGGCCAGGAGGCACTTATGGAGAGAATGCTTTCTTTTCTCTGGTGGAAAATGGAATTCTTGACTAGTTATTGACTGGTTATCTGTTTTGATACTGAAGTAGACTATGCTACGTGGAATATCCAGTTTACAAACATTGTATGTGTGAAGACTACTTTAAAACAGGAGGCATTACTTTTATATGACGTTGTCCCATGATGTCAGAGGTGGATGTTGGTGGTATGGCAGTAGAGGCTGAATCTTCCTGTTGAGATTACTTGTTGCCATGTGGCAGATGGCAGCAGTGAGGCAGTCTGATAAAATGTCACCTGATATGGAAGTTCATACGAAACAAAGGTGTGGAATTGAATTTCTCCATGTGGAAAAGATGGCACCCAATAACATTCAGTGATGCTTACTGAACATTTATGGACACCAAACAGTGGATGTGAATGAAGTAAGGCAGTGGGTGATGCATCTCAGCTGTTTTGACAATGATGTGAAAGACAAACCATGTTCCAGATAGCCACGAACAGCTGTCATACCATGAGGTGAAGAGCATCTTGATCATCTCATCTGTGCAAATTGGTGTCTTATAACCTAATAACTGTGTATGTAGCTGAATATTGGCTTCGATGACTTGGAAATGATGGCTGCAGTGTTTGAATGTTGCATGTGTGTATCAGACAAGTATCACAAATGCTCACACAGAATCAGAACTCCATATGTAAGTTCATCAGTACTTACTGGACCAATAGGAGGCTGAAGATGACAGTTTCAAGAGTCAGGCCTGAGAAGAAGACAGTCTCTGTTTTGCAACACAGTAGTACCAGGTGCATTACCAGTATTGGCTGGCTGTCCTACCACACCTGCTGTATAGTTGAGATCTGGCACCTTCTGACTTCTATCTGTTTAACCTGATGAAAGACTGTGTGGCTAACTTCTTTCTAGCAACAATGTCATAGCAGCTGTGAAACAGTGGGTCATCTCTGCTGGTGTAGATTTTTGAGTGTAGCATGCAGATTCTTCTTTGCTAGTGAAAATAGATAGCTAATGATAGTGACTATGTTGAAAAAGTGATCTGTAGCTGTGATTAGGTTCTATCAAATAATGTTATTGTACCCCTTGTACCTGTTGTAGTTTCCATTTAAATAATTGGGGGTCATTAATTTTGAAGTGACCTGCATGTATTTAAAACAAAATTGACAATCCTGTTAGAACTTAGGAATTTCACTTTATTTAAAAGTGATATCTTAGCTGTCACTGGAAGTTTGTCTCAAGAAGCAGATATTAAGGAAATAAAGTAAATTTACTAAACTGACTTGATTTGCACTTAGATGTTGTCTCATTGCAATTCCCATTTCCTACTAGTTAACTGAAAGCTTTATGTAATTTCCAATAACGCATGAATCTCAACTCATATTGTTTGGCTCTTGGATTTCTTCTAATTTCTTTTCAATGTCAGGAACCCTGGAGGCATTTAAAGAGATTTGCAATTTGTACTAGTCATATTATACAGAACAAGAGGAAGAGTCTGTGCTTGGTCTTCTGTTTAACAGGAAGGCTGTCTTCAACAGAAGTGCTCCACTGCTATCGCTTTTGAAACATATCATTACAATCAGTATCATTTGTTCCATGCTTTTTCAGCATCTGTGAAGCAGCAGCTGGCTACTGCGTTCTTCGCTATCAAAGTGCTTTCAAGGACGTTGGGCCAGAAACTTCTAGGAGAATTTTATTAATTTTAAATCACAAAAATAGAGTATTTCAGTTTTGTTTTCAAATGTAGGTCAATTAAGATATTAAAAATATTGGAGAAGGCTTGCCCACCGTGGAAATGTGTTGATAAAATATGAGACATATTTAAAGGAAGGGTATTCTTCTCATAATTTTGGTGATTCTTCATTATTTTGATAATTTTGATTGTTGTCTTTGTGATTTCCTGTTATTTTGCTATTTTGTCCCTTTAAATGTTCATGTCTGACACAAGGCACCTGCATTTAACACACCTCCTGGATTTTACATTTTTAACACAAAAAAAAATAAGTCTTGAAAGAGGAATCTGGGGACATTCTGGCTGCCTCTAATCTGTCAGCAGCATTAAAAATGGGTAAATTGGACTTAACTGATAGCCACCAGCCTACATTTTACTCATATGAAACTTGGCAATGAAAGCAAAAAAGTGGACGTTTAAGTTTAGAGGGTGTCATGCTATAGGAGTGTCCTTTACTTTTCTCATGTGATAAAATGAGATTAATTCTTTACAGTAAATAACCAACATAACACGAAGAGGTAGCTACTCAACTTCTTAGTTATGATTCAGCATGACTTTAGGAAACAGGAGGCCCAGAATGATTAAATGTAAGAAATAGTGGCACAGGCACTATGGTATGTAAAATACTAAGATGATCTAATGTTCTTGTCACATTCTGCATTTAACTTTGGCCATCCAACTGCAAAAAATGCACTGTGACAATGTGATAAGATCAAATATGCGATTAAATTGCTTTAATAGTACTTTAAAATGGAGTTTGTTACACCCAGGGTTGCAACTTCATTCTTCTTAAGTTTTTTTTTCTGAAGGAGTGGATCAATGACTTTAGCAAGAAATGTAGAAGACGCTTGCTGTTCAGATTCTTCCAGTTAAAATCATAGTGTTAAAATATCTATAACTTACTCTTGCCATAGGAGGGACAATGAAATTTAAGAAAGTAGTTTAATTATCTGCCTGTAATTTTCCCCTGAGAAAATACTTTGTTTTACTTAATTCTGTTGTTATGATATCCTTGAAAGTGTGTATGGTTTTTGTCCACCCTGTCAGAGAATGTGCCCTCTGGCCAGCCAGCCAGAGTCATTTAAATAACAACTCTTTGCCAGTAATACATGCATACAAAAATTTAGCTACTACAATTACTAGCCACTCATCACCGTGCCCCTGTCAAAACTAGGCATGTCACGACCCACTGGAAGGGTGATGAAATTGTTCCTCATGAAGGTACAACCCTCAGTGGATTCAGTATGGCTCCGTTGTCCCAACCGAATCACAGAATGTCACCATGATGTCCCTTTGTCAAGACGAAGGCAGCCTCCTGGACGTAGGGCCTCATGATGGGTACTGATGCAGGCCAAGGCATATGGCCAGAACTCATTGTGCTAGACAGCACCAATGCTGCTGTGCCCTATCTGAAGGCATGCAGCACAAGGCACTGTGTGTACCCACACAGAGCCCCAAATCCCTCTGCTACCCCTTGTGCAGCTTCAGCCTCAAGGCTGGTGTTTGTGCAAGAGATGAAGGCAAACAAGTGTCTGGGGGTGAAGGGACCTGGAATTCTGCTGAGGTGTTCACATTGCTTGTGACTCAGTGTAAACCCAGCACATGGCAAACTTTGCTGTCTAATGTGAGTGCATAAAAATTGTGTTTCAGAAAGAACAGTGACATTTGGGAAATTTCAGCACATAAGCCTACAGCCACAATTACTCCATTCTGCATGCGTTTCAACCCAAAGCCATCCAGTTCATGTAGCAGGTGCTGTAGTCTTGTTAGAAACTGGGAAGTTCAAGAATTGTTTGGACAGTGCTCTCAGAAATATGATTTGAATTCTGTGTGTTCCTGTATGGAGCCAGAAGTTGGACGCAGATGGTCCTTGCAGGACTCTTCCAACTCAGTATTTTCTGTCATTTTATGGTTCTTTGTAACACTGAGGTGAAAGGAACCAACTGCTATAGCACATATACTCAGCTACAACACTTTGCTGAGCATTGCATCCAGTTGGGTTTGATTATCTCCAAGGGTGGAGCCTTCACTTCCTCCCTGGTCAGCCTGTTCCAGTGTTTTACTACCCTAACTGTAAAGTGATCTTTGTTACTTTGGAGTGGAAATTCCTTTTTTTCTTTTTTCCCCGCATTGTACACCTCATCTTTTTTCTTTTCACTAGATACCACCAAAGGGAGACTCTGTAGTCTTTACTGCCTGCTTTGCATCTGGTATTTATACACTTTGATAAAATCTCCCTTGTACTTTTGTTCTGGAGACTGAACAGTCCTGATTCAGCCTCTGTTCATATGTCAGAAAATGGAAATTATTAAATAATTGAGGAAACCATTTCTAATCGTTTTTGGAATATATTTTTTTCCCAAGTCTCTTACTGATATATTTCTAATTCTTAATTTTATTATAGTTATGGAATACCTGATCTTAACAACACCGCATTCTTCCAATTTCCCCGTGCATAAAGTATCTCATATATTCGCTGAATCACTCTTCAGTGTGAAAAGTGAAAAGAAACGTCTAACTATAAAATATTTCTCATTGTGGTTTGAAAAATTAAGAATTTATAGTATGTGCCTGCCTCTAAGGTCTTCTGATTGAAATAATATTGTGGAATATTTGTTTATTTATTTTCTACTCTGCTTCTGATGAATGCCACTAGGAGGTGAAAGCTGTTCTTTAAAATAATCAGCACATGTAAACCTTGTCTCACTCAGTGCATTTTTTTTTTTTTTTCTAGAGCAGGAATGGGATGTGCTTGACTTTCCTTTAATATTTTAATAATAATTCTTTATCGTTTGTGGCTCACTCTGTTCACACAACTATTTCCTCTTTGTTGATCACGTACTCTTCCTTTCCTTAAAATGCCTAAAAGCAGTATTTGCTTTCACTTTTTCCAGCAAATCTGCTTGACTTAAATACAATAATATTAAAATCAACAAGCTAGCCTTTCCATGTTGTCAGCCTAATCTCTGTAAAGTCAAATGGATTAAGATCAGTTGAGTACAGAGAACTGAAGGTGTCCAGTAGATGTCCAGAGCAAGGGCTATTTGGAACAGCCCTAGGGAATTGAACTTTTGATCCTTATTAAAAGACTATGAGTACATCACCTCTAGTTCTTGGCCCTTTTAATTTGTTGCTGTTGGCCAATGTATGATATGAAAATGCTCTTTTATTTAAGTGCTTTAAAATTCCAGCAAAATCACTGACCAAATCTATACATTTTTTTCCCCAATTTCAATTTTCAATAATGCTGTATTATATTTCTAACTAGCCTTTTTTCTTCAAAATTGCTGGCCCCTGAATTATTTATAACTTCTCGTGATAAATGTTCCCTCATTATATTAGGAATGAAAACTTGCAGCATTTAACTGCTGTTTTCTTTTACTGTCATTCAACAGGTCAAGGTCGGTGAGTGACAAGAAATATAACCTTAAATGAAAAGGACCTGGCAAAAAGCATTGCATAGGGCTTCCATGTAGTAGCAAGTGCTAAATAGTAAGAATTTTAGCCTCTCTTTAGTTCATGTGCTTGTTCAGGAGACATCTTGTTCTAGTCAAGTACCTTAGCATCATCCTGCAGAAATAAATAAGATGATTTCAATCTATTTCTTGCAAGTTTATAAACCCACAAATAAAAAACGTACCCCCCCCAAAAAAAAAAAAAATATTATTAATGGAGTATTTCTTAAAAGAATCATTCTGCTATGTGAATTGCAAGATAAAAAAATAAAAAAGTGAATATATGATTGTAAAACAAATAAAGGTAATGTGATTTCCTCAGTACTCAGGAATAGGGATGCTGCGTTCTCAATTTTTTTCTTGTTGATTTAAAAATGAAGATATATGAATTCCATCTTTTCATTTCTACATTCCCCTGCATTCTGACAGTAACTGAAATGAGGCCAATTAACAATATCCCTGCCATATACTGTCGGGGACAAGGTAAGAACAAAATAATATAAAAACTTAGTTTTCTAATCCTTGATTCAGGAGTAAAATATTTGCCAAGTATCTTAAATTTCAGAGTATCTCTCCACAACAGTGATGGAATTTCTTGTCTTTACTATTTTCTTAATTAATAGTTTTATAAGAATAATTACCTTTTTTGTATTGTTTTTATTAAGCAAATTTAGGTACGGAGGTAGTGTTGTTCTTCAATAAAATTCTTGTTTTCTGCCATCTGATATTCTTCATATTAAATTTAAAATACCACTTTAATTTAACAAATATATTTTTGAGCTCTGTTAATGAAGGGGATGTGATATTCATATTAATCATATTTTTTTTTTCTCAGCAAAATAATACCTCAGATCTCTCTTCATTCAACAACACTGAGCCAAAATCTGTGATTTCTAATTAGTAAATTTCAGGGCTAGTGTAAATTTTGCTCAATTTAAGACCTGCAGCATTTGGCCTTCAGTTTTGCTCATAACAAAGAACTTCATGTTTTCATAAAGTAAGCATAGTATTCTTTTTTATTTTTTTCTACCCGTTCTCCTTTCCAGGTTCCCATTTCCTTCAAGACACCTGGCACATAAAATTGGCTGACACAATTGTTGCCTGGTGCATGAACTTTGGAATGGACCTCTAAAAATCAGTGCCATATCATGAGTGTGTTTTCCATGTCAGGAAGGAAGGGTTTCCAGTTCATTCTTGTGCACAGACTCAGTATTTTTCTTTTAACAGTACCTTTGTCAGTTGTTGCATAGAGAAGATAAACCTCTAGTTGATTATCTACACAATCTACAGAGCAATAACTTGTTTTGAAATTTTTTAATAGATCAAGACAGCAGAATTGAAAAGTTCAATTTACACTTGGAACTGAATTATGTGAATGCATTCAGAATTATTGAAGAGAATTTTTCCCACGTTTGTGGTGATACTTCTCTGTTAAGAGGATGATGGGCCGCAAAAATGCTTGCTTGGCAGAATAGCCGTACTTCTTGTCCTCATAAAACAAAACTGAACTCCAGTCAACATAAGAACATTCTTTACTTTCATTAATATCAAAAGAGAGGTTCTCACTGACCGTAGTAGATTTTGCACAGCTCTTGTGCAGGTTTACAGTTGAGCTATTTTTAGTGTTCTAATAGAAGTAATGTACATTTGAAATATTCTGAGCTGCTGTTACCTACTGCACATTGCATATATGCTTTCTTCTTAGTATCACTGTTCTTTTCTGATTATAGCAACTCTGAATGACTATTTTTTTTCCACAGCCTCACTGATAGAATGTGTGTTGAGAGATATGGGGTAGTTGCCTATTTCTTTCGATTCAATATAATTTGGCTGCTTATGTGATGTAGGTTCTTGATTTCATTCCACCTAGCTGTTGGTTTCTCAAGAGATTATTAAATTGAGATACTGAAACCCTCCACCATCTCATGGTTGCTGAATATCCTTTTTCCAGGAGACCAATGAGGCTACGTTTTGGCAGAAGAATAACAAAAGTGTACAGGTTCAGGAATATGTATATAGTCCCGGCTGCAGTCCAAAAAGCAGAATGTAAATATTTATCTGTTGATAAAAACCTGTCTGTTTTTGCTTACAGAACATTTTAGAAATCTATGACAGTTGAAGACCGTACTATCTGGTGTTTTCAGTATGACTTCTAAGTTAATGTCAGAACAGCAGTTTATTGCCTTCTGTATTCTGGATTTGCAGTCTCATAGATACTGATGTCTGAGACTTCATGCCTAAATTTTATGATGGCATTTTAAAAGTAACATAAATATATTTCCTATATAAATATATTTAATTTATATATTTATATATATATATATAAGCATATTATGTGTGTAAATAATACTGCTCAAATGAATGTTATAGCTTAATTTTTCTTTGGAGTTACTCTGAGAAATCTGGGTTAACTACGTATTTTGGTACACATGTTAAATTCTTTATTGCCAAAAAATTTGAAACAGTGGCTATGAACTATCAAAAGGCTCATATGCACACATAAATAGATATATAAAGTTTATATATATATATATTAACTTAAACAGGCAGCCAATCTAAATATATGAATTTTCATTGTCTCATGATACAGAAAGACTAATAATCTATTTATAACTGGAAAAGGATGTCATATACACTTCAAAGGCCTTGACATTAATTCCTCTTGATTTCAGTAGTTCTCTCATCAGAGATATCGTACGTTTGAGACCTCATTTTTCAAGTCTAGAGTAACAGAATGCATGTTGCAAGATACTTGTTTTTAACAGTTGGAATTCTTGTGTGCAGCCCTTGGTTCTGTTGTGGACTACCTACATATTTTTGAACACGTTAGCTAGAATTTTGTCTTTGACTTCCCTCTGATGCAAAATGAAGATAATTCTGCTTCGCATTCTTTTGAAAAACACTCTGTGATGTTCTTAAGTAAGAATTATTCATTCATGAGCTCATAATGTAATTATCTGTACTAGTCACTGTCATTTTTTCTATGTTATGTTCAAATTCTATGGCATACCACCTTGTTAATATGTTCAGGCTTCAGTAATTTGAGGAACCACATGTCACATTTCTAAACTGAGAGTTTTAGAGAGACCTTCATCATATGGTACTATGTAATTACTGTGATGTTTCAGCTTTTTTGGTCTTGAATTTGGTCCTCCAGTTTCCTGAAACTTTTAAAGTTAAAACTTCAAATTTATTCTTTTCCCAAGCATCTGTAGTTGTATATACACTCAAATTGGACGAGTAATTGCCATTTCTGTGTTAATGTGTGAGCTGGGTAGTTAAGAATCCAATGTATTATTAGAAATTCTTGAATACTGCTTTCAGCCAAATATTGAACAGAGTATTTTAGAGTTGGAGAGACATTCCAAATGGAAGTTTCATTTGATTGCTCTGTTTTTGACTTGATAGTTTTATGAACCCTTCAAAATTTTATCTTGCATGCCACATTTTTACTAGTCTTTTGTGCTGCTGAATAATCCCTCATCTACGTAAAATTGTTCTGCATACATCCATGTCATTCTAATAATCTGATAACTTTTACAGCCTCTTGAAATACTCTCTAGAGTTCAGAATCTGTTAATCCATCAGAAAACAGGAGCAAGTTAAAGGGGGTTGTCTCCACGTTATGCTCTTCTAAAATGGAATGAACACAGGACTATAAATTTTACTCCCATTGCTTTTATTGCCAGGCCGTAGTTCTCTACAGTCATGCTCCATGAGGGTTTGAAATGTTTCCTTAATACGGAAGTATTAACACTTTCAGTTGTTAGCTACATACTTTTGGATACAAAAATTTTACAGTCTTGTCTAAAGTAATAAGGAATTTGTGGTGGAAAAAGAGCAGAGCCTTTCATGTCTTCTTCAAGTCGTCCTATCTAAATCATCTAAAAATTCTAGTGATTTTCAAGAAAACAATTCCAGATCTTAATATATTGTTGCCTTTAAGGAGAAGGTATATATTCTTGTTTTTGTGACTCATTGTATAGGTAACAGGAAAAATTCTTGTATTGAAGGATAGTAGGATGGAACCTGCTGGCTACTTGCACTATGCAGAAAGGAAAGGAGGCTTTAGTATGCATCAGAAAACTCTCTCATTGTCTTTGGCTGTGGAGAAAATGTTTGTGAACAAAGCAGAAGTATAACAGTCTACCCTCTTGCTTTGCTAATACTCTTTTTTTCCAGTTGTGAAGTTAGAGCTATCTGGAAGAACTGCTAAGCAGCACTAATGCTAGGTGTATCTGAATCAAAATTAATTCTTCAGATTTTCTTGATTGTCACCCTTATGGTTGCTTGAGAGAATTTAAGAATCTAACGTAACAAGTCAGAAAGAAGTCATAAGATGCTGGAGAAAACACTGTGGTGGCATGAATTACCCTGATACATTAATCGGGCACCAGTAGGCTGTATCATATTGGGGAATTTATTTTGTCCATCACAAAATAAAATGAAGACATTCATTTTCCATT
>JAOWBP010000001.1:49410775-49422070 GCA_028571105.1 Tragopan temminckii | reverse complement strand
GGCACCAGTAGGCTGTATCATATTGGGGAATTTATTTTGTCCATCACAAAATAAAATGAAGACATTCATTTTCCATTGAGGGTGTGAGAGTCATAATGAGTGAGTTGGAAATTTTGAACTTTAAGCAAATAAATTACTATTTTTGTGGTGCTGGGAAGCCTGAAGGAGTGGTGGACACTGTAAAGAGAAGGACAAAGGTTCTTCCTCATGGCCTAGACTTACTGTCTCACACAGAAACCAGATAGCATGGAAAATGCTCTCTTGAGGGGTTCCCTGGATGTACAATTACAAGAGCATGAGGGATGGGGAAAGAATGTTTGGCACTAATATTTTTGTTTTTTTTTGCACTGGGTAAGGGAATAGAAAGCAAGAAGTAGTAAAGGAACAGGGAGAAGAAGTGGGACAACAGAAAAATGGTACTAGCAAAAAAAAAAATAAATAAAAAATCAAGGAGTTTGAATACTTGCAAGGCAAAGAATTAGAAAATACGTGAAAAATAGGAACCATTAAGTTTATTATTTCTTTGAAAGGCATACAGTAATTTAAAATCATTAATTAAAGTGAGGGCTGAATGTATTATTAAATATTGTTGAAAAATATTAGTGAAAGAAGTAAAAAGAGTAACTACAGAGAGAAATCAGAATAAAAACACATTGCATAGCTTTCTGTTGAAGTAACAAAGAGTATATCATAGGATCACAGAATCATAGAACGATTTGGGTTGAAAGGGACGCCAGGGATCATTGAATTCCAACCCCCCTGCCACAGGCAGGGCCATCACCCTTCAGGTCTGATACTAGACCAGGTTGCCCAGGTCCCCATCCAACCTCATCTTGAACACTTCCAGGTAAGGAGCATCCACAGCCTCTCTGGGCAGCCTATGACAGCACCTCATCACTCTCTCTGTGAAGAACCTCCCCCTGGCATCCAATCCAAACCTTCCTTCCTTGAGCTTAAAACCATTCCCTTTAGTCCTATCACTATCTACCCTTTTGTAAAGTTAATTTCCCTCCTTATAAATACTGGAAAGCTGCAACGAGGTCTCCTCGAATTCCTCTCTTCTCCAGGCCGAAGAAGCCCAGCTCCCTTAGCTTGTCCTCACAAGAGAGGTGCTCCAACCCTCTGAACATCATGAGTTGATGAATTAATGTATATATTTATGTTACATATATATTAATGGACTTACAGTGCATTACACAGTCAAATACTTATGGGGGTATAGTTATAGTAATATAGATTTTATTTGAAAATTTATTTAAAGGGGACTAATTGAAAACAACAATATCTTGACTTACCAGAGTCCTTGGGAAATGAAAGGATTAATAAGTTCAGCTATTATTAAATTATCTTGTTTTTGTGATTACACACAGTGTTGACCCTAAAATAAAAAGAGTGGAAAGTGAAACTAGGGATAAGAGGAACTGTTCCTAAGTTAACTGAAGCTGTCAGTGTGCTGGCTGACATGTCAGAGAACAGTCAGTATTTGAAAAAGTTGAAAAGGTGTGCTTAAAAAAAACTAAAACAAAACCCTAAATTTTATTTAGACAGAACAAAGACATAGGAAATATTAAGTTACGTGTACTTAAGAAAGCTGTGAAAGATGATGCTTAGCATGTTAGATTACCAAGAAATTTACTGACTGACTTGGTTTTAAGAGCTAAGAATATGTTATGTGTACTAAAAAATATTTGAAGCTGGGAAGTACCAGCAATGATATACAGATGAAAATCTGCAAAAAAAGGCAAAAATACAAAGTATATTCTGAAAAGCAAGGATTTGAAGAGTGTTAAGTAAGTAAAAGTATATCTGTTGCACAGATTATAGTAGGAATTTTGCAGTCCAAAGTAGCTTCCATAAAATCTGTTTGCAAACACAGGTAATAGCCCATTATGTCTATAATGTGAACTAGAATACAAATAATGAAGGTAAAGGAAACAAATTATTTGCAAGAATTAAAGAAAATAGATATCTGAAATACCAACACCTAGACAAAAACTGATAAAAAATCAGCAACTTCCTTTGTGGCCTGCTAAATATCTGAAATATCTGAATTTCCCTGCTCTAGATTCTTTTAACCTAAAACATCTGTATGTGAAGAAAAAGTGTACGGTGTATTGTATGTCCGGAGCTGTTCTGTCTCAAGAATTAAAACATCCTTCTCACCTGTAAGCTACACAGGGATCTGGAAACCATCCTGTACAGTATTTAAGTCTTCAAAGTCACTGATCTTACTGAAAGGCTTAGTGCATGCTAAATAACGGAATATCAGCAGCCTGAAAATGCTAATATTCTGCTTTTTTCCAAATTATGAGATCATTACCATATACAATGAAGATGGGAAATCTGGTTTGATTCAGTTTTCATCCTGAAGGTATTGAAACCTTTCTCTCTTGAGACAGAGCCCAGATCAGTAGACTTAACCAGTTTTTTGTTGTTGTTTTTCTTGGGAAGACTGGCAAGGCATTTTCTGCTCTTGCTGCTTTTCCTATTGAAGTGGGTCACTGTGTAACAAGAACACATTATAAATGCTACAGAAGGAAAGAAAAAAAAAGAGTGAAAATATTATTTAGTGGATAGTGCAGATGCTGAGAATTAGAGTCCTGGAGGGCTTGGTGGCTGGTCCAAAGACAGTGCATTTTAATTGAAATGCTTGTTGTATTAAAGGTTAAGAACAAGCACTCCCTCCTTCCCCCCAAAAAAACAAACAAACAAACAAACAAAAAAACCCAACAAAACAACAACAACAACAAAAACCCAAGCCAGTGGTAAACTGGAAATCCTGCTTTCATCTTTGTTTAATCTCAGTTTGACTAACACATCTCTTCCATTTCTGTTGAATTTCTTCTGTATGTTTTGGTTGTCAAAATATAGAAATGAGAAATGACTTCAGAAAGCCAGCAAAAAATCTGTGTATGGCTCATACATAGCAAGCTGTTATAAATGTTAATATCTCTGTCACCTTCTCAGTTGGTAAAACATACTTCTCTGAGTTAACTCCTTTTCACTGAGATACGTTTGGCTTAGAATCATCACTAATCAACTTGATCTAAAAATAATTTAACAGAGATAGAATAAAATATAAATTCTTAAGTCACAATGAAGGAAATGTGCAAATAAAGATATTTTTAACCAAAAGACGCCAGCAAGAAAACATTATAAAAAAAGAAAGGAAAAAGCCACATGTCACTGAATAAAGCTTTCTGGGGGGTGAGGATGGGGGGGAATTCAGTTTAAATTCATGCAGAATACCAACTTTGCACTTATACGATAAGAATTTCTTTCATGACATTTTTTAACAGCTGCTATTGATATTCCCAATGCTTTCCAAGCTTACAGAAGTCCTTTGGCCACCAAGCAGCAACTGATTTGTAGACTGATTTTCTCTTTATCTGTGACCCAAAACCAGTTTCAAGTTAAGGCAATAAATAAGATGATTTTCCTGTAAGCCAATACGAAGCCAATATGAACATGCAATTATATTTGCAATAACTCTTTGATCAGAACTTTTATAAATTAAACTACCTTCATCTGAGGAAAAAAAACGCAATTGAAGAGAAAAGCTGGCCGTTAACGTTTTAATATTTGTGAACTATTATTCATTTCTTAGACTTTGTCTTTATCCTGGCAAGTGTTTTTATTTTGTGTTGATACATGACTGGAAACTTGTGGCAATGTGTGTGATACATATGATTAATTTTTTAAAAAATTGTGATTAAGTCTACAGACAAATGTATTTTAGAAATGTTTTACGGCCATGTTGCCAGTCCCACCCATTGTTGTGGTCTCTGTTAACTGCACCTTGTCATCAGACGGTAAAGAATATATTTCAAACTGAAATCTCTATAAATTTTTCAAGTACTGTGATAAGGCAGTATGGGTTTAAAAATGATTGTCTGTTAATATTTAAATATAAAATAAAGAATTCTGTGTGAATGATAATATTGTAGGGATTGTGCACTTAGAGAATGTGCACTTAAATTCAAGAGTGGCTACTATGTCTGCAGGGTTAATACGTAAGAGTATGAGAAGTTAGATTGAAGATGAGATAGGGAAATGAGTCCAGGAAACTGTTTCGCACTGTAGCCAAAATGAATGTCCAGGGAAAAACACTAGGAGAAGGCAATATGAAGCGAAACTTTCCTACTCTCAGTTGATTTATAATTCAGGAACTTCCTGAGTCAAAGTCTTTTGTTGTGTCTGTTTACACCCAGTGGTTAGGCTATCCACAAGCCTCCCAGAACCATGAGTCTACTGGCAGAGTCTGTGTATATAAAGCATGGCCCACAATCAACAGCGAAAGACAAAATTATGGAATACTTAAGTAGAGATATCCAAGTTCTTGTGACCAGATGGGGTACGTACAAAGATGCTACACATAGTTCTCATATAGCAAGAAGCTTGGTGAGGTGAGAGGTTATACACTGAAATTTAGACACTGGTTTATTCTTGTCATTCAATGACTGTTCATTTTATCTGTAGATTTCATAATTCCTTCTACCGTCACTTCATTTTTTCAAGACTCTTGAGCAAGTAGTTAACTTTCTATGTCATTTTTATCTTTGTAATGAGGCTTACTCATGTTGTGTTCTGGTTTTGGTATATTCTGAGAATTGAAATTTATGTGCCAGGGAAGAGAAAAAGAAGAATGCAAACTACTGCAAAATCTTTGTGGATGAGGAATTTTCAACACATTTTTTATTAACCATAATCCTTTATTAGACCTCACAGAGGTGTAAGCTATACATACAAATACATTAGAAAGATACCCTCTTAACAGTAATGCTTCACATTTTGGACCTGATACCAAGAGGGCTGCAAACATTTCAGTACATTCTACAAACCAAAGGGTGCGTTAGCCTTTATGTATACAGAGTGACAAAGCCCTTTACTGAAATCAAAGTAGATAAAAGTGAAAAATCAGTCAACTACCTCTTCCAGCCTTTACCTACCATAAAAGCATATAAAAGCCTTTAAAAGCATGAATACACTATTATTTATGGAACAAAGTTTTGAGTTGTAGACAGTTTGTAGAGACAGGGGAAGAGAATGGTCAAGATGACATTACATGAACTGCAAACTAGCAAAAACTTGATTTTTTTTAAGTTTATACATACTAGGAGCTCTGTTTTTTGATTTATTGGTCATTACTAGAAAAGCTTTTAAGTGCTAAATGGGGAGAATAGCGCAACAAAGACATTGTTGAGGTATTTGGGGGATTCTGCAACACAATGATGTTACATACACAGTATGAAATATTATTTGTCATCAAGTAGTGACATTGTATTATGAGTAAGCACAAGAAAATTAAAAAAGAAAGAATAAATCCAGTTAGAACTTTAATAGAGAGTTTAAATTGTTTTTAGTTAATGAACACTTAACAATTGTCACTGTTTCATTTTAATGACTTGAAATGTTAATAGTAGCGTTATTCAGTAGTGAAATAAGAAATTCATGTATCCACATTCATGCCTGCATCATTGAAACCGCAGTTTTAGACAGGATACCAATGGAAGTCCAACAGCAAAGGAAGAGAAGATAGTTAATGTTTCTATTTGAAAGGGTGATCTCTGAAAAATAAGTGCCATTGATCTCTTCAGTTAGCACTTTTGGGTGTCTTGTGCAGATAATTTGGTGGGAGAGAAAGCCCATGTGTTATTTGATGATCAGCAGCAGATGGTGCTGCTTCTTCTAGTTTGTTTCCAAAAATTCAGAGGATTGATAAACATTTATTATTCAACCCATAGACTCCAAGAATTAAGAAACTGTAAAACAGGACTATCACATTTTGACAAAAGCAACATGAAGTATCATACTAGAGGTAAAGCTGTTTAGAACATTATCAGTATCATTATGCTTTCAGTGGAGCACTTTAAGACACTAATTTGATGAGACAGTTTAATCAGGCAACTATTATGATTATACGCTTTTAACAATGCTTTATTTTTTCATCTTGCACTGGATTTCTATAGAATTCAGTTGAACTAATTCCTTAGAAATGGTTATAAATAAAAATGTAAGGTTTATCTACTGTATCATGCAGTGTAGCTTGCATGTGCTTTATTATATTCAAACTTGTTTCTAAGTGGAAGTAGTGAAGAGTATCATACTTATATAGTATTTATATCGAGTCAATTTTAAATTCTAATCTAAACTTTTAAAAAAGAATTATATTTAAGATACAATACATCTCTGTGGATGAAAAAAGGCCATTCTGTCTCTTTCATTGGCAGCACTTTATTGGTCTTCTTTTCTTTGCCTCTGATCACTGCAGAAATGAATTTTTCATACCACTGACGAGGTTGATGCCAGTAAACCAGAAATATTCATTTGATTTCAAAATTTACAAAGTTAGATATTTCACTATAAAATATAAATTTCACATAATCAGTTGTATTTATAGTTATCTGGTTAAACTTTTTCTTTAACACGAGAGTACATGAAATGTGATCTTATCACCAAGATAGAGGACAGTCCTGTTTGTTCTGCATTTATTTTGTTGTTGCTTACCAAGCAATGAGATGGTATTAACAAACATAAAATGCAGTAAGGTGGAATGTCTTTGATTTCATTTAAAAATGGTTCATACCTTTACAATATGAAGAAAAAAATCTTTCAACCATGTTTATGCTGTTTTTAAAAACTTCTATCAAGTGTGAATGTAAATATTGTAAATGGATATTTATAACATTAGTTGGAAAGAGTGTTTAGCAGCAGAAGTATAACACTGATGATTTTATGAGTCTTGTGAGCCAGGATGGCAAAATAAGGAGTCACTGAAGAATACAGAGATATCAAAAAAGTTATAAAAATTTTTGTATATATGAATTTATAGTACTAAGTCTTTTCCACTTCTGAAATCACTAAGGGTAATATAGAGAAACATATATTCTACTTGTAAAGAGCATCTAATTGATGAACAATAGAGGAGATATTATTAAATGACAGAAATCTTAATTCTTCTCTGTATTACACATTATTCTTAATTTGAAAGGACGCATACAGTTAAAAAAAAATCTCACAGAAGTCAACCAGAGAAGGATGAAATAAAACTCTTAAGTTGATATTTCCAAATAAGGTACTCAGAGTTTGTATTTTACACCCATACTTAAGCAGATAAATAGATTTGCTTGATGACACAGAGATTCATGATATAAAATGAAGTGATTTCTTGAGGTGTGAAAAACTGAAAAACAGATGTTGGATCTAGCTTGTGACACCCATATTATACACTGTTCTTCCAATTGGATTATTGAAAATAATCCATGCGAAATAATATGTAAAAAGCAACAAATTCAAATTTTACTTGAGAGGAAAAAGAATAAAAGCATAATATACATGCCCACACACGTACACATACACACATTCTAACAACTTATATATATACATATATAATACATACATGTATATATATATATATGCACACACAAGTACACACACCCTTTATGTAACTAAGATAAAATTTCCTAATGGAAGATAAGCATCAGAGAGGTCCTTCTTGTTTTGGTCTCTGCTAGACTGGTATCTCTTTACTGTACTATATGTAATCAAGTTTCAGATATTCTTATAACACCCTTCATGTAAAAAATCAAAGATTTATATCAGATACTGTGCGTTTGGACAGTTTAAGTCCAGTAGAATATTATGATGCTGTGACAAGCAAAATGTATAGTGTAGGATTAGAATGAGTAAGAACTTTGCGTTAATGACTGCTTTACTTAATGTTATTTCCATGCATGAACTGGATAATAAGTAATCTGGTCAAGGCAAATTATTTTTGTGGATTGTACCCAATAGGAAAAATTTCAGTCACTCGAAGGCCTCGTCTCCTCCTCCTTTCCCCTGCTCCCCAAATAAAAACAAAGTGAAGCAAAGCAAAACAATCCCCCAAAGTAACAGACAAATAATAAAAATTACATTCCGATGGTGTTTTAACTAGATTTACTGGGGAAGGAGGAGGGAGGAATGAACATTGCTTTTAAATATAAGAATGGCATTTGGAAGACTTGTTTTTACTGAACAGTATCCTTAAAAGGGACCAGTGTAGGTTGAGTCCCCAAATAAATTATTACTATTCCTTTTCAAACTAAAAATAAAACATTTTAAATATATTGATTTTTACCTTTATCAGAAAATCAGTATTCTATCTAGCCTACAAGTTCCAAGAATCTCTACTTGGGCTTAATTTACCATCATTTAAAAAACAAAACAAAACAATGAAATGTGTAATTTTGCACATTAGGATGCTCATAGTGACCACATAAACTTTAAAAAAAAAATTCACAGACTGTTAGCCATATATTTCAACTTTTTTTCACAATTTGAAACTGGTGAGAATTAAAAATAGCAACAGTTTCATTTAGGAATATATTGTTTCTTCATTCCTTGATAAGATCAAGTTCATTTTTTGTCCTGCTTTTAAAAAATAGTGACTCCTGTGGGGCATACCATGAAAAGTAATCAGGTACAAGAGAAAGTAATCAGATATAAACAAAAACTTGTGTTCAGTAAGAATCTCAATCATGTAATGCCACTGACTTTAAGCCAAACTCAACACTGATTTCAGTCTAGATTGTGTCTTAAAAATCTTTGGTATAGTACAGAATTTTCAGTAATCTGAACAGATTTTCAGTCATATCCATTGTTCTTTGACTTTAAATGTTTTTCTTCATATGTGTTTCAGATTTTAGAAAAGATTCAGAACTGTAATCCAAGTCTGTGAATTTTTATATCATTTTTACTTTTTTTTCCTGCTCCATCCCCATTGATTTAGGATTTCTTTGCCAATTTGGAGTGAAAAAAAGTTGAAAAGTTATGGCTAGTTGTATTTCTATTTCAATAACCATACCTATATAAGTGTCATTTTCATACATTAAAAAAATATTTATGCTTTCTTTTATATTTTAGTCAAGTACTTTCTTAAACAAAACAATAGCACCACTTTGGCATTGTTGGCCAAATCAGTAAAAGGTAAAGCAAATATACATGCATTTTTCTGATCTTGTCTTATCATATGCTTGTTTATTAAATTGGAGAGCCAGGAGGACACAGTGCTTGACCTAGAGTGTTCATCAATCACTTTTTAGCACTGATGCTAACTCAACACCTACTTTCTGGAGCAGGTGGAATTGGCTACTAGTTATGAATGGAGTTCAATTCTGTAAAGAAAGCTTTGATTTTCTTGTCTCTCTGTGTTAAATGGTTTCTCATACCAGTATTTCATACAGATGTGAGTGTGTATATGTAAGTACATTTAGAGCAGAATATTTATTCATTTTCCATTCAAAATCTTAATGATTACTGTTTTTGTGGCTCACATTTTTCTACTTTGAAAGAGATATATTAATTTCAGAGGGTTTAGATGTGAATAACTTTTTTGAATGACTGAGAATAATGAGGCTTAATTCACTTTTTTACATTTGCACTTTAGTGACATTCTGTATAGTAATTAGAGTTTTACGTCAATTCTAGAATGTAAAAATCTGTGACTTCTGTCATTTGTATTACATGACATGGAAGGATGAAGAGTGGGATTTTTTTTTTTTTTATCACTTAAGTGGTTTGTGAGAATAAATCGTATCTAGTAGGAGAACTGTTCCTAAATATCTGGAGTGCTTTTGAAAATCTCTAATTAAGAAATTTTTCAAGTCGGACTACTTTGTACATTTGGGAGGGAGATCTTTTGGCTTATACTTCAGCTTCTTTAAGCAGCGGATTTATTGAGATTATTAAGCTAATGCAGTCCTTTTTCTTTCACACTGACTGGCATATCATGTGCTCGCTGCCTTATGACTGGAGAATTCTTATGCAAGTATGCATACCCCATCTAAGTATTTCTCACCTCTATAGTGGTAGATCTAGTTTCCATTTTGTGATACTGTTTTTTCTCTAGTAATGTCAAGTGTTACCTTTGAAGTTAGAAACTATTCATTATTAAATCTATTCTTTCAACAATTGTTGGGATTTGTTTAGACAGTTGTCAAATTCTAATGTTAAATATCACTGTCTAAAAGAAATATTATAGATTATAAATAATGTCTCATTCTTAGAATGCATTTAAGAATTCGTAGCAACCATTGAAATTAAAACCACTTCCCTCTACATCCCTCCCACACACACACACACACACACACACACACACACACACACACACACACAAAGCCTATTAAAACCATGACTGATAACAGATTTGTTGCGACTTTGTATGGAGTTGGTAGTAAATAATTTAGGTTAGCTTTCCCATCTATTTCTTTGTACCTTCATTTTTCAACATACCTATCACAGTCAGTGACAGCTGTGGCTGAATCTTTTTATTCATCCACTGTTCTGTTTTTACAGTGTGATGGTAACCTATTATGCACAAAAGCATGCTTTTCCTAGAAGGGAAAGGATTTTAAGAATTACACAAGAAAATATTGTCCTTTTCTTGAAAGAAATGTGAAACTCAAATTTCCTAAGGAGAAATAAAATGGGAAGTAATTTGTTACACTTTTAAGACCTACCTTTCCTGTCTGGTTTGCAAGAAATTCTTGATGAACTGTACAATATATAATCTACAGAGATTCTTCTGTGTTTTAATCAATTCAGTCCACCCCCATGTAGTAGAAGGTGAGACAGGTTTGAGCATTTGGAGAGAAACATTGCCCTTACAAATCTAATCTAACATCTTCCTAATTGCTCACTTCACACCGTATTCCTGATGCCCACTTTGGGTCTGACCAAGGGATACCTCTTTCCTTATCTGAGCTTGCTGCATGCAGGATGGTGAGGTGGAAGAAGTCACATGGAATCATGCTGCAGTTCTGCACAGGATCAAGCAGTGCCTTCTCCCCAGCACTCTCTTTCCTTCTCTCACATTAGTTTATTGTTCATTCTAGGACATTGTTGGCTGTCTATCCACATTTACTGCATGGTTAATCTAGCACTGAATTGATTTACGAAAATGGAGCAGAAGAAAGTGTTATTAACGTTAGAATCAATGTATTGTATATCAAGTTTATATGTCAGATACTATCTGGAAAGATATTAAATGACTCCTACAAGAGCGTATGAAAAGCTGTTTTAAGTAGCAGTTTGAAGACCATTGTGGTTTATCTCTTCTTGAAGACTTTCTACACCATAATTTGGTGATTAGCATAGCTTTTCTGATTTACAGAGAGATGCAGTGGGCTGATTAACAGTCAATTCAGTCACATCAGATTCTGGGAAGAGTTAAAATGGCAGAGGACCTGATTAACCTTCAATAATATTTGAATGGAATTCTGATATTTCAGAAAGATTTAGGCCTCAATGTGCTAC
>JAOWBP010000001.1:49388850-49410675 GCA_028571105.1 Tragopan temminckii | reverse complement strand
AGAGGACCTGATTAACCTTCAATAATATTTGAATGGAATTCTGATATTTCAGAAAGATTTAGGCCTCAATGTGCTACCTTTAAAAGTTTTTGAGAACTCTTTTATTAATTGTATTTCCTGAACTTAGTCATCTTTAAATCTGTGTTTCATGTAACTAGGGGAAAACACCATCATTCAAGCAGCTAAAAAAAAACAACAACAAAATATCTGATTTTTTTTTGTGAAGATGGAAGTTTTTTTCCATATTGGAATCCATAATCATTTTAGTAATTTAAAGTAAATATTCACAGCATTATTTTATTATTTAAACTTCATATTTCCATATTTGCTTTTACCTATTACTGTTTTGGCCAGACTCTTTCATATAACAAACTATAAAATAGCACCGTTGTACTATAAAACAGATTTTTACATACTGTTTGATATATGCGTATTATTGATATGCTAAATTTTACATACTGCATTATATGGAGGAAGAAAAAAGTTACCTATACTGTTGCAAACAATTACCTGGAAGAATCATTAATGCTTTGAGAGCCTATGTATGCTGTAACTGCTTTTAAAAATCTTTTGTCTCACAAATTGCAATAAACTGCATCTTTGCAAGAGAAGGAAAAATAAAGCTGTCTTAAAACAAATGTATCTGTAACCCATGTTCTGTCAAAATGTCACAGATGGAATTAATGGATGTTCAAAACTGTATATGTTACCTTACTGCTGCTGTTACTGGGAATGTCAGACTGTGCAAATATGAAGGGGTAGACAAACAATGTTATCAGACGCTGTAGAACAAACAGCCTGTTGCTTGTATAGAAGTGCAAATAAAAAAACACCACTTAGACAAGGCTGATGAATGACTCCAGCAGCCAGTGTTCATAGGTTAATTTAGTGCAATTGGATCCATCAAAGGCCCATAAATTTGTAGGCTTTTGAGGGGCACAGGACTTTAAGAGATTTTGTGCAGGACATCTAAAAGAGGTTAACACACAGTAATATATCAACCACAGATTTTTTTTAGCTCTGAGCTGGTTAAAACGTTCTGTTTTCTAAAAGACTTAATATTGGAATGTTTAGTTGCATTGTTCACTGGGAGAATGCCCATTGGTTGAGATTGCATCAAGCTTATTAAACCATAGTTTTTTTAGTCTTCCAATGTTTAACAAATAATTTATTTACAGCAAAGTATCCTGCAGATGGCACATTCATTCTTCATTCTTTTGGATGGCATGTTCTTACATTCTGTAGTTTCTGTTTCCTGTGTTCCCTCTACTTGTATTCTTCAAATGCACTTCCTGAAGATGTAAAAAAAAAAAAAAAAAAAAAAAAAATTTTATTATAGAAATATTTTAATTTTATATGACCACACAGATTAGTAAGAAAAAAGTTATCCTAAATGCTAGAATTATTAGAGCTCTTCTGCCAGATCACTGAGAACTTGACTACCTAAAATTTGTACTGTAATTTTCCTCTTCTTCTAGGTATAAACATCTTGATTGCTGTCATTGTTGATCTGAGTAGTTGCAACATAACTGCATTTTGCATATTAATGATATTTGGAGAAAGTCAACCAAGTGGAAGTTGTTACTTTGGAGCATTTTCGCAGAGGAAACCTCTATACATGGGAACATAGATGGGCTTAGACATACAGTTAGATATCATAAATTTTCTTTCTTTCAGAACAAGGGCATTTGCAAAAGCAGGATGCAAAGGGGCCAAGGAAACTTTAAAGTTGTGTCTGTAGACTTTATGGAGCCTTCTGCGCTTTGGTACCCAGTGAGCAGAAGTTTTCAAAATTACCAGGTGGAATTCTGTTACCTACATGTTGCATAAGCTGCGTATTGGATGTGTAGGTAAGGTTTTTGTTGGATAAGGCCTTTAGCAGCATTTTAAAATATGTGGGTTCACTGCAGCAGCAGCAGCCAAATCATTTGTATTCTCATAATCAGAGCGATGTGAAAAGCAAATCAAGAGGGCTTTGGAATGAATAATGCCCTCAGTTCATTGTCTTTCCATACACAGGCTAGTTTCTGGAAGCACTAGAAGTTGCTATATCCATTTTTTTGTTTGATTTCTTCCTTTACCATGCTGGTAAATATTAGCTGGCCTCCAAACTTCCCATTCTCTATTGGAATAGAGGCAGAATTGACAAGTGACTTTCTATTTTTATAGTCCTCATCAGAAGTGAAATTCTTTGTGAACAGAAATTATGGCTGCTGTCATAAGAAAACCACAAAGTACGAAATTTCACTGAGAAAGGTGAGGCATGTGTATGGAGATGTGCCACTGCACTGACTTCTATTTTAGCCCTAGAAAAAGAAATGTAACATTCTCTGAAACTTAAAAAGTAATGAAAACATCTGCTTTTCTGATGGGCAGAAGGAAAATAGAAGCTAATTTGGTGCACTACAGTATATATATATTTTAAACAATTTCCCATATAAAGTACTATTTTATATATGACTTTTTACTTTGCTTCTTGTGTCTATTAAAACATAAAATCAGAAACTGATGAAAGATTACAAAACTTTAGCTTATATACAGCTTATTGATTGCCATTGGTTTTGGATTGGGTTCTGATGGATACATGTTGAATTACGTTTTTTAGAATATATAAAAATACCAAATCCAATGAAACCAACAAGTGTCAAATTAATTATACAGCCAAGCAATAACATTGAACTAAACTTAAAATTATCATCACTGTCAAAAGAAATTTGTTAACAGTGAAGTATTCATGACAAAGATATTTCTTTGTTAGGAATCTTCCTGTATAGATTTTCTTAGCCTAAAGTACAATACTGAAAGAAGAAGAGATTAATCACCTAGTTCTATCAATTCAATAGAATGTGGGCTTACCTTCATCAAATTTTACTAATAGAGTTATAAAATAGTTTTCTTAGAATGGATTGAGTACAGAAACAAAAACTTCAACAGAATTTTGCTTTTCCAAAAACTATTATCCTATTGTTGTTTGGTTGTTTCTCTGAAGCTTTTCTAAAGCTACCTTTTCTTTCCCTAGTTTCCTCTCACTTGCACTTTAGTTTTCAGCCTAAAGTACTCATTCTGGATTTTTCATGATTTTCAGTTAAATTATCATTGTAGCACTTCACATGAGCTAAGGATCCTACTTCATGCTACAAGTATTTTATTTAATGCTATTATCAGTGATCTGAATCAAGAGATCAACTGCATTCTCAGTAAGCTTGCAGATGTGACCAAGTTGAGTGGGAGTGTTGATCTGCACAAGGGCAGATGGGCTGATTGATGGGCTGTGTCCAGCTGAATACTGGCTGGTGCGCTTGGGTTGTAACGACCCTATGCAGCAGTACGTAGCTGGAATGGCTTGAAATGTGTCCAGCAGAAAAGAACCTGAAAAGCCGCTTAGCAGCCAGATAGTGGCCAGCCGTAAGTCCAAGAGGCCAAGAAAGCCAATGGCATCCCAGCCTGCATCAGAAATAGTGTGGCAAGTATGACTAGCAAAGTGATTACCTCTTTTTATGTGACTACATCTCAAATACTGTTTGCTTTTGGGCCCCTCAGTATGAGAAGGATTTTGAGTTGTTTGAGTGTGCAAAGAGAAAAGCAATGAAGCTGGCTAAGGGACTAGAAAATAAGAGTTATGAGGAGTGGCTGAGGGACCTGGGGCTGTTTAGTCTGGAGAAAAGGTGTCTGAAGGGAGCATTCATAGCTCTCTACAGCTACCTAAAAGGAGGTTGCAGTGAGGAGAGTGCTGGTCTCTTTTTTCAAGTGATAGAGGAAATGGCCAGAAGTTGAGATGGGGGAGGTTTAAGTTAGGTATCAGGAACTGCTTCATGGAAAGGTTGGTTAGGCATTGGAACAGCCTGTCTAGGGAAGCGTTAGAGCCTGGTCCTTAAGGGGTGGGTGGACATAGCACTGAAAGACATGAAGATAGGTCTCAGTAGTCAGGTTGACGGTTGTGCTTGATGACTTTTAAGGTCTTTTCCAACCTAGGTTCTATGATTCTATGAAGTGCTTATATTGTAACGATGCACTAAGACGGGAATTCCTTGACTCATCTGTCTTGTTTTTCCCTCATGGCAACAAAACAAAATAGCCTTGTTACTGCTGCATCTAGAATCTCTTTTTTGAGGAAAGTTTACTAGTATATAAGAAACAAAATACACTGCACTGTATTTGCAAAAAAAAAAAAAAAAAAGTCTCATATTCTTAAAGGCTGCACACTCATCATCTATAAGAAACAACATCTATTATGAAACAACAGCCATTTTCACTTCAGTAATAAATTCTCTCAACTAATGTTGTTGTCTGACTTCAAAATTGCTTAATCACTGAAATAAAGCAAATACCATGATATAGCAAGCTTTCAGTTACAGCTGTTAATATTTGCATATATATGGAGAAAGAGCTGTCACAATACACAGGCTAGCTTTGAAATTGAAGGAAGATGGCAGGTAACTTTTAGAACAGTTTCTCATCTGGAATCAGCATTTTGATCCATAAATAGATTAACATGCATGCCAGAAAGTCCTTTGACACATATAACACATTTTTTTCCAAGTAGGCAACGTTGAGACTATTTAAAACAAAATATGAATGCCTGAATCAGGATCTCAGACCTGCCTTTACTCTAGTATAAAAAATCTTGCCTTATTTCTATAGACTTTGAAATTAAGTAACTAAAAATGATTTTTTTGTGTGTATGTGATGTTTGTTTGTCTGATCTTTTAAGCTGATATTTAGATATAGACAAATGTAATAAGCATTTTAAGATGCCAGGTGCAAAATGTCAACTTTGCATAAGTCACTTTGTGAACAGAGAAGTTCAGGCTGTAAGCCTACCACCTTAAATATGGATATTTGGAGACTTACGGATAACAACAACCTCAGTGACAGTAAAGGTCATTTAGCTAAGATGAAATGTACTGGGAAGCATGCAACAGCATTCTTATGTTATTAGGATGGACTTCCAAAACTCATATTGGCATTAAAAGACCTCTTGCTTTATTGGTAATAAATGGAAAGTCTAATGTTTGTAGTAACACACATGATATCTTAGCTACGGACTCTCTAAGGTCTATTTGAAAGTTTTTTAGTTCTGTGGGCAGTGTGGTTGGTAACAAAATAACAAGACTGGAGAGTAAGCAATGGGAGAAAATTTTCTGAAGTGAAGAGGCCAAGTCCTTCTATCTCTTACACAAAAAAGTTCCCTCGCTGGCTTTGGTAATGTAGTATGGATCTAATAGAAATTAGGATTAATGCCATTAAGCATATTTTGGTCTGTAAATATATCTGTGAGTTGATAAAGAGCCAGTTACAAAAGATAAAGCCAATCTTAGAAAGATTAATGAGAAATCATGCAATATGCTTTCTGTTTTCTCAATGAGATTTCCTTAGAGTAAAACCATCATCTTTTCACTCTGTTTCTCAGCCCACTTAGTATTTATTTAAATTTTGAAGATTAGATATAATCTGAAAAGATGTTGGCTAGTATTTGATCTTTTGAGAGAGCCCACTTCCTACTACTACTTTGCTGTTAGTACATTTGTGTATTTTCCACATATAAATCCTAAAGAAGAATAAGGAACAGAATTCTGAGGATGAGTAAAATTATGCCAAATTGTACATCTCTTCGGTCTTCTTGCTTAGGATGCAAGCGAATGGCACTAAATAACTTCTGTTTTTTCCTGTTCTTTGGCTAGTGAATTTTATAATCAGCCTTATCAGTGCCAAATTCATGTTATAATTCTCAAGGCATCTTGTACCCTTTGTGTCAGCTTTGTGTCATTGATTTTATGGCACTGTTTCATTTTAAAAAGTTGCAGTCTTCCCTTGCGTATATACATAATTGTTGTGGAAACAGTTCAGCCTCCTTTGCTTGAACCGAGAACAGTTGTTTTTCGAAGTTTTTCTCCTTGTTTCTTATTCTCACCTTTACTAGTTGATGCATTTTCTCATTAAATGAGATTCTAATCTAAAAATAAGGTCAATAGTTACTCTCATAATGTTAGGAAAAAAAAAATCTGTAATGTGCTTTGGTTTCACGCTCATTCTCTTTGTTAAAAGTTCAGGGACATCTTTCTTTTTCAAAACATTTTTTTTTTTTCATTCAGTCTACTAGTGAGATATATAAAAATAAAGAATATTAGTATTAGATATATGATAAATATAAAAATAAAGAATATTAGTATTAGATATATGATAAATAGATATATGACAGATGTATGATAAATAAAAAAGTAATGTATATATATATAAAATTAAATAAATTAAAGACAGGAAAGCAGTCTGTATAGTATTGGCCTTAGTGTTGCAGAGGGATGTAAAATAATTCTGTTTCTCATAGCTAAACTGTCCAGAAGAACAGTTGGCCCAAACGTCTTTTTTTTCAGTCTAAACATTAAACTGAAACGCAAGTTTAATCACCTGGTTTTCCTTAAATAACCTATTGGAGAAAATCAATTGCGTTACTGTTAGTTCATGCTTATTTTATGGCATTTCTGTGTTTCTGGTGAACAGCTGCTGTACTGAGGAATCTGAATGGTCATGGAAACATACTTCAGAAAACACTAATTGAGGAAAGATTATAGATCCTTTTCTATTTCAATTCAACTTTGAAGGTAAATTACCTCTGTAGATTCTATTCAGGGGAAGAGAACAAACACACATAAAGCAAATAAATAGCTTACTAACTTTTAGACAGATACTTTGATCTTGTATAAATTTTGCTGATTGTTGCATCTACATGTGATGGCTACTGAAAAAACTATTTCTACATTTTCTCATTGACCAACCATTGTTCATTTGTCAAAAATACTAGAAAGTTACTTTATTTTCTATCAACTTTAAAGCATTTAAAAACAAAGCTGACACTTCCCTATGGACTTTCATGTACTCTCGCTTGGATCGGTTGTTCAGCACTGGAGAAAAAACATTTAATGTCTCAAAATACCTTTCAGATTATAAACATTTTTTCATTACAGACGGTTGCTGACCCAGATAGGTTTTGTGACCTCTGTAGGCTACTGCTTAAAGAATATCAAATATTTCAGGGATTTGGGGTGATACTTCTTTTGAAGCAGGACACGTATGCTCTAATGAGTTTGGCATCCTTCAAATAGATGTCTGAGAAGGACGTTTGACTGCTGGGCACTACAGAAACGACATGTTTCTATAGATCACAACATCATTGAGGTCAATAGTGTTGAAATCCATACTCTGAGTTAGCCCATTTGGTTCACAAGAAACTTTGGAGTGGTTAGCCGGCAGCTATAGCATTGTGCTCTGATGTACACTTTATTTCTCTGTGCAAGCAAATATACGTCTGTATATACATTTCATTGGCTGCCCCAGTTTAAGGTAATTTTTTTGCAGGCTGACTGTGAAAGAGCAATTACAGAGATACTGACAGCTTGGTATCTAACTTAGAGTTACGGTTGAGTATGTGCTCCATTACATCTATGGCAATAAAGAAGCACTTTTAACTGCCTTTTTCCTCTTTCTTTTTTTTAAACCTGTGAAGTATGTTGTATGTAAAATACCACTTCATATGTCATCAAAGTTTTCATTGATTAGCTTTTGGAAAACTTTTATATTTGATTATGAATAAAGGTCTTAGAATGGAACAAATAACAATCCTAAAGAAAAAAAAATCTTGTTTTTTTGCTACACAAAAAAACCCAGAAAACTCTACACATACAGTCTCTGTAATTGAATAAAACTGGTTCTTGATGCTAGCCTTCTACCAGCACAGACGTTTTGGGTTTCCGAGGCCACATCAATCATTCACTGCCTGCCCCTGTTTATGAGCAAGATTACACAACTTGTTCAGGACAGCCTGGGAATCAGGCCCAGCCTGCATGGGTTCATGAAAGGCAAGTTCTGCTTGACCAACCCAGTATCTTTCTATGATAGAGTGATCCACCTGGTGGATGAGGGAAAGGCTATTGACATAGTCCACCTAGACTTCAGCAAAGCCTTTGATGCTGTCTCCCACAGTACTCTCCCAGGGAAACTGGCAGCCCATGGCTTGCACAGATACACTCTTTGCTGGATAAAGAGCTGGCTGGAGGGCTGGGCCCTGAGGGTGGTGGTGAATGGAAATAAATCCAGCTGGTTATCAGTCATGATTGGTGTTCTCTGGGGGTTCATATTGGGTCCTGACCTGTTTAATATCTTTATTGGTCTGGAAGAGGGGATTGAATGCACCCTCAGTAAGTTTGCAGATGACACCAAGTTGGGAGAAAGTGTTGATCTACCTGGAGATCGCTGGGCTTCAACAAGACTAACCTACACTTCAGCCACAGCAACCTCTGGCAACCCCACAGGCTCAGGGAGGAGTTGCTGGAAGTGTCACCATCCCTGGAGGTGATGACTAAAGATCTGCATCAGTTTAACCTATAATCAGAGCAACCACCTCCACTGTAGTAAGTTTATTAGATTCTGTTATTCCTGGAAATAAAAACTACACTGAAAGCATGAATAACATGATTGTGTACAGAATCTAAGAATGAGATCATCTAATGTTACAATTAATCCTGCCTTAGATCCTGAATCTAAATAAGAATTTATAGAATTTATATCTTATATATTCTTTCTGTATGTTTAAGATCTATATCATATACATGGCATGATAATCAGAGAGAAAAATACTCTAAAGCAGAAAAAAATATTCAACTTGCAAAAACTTTTTTTTTGTTAAAATCAGTAACATATCAACACAGAATTAACTAAACATGTTCATCTTGGAAGAACCTATCCAAAGAAAAGATATGCGCATAGCATTGTCTTTCTTTAATGGAAGCATGTACTGATGCAAAAAGAAAGAGTAAATAGTAACATGGAAATATGTATTAGAGCTTTCTGATATATAATTTTTTTCTTATTGCAGTTTATTTCCTTTAACTATTTGTTCCTCTTATCTAGCATAAATTAGAATCATAGTTTCTCCTACTCCTATATTTTTGTTTCCTCAATCAAATTTTATCCATTAACAGAGATGAAGGAGAAATTCAGTTTGTTTTTCCCATAAGATTTCTAATATTTTATTGCCAGTTTTCCAACAAGAAGCATTTATGATTTTTTTTTTTGCTTCAGATCATCTCTTTCCTCTTTCTCCTATACATTTTCTTTATCAGTGTTCGTTTCTTTATTAGGAAATTTTTCTCTAATTTTATTTTCTTTCCCATTTTCTCAAAACTCTGTACTTCACAGTTTGTTCAGTTCTTCAGTGTATTTCATCTTATGAGACTCTTTAATCTAATTCCCTTCCTTATTTTTTACTCTGTTTTTCATTGTCTTTTTACTGTCCTTTTCACCTCTTGTTTTTTCTCCTTTTCATTTCCTGAATGCTGTCTGCTGCAGCTAGTTCATCTCAGTTACTACACACTCACTCTATTTTTTTTCCTCTTAAATTAGAATATCCTAGATTGGAAGGGACCTGTAGGGATCATCGTGTCCAACCCCTGACTCCACGCTGGGCAGCCTAGAAGCTATATCTAATAGCATTGTCCTAAAAGCTTCTTGAAAACTTAAAGTTTGATATCTCATCTCTTCTCTGAGGAATGGGAGCTAGGCCCTGACACACAGTATTCTTTCTCAAACATCTCCTTCTCATCTAATGTGCAAAGTCGCAAGGCCTTCATTCTGGTTCTTCCAGTTTGTGAAAGTGTCTTCCTGCACGCCTTCCTATAGGGAAAAATATATCTGCTTAAAGAATGACATAATTCCTTGGCCCTCTAAGGAAAGTGGCATGGAGATCTATCAAAGAGCTAGCAGGTATCTTGTCTTCATTCACATGGTGTTATAGAACATTTTACCCATCACCCTAGCAATAAGTACGGGAAGAAGTGCAGAGACTACAGGCCAAGCTTGTTTTCTTCTTCTCCACAAACCTTAGAAATATGTGTGCCTTGATATGAATAAACTACAGGGATTTTCTGTCCATAGTTGTGTTCTGCATATGTTCTACATATGCAGTACATTTGTGTGGATCTTCTGAGATGTTCATGGCTAAGGTGATGTTTCACAGGAAGAATCACACAGCCATTACTTTAACAGGTTGAAACCCCTTAAGGATGGAAAGGATTCTCTTTCTTTGGTTATTTTGTGGAAGTGACGTTAGAGCATTAGAGCATTTACAGCTGTTATTTAATGAAGATAATGTTAAGAAAATTAGTACATAGGACTGGTTTCCTAGCTTTATATGATATATTATTAGGATTTCATGCAGTTTAATTCTTTATATGAAAAAGTTTTCAGAAAACTGTAGGAAAGGGACCAACGTATATATAGGAGAGAAAAGGTCAACAGCAATAAAATATATTATTGTAGGTTTACAGAAGATGACAGATAACATGTAAAACAGATGTTCAGAACTCAAATAGGAGAGATAGTTGGAAGAGAGCTTAATGGCAGCCTAGCTGAACTATAGGCTCTGTTGAGGATAAAAGATTTAACTACATATATGTACAGTATCTATACAACAGAGGCAGATGTCTGAATGCTCTGAATTCTGTAACTATACAAATAATACCAATGAATATTTACAGTTCTTGGAGAATGCACATATTAAGTATTAAACAGTTAAAATGAAGTATGTAATGACTGGAGTTAAATTATCAATTTAATTTACTTCTGGTAAATAAAAAAAACCTAAAAAGCCGAAATAATGATGAAAGAAGAAAATGATTTGTTCATTTACACAATAAAAAGAATACTAAAAGAGCTCTCAGTCACTCAGTCTGCTTCTTCCTTACAAAAAAGGATGAGTATTTTCTGGATAAATGAGTATTTAAAAACTCAGTGTTTGATTTCTCTTTTGAAAGAGGTTTTAGGTTCTATTTATGATCAGATGACGTAAGTACATCTCAGTTAATACCCAGAAGCAGGATAAAGCCTCACAACTACTAGCTTAGCAATTGCAGGTTTTTATTCAGCATTCTAAGAGATGAATCTTTTCCTTATTTTCTACCATGGATGCTATTTTCCCCAAACCCACTAAATCTCAGTGTCTCTAGTAGGCAGGACACATCAGTTGTTTGCTAAGTAACCAGCCTTGACATAAATTTCTTTTCCTAAAATAGAACTTTTTGTCTTTTGGCCTGGCCTACCTTTTGTGCTTTTGGCATATCAGTGTGGCGCTGAGCACGTACAGAGCGCGCAGATTTAGGTGGCTTTATTGGAGCACAGTACATCTCCAGCCTCCTCAGGTCACAACTCTGGAAGCAGCATTCATCCACTATTCCCTTGTGGTGTAAGCGTCTACTGCTGGATCCATACCCTGTAGGCTTACCTATTCAAAACACAAATGGAAAGTTTTCATGTTAGAAAGAAAAAGCAAAGATCTCAGCAGCAATCATATTAAGTTGCATTATGTTTACCTGAATTACCTACAACAGTGGTAGATGCAGCATCCACAACTATGTCCTTAGATAACAGCTTACAAAGATACTCCTGGAAATGGCCAGCTTTGACCTTTGTCAATGGGTGGTTGCAGTTTAAGCATTTGAGCAAGCATATATCTTCTTAGAAAATTATTATGAAAAGATTTTCTTGAACTATCTTGGCATTGAAAATGGAGAGGAAGAAAGCCACACCCGGGCATTTAGAGGACTTGCAAAAGAAATTTGTCCTTTAGCTTTTAGACAAAAGCTGATTATTGTATTGATTGAGGTAGCTGATGATTAAAGGTCATACCTGTGCAGTATTTTCAAGTATTTTCAAATGAGAAAAAAACAAATTAAGCCACCGTATGAAGTTAGAGTTTGTTCAAAAGGGTAATGGAAACTGTATAAAACTACATAGACTGTAAAATCTGCAAGTTCAAAAACTTGCAGGAGGAAATAAGCTAACACAGTAACTAATGAAATGCAGCAAAAATAGGATTGTGTCTGATGGAGCAGGTAAAGACAGAATAGTTTATATTGTATAGCTTTGCACATGTTGGAAAACTGGACTAACTTAACATCGTCCTTCATGTGTTTAGTGTTTATACTGGGCATCTGTAGAAAATACATTTTACTACCTTTTTCACTCAGCTCCAGTAAAGAGTTACACTTTGATTCACAGAACTCTCACACTGTCAAGGATTTCTGATTTCTTTACTAACTAGAGTTTTCACTGACATATTACGCAAAGATTACAGACCTATTATTTCCAGGGCTTCTTTGTATAAAGCCTAGTTGGATGCGTAGTTGCCCTTCTATGACTCTAGAAATGAATGAACAGTAAATTCACAGAAGAAACAAAATAATTGCTGTCTTACTACATCTATTTTTAAATTCTGGTAGAATTTGGTTTCAGACAGTAAAATTCTAAAAAGATTAAATGTTTTGTTTTGACATTTTCAGCATTAAATGTTTCCATGTAGAGACAATCCACATTGGATAAAAACCCAAAATATGGAAAAAAGGAAAGAAAATTACACGAAGAGCCAAAAAAATGAAGTAACTCAATTCAGTCAGCTCAAAAATTTTTTTATATTTTTCCTCTTCGGTTTTATCGCTGAGACCAAAACTCTGTTATTCAGAGTTTGGCAGGGAATTCAGCTTTCAGAAATTACTGAAGCTAAATAAAGGGAAAGGGTATATCAACAAAGATGAAAACTCCACTTCTGAGAAATTCTTACCTCCTACACAGAAATTCTAGGTTAATATCCACATATCTGGTCTGCAGTTGTCAATTTGAAGACAACACTGCATTTTGCAGTTCCGTGTGATTAAAACATATGTCCACTGACGAAGAACCCAAGAGGCCTCAGTACATCCGTAAATGAAAAGACCTCTAGTGGTAAAGTATGTCTAACATTTTAGCCAGCAGTACAATCAGCTAAGAACTAACTATCCTCATGAGCTTTGTAAACCCAGACAATAGGTTTTTAAATGTCTTTTTTTCCAGGGACTATAAATTAAACAAAAAGAAAAACATGCTTACTTGGTAGATTGCAATTCACTGAGGGCCTCTATACTGTACATTGTCTGCTAAAAATTATTTGTTTCATAAGACTAAACAGAATAGCATGCCAGGAGTATGTTACGGTAATATTTTGATTTGTGAGTGTGCATTGTTTTCTGTGTATCACTGAAAAGTATTATGAATAGGAAGATAAAGATTTGTTGTTGGATTTTTTTTTCCAGACTATTTTCACTCACTGAGTTATAAGTTACAAGCTTTTCACTGGATTTTTTTTTTTTTTCCTGAAGCCTATTAATTGGATTCTCTAAGCCTAATACTTTTAAAATTCAGCTGTCATGATAGCATCTGGAGTGTCATTACTGTGTTGAATACCCAGAGCTCTCTCATATTTTGTCCTGCTCCAACTTAAAACATAGGAGGACAAATTCTGTGATTCTATGAAATTCTGTTCCTTCTCTTAATAGATCCAGTTGAACTGCAGGTACAAATTTTTGATTAGTTAAACATTCTTTTCTCAGTCTATCAACGTCTCGTAAGCAAGCACACTCTAAAAAAATTCATTTGGGATTTTTCCTTTGAATAATATTTCATAGGAGCTGACAGGCACATAGGTTGGCCATTGTACACTTGTCATGCTACTGATAGTAGTAGAAATAAGGAGGGACCATTCATCTGTTGGTTTCAGCTGGCTTTTCATGAGCTTTCTATCTAGAAAATAAGTTATACATTAAAAAAATCTGTCAAGCCAGTAAGAGATTTTAGGATTAATTATGTTTAGCTCTTCTAAGAAGTGTACACACGTGAGATCCTCTTGACATTCATACTAGATAGATATCATTGTATCTTGGTGACAAAATTTAAGGCCAGTAAGATGAAATATCTCTGCCAGGAACTTCCAAAAGTTATGTACAGAAGCTGATAGATGAAATCTTCCTGCTATGAGAAGCAAGACTACAAATATCTCGAACTTGTAAAGTTGTTTAGCAAAGCAAGTGTCCTTTTTCTTTGCTGAAGCCAATTATTTACTTGCTAGAGCATTTACTAGGGTAGTTTTCCTTAGTGGAATATTTTGATCAGAATGTTCTTCCAATAATGACTAATGGCTAATAGTGGCATTTTTATGGGATCCATTTCTACACAAAAATGTTATAAAGGAAATAATCAAGTAAATGTTCTCAGAAATTTGCAAAATCTATTGTTGTTTAACATTGTTAACAATGTTAAACAATAATAAAATAAAAAAAAATGATTAAAGCCAAAGATCAACTGGTTAATGGAGGGTTTTTTTTTTTAAGTCCTTTACCCTTTTTATCAATCCATAATTCTTTCCAGTTTGTCCAAACTGAGCATACAACAAAGCTTATGTTTTGACATTTCAAATTTAGCTCAATTACATAATTCAATGCATTCTTTCCTCAATTAACTTTTATTGCAATGGGATATATAGCATTCTGACAGTGTATCAGTATTATTTTGATTGTAAAATCTGTGATGTTCTGTTCAGAAGATTAGGCAAAATAATAGATAAGAATAGGAAAAATTGATTATTTTTCATACTGTAATTCTGGGCTCTACTTTTGAGCAATACCTAATGCTTACATTAATTAAAAATTAACAAATTTGAAATTGCTATTTTCCTCTTAAGTACTTATGCAATACATAATGTTACTACAGATAAAGATGAGACAAAGAACTGCAAGGAGTTGTGATCACTTCTGTAGGTCTTAGCAGTACTTGGCCCATGCTATATTCAGCAGAACAAGGGAGGTGATGGTCCCCTTGTACTTGGCACTGGTGAAGCTGAATCTCAAGTACTGTGCTCAGTTTTGGGCCCTTCACAATGAGAAAGGCACTGAAGCCCTGGAGCACGTCTAGAGAAGGGCAATGGTGCTGTTAAGGATCTGGAGCACAAGTCTTAGAGAGAGTGGCTGAGGGAATTGGAGTTGGTCAGTGTGCAGAAGAGGCTTAGGGGAGACCTCGTCGCTCTGTATAACAGTCTGAAATGAGGTTATGGTGAAGTGGGGATTGGCCTGTTCTCCCAAGTAATAGTGACAGAACAGGAGGCAATGGCCTTGAATTGCATCAGTAAAGGTTCAGATTGGATATCAAGAAAAGTTTCTTCTCTGAAAGAGTATTGATGCACTGACTGTTGTGGAGTCATTGTCCCTGGAGGTGCTCAAGAACCACGTGAATATTGCATTGCAGGATGTGGTTAGTGGGCAAGGTGGGAAAGAGTGACTAGATGAACTTCGAGGTCTTTTCCAACCTTTATGATTCTATAATTCTGTGATTCTTCTGAAAGGACTACAGAATTAGATAATCATTATCACAAGATGCACTTAGATCTAAGCCAATGTTCAAGCTCCTTCAAGTAAGTTGTAGTAAAGCACTTATTCCACACTGAGCACATGCCTGAGTGCCCTTCTGCATAATGGCTGATTTAACTGAGAACTTAAGCTGTAAACTAAAATCCATATGTGTAAATTAATGGTTGGGAGTTCTGCACATTTTATATCAGTATTCTGTTCCTTAATTTTTTATGATATTGTCTTAAAATACTGACTGATCCTGCTACGTGAGTATACTGGGCACCCATATCATTTTTTTCTCATATTTCTGACATAATTTCAGTGCTGCCCTCCAGCTGTTATCAAAAACGTTCCTTATATTTACTCAACCTTCGAAGTGCTGCCTGTGGACATGTAACAGTCCTGGGCATTCCTTTTTGCTGATGTACACTGATTTCCTTGGAGGTTTCTTTCCTTTTTTTTTTTTTTTTTTTTTTTTGTAAGTTTAAGGCTCAAAAGAGGTATCATATTGTGTAGGTCAAAGTTTACTTAATAGAATTTTTGGCTTTCGTTTAATCTACTGTACCAAATATGTGAATGTTTCTTTCCATGTGCTACAAGAAGAGACAAAGTTTAGTCACACTATTCTGAAGTTCACTGAAAGCAGGCCAAGTTGCAGAATTCCAATAGTTAAACAGCTGGCTTCTGTACTAACAGCACTTCCCTTGAAACAGCGCAAAGCCACTGTAGTAATTCAGTAGGTCTTGTTTATGTTTGATTTGTTTGTTTCCCAACCCCCAGATATTTCATTGATGCTTCTGCTCTACTGACAGTTTCAATGTTAGAATCACTGGTGTAGGTGGATTGTAAAAGTTTTAACTGTCAAATTAACTAGACATTCTTTAGAGAATCAAAATCCACTGTCATAACATTAAGAGGAGGAAATTACATGAGAAACAGCCCAGAATAAACAGAAAAAAAATCATTTTTTGAGGACTTTAGAACAAACTGGGGTAATGTGTCCTTGAGGTTTTCTGTGACTTTTTATTTGCAGTACCTTTCATGTCTTTTCAGGCCCTACAGTAGAACTCAGGAGGGGTTTTTAGACTATAATTCAGAAAAAAATGTATCTGTGAGAAGCAGTGAACTATGTTCCTCACTTACTAATAGTCAACTTTCAGCTATAACTGCAGCATTTAAAGTAACATAAAATGCTGTTGACGTATTAGTAGACTGTAATATTGTGAGTGTTGTATTTTTGACCTGAAAAACTCGAAATGTTTCTTATAAAATATCAGGGTAACATGTTTTGTACAATTTTGAAACATTGACGGCAGTTTGGTTTTGTTTTGTTTTGTTTTTTTGTTTTTGTTTTTTTGAGTGATTCTTTAAAGTGGTAGAATGCAAAACTCTTTTTCTCATTTACCAGAGTTTATCTGGATGTATGTAGGCATACCGTGGATTAGTAGTTCAGCCACAAAGAACTTTCTGAGCTTGAAAAATAAGGATAAGAGTCTATACTGCTATACTGCAATGTAGTAACAGAACAAGAATGTCCTTCGTGCTAGATCCAGAATGGGAGTTCGTGGTTGAAGTATTCTTGAGTTCTATTTGCTCTCTGCCTTTTGGTGGTAAAGCAGATAAATCTGAGATTCATCTTAATTAGCTTCTTTATCAGAAAATCAGAGGTCAAATTTAAGATAGTCAACAGGCAGGTGTGTCTGAAGAGTAACTTGGTCTGTTTTGGGCACATTATTCAAAATAAACTGTTCTCTGAAAGAGCCGGTGTTCTTTCTTTAACTACAGACAAAGCTACCTGATCTACTCTCAGGGTATGCATGCAATGTTTAGATAACTGAAGTAAAGTAACATGATTTGCACTGCAAGTGATTTGTCCTAAATCACAAAGCATGCAATGCAAGTGGACTACAAAGCCATTCTCATTTATTTCCATTTTAATGATCGAATGTGATGACCCATATTTGTTCTAAAAAGCATACCACCCAGTCTACTGTTTAGTTATGCATCTCCATACCTCTTGGCTTATGTTCTGTGTTTATGTACTATAAATAAATGCACATGCAAAATATGAGGTTGTTGATATTTCTTTTCATCTGAAGATGTTAGACAAATGGTTTAGCATTAAATCAGTAATACTTCCTGGGAGTACTCTGGAATTTCTAATCAGAATTTGGAAAACTATGAGGCACTGTTCAATCAGCAGGAAATGCCTGTATTTTCATACTTCTATGAACTAATGAAACACATACACAAATGAATAAACAAGCAAAAAACAAATGTTATGACCTTTCCTGAAGTTCCTTAGCAGAAGTACCTTATGATTTAAATTTTGCAAAGTAGGCATTCTGATTTTCATGTAAATAATTTGCATGCATTTTGAAGCTACCGTATTTAATATTTAGCTTCCACTTTCCTCCAATGTTTTGTCAGTGCCAAAAAATAATTATGCTTAGGCTGATTTTTGTTTGTGTTCATCAAAATGAGCATATATTAGCATTTATAAATGCTCAATGAATGGATGATCTAGCTCTGAAGTCTAATTTAATATGCATGAGAATAGAGGATAAGCTTTATCAGTATGCACAAGAGAAACTTTATGAAAGCATGTGCATTTGTTAACATTGAGATACTGCATGAGAGTTACTGCTTTGTAGAATACTGGATTGTATTAATTACTCAGTCTAAGGCAAGAAGGTCTTTGCTTGTTGTTAACAACTTTGCCATTTAAAATACTAGCTGATTAGGACAGCGAAGGCATAGGCACTCAGCTAACACTGTTCTATAAGAGAAATCTATTAGACTTTGGCTTCTTGGAGATTTTTCCCTGAGTAATCAACATTTAGAAGCTCACGTTAGGAAAAAAAAAAAAAAGAGAGAGAACTCTAACATTTCAAGTGGAAAATAAAAGAACTCTTTCACTTCAGTGAAGCTGGTTAGCCAACAAATGTAGATTTATCCAAAAAGTTATCTTAATTTAATTTATCAGGTAGTCTGCCACACCGTTGAAGAATGTTTTTTCCCCTCCTCTGGAAATATGCTTTCAGGAGCACTTTTGTTCTTCTTAAATTGTCTGTATATATATCCTCCTCTAAGCTTATTTCCCAAGTACAGCAGTTGCAGCAATTTTCACTCACATATATTTAGTAACTTTATTCTGTTCTCCTTATGGAACTGCTGCTTCAGAGGCCATTAAGGGTACTAAGCATGTGATAGAGCCATAGAGCCATTATGCTTCACATGATAGTTGCTAAGCCAGATGCAATGTGTAAAGAGAAAGATCTACAGTTTTGTGAAAATTGCACTGGAATACAAAGCAGAAATTTTAGAATTCTTTTGAGGAAAAAAAAAAAAGAGCAGAAAGAGTGGGAAACAGTATAATGTATTATTTTACACCAATTCAGTGCTCTAGAGGGTGAAATTGTTGCCAACCAAGCACAATTTACAAGCTTACATCAGATTCCAGGGCTGGAAAGTGCAAGATGCTGCCAAATATATATGTACTCTGGCAAGGGAAATGCTTTGCCGGACAGAAATTCACTCTTGCAAGAAGGGGCAGGTTTATCAAGGTTTAGGACAAGATAATTAGAAACCAGGAGGTCATTGTTACATTTGGATATTTCCCACTGTAGTGCAGCCAGCAGTACAATGGTAATACAGTCATCCATCTGTAATGAGTACACTTTCTTTCCTTTTCTTGTATATGCTCTCACAGTAATTAACAACTGCTTACCCTTGTGCCTAGTAGAAGGACAATAAATCATGTTATGACCTTCCCTACCCTTCTTACCCCATAGTCAATGAAAAACTCTGATTTATTTGGAATTTCCAAATGAATAGAAATGCAAAAAGCAAAATTGGGTGAAATCCTAGCATCACTGATGTCATTAGGAAATCTTCTATGTTCTCCAGGATTATGAATCAGTTGCATGAAGCTACTTATATAGAACCTAATCCAAAATCTATTAAAATCAATTTAAAAACTTCCATTGCTCTCAGTGGGCTCAGCATCAAACTGATAATGAACAATCACCTGATTGGCCTTCCAATCTTGCAGTTTAGTGAGTAAACAGTATCTTTGTGGCATCTGGAAAGATTTGCAGGCAGTGGATGTAATGTGATTCGTTGAAGGAGGTAAGAACAAAAGAATTCTGATGTGCAATTTGAAGCAGATCGACTGCTTCTCAGAATTAATGCTTCTGATTGCACAACAAGAAATACAATGTCTTGCAGTGTGTAGTCAGGATTTTATCAAGGTACTCTTATTCAGATGTATTCTGAGAAGTGAAAGCAAATGACAGATGACAATCAGGGTACTCTTATTTCTGCGTTACCTAGTTAGAGGCAGAAAGTTTCAGTGGCTGTTGCATAACAATGAGACAAAACATCTCCTATCTCACATCTTTCACACTATCCACATGTGCGACTATTGTCATATGCTACCAACTGGCAGCAGTCCTTACAGGGTGTAAGCAATTAGAAGCAGGCCACTGTCATCCAATCTATTATAGAGAAAGATGTCAGCAAGTTTCCTTCCCTCATTAGAAACAAATATGACAGTAGAGGGTAGGAGGGAAAGTAGGAGGGAGAAAGAAGATACCAGCAAGGGCAAGACTCACTTCTCACACTAGATTTGTATTTGTCTAACACAGTTGACTTCAGTGCCTTTTCTCTATTATGCTCTGGTTAGTAAGCCAAAGGCTTTGTCAGCAAGCATCCAACCTTGTATACTGTTTTATGCAGTAATTGAGAATAAGAAATGAACAAGATTCAGCCTTGCACCTGTGCAGTAATTTCGTTTAGAGTCTCAACTATTTAACGTTTCTCTAGAAGTCAGAAACACACTATTTTTAGAAATTAAGCAACAGTAAAATATATTAATGCTTTCAATTGAAGTCCAGCATATATCTTTCTTACAAACAATATTTTAAATGTTAAATATTTTCCAGAAAAGTTATTTTTTATTGTCTGCTACTTTTGGGCTATTGGTGTTGTTTTATTTGTTGAGGTTGACTTAGAACATTTCTGATGACCCAGACAGATTAACCACTGCATTGTGAAGGGGAATTTAGACAGTAAAATTTAAACTCGGTTTCTTTTATTTTCACTGGTGTTAAACAATACTTTATCCCAAATTAAATGAGCTCTTTGCAGAGGAAGATGCTACTTAGCTTGAATAATATTTATGTGATCCAGCTATCAATTATTTGCAGAACAGAAGGCTGTGACAGTGATAGGAATTGAACTTACATCAACATAAGCTCATTTGGTCAATATCTTAACCATATACCTGTTCTAAGCTTGAAAGCAAACATTCCTTTGAGGTTATGATGCTCCTGCTAAGTATGTCTAACAAGATAAAAGAAAAAGTGAAACTTTCCAGCTAATTACATAGCAATTAGGGAGTGAGGATGAAGTCACTGGAGTGAGAAAGGGACATTGCATCTGGAAATCAAATCTCGTTAAATCTAGCTAAATATAGTGCTATGCTTGATTTGCCTTTCACTTGCACTGGTTCTCTACCAGTAGTATCTCTATTCCTTAGTGATTTAATACTGCAAGAGGAGGTGGAAAGATAAGTTCCAGTGACAGGGACAAGAAGCTAGTACTGAACAATAAGTGAAACTACTCTTACTCACCTTGACCACCAAGCCCACCTTCTTATCACAGAAGACTTGCAGAGTACACGTACTCAAAGCAACACTCAAATAGTTCAGGGAGAAATACACTAAAACCATGTTTTCTGTGGGACTATTGAAGATGGCAGTGTTTATAGGCAGTAAAGATATATATGAAGCAAATATGCAGTAATCCTACTTATACAAGGCTGACAATGCCATCTCCAATCACAATTTCTAAAAGCCATTGTAGTTTTCTAAGAAAATGTTTTAAAGTTCTCATTTGCAAAGTTTCTGTGGCCTTTTCAGGAAAGTTCAAAGTTTTTAAAAGTTCGTTTCCATTTAAAGGGAAGTTTTTTTCTGAGTAACAAGAATTCTTTTACCATTTCCTTTCCAACAAGTTTAAACTTGATTAATGATTGAAACCTCAGCATCAGTTAAAGATGTTTCTTTGTGGCTTCTCTGATGATTTGGCCATCATGCTGTGCTTTTGTTTCCCTCCTTGTTCTCAGGGTTAAATAGGAATATTATCAGTATAAAAAGGCCGGGGTAATGCTGAAGTTTCAATCCAAAACGACTCAAATTTTGACCATAATTCCTTCTGGAACTGATCTAGCTTCTAAATTCCACACACTGCTTTTAAAAGCTCACTGACTTCTTTTGGGCCACAACTTCGTGCATCCACAAGCATTTAAGCAGAAGAATCAATTTCATGAGAAAAGAAGTCAGATGAGTACGTATGCTTAAGATGTTGTAGACTACTTAATTTATCATTTGGTAGACTAATATGTAAGCTTAGTAAGCTGTGTCTACAAGATCATTCTTCCCAACATGGCCAGTGACTTTGTGCATCATGAGATCCTCTTCATCAGGCTGAACATCAGGCTCATGAGCTATGGTGTTTATAGGGAAAAAAAAAAAAAAAAAAAAAAAAAGGAAAAATATTTTCTGGAAAAAAGAAAAAAAAAACAAAACAGGGCACCAACTTATGTTAAACATACTTGGCC
>JAOWBP010000001.1:49373678-49385479 GCA_028571105.1 Tragopan temminckii | reverse complement strand
TGTAGAAAACGTATGACATCAATTTTCTTGCAATCTCTGGAATAGCAGGCATGTTGATAATACTGAATTATGCTAAAAACCACAAGCAAATTTAAGAATGGCTATAGGGCCAATTACTGAATCTCAGAGGTTAGAAATGTGTACATAGTCCTGCATCCCAAGCATTATCTTTTGTCTTCATTATCTTAGCTCAGTCTAACTAGTGGCAAATGTCTCTGCTCCTGTGTAATTTCACTTACATGCGGCAAGTACAAGAGCCTGCATGTTGCGCTGGTAAAAATCTGCACAAGCCGCGGTGACCCGCTGTTGCCACTACTGAAACACATCTCCTATTGCCTCACAGTGCTCACATCCATTGAAAGTCAAAGAGTGCAAGTTTCTCCACATGGAATAATTCAATTACAGACCTTTGCTTCATCTGCACTTCCGTGTCAGACACAAATTTGCCCCTCTGCTGCCATGTCACACAGCAACAAAATGTAATGGAATGCTGTCAGGAAGGTTCAGCCTCTACTGCCATACCGCCAACATCCGCCTATGATGTTGTGGGCCAACAAAATGAAATAGGAGGCATTACTTTTAGACTTGCCTGTGTGCTTAGGTGTGTCTTGCTTTAATGTATTCATTAGGTCTGTGGCAATACTATCAACATTATGTAAGAGTAGAAGTGTATTAGCACTGGGGAAAAAAAAATAATTGATTTTGCGTGTAATAGTCCTGTGAAAGTCAATGTCTGTTTCTGTCAGCAAAGTTCAAAATATATGCCTGGTATTTTAAAGATCAGGAACAAGGACTGCAAATTCCAAGAAGTCAACTGTAAGGCAGAAGCACTGAAAGAACTTCAGTTATAAGTAACATTTCATTCATTACAAGTGCAAATATTTAAATAGTTTTTCTTTGAAGACATATATGCAACTTGTTTTAAAGTAATTTTTAAAACTACTAAATATAAAACATTAATTTATTTTATTGTTGTTCTATTAGCACCATGGAGATTTTGCAGTATCACTCAGTGATGTGATGGAAACTTGGAAATATTTGTTACATGACAAACTAGGATTATCGTATGAGAACATGGAAGAACCTGAAAATTATGCTGACTTTAAAAAGGCCTATCATACCTTCTTAGCAAGCAGCAATATGTTAGATATAATAGACATATATCAAAAGTGCTGTTCTCTCGCACTTGTCTCTGAAGATGAAAGCATTGCCCCTGTAAGTATTTTGTTTGGTTAATCTCTGATATTATTTTGGCACTTCTGATAATGATTATGGATTTACAATGCTTCTAAAGTACGTGCGGAAGTCCTGAGTTATTCACAAGTTACTTGCTTTTTCTGTGTGGGAAACAGATGTGTTCAAATTATTAAATCTTTTAAAGACTCATAAGACTATTCAAAAATTACTTCTTTCTGTCATCCTGCTGGATGTGTAGATCTCTTCTCCAGAAGTTTTTCTGCCAGAAGAAGAAAAGCCGAACTGTAGAGATTTGATATGACTGGATCAAATCTTAATGATTAACGTGATACTGAGTTTTGGATATATGTTGCTATGCAGTACAAATTTTTTTTTTTGTTATAAAAATAACACACTTTTAAACACAAAAAGTCCTCCGTATTCTACATGTAGCTTCATTTGATGTTTTTTGGGAAACCAGAAGAGATTCCTCTTCTGCTACTCAGTCAAGCATCTGTTGTGATTTATTGCAATTCAGTTATTGTAACTCTACACATAAGATCATGCTGTAGGCTAGAGAAATTGTAGTGTGTAGTCCAATCTGACTATGAAAATAGCACAAATTCGATTAATCTTTACCAGATCAAAATATATTGAATAATATATTAGCCGCTGGAAGGTACCAAAAGAAAAATTGAGTCTAACTGTTAGACTATTTTTAGGACTGATCCAAAGTTAAAACATGTCATTAAGAACATTATCTAAATGCCTCTTAAACACAAACAGGCATGGAATGTCAGCCACCTCTTTAGGATTCCTGTTCCAATGTCTAACTAATCTCTCAATAATTAAATTTTTCATAATGTCTAGTCAGTTTCTGACTGATGCAGCTTTGAACTACTCTCATGTGTCCTGTCACTAGATACCAGGGAGAAAAGATGAACAACTCCCTCTCCACTTCCCCTCCTCAGGAAGGAGCAATCAGATCATTCCTAAACCTCCTTTTCACGAAGTTTAATGAACACAGTGTTCACAGTTGTTCCTCATAGGATATGCCTTCCAGCTCTTTTAACCAATTTTGTTGCCTTCTCTGCACACAGTCAAGTATCTTAATGTCCTATTTAGGACGTGGAGTCCAGAACAGAATATTTGAGGTGAGACAGCACCATTGCTAAATATAGTTGGAGAATGACCTCTTTTGATTGTTTGGCTATGCTGTGTTTAATGTACTCCAAAATGCTGCTTTCCTTCTTGGCTGTCAGGGTATGTTGCTGACTCATGTTGAGCCAGCTGTCAACCAGAGTCCCCAGATCCCTTTCTGCAGGACTCCTCTCCAGCCACTTGTGTCCCAGGCTGTGCGTATGTCTGGCATTACTCAATTCCAAAAGCAGAATCCAACATTTGTTCTTGATAAATTTCATACTGTTGCTAATGGCCCAATGGTTCTGATCAATGTAAGTCCCTTTTCTAAAAGCCTTTTGTATCTTCAGAGAGTCAACAACACCTACTAGTTTAGCATCATCAGTAAATTTTGGAAAGATGCATTTAACTCCATAAAAATCATTGATGAAAATGTTGAATAGAACTGGTGTCAAGATTGAGCCTTGGAGAATGTTGCTAGTGACTGGTCACCAGCCAGATGTAGTCCTGTCTTTACTACAACACTTCAAGCCCTACTGTTCAGCCAGTTTTTCACCCAGCATACAGTGTGCCTGTTTGTCTCAAAGCTGGACAATTTATCCAGAAAGACTGTGAGGGGCAGTATCAAGAGCCTTGCTAAAATACAGAAAAGCTACTTCTACTGTCTTCCTTTTTGTCCACAGAGAGATCTTATCATAGAAGGATATCAAATTAGTGAGATAAGGTTTCCTTATCCTGAGCCCTTGTGGGCTGGGCTGATGATTGGGTTGTGTTAATAGCAACTAAAAAGCTTTGAAATATACGCGTGCCATATGAGTTTGATTTTTGTGCTCTCTAGAGCATGCAAAGGTCAAAGACAAAGGATTTTGATTAAAAAATAAAATAAACTTTGGATTTAGATTCAACTATTTCTGGCTTGTAAGAAAAAATTACAGAGAAGAGTGAACTGTCTGCTTACAGGAAGGTGAACTGAATTATTAGAGAAAAACTAGAAAATAAAAAATAAAATATTTCAGTTGCTTTGAGGAACTCTTCCTATAGAGTCAGGAATAAAGCTGTGTCCGTGGAAAAAGTAGTCAAATACCAGAACAGGCTCCTGAGAGAAGACGTGGAATCTCATCTTCAGAAATACTGAAATATAGAAATATTGTTATAAGATTCAATGACAGGTATGCTTGTAACAAGTTTGCCTGCTTCCTTAGACTGAGAGAACCTCTGCTCAAACATTCCTATTACTGGATACAAAAGAAGTTACAAGGAGGATTGAAGTTCAGGAAGCTCTCATTTTCTAATTTCTTTTTTCAATGTAAAAAGCTTGAGAAGATTAATGGGCTTTTCATGTCCATGGTGCAATGTTATCTTTTTTTCTGTAAGGTGAGAAGCTGCTTTTGGTGCAAGTATCTTATAGACGTGTACAAGATCTGTAAGTTAATTTGAATCTTTACACCTGATTTCTCTCTAAACATTTGTACTTCTGAAGACTAAAGAAAAAGCAAGTTTTGGATCTCAGAAAACTAGCAAACTGTAAGAACATGATTTCACTTGGTTTTAATAGTATTTCTGCTTTTTAGTCACCTTCATATTTTAACTGATTCAGTTCTTTTTATTGAAGGTTCAACTGCTAGAATTTATTTCTGGTGGAATGAATGAATCAGGAAGTAATGGTTCTGTTCTTCCTTCTACACCAGCCTACAGACAGGATCAGAACAGTGTGAAGGTAAAAATTATTTCTATCTTTTTTTTGTAACGTTTTGCAGACATGGGAAAGTTAACACAACATATGTTATATTGTTTCCTTTTTGCAATTATTGTTGTTAAAATATTGCTAGTTTAAAAATAATAAACAAGTGTATTCAAACTGTATCTCATCAGTGTGTGTGTGTATGGGGTAAGTACATGAACTTGTACTCTGAAAGACAGTCTTCTTATGGCAGCCACTTGATATGTAGATGTAATCTGCCTTGAAGCGCCTTTAAGCACTGTTCTTCAAGTATATTATCATTCAAACATAGTCTTATTAACTGAGAGTTAAATTATTTGCCTAATGCTGCCAAGTGAAGTGTTAAATGGTATAGACTTATTAGGTTTCATCACCTTGTTTTCATTAGCTCATATTTACTTCCTTATGGAAGAAATCTGAATAGCAACTGTAGTAGTAGTTGTAGCAAAGGAAACAAGTCTTGTTTATGCCAGTAGATGACTGGAGACTTTTGGGGAACACTTGATTCAATCCCCCAAATAAGAATCTGAGAATATTGTATTGCAGTACTTGAAATGCTAGAGTTTTGCCATTTCCAGGCTTACTTTCCTCATCAGAAGTAGCAATTTCAATGCAGTGTGTAGATACAACTTAAAAAATAATTCTCAACATGTGAGCAAACGTTGTCCCAGCAATATGATATCAGGCTGAAAAAATGCTTCCGTGAAATGCAGTTTGGTTCTTTTGTTTTTTCACTACAGTTCTTCCCTAGATAGCACTTCTACCACTAAGCTAATGGCTTGCTTGACATTGGCATGAGTAGAAAAAAATGTTCCTTGCCCTTTTTTCTTTCTCTTGAATCTGTCCTCTTAAGCTGCTACACCTACATATTTTTGAATTCCTATTGAATAAGAAAAAAATATGTAGCAAATAAAGCTTTTCTCATTAGCTTTCTTTTCATCAATGGTCTTTTTTTGGTCTTTTTTTTTCTTCTTATGATAAAAGTAAATTTTTCAGTTCTGGGTCTGTTCTTACAGGATCCTGAACAGTGCTGCAATATAAGTAATTACACTGATAGAATTTGGTTATGTGGATGGAGTTGGATATAAAATTTTAATTCTTCAATCAGTGAGACTTCTATGATTGATATCCCTGGGAGTCAAGGGGAAAATTAGTGAATCTGAGGTGGAGCTGGTGAGGTGATGAAAATTTTAGCCTACTTGAAATTAATGTAAATCCTTTATGTGGTTTCATTAGAATTAGTATTAGAATTTTACTTTAGAATATAAAAGGAATATCTGTTAGGAGATTTCTAAGCAGAAATAGATACCCAATTGTAATAGCTAGATGTCACAGAATCGTAGAATGTCTTAATTTGGAAAGAACATTAGAGATAATCTAGTTCCAACCCCTTCCATGGGCAGGGCTGCTACCCACCACATCAGACTGCCCAGGGCCCCATCCAGCCTGACTTTGAATGCCTTCAGTGATGGAGCATCCACAGCTTTTCTGGGCATCCTGTGTCAGTGTGATTATTCAAGTATAATACACATAACTTTAACGCATATTAATCATGCTTGCTTTTGTCAAAACTTCCAGAATTCTCCTACATGAAGTAATAATTTGAAATTATGCAAAGTAAGACACTTTTATAAAAGTTTTGTTACTAGCACATGTGTGATTTAGCAGCAGGGTGACCAATTAATGTTGATGCTTTCTTATGCAGGTGATGCTCTTTGCCAAAAAGTGTTTTTATTCATATTTAAGCCTGTTGGTGAATTCTAAGGATGATCTGGCATTGGCTCGTATTCTAAATGTTCCTGACAGAGGACTTGGTAGAGAAGCCTTCACTAAACTAAAACATGCCTCACAGGAGAGAAAAATGTCAATTTTCCTGGTATGTGAATCCAATGAAACTTGCTGTAGATCAGAGATAATGAAACAGATTTACAAACATGAAATGTTGCTTTAGTCTCATCTGCGAGACTAACACTTGCAAGCCAAGTCAAACACTATCATAAAGAGAGTTTCAAGGCTTATAAACAAAGAAAACCAGCACAACAGATTTCATCTGATAAAATAGATGATTGGTCATGAGAGCTAAAGATACCGAAAAAAATAATTTCTGCCTGTGTACCTCTAGAATGCTAAATATGGTAAAATATGATCTGGCAAAAACAGGAATCTCTTGACAGAAAGGGTCTATTAATAATATATTTAGAATGCTGCAAGTACATACTTTGGTTAAATGGGAAAAAACACAATTTTTCTGTACATTTGTTAAACTGTAACCTAACATTTCTTTGCACAAAATGCCTTTTGTAGAGCAATTTGAAGGAAAAAATCCAGTGTTTGATGTGTAGATAAAAGACCAAAATTTGGAGGAACAGTATTGCTGTTTTTTCGGCTCTGACTCAAAATTTTTGGAGTGTAATACTTGCCATTCATTTACAGCTTGATCAGTCTTGAAACATTCTCCAAGATGTGATTGATTTGGGATATTCTTGCTCATGTTATTCTCAAAGGCATAGAGCTGGAGAGAAAAAAACAAAGGATGGTGTTCTCCCTTATGCAGGAACAAGAAAAAACTACATCATCAACATATAGTACTCAGAGAGGCTTGGAGCTAAAGAATCTAGTTTGGTATGTGAGGTGAATTTATATTTACAATTAGAGCAGTTATAGCCAGCACAGAGCCATCTCGGAAATAGATGAGTAAGCTTTCTTTCTCCACAGAATCACTGTGGTCCCTCATATTCAAATAATCAAATTTTGCATACACAGTGGGATCTGTGCAGTCAACAGTAGACCAAGGAAAAATAGTATGGGTATATAAAAGTCACTGAAGCAGCTGCACTATTGCTTCAGATTTTACGGTTGAAAAATATGGAAAATTTGTGAAATCTCAGTTCCAGGATTAATTATTTGAGCTCCTAACGCTCTGTTAAAATTGTATATGAAAAAAAAAGTTGTGTTTGGACTGGATTTATTGCTTCTTCCTCCCAGCTGCCAGAGGGGAAACTTCTCTACTCTGTAAAGAAGTTGTCTTTTCTGGCATCTGTGTCTTGTCGAAGTCCTGCAAAGCCAGAATACTTTCCATTGGAAGGCAAGGTCCTATGAACCATATTTATCCAGAAGAAATCTTTAGTGCAAAAGCAGGAATACTGGCAGGTTTATTCTCTTTGCTAGAGTAATTCCAGTTGTATTCCTTACAGTCCCAAGAGCTTTATGATTTAACTGTGTAGTATGAAATTAAATTGTATAGGTAGAATTAATATTGCTGTATCTGTTAAGTGTTTTAAGTTCTTATCTTTAGCTTTTATGGAGAAATTTATTTTATTTTAACTGTTGCCTCAAAATGTGAGAGGTTACGCTCTCAAGTATGCTGCTGTTGTGGTTTAACCTGGCAGACAGCTCAGTACCACACAGCTGTTTGCTCACTCTCTTTGCATTCCAGTAGGATGGAGGAGAGAATCAGGAAAAAAAAAATAGATCTCATAGGTTGAGATTATAAATATTACTAAGATGGAAAAGAATGAGAGTAATAATAGTAACAATAAGAACATTTATGTATGCAAGTGATGTTCAGTGCAATTGTTCACCACCCACTGACTAATGCTCAGCCAGACCCTGAGCAGCAGCAGCTCCCCCACCCCAAATTCCTCCAGTTTTATATTTGCATGATGTCATATGGTATGGAATATCCTTTTGGCCAGTTCAGCTCAGCTGTTGTGGTTCTGTCCTTTCCCAGCTTCTCGTGTACCCCCTGCCCTCTCACTGGCAGGATGGCATGAGAAGCTGAAATATCCTTGATGCCGTGCAGCACTGCTGAGCAGCAACTTAAACATCAGTATGTTATCAATGTTGTTTTTCTGCTAAAGCTAAAATATGGCATCATAGCAGACAATATAAAGAAAATCTATTCTGTCTCAGTTGAAACCAGGTCAATATCCACTTCTTATTCTGTATTATTTACGTAATACTTAAGTCCCACACTTTCCAATACATCCCAATTAATTACCATCACGTTTCCTGCCTTCTGATATATACACACAGATATTGTTCCCATAGTCTTTAGGCCATTTCTCTATATTGTCTGTGGAGTTTTATGTGCTTGTATTAAATGTTCCTAGTCTGTAAACAACCCTCTAAATGTAAGGTTTGTTTTTGTTATGTCAGTACAAGCATTCAAAGAGCAGCAATAACAACGAAACTATGCAATTTTAATAAAGTAGAAGTTTTTTTCCAAGGTATCAATGTAAATATCAAATCAGTTGGGTCATTTTCATTTAACTTGTAAGTACTTTAAAGCCCAGCTTTAAGTATTGGGCTTGCAAATATATATGGAGGGATGTAAACAGCTTGCAATTAAAAGGTATTCTGTTGATTTCCATTAGATTTCTATTATTATTCAGCTGTTACGCAGTTTGCATATCTGTAGGAAGTCACTTCAAAATATGTTCATTTTCTAAATATTTCTCCTAATAGATGGCAACATCTTTTATCCGAACAGTAGAACATGGAGGAAAAGGCTGTGCAGCTTCACTATTTGATCCACTAAGAATCCACGTAAAGGGGCTTTCTAACTTCATTAATTTTATTGACAAACTGGGAGAAATTGTTGGTGAAATCCCAGATCCAAGGTAATAGAATTTCTATTGTATTTCTGTCTCTTTTGAGCAACTTTTTATTTTTCTAGTTTGTCTGGCTTGAGAAGGGGGAACAAAGGAAGTTCTAATTACTTATTTCATAGTAAATGTCTAAATCTTTAATTTTTAGCTAGAAGCTAGAAAAATACAAATGTTTGAAAAACAGCTTGGATAAGCTTTTAGGTTTTGAGGCTAATATTTGTATTAAATTTTTACTAGATTGGTGCATGTGTGTATATTTGGTTAGTTCCTTAATTGTAAATGAATTTCCAAAAGGTTTAAACCACGTGGGTCTGATGAAGACATAATGATCTTTTACTTATTCTTCCTCATTTATTACTCCTATTATGTTATAGCACTGTATTTACTTTTCTATAAAGGACTCTATTGTCACTCATTTCTTTCATATTAGGAGTTGATAAATAATGACAGGTTATTTAGCATTTCTGCTCTCTTATTTTTAACAACAGAAACTAGTTGTATTAGCTATTTCTTGGGAAGGCTCTTGTGAAATTTTTGGGTTTGGATGTTTCTGAAGACCTGAAGTTAATCTTTTGGGCAGGGTTATAAATGTAAGATGAATTACAGACAAGCATCAGTATAACAGTTATTTAAATTAGTAGGTGCTAGCATTAGGACAAGTACTGGCGTTAGGGTGGAGCTTTTTTTTAAAATAATAGAAATCAGTAACATTTTTCATTTATATCAATTTTTTTTTTTTGTACAGAATTTTAGCCAATTACCTATTATAGTTCTATGCTCAAAAATCTGTTTTAGTTTATATAATCTAATGTAGTTGTGAAAACAAAATGTTATAGGAAAACAGTAAGCCTTACTTAAATTACCATTCATATTCCATTGAAGTTGGAAGTATTTCTGAAGTTGTTTTTTTTTCCCATGCAGGTTTTGTTTTACTTTTCAATGCTGCTTCTTGGTTCTTTCATTTGAACATTCTAGATACCAGAGACAATCTGTTTTTGTCTGTAGTCATAAAAGAAACTTCTGACTCAACTTCTAACATATGCTTTTTTCCTTATTTATGCTTTATCTGGCATTATACATTCATAAAGATGAGGAAAGAAAAAAACCACTTGTGTACCAACTTACCTTTTAGGGTGAAAAGACCACTTTCTGATTATGTATGATTCAGCAAATTGTAACATAAAATGCTGTCTCTTGTTAATTACCCTTCTGTTTAAAATGTGAGAAAAATCAGTAGTTGCTTGGGAAAATTGGAATTTCTAGTTGGGAGAATTATCTTGAGCCTGGAAATTATTTTCAACATTCATCTGTTTATTCTATTGCTTTCTCTTTTTTTCCTGTTGCTGTACCTGCTGACCTTTTCAGCCTTCTAGTTCCTATTATAATTCTGTATAGATGGTATGAGAATCTATACTATTTTAGGACATAAATCTCATTAATATCAGATTCTGGCACGTTCAATAGATTACATGTATGTATGTAGTTGTCATTGTTTGTATCGCTTACCAAGAACAAAAGCTATCTGTGCTGTATTTTTTTTTTTTTCCTGGTATCTCTTCTTGCACTCTGAATGGGTTTTATAACTGCAAGATATTTTAAAAAAAACAACAAAAAACAACAAAAAACTGCTATTGTGTTTATATGTTTCTATATCTAGTAGCTAAATATTTGTAGGGTAACTTATACAATCATATACCAATTTGTTGACTGTCTTCAAAGGAATATTCATTAGAATGCTGAAGTTCTCAAAGTTAAGGATTGCAAGATTTGTGAACAAAAAGAAAACTCCATTTCCCTTTGCAAGTGTTTAGTAAGCAATGTGAATGGGGACAGTCTGCATGTCCTGCCTGTGATTTTACATTTATTATGAATTCCAAAAGAAGCAGTTGAACAAAATAAATTTCTCTAATTCTGTTACTACTGTAGAATGAAGAACAGGGGAAAAAAATAAACAAAACGAAGGACTGAGCAACAGTGCAGCAAAAGTTCTTAGTTGCTTACTCCTTAGGAACCTTCTCAGGAATCTAGGAGGATAATGAGCAATCTATCTGTGGCATTGCTCTTTCTCTGCTGTAAAGGTGTCAGTATTTTCTATGCTACAAGGCACACAAGATGTTTTTCTCATCCTCAAGTCATTCCATTAAGAAAGAAACTAAACAGTGGATAAGATGAGTAGAACAGCGAAATCTTAATGAAACTATGATGGTTTGATTCAGGTCAGATACAAACTTTAAGGAGATCTGATAGCAGGAGATAGTAAATAAATAAATCAAACAAAAAAACAAAACCCCACCAAAACAATACTTTCAAGGAGAATTCGCTGAGCAGACTAAACATTCTTACAAATTTCTGAAATTTTCTTCTCGTTCTCTAGCTGAGCAACATTAGAAGACATCGCTGAACTTTCAGGAATTAATAGTAGCATGAACATTCCTTAAAGTCTGGGAATGCTGTAAAGCTTAGAACCCTCAAACTGCTTACAGATTTTGTACATCTTGGACAATGTTTATGAAGTAAATGGAGAACTTGCATGATCTACGTGTTTCCTGTCAAGAGGCAGAAACATATAAGTGTTACGTTTGCCAGTGAAGTGGATGATTATTATACACCTGGTGAACTGGAGGCTCTTTTATGATATAAATTAAAGTCTGCAGTACTCATCTATTGTTTTTTGAAATCCTCCTCATTTAGACCAAACGGTAAAATGCTCCTTGCATCCAGATACAACATTTATTCTACTTCTCGAATGACATTTTTCAACTTTATGAAAGCTTTGTATGACTCAAAACAGAGTGATGGAAAAGTATTTGTATTTTCATTGCTGCAGTTTTTGCTTATGTGCATATGTATATGTGTATATAAAATATAGAAGTCCCAACTGGTTTGTTAGAGTAGCAAAGTTGGTAGGTAACAGATTTTTCTTCTTGAATTGGCCCTCACTTTGTTGTAAGTACTGTCCACTAGGTGACACTATTGCACAGCTCACAGTAGTAGCAGTTTAAACCGAACAGCTGTAGTAGGTGTTCCGTTCATCACCTTTGAGCGAGTGTGATGCTTTGGGCTGGATCTTCATATCAAGTCCATGAGCAGTCTTCCACATTTGATTTACAGTTCAACTTGATCACGCATGTGTATTAGTGCATTGAGCTTTCAGA
>JAOWBP010000001.1:49360486-49373578 GCA_028571105.1 Tragopan temminckii | reverse complement strand
AGGTCCCAGGACATAAAATTCTCTTAGAATCAGCATCGAACTCTAATAGCTATACAATTGAGAGGTAAGTTAAACAGATACAAAAAGTTGATCCAAAAAAAATTTCCAGACATGGTGTCACCTGATCCTCCATAGGGGCAATAGTTGTTTTTACTAAGGTGGTCCAATGAACAGCTGAAAAGGTCAAAGTGTAGATTAACATTTTTTTTATTTCCCATGGAGTCTTCTAAATCCATGCTTACAAATGGAATTCTGGCAAAACTTTCCATACAAAACTTGTATAGCCTCAGTGATTTTCCCCCAACTGAAGCAACTGAAAAAAATCTATCTCAATAATAATTTAGGTATGTCGGAATACGTACGCAGCAAGCCAAAAGAAGGGTCAGAGAATTACCAATCTCATGATTGTTAGGTAGACTGAGTAATGCAAATCTCAGGTGTTATTAGGTTCAGTTTAAAAAACAAAATGAAAATTAAGTGATACATGGGTTACAATTCTCTGAAAGCAGCTCTTTGATTTTCAGTTTTCCTGGTACAGTGCTAAGGCAACATCAGAGACTTAACTAATTTATTTGTTCTGCAGGGAAGAACTTGGGGAGCATGCTAAAAACATTAACTGCTTTCTCTTTTTTTTTTTTTTAAATACTCTCTTATACAGGAAAGAAATGATAAGAAAAGCCCTGAGCTTGGCAACATCATTCTAGTTCTTGGTAAATAGTTTTAAGTAGTCCTTAAAAACAAGAGTACTGAAAACCAAGGATCTTGGCTTCTTAATTAGACCATAAAGGAATTTCTGCCTCTTGTCTCCTCGCAGTTTGAGCAGCTCCAAATAATAAACAAACAAAACATCCGACTCAAAGTGTACCTGTATATATCTAATGCAAACTGCCTTTGTTACTATGCACTGTGTACCGAGTATACTGTATATTTGGCATACCAAGATGCTATATTAAATTTTGCTCTGAAGGACAATAATAATAATAAAAAAAGCTGTTTCACTTTCACTATAGCAGAGGTATGGCCAAATTCCAAATTTTTCTTTCAGACCCACAAAAATTTTAGCTGTCTATGAGCCAACTACATCTCCTGTTTTCACTTTACTTTACCTTTCATTCTCTGGTCAAAAGCTGGGGCTAAGAGGTGGATTAACTGTTATATCTTGAAACATCCTCTGCTTACTTTGCAGATTAAGCAAGCACCAGTCAAGACTGGACAGTCTTCCCAAACTAGGCTAATGGTAACAAATTGTGTAAATTCTAGCCCAGCATTTTCTAGTTTCTAGCGCATGGAGATTTCCGTTTGATTACATATTTTTTTTTTTCAGCCAGTTGCTTTTAATTCTCTACTGTCCAAAATAAAAAAGGGTAAACTTTTTATGACTGTTAGTCAGTGGAGCCCAATTGGAAAACTGTGTGTCTCTGGCAAAATGAACACAAAAGAGCTCTATATTCTATGGACTCCAGGGACTCAAGTCTTATAGCAGCATCAGCTACTTGCACTTTCCTAGAAAAGATCATCTGGATGGTGACAAGGGAGGGGATGAATCAGAGTGCTACTCACTGCGGGAAGTATATTAGATGCATTAAGTCTATTTGCTACATTACAAGGGAAAATGGTAAAGGTCCTTGTATCTCTAAAAATTTCGTCTATATTCTGGTGCATCATTTGAAGAACCCAGATAAACTGCAGTGTGGTATTTTGGCTAGAAATTAAAGGAATAACTAGATACAGATAGAAGGAAAAACAGAAGATAAAGAGGGAGAGGATCTGGAGAAATGCTGTATGCTGGAACACGGCCAAAGGTGACTTGAGAAGGTAATACCAAAGGCATGATGATGCTACTTGGGAATATGCATCTCTTAGGTCTAGCTCCATTGCCTGACCTTATCTCTCACGAACTACCACAATTCAAAGCCAACAGGCTCTGGCCAACTCCAACATTAAGACAAGCAATGAGATGCTCAGTGAAATGGAATAAACAAATGCAAACCACTCAGTCTGATCCCGTATGACCAAAGACTGTCCAAAGAGTACAGATCAAATTCTTTGAGAACACTGCTATAAGATTTTCTTGGTTGCATGCTAAATAGCTACACGCTTCTCAGATCCATTTCCACTTTTATTCACTTCTCAATGCTACTTTGCTTGTTCTAAACTTTTGGTGCTTTCTTACAAAGAACTAAGATACCCAAAATGGCTTTACAAAGTTATCTGAATACTTATTTTTATTAATGAATCTGTTTTGGTTGTATTGTATGTGGTTGAGTGAATGACTTGGAACAAAAGAAAGGGGCCAAAATGTTGCACACAGCTGATTATGACTGGACACCACAGTAACGCCAAAATGTTTACCCACATTTAAATCTGTCGGATACTCTCACACCAATTCTATCAGCCCTATGTTGGTGGCATCCAAGTGTTGGATTTTAAAATTTTATTGCTTTCTGTTTAAGGATCATAAATACAGTTTTAATAACCACCTCGTTCATAGAAAGCGTAGGAAAGTGAGCAGTCTTTCAGATTTCACTATTTTGGACTCCTCTATCCTTCTATCTACAGAAGTTGCTTAAATTTGAGACCTGGAGTAAACTTCCACCAAAATCAGCAGAAGTTAAGTCTGTTAGAATTGCAGGTTTTGTTTTGTTAGTAAGGATTAAAAAAAATGAAATTAAAAAGAGGTCTTCCAGATCATTTGGAATTGTCCAATTATATAGCAGTGTGTGGAGACAGGGGTATTACCAACTACACAAATGAAGTTCTTGATGTATGTTAATTATTGGTTTTTGCTTGTTTTGTAGCACACAGAAGAAGATGGAGATAACACATCTACCTTGTTTAGAAGATGGAAAACAAATTCAATTTAGAGTACATAAGACAACTCTAAAATGTTAAAAAGACCTTACAAATTTTAACAGTATCAATTGAGTTACTGAACATTTTTTCTAAAAAACATTTTACACTGATTAATATAAATCAATAATTAGAGTATCTTGGAATAAGTAGTAAATGGCTCTTAGTTTGCTGGCAACCCAAATAAATCTACATACACATTTTTTGTAGAGTTCAATTTGACTTTTTATCTACAGGTATTAAAATTATTGTGATTACACTATCAGTGTCTTCACTGTGGTAACTTCTTTAATCAGCAAACACATTCACAGACAGTATTTTATGACAGTACATTACTGTATTTCTTTCTTAAAAGATAGAAATGAATCAGGAAAGTTAAGACAAAGACAGGTGTTCATGCTGTAGGCACTCTGTGAGAATTTCAAAGTATTTGTGCTGTGTTAACTGAGAGACAACTGAGATTGCTAGATACACAATCTCTTCAAATAAACAAAGTTACCATTAAAAAAAAATGCCACACCAAACACCATGTTGAAAAATGTGTATATTTTAAGGGAAGTAACACAGGGTCAGATTTATGGTATCTGATTTTATCATAGTTATTGCATTTGCAAGCTGAAAATGAAACACAAAAAGTTTCTTATTTTACTTTTTCTTATGTCCTGCAAATGAATAAATACCAATCCAAAGTGTAAATTCTTTGCTTTGCTATGAAAAAAATGTCATACTGTGAAATTCAATATTGAAGGCAAACAGCAATTTTTACATTTCTGTTACCCAAAAGAAAATTTTATGGTCTCCTCCAACTGCACATAAAGGGAGGGTTCTGTGCCATGTCAATCCAGATCCTACAGCTGCAGTACCAGTAAGAATGGGCTTAAAGAGAGAAAAAGAGAGAGAAATATCAATACAGCTTACCACTTACACCACATACACCAAGTTGCATGAACAAATTCCCACTTATGTAATACTCCTTAAAAAAAAAAACAACAGTTAAAATGAAATGAAACTGAAAAATCTGATTATCTTTTCATGTGTTCCAGCAGCGGCTTACTATATTTAAGTAAGATGCAGCAACTGCTACTTTAATTACTTTTAAGAGCACTATTATTATAAAGGTATGCTTAGAAATCTCTTAAAATGAAGTTACTTCCTGCTATTTAAGCGCAATCACAACTAACTAGTATATTTGGAGATAATATCTTTTACTGTAAGCTCTGCAAATGTACACTAACTTCAGCAAAAACAAAAATACTCCTTGTACTTGACATGCACTGTCCTGATAGATTCTTGTTAATAATATAGTTAATTCAAAGCTGAAAAATACACGGCAATCTAATTTTTATATCTTTAGAAATAAAAATACTGAAAAATTTATTAAATAACAGGCTAAATGTGTGTTTTTTCCATAGAATCACAGAATCACAAGGTTGGAAAGGACCTACAAGATCATCTAGTCCAACCATCAACCCATTACCTTTGCTACCACAAGTCACTAAACCATATCTCGTAGCTTTTTTCTTCCTTTTTGCATAAATGAGACATAGCAAATGGGTAGATCAAGCAGCCTTTTCAATAACAGGCTAAGTATTGTGTGCGATTTTTCTATAGCATGAATGAAACAATAAATAAAATAAACAGGCAAAGCAGCATTTCTGGATGGCTTTGGCTATTTTTCAGTTGTAGCTTTCAGATACTTATGAGTTTGATTTGAAAGGGATAAATGCAATCCCATCCAAAAGCTGAATTCAAAAGTTTACCTGGGGATGTCCTAAGTGATGAACAAGCAGTTGAGTAGTTGCCTTTCCTGGATATCCAATGGTTGCAAACAGATTTTCATTCACTCGGGACCACCTATGAATAAAATGAATGTACCTTTCAAATATCCCTATCAGACTATCAGAAGCAAACACAAACTGGAGATTTCTCACTTGCGATTAATTGTGTGAAGCCATCAGATATTCCACTGACACCAAAGAAATACAGAGAAATGGCTTGTAAATTATTTACTATCAAAACCCCTTGTGCGCATGTAATTGTGTAACTACAAAAAATCATGGTTGTTCACAAATTTCACAAAGCTTACAGACCAGATCTCCCTAAAAAATGATTTAGGACTGTTCCCTAACTCACAACTACTTGATTATACATAGATTAATATTAGAAAGAAAATCACACAATAGAGACAACACTTATACCTGAATAATCTGGCTCGATCAACGTGGACGGGTCTCTTATCCTGTGGATAACTAAAGAAGACATTCCATGTAAAAAACCGTTCTGCAAACAACTACAGATCACACTGTAAGTATCAAAACAATTATTTCAAACACTGAATGGGAAATACTGTCTACTCTTTCTGAAGAAGCTGATGGAAAACATGAGCTTCCCTGTAGCCTACATTTCAGTTTGGAGTAGGAAAAATGAAGTAATTAGTGACTTTATCATGTTTCAACAATTACTTGCTTATGACTTAGAATGACATGATAATAAACAAGCTTTACAAACAGGAGAGATGCTCTCTCTCAAATGGACAAAAAGAAACATCCTGTTATTTTAACAGATAGAAGTAGTAGAAAAAGTATGGTAGGAAATGACCTGTACTTATTTTATAATTTCTGATGAATATTTACTATTAACTGAATAGGTGATGCAATACATACTGCAATTAAATACTATATTAGCAAAGTAGCCACACGACTTCACATGCTGCTTAAGGAGCAAATACTTTCCTACACATAAATCATACCTGGAACGAGTGATATCCCAGATTAGCCAATCACTTCCAGCAACTGCTCCAATTCTGAGAGTATTCTTTAAACACCAGTCTGCTGACATCAGTGGTGTTTGTTCACACTCTAGGGAGAGAATGGCCTGGTGTGTAATTAGATCATAGAATCGTATTGTTCCATTTTTCTCTGCTACCATCAGCTGGAAAAGGAAATAATAAAATCTTGTAAACTTCCCATGTAGAGAATCTTTTAAAGTTTTTCTACTCTAAAGCAAACTTAGAGTCCTTTCAAGGATACACTAATATTTGGACTTACGCACTTTTAATTATACTCCTATCACACTGTACATAGTGATTACATGATTCCATCTATATATACATATATATACATACATACACATATGTACGTTTTGGTGCTTAGCAGCACGAGTTCTCAACAACTTACTGTTTTGAGTACAAGGAACTGACTAACAGAGCTGTTCAGGAAACAACAATATCGATCAATGTAACTGTAATATCTGCATTCACTCACTGATTTTGTATACCAACACTGGCTAGTAGCAAACAACAGCAGACTCAATTTTGATGCCACATGAATCAACAGTTCTCCTGGTTCTCTTAGTAGGGACCATATATTGATGGGAAGCATAAGGAGAATTCAGATCATAGAATCATTGAATGATAGAATTGCTCAGGTTGAAGATCATCGAGTCCAACCACAGCCTAACCATACTACCCTAACTCTAACAACCCTCCACTAAATCATGTCCCTGAGCACCACATCCAAACGGTTTTTAAACACATCCAGAAATGGTGACTCAACCACCTCGCTGGGGAGCCTATTCCAGCACTTAACAACCCTTTCTGTAAAGAAGTGTTTCCTGATATCCAACCCAAACTTACCCTGCCACAACTTGAGGCCATTTCCCCTCATCCTGTCACCAGTGAGAAGAAACCAACCTTGTTCCCTGCTGCTATTTAACTATTTTGATACCTGATTTGACTGCTTTTTTTTTGTTAGAAGCGTGCATTTTTGTGGTAATCTGAAAAACCGTGTGTAGCTATTTAAGGCAGTTATTAACACAAAAGCAATAATAAATCCTAAATTGCAAGGACTAGAGCATTAGTGAAGCTGAATAATTTGGTATATATCAACAGACTAATCCTTATCTGGTACAATAAACGGATAAGTACAAAATCATAATCTTTTATTTGATTTTTCAGCCTGTTTCACATATTCCAAGCAAAAAAAACAAAACCAAAAATCTCTTGGTAATTTCAAACAGATATTTGGCTTGCCTTACAGGAGTCTGTTATTGGTGAGTCTTGTTACCGTGACTAATGGAAACTTTCCTCTGATAACTGTACATTAACATGTAATCAGCAGAATAGTAATCAACAATAATTGATGTATGTAATCAAGAAAGAGCATTTCTGATGGAAGGAATGAGGGACTCAGAGTAAAAAGAGAAGAATAAGCATGACAGTTATTTACAGTGACTTCACCTTAGTGCATTCTACCAATACCCAGTTATAATGTGCACAAGTTCCCCAAACTTAAGCCTTACTATAGCATCAAAATTCATAGTTTAGAGAGGTACATCCTCCTGCTATTTTAAAGGTGACAGTGATGAAGAGCTGCAAAGCACAACCTTAAAAGCCTCCTCAGGATGCCAGCAAACACTCATTCCAGGAGAACGTAAAACAAAACGGGCCTTCTCATTTCCTTCTAAATCCCAGACCCTAGAGAAAAAAAAAAGTAAAGAATGAAACTATGTATTAGACTGCTAATACATTAAAATTTGTGCTTTAAAACAAAGGAAGCAATCAAAAGAAAAACAGTTTGTGCTTAACCACTTCAAGAAGAAAACAAACCGATAGGTAGAATGAAACGTGCAGATGCCTAATACCTGTGCATAAAAGTCAGTAAAAGCTGCCAGTGCTGAAGATAATGTATTCTGAAAATGATGAACAGGACACACACACTCTATATGAAAAGACAACATTCAAATAATTTGACAAGCTTAGTTGTCTAGGCGTGACATCTAGATGTACTTTCTCTCTTTATTCATAATTCAATATTGCAGCCTTTGTACTATGGCACAATTAACAGATAGCACCACAAAGTGGGAAGATCACTGTTGGTCTAGCTGATACAAACAATCTAGAATTAAGTACCAAGCAACTTAAATCATCCACGTTAACAAGGAAAAGATAAGATGATGCACTGAAGTATTTTGTTTAAATAGTACATGCATTTTTATTTCTTTCCTGGTAGGACAAGACTGAATAATAGAAATACAAGAAACTAAAAATGAAGCTAAGGCAAGAAAAGGATTTGTGGCAGACATACAGTAGCCTACCAAGGGTCTTGGCAAGCTTTCAACAAATAAATCATGCAAGTCAGTTTAGTCTTTTTCTTCAGAAGCACCTACAGTATGTATCAGGCAGAAATATATAATATTAAGAAAAATAAAAACAGACAGCAGTAATATGGATTGACAGGGAAGTGTATGTTGAAACAGCAAAACTAGGTTAGATGATGATTGGATTTTCTTTGGATACATTCCATATGAGCATCACTGAGCCATGAAGCTACCGGGTTTATAAAATGTAACAAAATCAAAACAGAGACTACTTTACCTCACAGCTACTGCTCAACTGCCTCTTTTCCTATTAAATCAGCATACAGTAGTGTAAATCAATTTCAAGCACAGGGCTGTACACCATTAAATGCGTTTTCACACGCAAATACACATATCTATCCTTCCTCACTAACACACCATCTAATTTTTAAGCACAGTGTCCTGATCAGTCTTCACAGTAAGATGAGTGGCTGTGCAGTATTATTGTTGATTCTAGAGGATTTTTGCTGACTTCCTCCAGACTTTTTCAGTTTATATCTCACCAGGGTGCTCAGAGCACTATATTTTAGAGATTACAAAAAAACTTACATAATACATCATAAGTCTAGACAAAATATATGGGAACAAAGTAAGTATGTTTAATGAATGATGTTATTTTCTTATGCCAAACCACAACAGATCAAATATTTGTTTTCTCTGTAGAAAATACAGTCTCTAATCTTGAAGGATCAGTGTCCTTACTAAAAAAAAAAAAAAAAAAAAAAGTGTCTAAAAAAAAATGAAATATCTACTTGATTAGGTAATTTAGAAACATACAATACTTTCTTCTATTGCCAGAAATTTTGCCTTGTAGATTTGTCCAAGTCAAATCAACACTTTGTGTGTGTATTTACTGTGCAGGGAGAAAATTATGATATAACAGAAGATGGTGAATCATTTTGGCCAAAGGAGAATGCCATCATGTTTCCTTCCCTGAAGTGATTGAGGTTATTAGGTGCTAAGACAGAAATTTATGCTTTCTACCTCTGTAACTTTGTTATTTATAAAATGCTAAACTAGTATCTCTTCTTGTCAGAATGTTGAAATTGTTAGTAACAAACACTAGAGAAAGAAAGGAGAAAAGGATAGAGGCCCCACACATATTTCCTTCTTTATTTATTGATAAAAAAAATATGATATCATTTAGTTTTGGAAAGAAACAGACAGTACACATCCAAATAGATCCTTGACTGAATGCATGAAGTCCATGTTGTTACGGAAAATTACAATTACAAATACATTTAATTAACACCTCAAAATATTTCCTAGTGACTAACACAAGTTACAAATGTGCAAAGATCAAAATGTTAGCCAAACTGAGTTTTTGGTTGCTAGGTAATAACCAAATCAGCTACAGATGCTATAAAAACCCTCCAGTTTTCTCCACATTCCTATCACATAAATCAATCTGTAAAGACTGAACCTCTTGGTTTACATTCAAACCCCATGAAACCTCACTAATATTACCTTGTTTTATACTAAAACAAACTACTGTCTACTTTTCCCCAAATATTTTTATTTTTTGTACCTCTGCATTACATCATCCTTGTATTGATCCTACTCCCTCCACTGAGTATTACTGAACAGACTTATTGGGTTTTTTGGGTTTGTTCGTTTTTTTTAATAGTTAAAAAAAAATCCAGAATATCTTAAAGAAGAAAAATCTGAATAAAGGCCAAAGGTGGAACAAAGGAAAGCCTCAAAAACTACCTATACATCTGCTCAGTAATTCATTTCTTTTTAAACAACTAAGAATTGATAAATTATATTCTGTAGCGTATGCAGTTTTAAACTAATACAAAATTAGAGATAGCTACACGTCATTCAAGAGAACTCTTGGAACACTGGTATATTTCTCTTATCACTTATATTATATGTTTAAACAGATGATAACTGCAGTTATCTCAAAGCATGGAGCTATTCAAACTACTTTGAAACGACACTATTTTATGTAGTATGATATTCAAGCTGCATATGTGTGGCAATTTTACCACAAAACAGACTTCTTTTTTTTAAGTTAGGAAGGCATTCATCAGAGCATCTAAAAACTTGCTTTGTGGCATTGAATATTACCCTTATTCTGTATTCTAATTTCCAAATACAGAATAATTCTAACTAGAGAGCAAAAACAAGTTCTAAGTGAATAAAAGTCATAATAAGGAATAGTATAAGTGCAAAAACATACTGTAACTTTAAGGCATTTCAAAAATCCCTAGAAGACGGAAGTTAAGAATAAGAAAAAACACCCGCCCAATTTCTTTCAACATAAGGTTTCCTACAATCTCAGTGAACAAGGAGGAACCATAGAATACCTAGTATCATTCAGTGACTTCCTGCCTCAAAGCTGCATCAGCTATCCTTGAACTCAATGATTACTTCCTGACCTACTCTTAAAAATGACCAACAAGAGGTTTTAATTTTTATTTTTTTTTTTTTTTAACAGCTATCTTAGATATCCTTTGCTGAAGTTTCTTTATATCTCCAGCAGACATATTCCACGTGTGAGCCAAGTCTTGTCACTACTGAACAGTCTAGAGAACAAGGAAGAGGGAAGATGCCTCTTCCAGAGATCACACAAAAATGGTAAAGAGAGCTAAGTCATTCCTCATTGTGTAGCAGGAATGAGAAGACCTCGGCAAAGGAAAATGGAAGTGCAGAAACTGGCTAACACTGTGGGGAATACAACCAACGATGGCCTTGCCTCAGGTCTCTTGTCAATTCTGTATGGAGGTGGTTACCGAAGATTGAAAGAAAATTCTGGGTAGGACATAAAAGAAGAGAAGGCTCAAGAGGAACCATAAAAATTCCCACTCGCTGTTCGTAAGACAAAGGTGTAATGGGTAGCTTCAAATAATTCATTTTGTCTTACTGATAAAGTTTCTATAAATGAAGTAATGCACTGCTCAACTAAGTGAATCTCTAGCAGAATTAGGTAGCGGAACAACCTACTTAGTAAATAGTGCCAAATATGCCACAAAAATTCATCTGCTTTGCTTAACACTAGTCTTCTAGGCAGAACTGTCCTAACCATCTCCTGACTCAGCATGCAAGGTCTTAGTAGGGCATTTCCTTCAATTATTTTTGATCTACGAAATGTGTAAATAGTTTATCAGAAAGTTGACTCAGGTTCATGGTTTTCTTTCAATGGCCAAAGGAACCATCAATGTTATTAAAGAAGTAGATATTTGAATCTTTCAGATCCAAATTCAGCATTACAATCTATGGTTTCTCTAGCTTCTTGTAATAGTTACTTGGTTATGCGAGCACTGATCAGTTTTTCCACTGGTAACTGTGGGATGGAATCCTGATTACGCCCTGCAGTGTTGTGAGAAGTGTGAGAGCTATGGGAACTGCACGTGCACCATCTCAGCCATCTTGGCCAACTGTTCTTCACTAATATGCATGCTCAGATTAAGAGAAACTAAAACACGCCAGTATTATTTCTGCAATACCCTTACAGTTACCTAAGGCAAAAGCAGAGAGACTAAGCACTACCTTTGCATTAATATAAAGCTTCAGTTGCATTTTTTCAACTAAAAAAATTAGCTGTTCTGAACTACGTTTACCGAGTTGAAAATGTAGACCACCTAAAACTAAATACTTCTGAGAGCTGACCATTACTGGAAATTCAACTATAATTTTGCCAGTGAGTTTCTAGAACATGAAGTAACTGCCAAACAAATCAAATGCAATGATTTATATTTAAAACAATTTATATGCTAGACTACATTCTAGAACTGTGTGACTCTTCACGTAAGTCATAACATGTCACACAGGAAATTGCTACCATTTCATAAAATTTCTCTGAATATTTTTAAGACTTTGTAACTAAAGGCTTATTCATCCATACTTAAGATCAGACTGAAATAACATTCCAAACATTTGATTTGGAAAGTGATTTCTTTTTCTTTTCTTTTTTTTATGCTGACTGGGTACAATAGTAGGAGACTGGTTAATACTTGCATAGTGATTGGTAAGTACAACCAAAATTGTTGGTTAATAGTTGGGTCAGGACTGTAAAGTATAACAGAAATCATGAGAGACTTCAAATAGGGAACATACAAGAATACATACAAAAAGCATGCAAAGCAAAAGACTAAAGTACTAAAAGTAATCCAAGACCTTCATTTATTTTCATCCATTATAATGCATGACTAGCTTGATAAATGTGATCAGCATACATCAAAAAAGTTTTGGTACATTTTGGTACGACATTTATAATATGAAGGGATACTGGGGAACTCTGCCACAACAAATACATTAAGATAGAATAACATGGAATAAAATACTCTCTATTTATTTTCTTGTAACCCATAACTGAGTTCACTAACAATAGGGAGATACAAATAACAATTTGGTGAAAGAATTAAGTGAGAATGGCAACTGACTGAAACAAGGTAAGATAGGTGCAACAAGCACTGAAAACATATTAAAAAAATAACATGACAAAAAACAAACAAAGAGCTACCACTGTTTTTCCTGACTACTGTCTAGTGAATTACCCATGCAATATAATTAAGACATAAGAGTACCACATAAACGCACTACAGGTCCAAACAAACAAACAAAAAAACCAACACATAAAGAACACCACAATAAGTTTTGTGATTCTATAGTTAATTTAGTTTACAGCAGTACCAAACCTTCCCCCAGGAATGTCTATATAGGAACTAAGTCTAACTTTCCAATCACAAAACATCCTGTTAGAAGGGACCCAAGTGGATCATCAAGTCCAACTCCAGGCTCCACACAGGACCACCCAAAATTCAAACCATATTTCTGAGAGCACTGTTTTTGAACTCCAGCAGGCATGGGGCTATGATCCTTTTCATGAAAAGTGACCATGAGAAATTGCCATGCTTTCATTATTAAAGTCCTGATACCAGCAGTAGATCTTTCTGTTCAGTGAGGAAGGAATACAAGGTAGTTACCAATTAGATTCAAGACCTACCTCTGCAGTCTGGCCCAGCAGCTTAACATTCATGTACATTGTCAGAATGCAGATCAGACTAGCCATTTTTAACAGGATGATATTTCTTGAATTATTTCATGTCAAATATTAGATAGTGTCAAGAACTCCCAACCAACAGCTAAGTGGTGTCAAGC
>JAOWBP010000001.1:49346581-49360386 GCA_028571105.1 Tragopan temminckii | reverse complement strand
GATATTTCTTGAATTATTTCATGTCAAATATTAGATAGTGTCAAGAACTCCCAACCAACAGCTAAGTGGTGTCAAGCGTTTTGTGTTTCCCAAACATATCCTGTGTACATTTTACAGGAGCTTTATTAAGTATCAGAAAAAAATGATTTCCACGTATGAATCTCTGCAGAACTATAACTGTGAAAATATTCAGAGTTCCTACAGATATATATTTTTTTAAATGGTGAACAGAGGGCTCTGCTCACCCAGTCCTTACTAGGTCCTTGCTATCCTTAAAGGGGGATGCAGGTGCTCCTACACTTAATGCAAATGTTCAGTGTATAGCAGTGTATAATGCCTTCAAATTTTAAGGCATTAAATTCCCTAAAGCTACCATAAAAGATTTATTTTCTTATTCCCTAAACAAGCTCTTATGACACTAAGAAATCAACGAGATTTAAAGGAAAATAATGAGACTACCAGGCACATGGCTTTCAGAAGAAACGTATAAAAAAAATGCAAAGATATTTATTTACACATATTTACTTACTTTAACTGTGCTCGATGTTAAAACATTTGACTTCTAAGTCAAATTTATAAATTTAATACTAAATTAATAATTTTACAATAGTTATTTTAGATATTTTCTCTACCAGTGGTATTCGAATTAAAATTCTGCAGTCACACTTCAAAAATTTTTTTTTTCTATTTTTAATGGAAGTGTAAAGCAATTATGAAATGTTTAAAAAAGTGAAAGAGAGGAAAACTATCCTGCAAATTCTTCAATGTTAGTTTACATTCAGTACAAGCAAATTTTGAAAATCACACTATTTTGCCAAAAATATACCTTAACCCTTGTGCACAGCTTCATACTTACTGGAATACAGCCATCCTTCGGACACAATCAAGAAGGTAACAAATAACATATAGAACTTGGGGTCTTAATTTTCCAAGCAACGTTGCACGTGTAATTTTTGCAGCTAAGCGAATTTTGATCTCTAATATAAATACAGTTGTGAGTATCCACAACATGGTGGGGGTTTATCAATCTTTCACAGTTGTCTTCTTTCAGAAAAGAAACATTTCCTAACGCTGTATTAGTTTTGAGATTTCCAGTGTAGAGAAATATGAGATGTTTAATATTTTTTTTTTAACCTTGAGTTTACAAACCGACCCCTCTTCTTTTGTCTGAGTGCACTTCTATTCACAACCAGGTACCATAGATGGCTACTGCAATTATTTGTATGCAATGGTATTTTCAGTACTCTTTCATAATCAGTTCTACTTGGCAGCTGGTCTTGTGTTACAAGATCAACAAAATGACATAAAAGAAGCAACAAGAATCCCTGAATCATGTGATATCAATGTAAAGGTAAAAACCCTGAATATAATACCACACCCTCTTTTCAAGAGGCATCTGACTTAAGCTATTCTCCAACAAGAAGGAAAAGAGATCAAACCCAGCTACAAGACATCATACTTGCAGTAGCTTGTGGCAAATGGTTTAAAACATGAAAACTCATATCCACTACAAACTGTTAAACTTACTGCTGAGTAAAAGCAAGGGAAAATCTAAATGAGTCCCTCTACATAATGTCCATACTGAAATGTAGTGCTAATTATTTCAAGACACAAGTCTTATTATTTCAAGTGGAACTCTGACAGAATAATGCTGAAATACTTGAAACTCCATGTTCTTGTGCTAATTGTTCTAGTACTTCATTCCAAAGGTATTAACAGATGATGTATCCTGAGAAAAATTTCAGGGTAGAAACTAAACACAGACAGAAAAACTATTTGTCTTCTTACATTACTGCTGAAGCAGATTACACAGTAAGTAAGGAATGATTTTGGTAAGTCTGAGGGAATGCATTTTCCATTAGTTTTGAAAGTGTAACCTTTAAATTCAATAAAAAAATGTCTTCATGCTCCACATGCATGAATGGAAAAAAATAAGAACTCAAGTATCCAGAAAAAAAACAAAAAATCTTACATACTTCCCATGGCTTTTGACCATAGACTTTATGGCTTACTGCATAACTGTCTTTCAAGGTTACCAAGCTCAACTCCTGACAGTATACATTAATTAAATCAGTCTATTTCCTTTTATACTTAGTATCAATTAGCCTATTCGTTTTAAAACAGTTCTCTGTCATACCACGAACACCGATCATTTCACAAAACAAACAAAGCATGCCATATTTTCAAATATCTCTTCGCTGAATAAACCCAACACTAGTTTAGACTCAGTGACGAAATGAAGAATAGAGAATAAATCAAAACAAGCTAAGAATATAAAGTCATACACATTTCTACTATTCATTCCTAATGATTTTCTTGGAAATATGGACAGAGGAGCTCTTAAAAATCCGCTCATTGGTCTGAGTACTATTTCTGAATTCTCTAGGGACATCTAAAACTCACAAGCCTTTTAGATTTTAAATTTGAGAACAGAGTAACTCAACTAAAGCTAATAGAGCATGATTTATACCAGCTGATGATTTGCCCTTTAGCAAATCTTGTACACAGAATAATCCTAGCAGCTATTCCCTTTTCTCTTAGCAGGTAGCAGATTGCTACAGACACAAGACCTTTCCTTCTTTTTCTTTTAAGTTCAACTAATAAATGGCCTTTTTTCCCCCCAAGTCTTAAACGGTTATTTCCATAGCAATCAATTTGGTGGTAACTTCACATAATCAGAGAAAAACTAAAATAGTTCCTTAATTGAGACAACTTTCATATTCTCACAGCTATATCAAGAAAAGTCAAAGATGATGATGCTTAAGCCTCTTCCACTACTGCAATGTCTTGTTAAGCCTGCACAGCTGCCAACCTACTCTCTTGAAATCCGAGCTGAATTGTATGGTTGTAGAATAGCAGCATTATAGATTCATGAGCACCACCAGAAATGCAGGACGAGGGATGTTTCAACAAGGAAAAACTCGTACTACAAAACCTTAACCAGTATTTTTCAGAGTATTTAACCAGGCTTCCCTTGTCTTTCATTATTTGCAATTGGAAATTAATGGCTTTGGAATAACTATAATCACTGTACTATAAGCTGCTTGTATCACTGTACTAATAGGACACTGCCTTTAGGTGACTTATTTGCAACTCCCAGTAAGGCTGATAGGTTTGTGTATGTGGACAAGTTCACAGGGGTATACTGGTTTTAAATTTGACTTAGCTGATGACAGAAAAGATGGATAGAGTCTGCACGGTTCAGTGCTGAACTACGCATGCCTTACGTCTTCTATTCAGACTTTTTTATTCCTGTCCCAACAGGTGAAATTGACAGCATGCATAATTACAGAATAACACACGTTGGAAGACACCCACATCGATCATGAAGCCCAATTACTGGCTCCACACAGGACAACCTCAAAATTAAACAGTACGCCTGAGAGTGGTGTCCTAATGTTCCTTGAACTCTGGCAGCTTGGTGCTGTGACCACCATCCTTGGAAGCCTGTTGTGGGACCACCATCTTCAGGTGAAGAACCTTCTCCCAGCTCCCAAAACCTGCCCCTCCCCTGACACAGCTCCATGCCATTCCCTCAGGTCCTGCCGCTGTCACCAGAGAGCAGGGGTCAGTGCTGCCCCTCTGCTCCCTATGAGGAGCTGCAGGCCACCATGAGGCTTCCCCTCTACCTCCCGTTCTCCAGGCTAAACAACCCAAGAGACCTCAGCTGCTTCTCATTTATCTTGCCCTCTAGATCTCTTTCCACCTATGAAGCGCTCCTCCGAATAGCCCTCCCTAATAGTTATATGACATTCTCATACTGTGGTGCCCAAAACTTCATCCAGTGCTCAAGGTGAGGCTGCACAGTGCAGAGCAAGCCCTTCCCTCGCTCAGCTGGCAGTGCTGGGCCTGGGGCACCCCAGGGTACGCTTGGACTTTTTGGCTGCCAGGAGATACTGTTGGCTCATGTTCAACTTGTTGTCAACCAGAAACCCCAGATTCATCTTCATGCGGCTGCTCTCCAGCCTCTCATCCCCATACCTAGGGTTTCCTTATCTCAGCTACTGAGTTCAGCACTTGCTCTTGTTAAATTGCCCGTGGTTGGTGATTGCCCAGCCCTCAATTCATCAACATCTCTCTGCAATGCTTCTACTACCACCGAGGGAGTCAACAGCTCCTTTCAATTTAGTATTATTTGCAAATATCACGTACACCAAGTCTTGCATTCAGATCACTTATGGTAACATTAAAGAGAATGAGTCCTAAAGTGGAGCCATGCAAAACCGGCCACTTATTGTAACCCACAAAATGTAACCCCATTTACCTTAACCCTTTGAGTTTAATCCCTCAGCCAATTGTTCATCAACTGCTTTACATTCTTGTGTAGTTGCATGCTGGAATTTTGTCCAGAAGGATACTGTGAGAAACAGCTGCCAAAGCTTTGCAGGAATCCAAAATGATTAGGGCAATTGGCTTCCCCTGGTAAGTTAGGTGGATAACTTTGTCACGAAATTAAGTGAGTTAAACAAAACTTTTCCCCTTCTGAACCCATGCTGGCTGTGATCAATGACTGCATTGTCTTTTAGGTGTTTTTCAATAACCCCCAAAATAATTTTCTCCATAATTCCAAGACAGAGCAGTTTTCTCCTCATTCATCTATTAAGCTCAAAATACTGCTCTGAAAACAAACAAGTAAAAAAGAAACCAAAATACAAAAATCAAACAAAAACCCCCATAATGCAGTTAACAAGACTAATTTCCTCCTTCAAAATGAAGGCTCAATAAAAATTAAATGAGTGTAAAAAGCATGTAATAAAAAAATTAAGCAAGCATGTAAAATACACACATAAAAAGCCAATGTTACTATTTCAGTAGCATTGATGTCTTGAACAAAATACGCACCTGCAGGTGTGATCATCACTTACACTTGCAACTTCTTGACCTTCTTTTGGAGCAAACACCAGGTCATTAACATAATCTGAGTGGCCATCAAATGTCTGTCAAACAGAAAACATAAATATATCTTTACTTTAGACCTGACGGTTTCATTTATCAAACATGCATTAAACAGACACACAATTCCAACAGGAAAATGTGTGAGTGTAAAATAAAGATATCACTGTACATGGAAGGGAAAAAAATACTCATTAGCAGAACTGGAGATCTTTAAAAGCTCTAACTTGTGTACAATCACGCTGTAGGTGGACAGACGTCTACTACTTAATCCTTTAAGTTATTACAAAGGTCAGCTTGATGCTCTTGCTTGACAGAGGTAAGTGAACTGCAATGGAACTGTTTTATTCTCTTTCAACCACTGAATTATGAAGGTAGAAGATAGTCTCAGGTAGAAAGAGGAAAATAAGCAAGAAGTAAACTCTACTTGTAGATAACTCATCTCTGAATAAGAGTTCTTAATACGAAGTAACGAGAGGTTTCTTTATCCTGAGGGAGCAATAAACCAATCATTTGTTCAGTATATTCCATTTCCCAAGCAGTTAGCACAAAAAGAGCAGATGGCAAAGGATCAAAGGACGAAAGGTAAAGGAATAAAAACATGAAAAAGTCTCAATAAAAGAACACGTAACAGAGAATAAAGCATGCTGAAGGTTTTAAGAAAACCAAAAATGAGGAACAGCACATGAAAAATAAGCAAGTCACATAACACTGTAGTAATTAATCACAATTTCTTTTAAACATTTGAGAGGAACAGACATAGTGCCTGGTGCTCTCTGCTTTCTACTCTTGCGCTAAAAAAATAAGGAAAACCGGGTATAGTGCAGTCTTACTGTAAAACTAATAGATCAGCCATTCTCAAATAATAGGATATGAGCATCCATGGTGTGAATGTAAAGGTAAACTGTCACTCAAAACCAAACATCTATAGTTGTATCAAAAAAAACAAAGCCATTTCAAAGGGAACTATTGCATGTAACTGTTCTCAGATGAAATTCTTAACCACGACATATTTATTTCAAAGTACCAAGAATTGTTTATCTTTAATGAAAACCAACATAGCAATATAGCTTCTCTGAATGAAAAGCAGAATGCCAGTTTTTAGTAAAAGTTGGTAATTTTTTTTTTTTTTAAATATACTTCAAAGGGGGTTTTCACTTTCCAGTGTTTTCCCATCATACCAAGATGCCTTTTCCTTCTCCATTTTATTTATCATTTTGTATTTATCTACAGACATCAGAAATCTTTTAAGTTTTACAGTATTTTTAAAATCTATATTAAAGAACACACATACAGCAGTAAGCATGCAAAACTCATCACACCTTAGTCAAAATTTGAAGTACTTTCAAATTCATTCACATGGTTGCTCGGTATGAATAATTCATCTGTGGTCTCACTAAAAAAAACCCTGTAGCTAATAAAGATCAGTTTGGTCAGCCTGAGGACTTTTATATCTTTTTCTCATTACGGTCTCGCTTACATTTGAGGTCAGGCTGTTTCATCCTCTTCACTCCCATGGAGTACGTCACTAGGCATGGCTGCTTTTGTTTTACCCAGAAAAGTATCATAAAAAAAAAAGACAAATACCCACTACATAATGGCATGTCATGAAGAGGTTCCAAAGAAAAACAAAGTCAAATGAAAACAATCACCTCTGCAGTTTTCTAAAGGGAGAAAATACAGTCTCTTATATGTGTTTGTTCTTCAGAATGAGCTACACAACTGATCAATAAAAAAAGAAAATTAATACGTCTGTAAACCATGCATAATAACTAAGCTCCCCGTCTAAAAAGTTATGAATGCCTCATCCGTTTTCAGCAGTCAACTTTTTTTTTTTCCCCCCAATAGGCCATAATTTTAATAAAACCTTGTGGATTTTGTAAGAATACATCCTTAGATGATGCTAAACTATTTAGACAGATATGCAAGTCTTCTAAAAATTTCAGCATTCCAAATTCAAATATTCCTACCTCGTTTTACATCCACAGTTCTGATGAAATATGCTTTTTATTAAACAAAATTTGAAGCAGAAGGAAGCCACAATTCATTTCCAAATGAAAACCTCAGAACAAGAAAAGATTTCACAAAGATCCATCAGTCGTATTTTACCTTTTGTTTGTTGTTCTGGGACTGACCCAACCCATAAATTTTGGATTAGTAGTGTTGACAAAGTAATGGAAAACTCACTATGCTTGAAGTTCTTTGTTGATAATTACATCAAGACAGTTTTTCCACTGGGCAAAAAGAGTAATATTACCCTGTCTACCCCTCCAGAAGCAACACATACAAATTATTTACTATAGACAACAAAATGTTCAGAGTTTACATCTTGACTGCAAGATGTATAATTCCTTCAGCTTTTGTGCACATTCTGTACCTCTCTTGAAAATCTCTCGTGTAAAGTGTGCATCGTACAACAGATCAAAGTCTTGCATGTGTTCATAAAGCACTCAACCTCAGGCTTATGAAATAGCTTTTCTGAAGTTCCAATTTGCTAATACTAACAAATAATTGAATCAAACTATTAAGAATTAGCACAGCTCACAAAATATTTGTGAACATCTGAAATTTGAGAATACCGTACATAGGGATTTAGGTGTTACTTCTTAAAGTGAAGTATATAGTTCAGTGGCCATCCAGGTTAAACAAATTAAGATGATTATCCAGAGAAAGTATTTTCCCCACTTTTTAATCAATCAAACAAACAAACAAAAAAAACCAGAACATACTCTCATTTTTACCAATATAAACACACCACAATGAATTTTTCTTTTCCACTAATGAGATCCTAACTGTTCAGGTAAGAATCTACACTTTTAGCTGTTTGCTAATTCCTTTAAACATTAGATCAGGCCTGACTCAGTAACAACACAGATTTTTACTTCTTCAGCCTTAGACTAAAAGCTTCACTAAGGAAGTACTAAGTTCAAGTGATGAAATTGTCATAAACAGAACTAATAGCTTTATTGCTAAATTCTAGTCAACAGAATTTGTTTGTATTGCGTAAGCCCCAAAAGGTCTCAAGTATTATGTTGTGTCAAAATAATAATAATAAAAAAAATATATCAAACTTTATGATCCCTCTGTCTGCATGGGACACTGGAGTAGCTTATTTATATCAACTGGAGTTCAGTTAAATTACTATGACTGTTTTCTTTTGGGTAAAAATAAGCCCTAAAATTCTAGAATTTATAGGTGAGGTCTTCTGGTCTTTATATTATATTTTCATACCAAACTCCTGCTGTATTAATACATTCTCTGTGTTCTTGACACTCACTATGCCATAAAAAATATTCTGATGTGTGAGGGAATGGACACACTTTTGCAGTAAAAACTTGTAACTGCAAGTTGTGCAGTTTGTATTAGAAAGAAGTGCTAAGGATGAGAGAGTCTGAAATAATCTTCTTGTATAAAAAATAATTGTTGCCTTAATAGAAACGTAAGCGTGGCACTTTGATTTATTAGTAGGCACCTAGTCAAAGCTACTGTGTAACAGATTCCCCTAAATCAGAAGAGCATGTTTTAAAGTTTCATTTGTGTTGGTCAGCCACCAGAAAAAAAGTCTTGTCAGAATTAGGAAAACTGTAACCCATCACAGAAATTCTATTCTGAAAAAAACCACCCAGCATTCATCAGACTGTGCTACTGAGTTGCACTCTTTGCTTCTCTGGTTTTAATATTGATCGTAAGCTAGAAAATAATTGTGTCAAGCATATTCAAAATAATTATTTTAGAAGTGCGCTGTTTATAATCTCATTCTAATCAGTAATGAATAGCTTAATAGAATTCTTCTTTAGAATAAACTTGCTTCTTTGAACTTGTAGTTTAGAAGCTTAAACTAATGAATTACCAAAGTTGTGTTTACATGAAGATACATTACCTATTATTTCTCTGGAAGCAATGTGTTCCTACTCAGCAAAACAGCATATCCCACTAAGAATTCCTAGTGTTGGCTTGGATTAGACTGTTGCAAACTGAAAGCTAGTAGAGTCATGAAGTCTGGTCTAGAAGGTCCTTTTGCTAAAGATCAGATAATGCACAATGGCTGAGCTGAATGACATTCAACATTCAGAGCAGCCCTGCAGAGAAGGACTCAGAGGTTCTGGTGAATGAAAAGCTGGACATGAGCCTGTAGTGTATTTGCACCCTGAAAGGCCAGAACTGTATCCTCATTTGCATCAAAAGAGGGGTGGCCAGCAGGGCAAGTGAGGTGGTTGTCTCCCTTTACTCTGTCCTCATGAGGCCCCACATGGTGTCTCCAGCATGCGAAAGCTGTTGGAGAGTGTCCAGAGAAGGGCCACAAAGATGATAGGGTGGAGCACTGCTTCTACCAAGAAAGGCTGCAGGAGTTGGATTTGTTTAGCGTGAAGTTTAGGTTCCAGGAAGCTCTCATTGCAGCCCTCCAGTACTTAAGGGGAATTTATAAACAAGATGCAGAATGACTCTTTACACACTCTGATAGTGATAGGACAAGGGACAACGGCTTTAAACTAAAAGAGGGAAGATTTAGGGTAGATGATAAGGTGAAATTCTTTACTCACGTTTCAAGTGCAAAATTTTAAAGTAGACATCCAAGTGATGTAGGAGTCACTCAGTCATCTATGTCTATAGATGCCTTACGAATCAGAGAAATCTCAGTATCTAGATCTGACATCTCTTACAAAACTGATTTAAGAACAGGAAGTGAAAATATATTTGAAGTAGACATTTCCTTTATTTTAGTTAAAGCAAACAATGGTCCACATGCATGTTTTGTGAGGTGTCTGCAGTTATGTACTTAATTCAGTATTCTTAAAGTTTTCTACTGTATTAAATAGTATCATTACAGCTTTCCAGATCCCAATAAAAGAGAGAGATCAGTAAAGTCACTTTCCATAATAGAGGAGTCCAATAACCAAAACAATGTAATACTTTACAGGTCTCTAGAAAAGGAACCTTTTCTAACATAGTACTTGAAATTCACCTGTACAATATTCTGACCACAAGTATATTTTGGACTAGGCATAAGCCCCTTAAAGATGATGGATCTGCCACAGTTTAGTGCTCTACTTCACACAGGACATTAAACAAAGCGAGGCAGAAGGATAATTAAAGCTTAGGCTCCACTAGAGAATAAAGAAATATTTAAAATGAACTGTGTTGCCCTTACCTTATATTCATTCTTGTCCTGCAGGTCTGAAGTAAACAGTCTTAACTTCCTATCAGAAGCCGCTGTACAAAACCTACACCCAACAGACAAAATAAAAGCCCTTAGGTCAATCAACACCCCAATAGTTGACTTCAAACAAACGTTTCATCCAGTTTAAACCTGTAAAACAACATGCAAAAGGAAATTTGGAGAGATATAATTGGAACTTACCTGTAAAAAAATAGCATATCAAGTACAAAAAATATTTTTTATTGCAAAGAAATGCAAAATATTTTACAAATCTAAATCTGAATCAACTGTGAATTACCTGAAATCTCTCTTATAATTTCCTCCAAGCTAAGTTGCAATGTCAGTTAAGGGGCCAATGGTAAAAGAAAAAAGAAAACTTATTACCAGTGTTTTAAATATTTAAACATTAAATTATTAACCATTTTCCAACTTATTTTAAACAAAAGACTGTAAAAACATACAGCACCAGGCAATATCATAGTTTCAAAGAGACTTACAAGCTACTGAGAACTTTTTAGTTCTTGTTAAGCATGTATTTAATCAGCCATCTTCCTAGACTTATGGCATGCCAACTCTTACAAACAGCATCTGACTTATGCCTAAACACAGTTTCATAGAGAATACTACACGTAATTTTATAATGTAGACCACCATAATAGTCTCATTCTTACAAGGTATTCTTAAAATTCTTTCTTCAAAGACATACAACAAAAGGACAAACTACATTTTAGGTCCATTAGGTTGATGAATAAGGAAAAAATTGTACTATTTACCAATGATCCACTGCAGAGAGAGAAGGGCAAGTTGCTTAGGAAAGGAGCTCCTGAAGCAGAACAAATCGAGAATAAGTAAGAATGAAACTACTGTTCTAATGATGTTCAGAGACTTTACTAGCAATTGCTTCAGAGTTAGATTTCACTTATACACTTTTAACTTAGTTCAATATTAAAGACTTAGGGAAAACAGATAAGTGACAAAGATTTGCTGTACTCAATTATTCTACATACCTTATCTGGGGAGGTAAAGCATCAAGTCTAGTTTCTGGACTCCATGCTATGGCATCAACTCGGATTCCATGATGAAATGTTCTTAGCGTCTTATACTGAATGCCCTCCACTTCTGCATCCTCTTCCTGTGGAAATACAACAGTTAGCTAATCCAGAATATCATCTTCAAACTTCAAACAATTTGGATTTATATGAAACAGAAAGGCTTTCAAAGTTTGATATACCTGCTGCAATAAGGAATTTATCAGAAATACATGAAAAATCCATGAAGTGATTGCAGTCTCAAGTCAGAGTCCAATACTGAGCACAAAAATCAGAGATTTGTGCTACAAATATGAAGTTACTGCTTAAGTTCCCAGATAATATCACTCACAAATGTTGGCGACTGTTAAAACTAGGATATCTTCCAGAAGAGCACTCCTGCTTTCATCGCAGTCAATTTAGAAAGCATACCAGCAGAACAGTATTTTATACTGATTTGTATTTCTTGGGAAATATCCCAGATCCATTAATATAGTAATTAATGAATCTAGTAAACAAGTACAGTGCTTCCTGGTTTTTAAAAAAAAAAAAAAAAAAAAAAAAAAGAAAAAAAAGGAAAAGACGACAGGAAAACAACTTTAGTCAGCTTTGGACTTTACCAGCAGAAATACTGGCAGAGTTTCAGGAAGAAATTAATAAAACCAACTAACAAAATAAAACAAACAAACAAACACAAACCAACCTGAAATCTGCATGTTCCAACAACCACGTAATTGTTGCCACCATATGCAATGAGGGAGCATGCATCTCCACTATCAAATGGATTGAATTTTATCACATGCACATAATCTTCGCAGTCCACAGTGTAAGCAGCATTTCTAAGAGAATCTTGCTTCATTTTCAGGGAACTATATCAAGGTATCACAGAAGTGATGTCTTTTCTGAAATGAAGATCTACATTCCTGTACAGAAATATTAAAGAACATGCATTTCACACTCACATAAGAAAAAAGGTGTTTGTGGCACAATAAATCAAAATTTCCTATAGTGCTGTATTAATGGACACAAAAGGTCAAATTAAGCTCACTATTTATAGATTTAGCACATAATTCCAACTATCAAGGAATTAACTAAACTAATTAACCTAAATAACTAGCATACATTCAAAACTGCTTCTAGAAACTCAATAACTACAGATTTTGTGCTACTGCTGGCAACCTAAAACCAAGATTAACTGTACACACCAGAAAAGCCACATTCAGAATGCTTAAGTTTTCAACGAAATGACAAAAAATGATGTACTGTTACCTTCAAATTCTCTTCTCTGTTGTACCACTTTTAAAGGACAGTGAGTATCTAATTAAAAGCAGAATTAAGGCTGAAAAACTGCAAATGAGAACGCTGTCCTGTAGAATACTTAAACATGGTTTCCTGACTGAAATCAAACCATCTGCATACAGAGCAGAGCCCCCTGTGCCCTTGTATTTGAACAAAAGTAGTTAGCTTTCATCTGGAGCTAAAGCATACCTCAGAATTAGTGCTTTGCTGTATTCAAGCGCTTTTCAAGACAATCAGGCTCCTGTGCTGGCACCAAAGCAGCTTAGATACACAACTCATTCTGGAAACATCCCCCTTAATCCCAGTACAGATTTTATATTTATAAAATTTATGTCTTTTGGAAAACACTTTTTTTTTTTTTTTCCTGCATGCAACATGGAAAAACAGCTTTAAATTTCTCGATGTATTTTGCTGTGTTAATGACCTGACGGTCTCAGAATCCAAGTCAGAACATTTTGCTTGGGTGCTACCAAGGTTTGATGTGGACATCACAGAGGCACAGAGTGGCTCCCCATATCTGCAATGTTTGTTTATTAATTAGCATGATATGCTACCCATTACTATACATACTTCAGCCACAGAATCACAGAATGTCAGGAATTGGAAAGGATCCCAAAACATAATCTAGTCTAATCCTCCTGCCTGAGCAGGAACACCGAGATTAGGTCAACTTGCAGAGATATGCTCCCAAGGCCAAACACAACTTTTAACCCGATCTGTAATAGCCTTCCTTAAAGCCTTCCGAACAACATAAAATAACAGAATGGTGTCAGTTGGAAGGGGCGTTTAAAGGCCATCTAGTTGAACTCTCCTGCAACGAGCAGGGACACCCACAGCTACAGCAGGGTGCTCAGAGCCCCTCCTGACCTGGAGCATCTCCATGGATGGGGCATCCACCGCTTCTCTGGGCAACCTGTGCCACTGCCTCACTGCTCTCGCTGTAAAAAACTTCTTCCCTTCCCTCCAACCTAGGTCTCCCCTCTTTTAGTCTGAAACCATTTCGCCTTGTCCTGTCACAACAGACCCTGCTAATGAGTCTGTCTCCTTTTCCTACAGCCCCTTCTAGATAGACAGAGACCACTGCCAGGTCTCCCCAGAGCCTCGTATTCTCCAGCACAGCTCCAGCTCCCTCAGCCTCAGTGAAAACCAACTTTAGCTTAACTAAAAAAAAAAAAAAAAACCAACAAAAAAACAACCAAAACTGCTAAAAAATACTGGTAGCTGCATTCTTTAAGGAATCCACCCCCCCTAACACACACACAGAGTTTTTAGTTTTTCCCTTCAGGGCTTAGCATGGCTCCCTGAGAACGTGTGGCCCCACAACTCTACAGACTCTCAGGAGACGGCCCAACCTCCTTTCCACGACCCGCTCATCCCCAAGGCCGGTCCGAGCATTGCGCTTCTCCCCCCCTCCCCCGCTCCCGCAG
>JAOWBP010000001.1:49332911-49346481 GCA_028571105.1 Tragopan temminckii | reverse complement strand
CACAAGAGACGCATGCATAGAATGTAGCTCAGGTGCTAATTTATTACTACGCAACAAGTGCTTATATACCGTAACATGTGACCGCCCCCATGAACTCGTGACCCGTTAAGGACCACCCAGAACCACCCACACCGAGTACCACCCACAAACTGTTTCGTTACAAGATTTTTCACTTGCTTGCATTTGAAATGAGAGAATATTCTGTGTTTAGATTTTTACAAAAATACAGGCCACTTGTGATATTTTCACTTGAGGAAATTGAATAAAAGTTACTGTTGACGTGCTAAAGAGTAAGAGTAAGGGGGCTGAATAATTCAAGAGATTGACAGTGGAAGATCAGTTTTCTGCTGATTCATTTCCCAAGACCTTGTGACTGGCCACTGAAGCGTAGGAGACAAAGCCGTAGCAGTCAGAGTTCGTATCAGCTGCCATGAAACCTCACCGCTAGTATGGCCACAAAAATGCATATTCAACTTTCAACACTAGCAAAGTAAAGGGAAAAAGGAGGTATAAGAATCTCCTAAGAAAAACACAAGCCAGTTCCTGCTTTGTGAAAACAGTAATCATCAATAATCAACTGCTGAATAGCACTTAAAATTATCTGTGCTTTTTCTGTGTTTGACTTTGACCCGTTGGCTTTGGACAAGGTTAGCCTACCCCTCTGAGCTACTCTTTCTCCTTTTTCTTTCATTTTCTCTATGTAGACTATTTGGAGAAAAGAGAGTTTCCTGCTGCTTCTACATGCTCAGCATAATGTAGCTATCATCTTCTCAAGGCTCACTGGCTCCTATCACGGTACAAATAAACAGCTAACCACTGTGTTGATTCTCTTTCCAGGAGTTGTCTGTTCCCAGCGTCCATGACATAGGAGCTTTGGTGGCATTTGGCTGTGGTGTTGTATACATAACACTTCAATCTATAATCTCTTACAAGTCCTGCCCACAATGGAACACTTATTTTGTGTGTCACATAAGGATGCTCATATCTGTAATATCATGCATTTCTTTCATTCCCAGTATCCTTTATAGTGTATCCCATTGCTTTCCCTTTATGCCTTCATGATCTTTCTTTGAAGTTACACCATTGCCAATACAGGATGAAAATGAGGTTACAGTCTTTGCTTAGGACTCTCAAATATTTCCTCTATAATAACGCAGATAGCTTGTCAGAACACTATTAATAGCATAAAGTTTAGCTTCAGGGTCATTTTAAAAAGATGGTACCAATGCCCTGATGCTCTTCATGGGATTACCCAATAATTCAGATAGGAAGGAACATCAGGAAGTCAGCTAAGTCAGCTTCCCCACCCCCTTCATTTATAGAGGGTTGCAGAAGACCTGCAAAAGTAGGGCACCACTTCTACAGAAAATCTAATTTGAAGACACTCTAAATTCTGTAGGCATACGTAAGACTTCCTTCAAGCCTAAGCAGATGCTTTAGTTCATGTTTGCTGGTATTTGGCTTAACTACATGCCTCCTAAAGACACACAATGCAGTTACTGGATGTTGCCACAGGTCTCTGAAATTAGAGTCATTCCATTGGTTTTATCAGATTTTAAGTGATCTTCCAGTGTTAAAACTGGTTGAGCAGATTATCATGTCATCCAGCTACAGTCTGCTTTTGTTTTCAGCAGCTGTGAAGTGTTTTAAAAGAGGGAGCCAATCCTGAGAGAAAATTATACAAATGTATCAAGGTCCTTATTGTGGACCTATGGAAAATGAGCTCATTTCCCTTCCAGCATTGCCAGGCTCTGTTGCCATAGTCTTCAGTCATCAATTTGAGCTATGCTTTGGAATGTCTCCCCATACTCTTAGTACTTTGGAAGAACTCCACGAGACCTTCATTTGTTTAGAAATATGTTTTGATTGCTAGCATTCATTCCCTTTTAATAACACACTTTATTTACTGTCTTAAAATTTTGATGTGATATTCCGGTTGCTCAGGATCTCTTGTATTAGAGAACGGGAAAATAGAAGGGGGAAATGGAATCTATTTTTATAAGCAGACATTCTTGCTATCACTCATTAACTTTTATAGTTTCCTTTACGCTGTTTTTTCCCCAGTGATTGTGTTTGCTTCAAGAATTTCCATGACAAAAATTGATTGGACTCCAAGTGAAAAGGTAAAATTCCATTAGGAAGCCAACTTACTCAGTTTCATACTATTTGCAGAATTCTGTTATACTTGTCTAAAAGTGTATAGCATTACACACCCCTCAGAGATTTTGAAGAGTACATTCTCACGAACAGAAGGTCACTGTTCTTTGATTTTTGTTAGTTTACTGTTATTTCTTCATTAGCAAATTGTGGCTAGTTAAAATCACAGATGGGTAAAACTGAAGACAGTTAGACTTTCGTTTTAACTAAGCACTAGAGACTTACCAGTAGAACAAAGCGTAAAAAACAAATGTTCTGGTAATGACTTGTTCATCTTCCTTCTATGGTCACAGTTCTTGAAAATGAATCTCATACATGGAACAAAGGTGAACCAATTTGATTCTGACATTTTCAAGTTTTTTTTTTTTTTTGCTGCATTTCTTTTCTCAGTTTTTGCTATCATTCCGTATTAGTTAATCTTTACCAGCATGGTAAACAATGGGGGGTTGAGGTAAGACATACTCAAGTAAGTATCAGGTATTTGAATGGTTTTTGGTGTTATCAGAATGATTATTATGAAGGGCAAGTTTTATTTTTGGACAAACTTTCCCACATGGAGATATTCCAAAATCAAGTTAAATAATACAGGGAGTTTATCCAGCTTTAAGTGTTTAATAAAAGCAAATTTGTTAAATACATTTCAACAGTAAACATTTGGCAAATGTATTTCAAAAGTTAGATAATCTTAATAATAACTTCCTGAGGTTTGTTTTGTTGTTTTTATTTTTTTTAATTGAAATGAAAAAATGTTTTTAATGAAAGATGGCATATTCATTGATTGCACATGAAGAAACACTTCTCATTCTGTTTGTGTCATATTACATAAGGAGCAGTCATATGACTGTTGCCATCCATTTTAAAACATTGTGAGAATGTCCTGTAAGGGATAGTACTACTGAACTCAGCGACTCTGAGTAAAAGCTTTGAATATGGGCACTTTGATATTCTTTACATATGAACATATATTTTTCATGTGAAAATTATGTGTTGATCTTGTGCTAACTATAATTTTTTTTATATATTTATACATTCTAGATACATTATACATTTCCATAGCTATGCACAAGACATATTATAGATACATTATACATTTCCATAGCTATGCACAAGACATATTGCTTAATGGGATGTATACTGATAAATATACTTAATATTTGCTACAAATGAAATCTGTATTAACTTTTATACAGTAAGTCATTAGGATGATGAATTGTAAGTCTTAGAATATTTGTTGAATTCACGATTAACAATATCTATCTTTATAAAGACTTTAACTAACTACACGTGATTTTACATATGGAATCAGATTGCATTTCCCTTTGAAATAAAATAGCATAAAATTTGGTGACATTGCTAGCTATTCATAAAACAAGCACAATGGATTCTTTCATGGAAAAGAAACACACTTAAATTTACTGAGTATAAGTTGCTTAAAAGATTGTTAGGTTTGTTATTGCTTTTATTTTTTCTTTTACGTTACAGTGATATAGGCTGAATGTATTTGAATGTATCTTTATGTATTTGAATAGTACTGTTCTGTTTAATTATTGTAAAGTTGGAGCTCCTAAACAAGAGTCCAGGATCGTATTATATAAGCTTGGAACACATCTCTCCAAGTGATTTATCATTTGAAGCACATGGATTCCTTTCTCAACTCATACACTGTCTTTTAGGGATTACCCTTTTCAAAGCCTCAGAGCACTAAGCTTCTGACAGACTCGTTGTGAACTCCCAGCACAATACTACTTGGTGGCACTGTAAGACTATCTAATCTGTGGCCTGGAATAAAACCTTTTCAATGTTCATCATCAGAATTTACAGATTTAGAAGATGTCTTATATGAAAAAAAAAAAAAAAAAAAAGTGTTTTCATGCTGCAGACAAAACGTAGGAATAGAAAGGTGGTTGTAACTGATCAGGATTTGTTTACACATTCTTTATGACATTTCATATTATTGTGAATCTCCTTTTCATATGCAAAACAATAAGAAAAGTTTAATGGCAAAATTTAAGCAGTCCCTGTTACTTCAAAATATTCTGTATTTCTACCATGTAAATCAATGAGAATTTCTATTCTCAAGCTTGTTTTTGTAATATCCCACAGTTATTTTTTTAGCTGTTTTTTTCTGAAAATTTATTCTGTTCCTTATTCCATCAGGATTATACTTACCATTTCATGAGTGCAATCTGTGAATGGACAGTGGCCTTTGGTTTTGTCTTCTTCTTCTTAACATTCATTAAAGATTTTCAGGTTGGTATCTGAATCTTTTAGCAGTGACTGAAAATTATGAATTGAGTAACAAATGCAATAGAAAATTAGTACTCTTTATCTGAGCTAGAAATACCAAAGCTATACACAAACAAATTTTCTCAGAGAAGCCATTTCTGCCTGCCTCGTGAATATATTTTCCTCTGTTTTTTAAAACAACAAATAGTGTTATAAATCAGTTTAATAGGTGTTTAGTCTTGAAAGTGTCTCAATAAATGTGTATCTGTATTTAATAATGGCTTTGTAGAAAGAGACCCTTAAAAGAGAGTATAATACCAAAACAAATGCTGCAACTCAAACTGCATTTCTTTCTAACTGAGGTATTTTATATAATAATGCACTTTATTTCAAATGTAGCCGTTTCATTTCTTTCCATTAATTACATATTTTGATACCTGTTCCCTCGTAATGTGAAGAATATCAAGTACGTTTTGAATAGCGCTAACATGAAAACATTTTGTTTTGGGTAGCTGGAGTGATTTCAGTTTCTGGTGATTCATCAAACATGACTATAGGAAGAGAAAATATTAGATGAGTTAAAAAGAAAACACTTTTATGCGACTTGAGTTTAGTTTCTTCAGCTTACTCTTCCCACATTTCGTTGCTTACCCACCATGTTTTAGCTGCAGTTTCATGGGTTTTTGATTCAGTGCAGGGATATAAAGTGCTAAAAATATTAACATGTGAGGCTTAAATCCAGCAGAAGAACTTCTAAAAAAACCATCAAAAAACACTGCTTGTGGTAAGTGCCTATTGAAAATGCCACTGTACATGTTAGGAAGATCATTGTTCCCTTGTCCATCTCAGAACTCTGGATATTTGATTTTCCCATAACCTCGCTGCATCATTTAAAGATAGAAAAGACAGAAAAATGCTGTTTTGCATCATAACTAAGAACTGAATCACTGTGGTCATTGTATCTCATATGTAGGTCTTTCACAAATACCATTTTCTCACACAACTCCCAGAAAGTTAAAAACTATAGATCCAAATACTTGCATAACTGTAGAACTACTTGGGATCACATATGTGAGCCAACTGGTGCTGCTATAAATTGCTGGAAACTGTAACCAGAACTTTTGGAGTTGGGGAGGTAAGGAAAATAGTGGGAGCTCTCTAAGTCGTAAAACTGAAACTTGACATGAGATCACATAAAGTTTTGTAATTAGCATAACTTGCTTTTTCACTTACATGCTTGCTAAGCATGGGAATAGTCAACACATATGTGGTTTATCCATGTATAATCAGTACACGACTTTCATGAGCATATGCAAAAATCAATTTTCGGCTAAGGATGAGAGTGGTGAGGAGCTGGAACAGGCTGCCCAGAGAGGTTGTGAATGCCCCGTCCCTGGAGGTGTTCAAGGCCAGGTTGAATGGGGCCCTGGGCAGCCTGGACTGGTATTAAACATGGTGGCCCTGCCTGCAACGGGGTGTTGGAGCTTCCTGATTCTTGAGGCCCCTTCTGCGATTCTGTGACTAAAAATACTGAATAGACAATGGCTGTAGGGTTTTCCCATATTAAAATGAAGGCTAGCTTATGCTGAAATGAATGTACTGAAAGAAATGTAATTGATCAAAATTGCAGAATTAATTATATTAAAGGCCTGTAATTGCCTTCCAAAACTGACACAAAATATTCAAGTACCATCATCAAATTTACCACTTGTCTTCCCTTGTATTTACTGCCAGTCCACCACGGTATGATGTTTACATTTCTGACAGCACTGATTTTAACACTGAAGTCATACCTTGGAGATATACATTTGCAGTCAATACCGTAGTGTTCAGAGAATAACTTATTCAGTGGCTCTCCTTCAAATCACAGGACTGATAGTTAAACTAAAAGTTTAACTATATATAACATTATGATCTCAATAAATAAAAGAAAGCAATAGAATTAAACTAAATAAAATGTATATATTTTAATTTACAGGCTATAAAATAGCATGGCATACAGTGTCAACGTTTGGCAAAGATTTTTTTTTTATTGCATTCTCTTTTTTTGTCTTAATCAGTGTCACAGAAAGACAAACTATTAACCCAGGAAACGAAACACCAGACTATAAGAAAAATAATCCTTCTTTATTTTTAAATATTTCTCACAGTACATATTACATTAAAATATGTTTTTTGTTGTTATAATTACTTGTATTCCTTGTATATCACAGAACTGTAAAATTAATTTATCTTAAGCTGATCTTTTTTTATTTTTCTTTTAGAGAGTTACTTTAAGGATATCAACAGAAATACATGAAGACTCCTGATAGCAGAGAACGCTGCATTTTGTGTTGATGAATATTTTATGTTTCTTTTTATTATGGAAAACATTGCAGAGGAGCAGGGATTTTAAGTTCTATGAAGAACCCACACTATTAATTCTGCAACATCTTTAAAAGCATCCACCAAAACATTTTAAATACTAGCAGCAATATTCCTGCTCCCTTTTTGCATTATTTTGTAATTTTTATACTGTTTTTTATATTCAGAATACTGCAATAGAAGCAATCTATAGAAACATTTAAAAGATGTGGACCTCCTCAGCTCTTCCCTTCTTGGCAGAGCTGTAATTTTTTCCATTTGTTATAGTCTGATAAGTTGCATTGGTTTTAAACCTGAGAAAATACAACCTGGAAATAGTTTGAAAAGTTTAAAGACAATGGACAACACTAAATCTGAACTCCTACTCTTAAGTTGCAAGGACTGTGGAGGAAGCAAAAGCTGGCATCTTTGTTTCAAGATTTGATATTTGCAGTCAGTTGATTGGAACACTATACTACAAGTTTTTGATGGTGGACGCAAATCGTAGAAGTTTAAACTATATTGCTTGAAAAACGTTTTCTAATCATCTCCGCACAATATACATTGTAAAAGTCTACTCCCTTTTTTCCCCTTTCATGCATTGCTGGCCACAGGAAGTTCAAAACTAAAGTGAAATGGGGAAGAAATTTATATTTATGTAAGATGTACTAAAAAGAAATCATACTGCTGTTTGGTTAATACAGAGCAGAAGTTTTCCAGTATTTGTTTTCATCTACAATGATGGTCTCCAAAAAGTTATTGAGAATGAATGGAAAATAAGAAGAGGCACCAGTAGTTTCCATATATTCAATCATAAGCGTATGAGTATTATATATGTAAAGAAATGAAAAAATAATCCTGGAGAGCTTCTGTGGTTAAGATACGGTGTATTTACTGCTATTAATGCACTCCTGTAATGAAGTACTCGGAAAGGACCCAACTGAAAAGTCACACGTTACCAAGTATCTGAAGGCAAAATATTCTTTCATGGGCTGATTCACTATTTCCACTTAACACATTGACCACTTGGCTACCAATCAAATTCTGTGAAAATTATTTCAGGTTTGGTGTAACACCCCCTTTTTTTTTTTTTCTTTCTTTTTTTTTTTTTTTCTTTCCAGAAATATTGATGATTTTCAGTTGTTAATTTTCCATGGGATAAAAAAAATGTTAATTTTGGAGAGTGATGCCTTAAGACTAGTCTTCTGCTGGTATTTCCTTTAATGGGTATTTTAAACTGTAATAAATTCATTTGTTTCACAACTTAAAAGCATCCATGTTTTCTTAATAAGTTACTCCAAATAATAATATTAAAAATGTTTTCCTCTGACAGATTTGCTTTCTACAATTTTCAGGTTAGCCCGCAGAGGTTTATAGTTATGATCGTGTTGAAAATAAAATCTAGTGTAGATCAGATGCAAGACTTATTGTTTTGCTGGTTAAGTGGCACATATTCCTCAGTCTAAAGATCAGAAATACTCATCAGAAACTGTATACCAACCACAAAATGATATCCTGTAATTTTCGAAGGTCAAGTTAAGACTGTATTTCATATATTTTAGTGAGAACTATTGGTGATAGGTGGATGGTTGGACTGGATGATCTTGTAGATCTTTTTCAACCTTGGTGATTCCATGACTCTATGGTATTGTATTGTGAATTGTTCTTTGGCTTTTTATTCCTAGTTCTCTCAAACTAAGAAGCCTGTAAATATTATTTCAAATGAGATCTGACGTAAACTGATCAGTTTACAAAACTCTTTAAGTGGACAAAAGAAATCAAGCTAACTTGAAGTTCAGCCTTTAGTAAAGTTTAATGTGTTTTTACAGTGAATTCACTTATACAAGAAAATAATTCTTTGGACTTTATTGACTCAAGTAAGAATCACTACAATGTTATGCAAATTTTAAGGTACAGAGGCAGCAAACACTGAAGAAAACTTTCAATAATTCCCAACACAAGGCTCCTGAAATGAGTTCATGCTTACTTAATCTCTTATACCCCGTCCTCCTCAAAATAATCTTAACCAATCTGTAAGCACTTTTACAGTGCTTACAGCCTCCTGAGGAGGAAAACAAAACAAAACAAAACAAAACAAAACCAAAAAACAAACCACATCCATTTCAGAGTAAGCAGGATATATATGTATATATATAAATCTTTTTTTGCTAAAATCAAAATTAATTCAATTAATGCACTAATGTAGTTTAATAAAATCCTCCAGTTTTTCTGAATCTTATCATGCTACCTTATATGAGTTACAGCCATGCCCAAAAGAATAAATCAACAAGAATTTGCTCTTCATTTAATTCATTAGGCCAGAGGTGTCAACACGCAGGTGCAGACAATGGATAATTACCTTTTCATCTGTGCCGTGAACGACTACTGAAAATACTTTGATTATTCTGAGTCCAGGTGTATTTTTATCCCAGATCCCATGTATTTTTTAGTTGCAGTGTGAGTTCATACGTTACAAGCAATTCAAAGAATTTTCTTTGTATCATGACTCTTGCTAAGTAATGCTGTTTAATTTGTTACAAATAATCTCTAGAGGTTCATACAGATAATGTCATAGCATACTTCTGTTACTTTATTTCTGTTGCCCCTTTTTCTATTGCCCTCACATTTCCTAGCAACAAGAAATAGAGATCTTTTCTTAGAAAATAAAAATATTTTCCTAATCTACTCCATTTGCATGATGTTTTCTACCTGTCAGTTCATTATGAGTGAATGAGAAACTTTTGCATAAACTAAAGTAAATCATATGAGAGTTGTTCTTTTTAATGGTTATACTAAATCCTGTCTCCACCCTTTCCTAAAGTGCACAGTCTCATTTTTCTAGGCTGTGCAGCTGGCTTTAATGATGAAACACTACCACTCTCTATCACAGTCAGAAATCACGAGGAAATGAAACCCAATCAACTTAAACTGCTTAAATGACACGTCATCATAGGACACCTTTACTTTCTGCTCGTCTTCCATGTGTGCTGAGCCAGAAATCACAGTATACTGCACTATTTTAAGGAATGCAGGAGCAAAAGGACTAAAGAAAAGCAACCTCCAATATGGACTTCAGAGTGGCTCTCAGTTGAAAACTGTAAGAAATGATCCAGCACCCAAGATCTTAGCAGAGAAGAGCAAAATAATTCATTTGGAAGATTGAATCACTGTGCTGGGATCTGGCCAACAGGAATCTGTGAGGCAAACTCCAGAGTCCTACCACGGGCAAAAAGAGAGATTTTGAATGTGAGAAGGCATATGGAGGAAGAAGAAACAGAATATTCCAAGTTGGAAAGGACCCACACAGATCATTTAGTCCAACTTTCTGCTCCACAGAGGACCACCTAAACTGTAAGCTATATGTCTGAGAGCATTGCCAAAACACTCCTTGAACTCCAGCAGCTCAGGGCCATGACCACTGCCCTGGGGAGCCTGTTTGGTGTCTGTCACACACTGCTGAAGAATCTCTCCTAACACCCAACCCAAAGCTCACTTGGAAAAAGCATTAATTAACCCGAAAGATCTGAGGAAGAGAACATATGCTAGCATGTGAAAGTTCTGATTGCAGAATGGATTACCCGAGCTCTCCCAGGAAACACAGAAAAGCAGAGAGTGAACAGAGTGACAATCTCATACCCAGAGCTCAGATAGTGAAACTTGAGCCATAGAAGCAGATAGCAAGCTCAGTGGAAGGAACACAGCCTTGTTCTATGTACAGAGCAATTAGAAAGATTAAGTCTTTGCTCTCTTGAATGCTCTATGTTATACAGCACATGTTACCTAGGTGCAATAAATCTGTATGAAGGGCAAATACAGCAGGAGGAAGGAGTAGTCGAATTTATGCCACCACTCGATGATGAATTGAGGGCAATTTAGCTAAAAAACTTAGCCCCACAAAAGAAAGGTGGAATCCAGATCTTAGCATTGGAAAAGGAAGGTGGGGACTTTCCCTGAGTAGTGCTTTCTCTGCTGGCTCGCAGAAGCAAATTACTGTGCTCACTATCACTCACTATCACTTTGTAGTATCAGAATTTACTGACCTTTGTTTTGCAGACACATCATGCTAACAAGTGATAGGATATGAAGAAATGGTCTCAAATTGGATCAGAGGAGGATAAAATTGGATATTAGGGAGAATTTCTACACGGAGTGGGTGGATAAGCATTGGCATAAGCTGTCCAGGGAAGTGGTAAAGTCCCCATCCCTAGAGGTATCAAAGAGTTGAGTGGATGTGGCACTAAGGGATATGGTTCAGTGGTAGAACTTGGTAAATCAGGTTTATGGTTGGATTGCTGATTCTGAAGGTCTTCTCAAGCCTAGATGATTCTGGGATTCTACAGTCATGTTGGAAGGGAAAAACACTCAGCAGCTTCTTGGACATAGAGTAAGCCATCAGTAATGGGTTTTCATTTATAAGGTTTCTACGGCTGTGACTAAGACTAACACAGCTGGGCCTGCCTTTCACTCTGTGTGTGTGTGTATGTGTGTGTGTGAATGTGCCCATGTAGTACACAAATGCGTACTCAGACAGCAATGGCTTGGTGAAGCCTGGCAATCATTAAAGTCCTGTGTGTTGCTGCAATGTACATAAATGAATGCAATTTCTATATTTTGTAAAAAACAAACAAACAAGCAAGCAAACAAACACTATGTTTTCCAACAAGTACTGTGATGCAGAAAGGGCATGTCACGTTGAAAGGGAAGATAGGCAGCTTTCACCATTGGCACATGTATAGTTCCTTGTACACAGTAGATGGCGGTAGGAGACCACATGATCAAAGTCTAGTTTCCATGTTCAGGGAAAAATTATTACCGCTGCTAACAAGTACAGTAGTTTTATAGGTAGCTCTAGCTGGTTTTAATGGTCAATGGGGAGATGCTTAATTGATTTTTTATTATCCGTTTGTGGAAAAAATAAAAAATCAGATATGTTTCCTTCCCATCTCTTTCTACTGCAATTTAAGTAAATATATTTAGTAACTGCAACATTGAGTTTCACAGCAACTTCAATAATCAAATTAATTTACCTGAATCAAAGGAGCCACTTGCTGTAGTTAGCAATGGCATGAGTTGCAATTCAGCTTTTGTTTTTAAGTCATCTGCCTTAGGAACTTTTTCCTACCTCATTGCATAGTAGGTACATTTTACTCAATAGTCTATCTATCAGTTTCTAACAGAGCACTGAAACATAAGATAGACTTTATATTCATGTGTCAGCAATATGGAAAAGACAGGCTTTCAACATTTAAAATTAAAGTTACCTGTATCCAGAAGCAGCAACATACCAGGTTGGTTTAAAAAAAAATGAGCAAAAAAACCAAATTGAAGACAGCTGCTGTATTTTCTTAAAATCTACTTTTCTTTATGCATAGTAAGTCTGTTTTCAGTTATTTCATTGCCTGACTAAGCAGCTGAATGGCATTTTTTGCATGTGGGGTGTAGCAGTAATCGAGGCCTCCAAGCCTGGAATTACACAAGTTCAGCATTCTCAGTCCCAAATACTGAGCATAGATATACTTCTAAAGGCAATCATTGACAGTGTTGCCTGTTTTTTGTTTGTTTGTTTGTTTTAAACAAATATAGAAAATGCTTTAACAGAGTATGGGTACATTATTGTTGCTAGACATCTTTAACGCAGTGGGACCTTTTTACTTCATAACATATTCTCTCCAAAGACACACTCATAAAATTCTTTGCTAAGTGGAAGCTACATTTAACAAGGCTTCTCTGATGAATGTCTCGATTTCCATCATGAGTTCTAGTTAGGGGAAGAGTATCTCCATCGGCCTACTTTTAGTAGAGATATTAACAGTTGGCAGATCTCCACGTGAAGAGATCCCTTCCCTTCCTCTTACAGTACATCAAATAGTTTACACAAATTAGATGATTTTCAAGTTTGTTGTGTCAGTGGGAAGTATGAGGGCGGTGGCAGCATGGATTGATAAAGTGGCCACAGTCACTCAAATGCACAGTGGGTTGGGTAGGTATGAGAAGAACATCTCTGCAACAAGGGTTTTGGTTTGTGTTATTTCATTTGGTAAAGGCAGAAACCACATCAATGTCTATAGATACAACTTCAAAGGTCTTGTAGAGGGCAAAGGAAATTCTAACCAGGAAAAAAGGAAATAATACTGGTAATGAGATACAACATGCCTTAGCCTTCGTCTTCGTGCATAGAAGCTCTTTTAGATATTTGTTCATGTTAGATAGAATCTGGAATCTGGAAATATTTATTTTCTATCTCTCTATGGGTGACTGCGTAAAGCAGCTCTCGAGCAATACAATTTAGAGGTATCATTTTTGTTCAAACCAAACCGATTTCCCCTTAAACTTCCAAAGTATAGATATTTCAAAAACCTTGTCAATGCTCCAATCAAATGACCTGAAACAAGTTTTTACACTGCCAGAATTTGTCATCCCAACATTTCCAGGCTGGCTGTGCTTTTTCTAGCAATCTGTGCTAGGCTTAATTTAAATAGGCTACCTGAGAAAGCTTGTTATTGCTTCAAACATTTGTTGTTCTTTTATCCAGGACAGTTCTTCATAGTATATGTTGTAAGTAGAAAATTATAGATCTGGACTTGCATTATGCTTACACGTAAAATCTCTCAGTCTCCACTGCTTAGAATGGTTTTTTACCATAGCTCTCATGTTCAAATATTCCTTCTGATGAAACATCCCTCTTTTCTACAGAGAGATAGGCATTCTTTGCAGATTAAAACGCAATAAGAGAGAAGAGCCTTCACGTCAAGGAAAAGCAATTGTGTTTTTAATCAGCCAAAATCAGATTTCAAGTCTTTTACTGGCTTCAATGGTTAGTACATCTACTGTTCTGCAAGTGCAT
>JAOWBP010000001.1:49322114-49332811 GCA_028571105.1 Tragopan temminckii | reverse complement strand
TTTTAATCAGCCAAAATCAGATTTCAAGTCTTTTACTGGCTTCAATGGTTAGTACATCTACTGTTCTGCAAGTGCATACATTGTTCATAGGGCCTGGGGATTTTTTCTGGATAGCTTCTAGAGTCAGTAGAAGAATCTCTGGAATGGATCTGGAAAATAACTATTCATCTCTGAGGAATTTGAAGGAGATGTCGAACTCTAAGACTTTCTGCTTGCTCTGCTCTTGTTCCTTAAGCCTGACTAGTTTTCCTATTGAAAAAATGGAAACGGAGTGTTCAAAGTCAAGTGTTTAAACCTGAGGTATACCAATCCCACAGATTGCAAAAGGATGCTGTTTTGACTAATCTCTAATAAAATTTAATTCAAGCGCAAAAGCTATTGTGTGTAGAGATGATGACAGTGTGGCAAGATCTGAGAAGTCCCCAAGTAGCTGTAACAGTCTTTGAAGCAACTGAGGAAATGGGAGCCAGGATTCAGAAAGCGTTCATTTTCTCAGGAGTGTGGAAGCTTTCCATTGGCACGGGTTCTTGTTGGTTTTGGGGGCACAGAGATGGCGCCATTTCTTATTTCTCCCTTTGTCCTCTGTCATTCTGTGTTACATAATACTCAATTCACACAAATTGTATTGGCAAACAGCTCTCTGAGTATGTTAGTATTAGGATGTGGTTTCTATGATTCTGCTCCAGAACTCATCTTTCTTCATGACAGTCAACAAATTAGCCTTACTTTCCTCCATTTTGTGGTCTCCATGCGACGCCTGGGGAATTTGAACCTATGCAGGTAGTAAGTCATGGGTGCTCTCTGACCTGATTCTCTACCAAAATCAACTCTGAACCAAGATATTACCTAGAGCTGGCATAGTTGCTTAGGTTAAAAGTGTTTAAACCAAATATTTGGGGCAATTATAGTATTACAGCAGAGTTTAGAGGGTGATTGCCAGTGCTGTCAAAGGGTGAAGCTGACATTTTTTCAGTATCTCTCCTTGCCAAAGAGCTTTAAAATGTGAACGTTGTTATTGTATTAGTGTAGCTTTTTATTCTTGAACTGAATTTTAAACATGCTTACCGTTTAGGGTAGGCAATACAAAATCCCCTTTGCTACTTTCCTGGAATTTCAACCAAAAGGAATGGTATAACATTATATAATCAGATTTTTTAAAAATCAACTTGCAGTTTTACATGGCATTTTGTGTTTGCTCATGGCAGCCAGAACTAAGCTTTGCCATTGAAAACAGAGAGTCATGGCAGTATATGCACTCCAAAAATACCTTCTGGTTGCAAAAATATTTAACAATGTTAGGCCAAAAGAGGAGTGAGAGGAAAGGAAACAAAGGCAGGATTGGAAATTGTTCATTGCAGTGTCAGATAAAATTCAACATGGAGAACAATTTGTGGAATAAAAATGCAGCCCTGCAGAGTGCTGAGTCTTCCTGAGTATGGGGAGAAGATGAAAAAGGAATGACTCTCAAACCACCCCATTAAACTTGGTGAGCAGAAAGCATTGTGCATCATTCAGCTCAGGACTGGTGAAAGATACGTCTCTCCCTGCTTTCTAGAAAGAATAGACACACTGTCTCTAAGCGTGCCTTTGGGTTCTGGAAGAGCAGAAATCTCAGAAACCAAAATTCTAGCTATGCTATGGTTGGGTTATTGAATTGAAAGTATGCCATAAATTACCGTACAGTTAAATGGTCCGGCAAAATGAGAATTAGTGATCTTTTGATTTTCCTCAAAGGGAGCTGGAGATGGGTCACTATCTCTTATTAATAAGTGATGTAACTTTATGACAGAACCAGCAGTTCTCATGCGTTTTTGTCACTTGTTCTTAGAACATGTAGACTAAGAACAGATCCATAGTTTAGGAGCTAAGAGAACAGGTAAGATAGAGTCCTAGCATGAGAAAATGGGGGAAAGAAAAGGACTAGTAGAGTTTGACTCAGAGCTGTTGGAAAAAAAAAGTACCGCTTGTCTCTGACCTTAGTGGAAATAAAGAGAAAAATAGAGAACTCCATACAATCTCATAAAGAATATACAATCAATGGTATTAAATGCCAGCAAATTACACAGAGGAAGCAGGAAGCACTTGTTCTCCAGTTTGCCTAGATTAACAGCTTAGTAGGTTCATAGGAATTAAGTCATCCTACAACTGCAGTCACAGGACCTCAAGAAGAGGTGCCCACTCACAGTGTGATAGGTCAGAGCCAGGAAGATTTCATCTGCCTGTGGTTTTCAGTAAAGAACTTGGGACAATGGGAGATTGTGCTTATTTGTAAAGGTCCCCATGTATCTTCTGGTGGGAAGACACCAACTAGTCTGGCAGTTCTGTAGGGAAAATGAAAGATTTTTTTTGGCCAGCAAAATGGCAAAATTAGAAGAGGAGGAGCCTCTGAAATGAAAAACAGAAAATTCAGTTACATAGAGGTGTCTGGGGTGATCCATCCATCAAACGTGCTGCCATACTTCATCCAAGCAAACCTACGAAATTCTCGTCTCCTGCATATTCTGCACAGGGAGAAGCTCTGTCAGCCTGCTGCCACTCCACTATTTAACGCAAAATATTGCTAATCTGAGCTCACTCCTTCGTTTGTCTTTTGTCTCAGTTGTTTATTTTGGGGCTATTGTGAATTGTCGGTATTGTTTTCTTTAAACAAGGGAACACATTATTCAGAAAGCACCAGACAACATCTTCATAATTATCATGAAGTCTCCTATAGAGTTTCCTGTTAACTTTCACAGTGTTTTGAAGAAAATTCTTCTGAAGGCTTTCATAGGCTCCTGTCCAACATATCTGGGGAGTCTGTATTTCAGCATCTACTTTTAGTTTTCTTTAGCTTTTATTTATGGCCACTTTAGTGCCTACAACTTCCTTGTATTTTAACACATTTTTTAACCAGCTTATCGCATATTTGCACAGATCTGAGCAGCGGTCAGCTGGTTCACTGGTAATTAAAGCATAATCATAAAGCCTGCTTTGAAACCCACTTCATTTGCAGCTTGTGATCTTCCTTCCAGTGCTGTGCATAAACACGCGCACAGAGCTTACTTTGTTCAGTTCCATACAGCTACATCAGGACTGTGCAGCACGTGAACAGGAAAATATAGAGGCTGAAGTTTTCAGCAGATATTGTAAACAGGATACGAATTCCAGTGAAACTTCCTTTCAGGAAGCCTAGCCATCTTTTTCACTTATTTTCTTCCCAGTATTTTTTTAAATTTTGTCTCTAAACCACCTCATTTTAAAGGATACAAATTAGCCTTATCTTCCTCCAACTGACTTTCCTTCCACTCCTTATCAGAACTGCAATTTTAGAACATACTGAGATGAAATAAACTTACATTATTTCCTGGCTGCTTAAAGAGTTGCTGGCTATTGCTTCCACCTACAGTTACAAAGAGGGGAGCAAACATTTCTGTAATAAGTCCTCTGACTGAGATACAGATTCAACTGCTTTCTGAAACATCCATTCCCTTGCTATCTTTTCATGCTTGCTGCTGCTTTCTATTCTCCATATTGTTCATAGCAACACTTCTGCAGATGCAGTGCAAACCATAGTTTTCCTCTGCCACTCAACCCTGCTCAGCTCATAATTCATTATTTCCTAACATCTACTCCTAGATAGGGACAGTGCTGTTTCAAATAGGGCAAAAATGATAAATCCGACCATACTACTGTCCAGGTAGACTTAAGATAGCTTCTCTCTCTGCAGACAGGCCTGCAGCTGACATCTGGCATCCCACACAGATGGACGGGGCTTCTCTGCCTAATGGTTGAAATGTTCTCAATCAGTAAATACTTCAACATATCTGGAGACTGGCAGAATACAAGGGGTCTCTTGTTAAGTAGGACATCTGCCTGCACAATATTCCAAAAGAAGGCCCTAGGAAGAAAAATTATGGAGTGAGAAATTGTTTGTGTAAAGGCTAAATTGTTCAAAAAACAACTATTGTTATTAGATCTGAATTAGCTCCTCTGATGTTACATCAAACCTTATTAGCCCTCTTTTAGCAAAAAGCTGAAGCTGTTGCTTAACTTGCTGGAACAAGCCATGAATTCCATTGTTTTTCAGAGGCTGAGGTTTGATTCCCAGAACCAAAATGAATCTGATTCTTGAGCTGGCATATACCCTTAAAACATTCCTAGATCAGGGCTCTGAAAAGGGAGACTTTGGTTTCAAAACCTTGTCCACATTAATGGGTTCATTACGGTGATAACGATAGAGAATGAGACCGAGCCCAGTAGCCATCCTCTTCAGATTCATTAAGAGAAGGAGCAGAGATGAGGGTCCTTACATCTGGTGCTGGGAGGACAAGGAGTTCTCACAACCACTGACTGGTAACGATGGTGTTAAGAAAGATGTTTACTTGAGGGCTTACTCAAAAACACTGAAATCCCGTGGAATCTTTCCACTCCACTCAGATTTAAATCACATTCTGTTCCTGTCACGCTTATCTGCTCAGTGTTAATTACCTTGAAAAGACCTTCAAGAACCATTTGCAGAAAAAAAACCCTGCTCATTATTTCTGGTTGATAGTTACTTACTTGTGAGGCAGGTAAACAGCAGTGGTTACAGATGTCCTTTTTTAAACAATCATAGAACCACAGAATCGTTAAGGTTGGAAAAGACCACTAAGATCATCTAGTCCAACTGTCCACTTACCAACAATACCGCCTGCTGACCACGTCCCTCAGTGCCACATCCACACGGTTCTGGAACACCTCCACGGATGGTGACTCTACCACCTTCCTGGGCAGCCTGCGCCAGCGCACTGTCACTCTTTCTGAGAAGAAATTTCTCCTAATATTGTATTTCTGCCTCTCGTATGGACACCAAAATGGAGTTATTAGTTGCTAAAATTTCAGTTACAGTTTGGAAAAGTGATTCCCAAGCAGAATTTGCGGATCAGTAGTCTTCTGCAACCATCCTCAAAAGGACCGATACTCCAAACTCTCGACAGGCAAGAACATAATTGGGAACTCGACAGTAGTTCAGTGCTTTAACTTTTTAAATTATTACTGATTTGGAATATTTTTGCTTTCAACTGTTTTTCAGAAAAACTAAGTTCGTTTTGCAGTGCTTTCAGGATTACGCTCTGGTTTGCAGCATGTAGTTCAGGAAGCGTATTTTTCTCTCTGCTATGTAATCAGCTGCAGGAAATGTGTTTTTCCAGGGAGAAGAATGCATTACCTGGAGAATACAGCCTTTATTTTTTTACTGTCCATATAATTTCTTTACAATAATAGGTGAAAATTTACATCATGTATTTCCAAAGTGTCACTATGCTGTAAATAAAACTACAGTAAATAAAGAAAACTAAAATCAAAATACAATTTGAGTAATGGTCTCCATTTTACTAGAAAAAGAATTCACATTGAGTATTCACCTTTCTAGCTAAGAGGCTGGTGGGGCTGTTTTTCGAAGTTGAGCAGGCACATGAACGAGAAGAGGTGTTCCCACATCTGCCCAGTGTAAGTAGCAGGAAGGATGGAAACACGCTACATTTAGTTCATCTTAATTCTTCCAAACGCCGCTTGGGCTGTGGTTCCAAAGAAAGAGCACAGCTTGGAGCCAGCAGTGCCTGGAGGAGAGGGCAACCCGGTGTGAGGGCTGGAAGCTGCATGTGTCTATCTGCTCCGTGCTCCTGTTTGGTGCTGCCAGGGCTCCTGTCTGGCAGAAGGATCTGTGCCATTGGTGAGAGCAGTACAAAATGCAGAGTAGGTGTCATTGTGGTAGACTGTGAAGAAAAGCCAGTCTTTGCCGTGTCCTCATCCTAACTTGCATCTTTCTCTGTTATAGACGTGATACTTAAGAGAGTATTTCTCCTTTAACTCCCATTCCTGTTCCTCCTTGCTTAGGTGGACAACAAAACCTGTCCAGATGCTTTCCTATGGACCCTACTGTGGGAAATGTGCTTTGACACGGGGTTGGCCTAGGTCATCTCCACAAGTCCCTTCCAACACCTACAATTCTGTGATTCTGTGACAACATGAGGTGTGTCTGAGCAGCACAACTCCTTGACAAAATTGCAGATGCAGACTTGTGCTTACATACATGGGACCAGATGGAAGCTAAATCTCTGGCAGCCCTGAGGCCTTCCCTCCATGAGAACTCCTCCTGCCCCTGGTGGACCTACACCAGTGGAAGGCAATCATTGCTGTTTTTAGCAGAAACCTGAGTGCAGGAACCATAAACTGGCTGGAAAGATCCGAGATGTGGAAAATCAGAAATTCTATAAAAGTTTGGTTTTAGACCTCATTTATTGTCACAAAGCAACAAAAAATGATTCCAATCCATCAATCCTTTCCCACTGACTGGTCTGCCATACAACTGGTCTGGCACCTTTTATCACAGGAGTCCTCCGTGTCAGTAATTCAAACAAAGGAAAACAAAAATTTAAAATACTGAATTAGTTTTGTTTGAATGTGACTTTTGAGCACTTTTGGGCTGATTGCCATCAAGAGAAGCAGTAAAGAAGCAAAAAGGAATTTTAGATTTCTGCAGTAAAGGCAGTTAGCTCTCCTCTGTCCCACCCCCAACCACCCTGTGCATTTACTCCAGTGTTTGCATTACCATTTTGAGAATAAGTTCCTTATGATTTTGCTTTGTGGAAAACTATGTGCCAACTCTTAAGCTTCTACAGTAAGATTTTATTTATGAGTCATTTGTACCAAAACCAGGAACTTTTGGAACCAAACACTGCCAAGTCAGGACATCTAATAAAAACACAACTGAAAATTTAACATTAAATCTTTTTAGAGATCCTTACAGTGATCCGACAGCAGAAAAGCCCCCGTCTCTCCAGACATTTGGAATTTCACATTTTGTCATTTGTTTGCCTTGCTGTATTGAAGCAGTCGAATGTGACCACTTCCATCTAGGTAGCATGACTATGCTTTTAGAATGCTTGTTGATTTAAACCAGGTGATGCCAAGCATGTTTCTAGAGGAGTCACCCTCTAGCCACATGTACACATGTGCTGATGTGGGACAAAGGTTTTCTCAGCAGGAGCCCCACACTTCTCTGAAAAACATTTATCATGCTGGCCTACACTGCTCACTCTCTCTGTCTGGCCATGGTGAGTGTATGGGCAGAGCAAGAGATGTCAAAAAACCAAAGGACTCATACTTGCACCACACTGTTACACAGTCATGCTTTTCCCTTGAATCTTTCTCAGAGATGTGCAAATAATCCTCTATGAGAAAAGGAAAGAACGAGATGAACCTATGTATATCAGAAATGGTTTCTCCGCTGCAAACCAATCCATCCTTTTGCAAGTAGTAGTTCTTTCACTGCATGCATGCTAGGGAAGTTAATAAGTAGATGTTGCAAATGTTGTGTTGATGATTACAAAGACTAGACAGACTTACTGCTTTTTGAATAGGCCAAACTATGTAACATGGTATTTTCTTTTTGCATGTTTTAAATACAGTGTAGGCTCTCTTCACCATTCAATCCGCTTCAGTAATAAACTGCTTCTGGATTAAGTATGAATTCATCTAAAATGTGACATATGTAAAACAAATACAGGTCTCTGGACTCCTATTTTTAATTTAAGACAGGTGGGATGAAGAAGAAAGCCAAAAGATCTCACAGTGTAAATATAAAAAGAATAAAATAATCATATCCTCATTAAGAGAATCTTTACACAACTATCTCTGACTGACCACAAAAATTCATTATATTCCAAAGGAAATGTGACAATAATTACTCTTTTAATGTTTCATACAAATGAATTACACCTCCTCCCAAGTATTTCAAAGCCTTTCAAAACTAGAAAATTGGTTAAAAAAATGTTATTTCCAGATCTTTCCATTAAATCTTTCAAACATCCACTTTGTCAGATAAATTGAACTCACTTGATGAACACAAAACTTCCACACAAAGGCTAAGAGTTTCACATTTGTTGAACTTAAGCCACTGCCTCCATCAAGCTCAAATGAATGACACAGAGTTGTGCTGGCTGCTGTTTTACTAGATTGCTTGTTTGTTTGTTTTTATGCTGTGTTTTTAGGGAAAAACTATCTTTAATATATCTGTGGTTCCATCTAAGTAATTACAGAAAATGTGCAACTGTATGGGTCGGACGTCACCATTTCTGTCTTCCATTACTTGCTAATATCTTTCTTTTTTTTCATTAGGAATGCAAGTCACTAACCGTGGTAGATGGAAAAATACAAGTTTACTGAAGACTACAACTGAGTTTTGACGATGAGGAAATGCAGCTCTAACTCATTTCCTCAAGTGCCTGCCTATACACTTGTGGATGGCCAAGATACACACTTTATACCATTCACGCATCCTCCAGACATGCAAAGTGGGATGCAATATTCTTCAATCCTAGATTTGCCTTTTTTTCCACTTTGTCAGCCAAAATGTGTTTAGAGGATGCATTATAGGTGCCTGTGGCAAGTAGGTATGTTTATCAGAGCATTTGTTGTTGCACCTTTTTATGGCTCTGTCAGAAAACTATTTCTTTTTATTTTCAATTGAAGTTTTCAGTTTTCTTTCAAGAAACCCCTCCAATACTCAGAGAGCCTTTCGATGTAAGTTATCACTGCCAAAAAATAAAGCTTTACCAGCCCTCTTCCCAACATCTAATTTATATGCACTGCTGCCTATTTTTTATTAGGTGCTATTTGGTATCTTTTCCACACTATCCTTCCCCACACAAGAAGAATGAGTCAATCCTTTTCTCTTGGTCTCCACTGCTCATACGTATTAAAATTTCAAGCCAAAACTGGGCTTTGCAACCATCGTGCATTTTTTCCCATAAACGTCAAGTTGCAATTTGCCAGTTTTAAAGCTACCTGTATGAGAATACAGTCTGAAACTCCTCTGCAAAGACTCTGAGATTTGGGTCTGAATTTTATACCTACACCCTGTATTTCCACTGGGAGCCTACACTCCATAGAAATTCATTCTCCATCCTGGATGCTAGCATGGGCAGCCACTGCTTTGTGGCTTTTGTACTTGGCACTATGATGCTCTTCAGCTGAGGCGAGGTGGTCCTGACCTGCAGATTCCGTTTGGCTTCAGACCTGTCTCATCTCCATGGACTTGCTGGGTGTTTTAGACTCTCGGTCAACATCAGTTGCTGCTACTGTGTGATCAGCTCCGTGATCTGCTCCTGTTTTGCCCCCCGCCTCTGCTCCCCGTCATCCTCCCTTGGGAAGGAAACATTCTTCTGCTACTTCCTGACAGAGATTTCTTCCCTGACCTAAAAATGAAGACTTAATCTTCTCCAAAACACATATTTTTAAAAAATACGGTCTAAACCAACTGATCTTTTCTCCCTAACTTTCCAAAGAATCCATTTTGAATGAAAGTTATTTCACCTCAGCAGCTGAAATGTGGCAGCTCTAAAACTCTGCTTTAATCATAGAATCATAGAATGGTTTGGGTTGCATGGGACCTCAAAGATCATCTTGTTCCAACCCCTCTCATTGGTCAGGCTTGCCTCCCTCTAGATCACAGGATCTTTCATGTTGAAAAAGACTAGTCTACATCACCGAGTCCAACCACCAGTCCATCCCCACCATGCCCACTGACCATGTCTCTCAGTGCCACATCCACACAGTTCTTCAACTCTTCCAGGGATGGTGACTCCACCACCTCCCTGGGCATCCTGTTCCAATACCTCACAGAATCACAGAATCACAGAATCACTGAAGTTAGAGAAGACCTTCAAGATCATCCAGTCCAACCACCCACCTATCACCAATAGTAGTCACTAGACCATGTCCCTCAACACAAAATCCAAACGTTCCTTGAACTCCTCAGGTCGGTGACTCCACCACCTCCCTGGACAGCCCATTCCAGTGCTCACCATCATCAGTGCATTACCATTCCACCACCTCACTATCAGGCACCAGATTAGGTTGAGCGGCTCTGAAATTTTTAGAAATGCTTTAGTGCCATTTTGCAGGAAATGGAACCATGGAACAAAGAGAAGAATAAAAGAGGCAACTGGGAAAGGCAGCGAGGCATTGCGAAGGAGTCTGAGGAAGCAAGAGGAGTCAGCTGGTCAGGCTTTCCTTCCCTGGGAGATCCAGAAACTCCTGTCAGAGAAACATGAGCTGAAAATTGACTCAAGTTGCTGCAACAAACAGGTTCACCATCACAGTGTAACAGAAGAGGCAGGAGCTTCAAGTGGCATGTGGTTAATTACAGAGCTGACGTACTTCTGAGAAATAGAGCTGTATGCCTCAGCTGAAAGAGCTGAACATCACTACTACAATCACCATGGGACTGTTTATGTAAATGAATCACAAACAGAAGAGGCTTAGAAGAAAGGAAGACTGTGACAGCCTTGGAGTCAAAAACATAAACTAGGCAGCTGGAATGAAAAGGACACTCCTACGATGGGCTCCAAAGATCAGTCCTTGTTTAACCTGAGCGAGAGATTTAACGATGGGGAAAAGGCTTTTCTCAGAGATTTAATTCTTTGTCTTTCATTGAAAAATTCTGTGTGCATGCAACACAGAAAAATCATAGAGTGATTTTATTTCCAGTTCACGTATAAATACGTCATCCTGGTAAGAAGAAATGGAGCTGACAGGGCACAAGACAGCAGTAACTGTCCCTTCTCATATACCAGAGAACCAAAATCTGGAGCCCTCCTTCCTGAAAAATTAAAGACCTACAAAATACTCATCTTCTGTGCTCTGTTCTGCATTTACTGGGTTTGTTGTTGTTGTTG
>JAOWBP010000001.1:49301702-49322014 GCA_028571105.1 Tragopan temminckii | reverse complement strand
CCTGAAAAATTAAAGACCTACAAAATACTCATCTTCTGTGCTCTGTTCTGCATTTACTGGGTTTGTTGTTGTTGTTGTTTTCCTTTCTTTCTTCCTTCTTTCACATGCAGCACACATCAGGTGGCTTCCTGAGTGCCATCATCCAGAAGAGCAGAGAGGCAGAAGCCTCAGAATGTCTTCTATTTACAAATCCCACCCAAGAGGTTTCTGTTCTGTCTCATGCAACTTCACGGAACAGTCTTGAAAACAACCACTGAGCCACAAATCTATTCAGCTACAACTTTTCCAACATGACTATGAAATAATTCAGGTATTACATGTCCTACTGTTTCACTTTGAGATTTTTGTTTTTTCTTCCACATTTGTTTTGTTATGGAAGAATTTTTGCAAGGGTGAGCTAATATATTTGTGAATTCCTTCCAGGACTTTGAATGGAAGTGTGAGGGAAGAGAAAAACTTTTGTGGCTTTTCCCTTCCCTGTTTCTTCTTTTCTGATCTAGACTCGTGTGATCTTGGCTTGCAGCTGAAGACCAATAGACCATGGTGTAATAACCATGGTGTAACGGTTTCAAAGATTCTGCAGAAGGAGGTTTCATCACAATATTCCGCCTCCTTCTCAAATCTTGAGAAACAAACAAACAAAAAAGAAAGAAAAACCATTTCAGACCAAGGTGCATTGAAGCCAGGAAGTGGTTTGTGATGGTGGGAAGTAGGGGCACTTACTTGACATTAGGAACTCTAACGTGTAATATTATCAGCTCATGACTTAATGAACTTCAACAAGAAGCTTGGTTATTTTTAAAGGCGATTGAGACAGCAGAAAAGAGAATTTATGGTCTCTGAAAACACCGAGGAAATCTTTTAAGTCCTTTTTTTCCCACCAAGTTACCAGCTGCTATGGCTAAAAACAAGCCCTGCCATAATCTATTTTACTAATTCTTTCATTTTTCAGAAAAAGAGTATAACTTGTAGGCCAAAACGTTATGTAGGTCACTAGGGTTGCATAAAATACTGTGTAAATGCTGTCATAAAACCAAACAAATCAAACTTATTCTGCCGTAAATAACATGTGGTTACCATTTGTTTACAATTTAGTCCAGCTATCAAAACAAGCTAAACATTTTGATAAATGTTTCACAGTCGTTTTGTACAGAACGCAGATTAGGGGAAGTATATCCCACATCTGCTCTCTCAGTGTCAGCAGCACTGCTCAGCCCTCTGGGGTGAACCCAACTGGGCTGACTGGGTACGCTGCTCATTGCTGCACTGACGAGCTGATTCCACCAAAGCCATCCCTGTATTTTAAAAGAAAAGGGAGAAATGCAACAAATTCTCCCTTCATTTCATTGAATTCTTTATAAAAGAAGGAATTTATAGAGACTAATGGGATTTGGGGTTGACAGCATACCATTTTCTCTGTACACAACTGACTTAAGATCAGCAATTATAATTTGTCTGGAGGATAAACATGGAAATATGCTGCACTGAAGAGCTGTTGGAAGTGATGTGCAGAGGGGATACATCGGGCTGCCTGTGGAGGCCGAAGGGAGGACTGCTTCAAAGCCAAGTTTCAAATATCATCTGTTTTCACTATAACACGATGTAACAAAACAAGCCTCAGTAAAATTCTCATTTAAGTGGGAGATAATTTAATTGTTTTGCTTTTTTTTTTTTTTTTTTTTTCTTCACTGTCATCTCTCCACTAATTCAGAAAGATGTTTGAAGGATTTTTGTTTGCTTGGGTCTTGGACATAAAAAAAGCACACACTGCTCAGGAACAGATGAAGTGTTGCAAATGGGAATAAAATATGTAAACACGTTGGGAAGGCAGAAGTGTGTATGTGAGAAGAGTGTACATTCAGATGCATTTTTGTGAAGTGAAAGAATTTATGTAATAGAAAACTATCAAAACCTAAGGAAAAAAATTGTCCATAATCAAATAAATTATCCATGAGTGCTCTTTTCTCTCCACTGTGTTTTCATATATAGGCTAGAGAAAAAGATCAAGCCAAGCTATTAAATGAAGACTGGCACTGAAGTGAATCTGCTATGTAGACTTAAAATGAGAAATCCTATCTGTCTCTTAGCTGTAAAAAGCACATGTGTTATCAGGGAAAGGACATAGACTACATGGGGAAACAACTGCTTGCAACCAGTACATGTGGATCTGACAGGGATGAACAAAGTGATGGCCAGTGCCATGATAATCCTGGCAGGTGACTCCTCTGTGATAAAGAATCTTATCACACACAGTGCATACTGAGAAATGGAAATGTGGCAAAACTGTACGGCCTATCGTGTGATATTAATTGATACAGCTTGATTGTGTGCTCAGTATGTGAATAAAATGGTAGTTAAGATGCCCAATAGAGACATACTAGAAGATAATAGCCAAGAACGTGTCAGAACGTATTTAAAGAAAGGAAAAGGGAAGTCCTCTGAGGGAAGGTGGGGCTTGAGGATCCTGAAGTTAGGTTATTGGGTCAGCAGAACCCCATTATATATAATACGGGAAATCCCCCTAGACTGACAGTGCATCCATGACTTATCACACTGCCCTTGTGAAGGCATCTGATGAAAGAATCCAGAGACAAACACTTGGGCAAGATTGAGCAATTCAGTCCCTGGGAGAGGTGAGATTAGAAACACAGTGTGCAGTTGCCAGCTGGGGCCTGACAATGGGTAGCTGTACTTTCTGCTGTTGGTGCTGAGGCTCCTTGTAATGTCTGAAAATCCTGTGGAGGGCAACAGCACGTCATGGAGCAAAGAGACGGATGTCCAGGAGGGCAGGTCCTGGAAAAAACAGCTAGAGCAATGTGTGCTGGTATGTATGATGATATAGACACAGTATTCAGATGGAAAAAAAAAAAAACATCCAGAATAGGAGAAAGACAAGTTGTATTATGCAACCCACTCTGTTTACATGGCAAAATAAGTTTTTACTCCCACCTGATTTACTGAGGACTGCCTTACACAATACTAGCACACTGTGGCCCACAGTATAAATAATTCCCAAAGAGAACTGTCCTATTGTTTCTGACCTCTCTGCCAAAGCTTCAGTCTCCACAAAACCATGGCAAAATCTCTTCATCCAAACTGGTCACATTTTGAAATGTTTTCTGGTAACTGAACACTAACAGCGAGCACTAAGGGAAATTAACACAGTTTGACTTCCTAGGCAGCTCTCATACATGCCCAACTGGTTTTGATTTCTAAGATGCAAACTCTTTAAGGGTATATTTCTTATAGCAGGGTAACAAACCATGGCCCTACACTCACGGAAACCCAGCTTAGAAAACCTGAGATTCTAGCAGTGAGACACATCGGCTGCCACTGGTCATAATCTCCCTTGAGATGGTTCAGTGCTCTGAGGTTCTGCTAATCAATATGGACAGAATAAAGAAAATGCATAAGGCAATCCTAGAATTGAGTCAGGGCTATATACCTAGAGAGACCTAAAGGTTTCTGGCTGATAAGAGGGCCTGGTCTTCGAGGAAGAGCATACATGGTACTTTATAGCACCTCTTTCTGACATTGACTGGCCTTCTAAGATGGAGAGAGGCCTTCTGGGATAGAGTGACTGTATCGATGATCAAGGAAGGACAAGTGATGTCATCTACCTGGACTTGTGCAAGGCTTTTGACATGGTCTCACACCACAGCCTCATCTCTAAATTGGAGAGATATGGATTTGAAAACTGGGCTGTTCAGTGGATAAAGAACTGGCTGGATGATCATAGCCAGAGGGGTTTTAGCAAAGGTTCTACATTCAGGTGGAGGTCAGTCATGAGTGGTGCTCTCCAGGGGTCTGTTTTGGGACTGATGCTCTTCAACATCTTTATCAGTAACTTAGAATGTGGGATTCAGTGTACCCTCACAGCAAGTCTGCTGATGACACTAAGTGGTGCAGTCAATACAATAGAAAGAAGGGATGCCACCCAGAAAAACCTGGACAGGTATGAAAAGTGGGGCCACAAAAACCTAACGAGGTTCAATAAGGCCAAGTGAAGTGTGTCGCACTTGGACTGTGACAATCCTAGATAGGAGTACTGACCGAGAGATGAACTCCTAGAGAGCAGCCCTGCCAAGAAGGACTTGGAGGTCCTGATGGATGAGAAGTTGGACATAAGCCAGCAGTGTGCAATGCCAACAGCATCCTAGGCTGCATCAGCAGAGGGGTGAACAGCAGCAATAGTGAGGAGATTGTCCCTCTCCACTCTGCCCTTGTGAGGCTCCATTAGGAGTACTGCATTGAGGCCTGGGGCCCCCAGCACAAGAAGGATGAGGAGTTGTTGGAGCAAGTTCAGAGAAGGGCCACAAAGATGATCAGGGGGCTGGAGCAACTCTCCTATGAAGACAGCCTGAGAGAGCTGGGATTGTTTAGCTTGGGGGAGAGAGGACTCAGATGAGACCTCACTGTGAACTTCTAATGCTTGAAAGAAGCTTACAAGCAGGAGGGGGATCCAATTTTTACACACACACATTGTGACAAAACAAGAGGAAAGGATTTAAAGTGAAAGAGGGGAGGTTTAGGTTAGATGTTAGGAAGAAATTCTTTACTCAGAGGGTAGTGAGGCACTGGCAGAGGCTGCCCAGAGAAGTTGTGAATGCTCCTCCCTGGAGGCGTTCAAGGCCAGGCTTGGTCTACTGGTTGGCAAGTCTGCCCACGGCAGAGGGGCTGGAACTAGATTATCTTTGAGGTCCCCTCCAACTCAAGCCATTCTATGATTCGTTCTATGATTCTATGATTGCATGGGGTCTAAGAAGACTTGAGCTAGGGATGCAGACTTTCCTCAGCTCAAACGCCAATACACTTTCACTCTCTCCTACTCAGTTACTTATTACATCAAGTCCTTAGAACATCAATTTTGAGAATTCTTGCTCTCTCCCCTACCACAACGGGCCAACTCAACATTTGAAGAGCAAGGATGGCAGGAGGCTGGAAGAATAATAACAAACCTTAACATTTACAACAGAAAAGGAAGTCAATATGAAAGCCAACTCAGAGGCCAAGAGAAGTCACTGTAAGAAAAGTGTTAATAATCAGCCCCCAGCGAAGATATTTTAACTGCATTCAGTTGCTATGAACTTGTCTTTGTGATACAGCAGATGCTTTTGTGCGGATAGGCAAGCTTTTGACACCAGTTCTCTAAAATTCACCAAACACATCATAAAGCACTAAGAACCATTTTTCACTTAATCAATTATTACAAAAACATTGGCTGCCGCCTATTTCTCTTTTTGCATTGGATGATGCCAGGCACCATGCTGGGTAAACGATACGTTGTTCAAAGTTTCTCGGAAAAAGTCTCCATTGTTACTATTTGGCAGTCACTAATAACACTGTACTGAGGAAATAGCAAACGATAACACTCAGACAAACAGACACTCATTTTCTCTGCCCATCCTCCTTCCTACTTCTACTCTATCCTAAAACTGGTCCAGAAAATCAAAGGATCATCTCAGCATGCAAAACTATTTGTTTTCAAAGGGCTGCTGGAAATCAATATGGAGAAATCAACACTTCAACACATTAATTGTGAACAGTTTAGCCCTCACCGGGGAAGATTCTCCATGTCCCTGAAAAATGATGTAAACTGTGATACAAGAAATCAAACACAGATTATGAACTCTGCTGAGAGAGTAAAGTCAACTGAATATTAGAGATAATTTGAAAGCAAAAATGATAAACCCAATTGGTAGATTTATCAATTATAACAGGCCTTTTCTGATATTGAACTCATAACAGCAGGGTAACTGAAGTAATTCTCACATCTACAAGTAACATAAAGGGTAAGGTTTGTTAAACAGTTGATGGCACATAATGCACTGTTCACATACATGTAAAAACTACTGCCACATCCCCTTCTTCTAATAAACCCTTTTCAGCACTCAGATACATGCTCTTTCCAATATATTTTGGTCCCAAGCCTAGCATCCACTTTACTACAGCTTCTGATCCCACAGATTGGGACAGAAAATGATAATGAAGTACAGAAAGGAATTTCTAGTTCACAAAGAACAACATATCCTCAGACACAGCAGCCAGCATTCAAATGCAATCTCATATGGATCTCAATGGATCGTATTAGAACTTGATTAGCAAAACTTCCTGAAAATGGGAAATACACTGAAAAGGAATCATAGAATCATAGAATTGCTCAGGTTGGAAATGACCTTAAAGATCATCAAGTCCAACCATGACCTAACTGTACTACCCTAACTCCAACAACTACCACTAAATCATGTCCTTGAGCACCACATCCAAATGGCTTTTAAACACATCCAGGGATGGTGACTCAACCACCTCCCTGGGGAGCCTATTCCAGTGCTTAACAACCCTTTCTGTAAATACATTTTTCCTGATATCCAACCAACCAACTCTCCAGGTGCAACTTGAGGCCATTTCCCCTTGTCCTGTCACCTGTCACCAGTGAGAAGAGACCAGCCCTACTATCACTGCAATCACCTTTCAGGTATTTGAGCAATAACGTCTCCCCTGTCTCTTCTTCCCCCAAAATAATCTGTTTGTACCAAAGAGAGATGGATAAGTGTGTCATGCTATATCTGTCCTCAAAACTCAAGTTACCCCAAAATAAGAGTATGTGGGTTATCCAATGCTAAGCTTGTTTCTGTCACTCATTTTCAGTATGGCACAGAGTTCACAATTTTAACTTTCTGCTTCGTTTCCTTCATAATGAACCAATCCTTGAAACTGCCTTAAAACATTAGCAAAGCTAGACAGCCGAACACAAGGCAGGAATATCCAGAGCTTCCAGCACTAATGCAAATGTTTTTTGGAAGCACTAACAAACTTGTAATGTAGCACCAACCATCAATCTCTGCTCACAGCTGGTAGCAGACAACGGGACTACAGGAGCACTGTGGTACTCCTCACATCTTCTGTTAAAGCACTCAGAATTGACTTTTACAAGAGACAGAACTGCAAGGCAAAGTGAGTCACAGGCCTGAGCAGTGTGGTAGCTCCTATCTCACCTATGAAGTGTCCAAATGGAGACAACATAACATGAAGTATCATGAGGATAACATTTCGGGCAGTAGTGCCAACATTTGATTTGCAGTTGTCAGACAAGAAGTTGCCAAATTTTCTGGGGAGCATAAAAATACATGTTCTGTTTTGTAGGCAAATGCACTGCAACACCAGACTTGACGATCCTTATGAGTCCCTTCCAACATGGGATATTCTATGATTCTACAATTCTTTTATCAGTTATTCAGGGATAAAGCTGCAATTCTTCCAAAATTAAGATAGTGATGAACTTCAGTTTCTTGCTAAATATCATCATGGAAAGCACATGTGACTCAAACTGATGATCTTGGTGATGTTTTCTTTTTCAAAATACAGCCCATAGCTTCTTATGGTATTTTTTTCACAGAACGTCAAACTCTACACTTCATCACTGGTGTAAACAAGATGCACCAGAAAGAAAAACAAGCAAGAGGACAAGACCCACTTTCAAAAAAGACAATCTACTTTCTTTTCAAATGCAGCAGGGCAACTGAGATGAAACAGATCAACAATTAAGGTGCTAAACTGGGGCTTCAGGATAAAATTATCATGCCCAAATGTTGCTTTTGCCTTTGACATTTGTTTGAGGTTTAACCCTAACATAAATACAGGCATGTATCAAGCCTTTAAGCATCTACATGCATTTAAAATGCCTGTCTTTAAGAACTAACTTCTACATACTCTGCATTCCAGTTTACCTGCAAAATGAGAAAGACAGCAATGTGAAAATTTGTTTAAAAACAAACTACATAATTTACTAGCAGTACAATTGCAGTACACAGTCTGTACTAACAGGTGCGTTCAACAGTTATTCCAGCAACAAGCTGGAGCAGTTCTCTTGCCTGCAAATTGCAGTATTGCCCTTCATGATGATTGCAAATCCATGTAAATTTTGGGTACATTAGATGTATATGACTGGTACATTTTGTTGTACACAGTATTTTTAACAGATCATTGCTGTTGAAAGGTTTCTGAAAATTAAAAAAACTTAAAAAGACTTCTTCCCTTGAACAGACTACGTATATCTGATCACCACGCAGCCACGCTGAAATACTCCATCCACCTCCCATTCCAAAATAGACGGCAAATAATGAGCAAATTGGAATATTCCCTGCTTATAGTATTTAGCTTGTGGTTAAGGATTTTCCAACTTTCTGGGTTAGTACCAGCTTACTAGAAAACTGCTGTAGATCAAGAGGGACTAACACAGCTGACATAATACAGTCTCAAACCAACCTTCCCGTACTGAACAGATTCTTGTGTCAGCATGTGTCCTATGCTGAAACATCTCAGGCTGAACTTGGCTCCAACCTAAGAGCACAGGGATGAGTTTAGCAGATGAGGCTAATGGAAAGAGAGGAGTTCAATGTGTTCAGAGGGTCCAAAGGCAGTGGAAGAAATATGGCTGCTGATGAACTGAAGGTAAAAGAGAAGGTTTTATCTTCTTCCCTTTGTTTTCCCATCGTTCAATCATTTGGATTTTTACTGTAATGCGTACCATCACCCACACAGCAGAGAAAACAAAGTGGCAACATTTTTCTTTAGGTTCCCAAGAGCCTAACGCGATCAAACTGTGCCAAAGAATACAGCTATCCTGCAAAAAATATCTTAAGCAATTAAATTCAGCATGCTTATTAGAACAAAATTACTGTTTAATGACAAATATAAGCATATGTAACAACTGATTAATTCTCTCTCACATAAAAATGGACTGTAGGTTAGGGGCATCTGACACTCCACTAAAAAGGTAACAGAGTTGTAAAAGACAACCTATTTTGTTTTCTTCAGACTGAAATTACTTCACAGAAAAAGCTTCTTCAAAATGATAAACAAAATGTTAAGTCAGGTTCAGTTTTCATCTAGTCAGAGTGCTAACATAGCTTAGGTAATACTCCAAACTGCTACTCTCAAAACTCCCTCCTTCAGCTAGCAGATTGTCACAACTTCAGTATAGCTGATTATAAAGAAACATGAATTAAAAAGACTTCAGAAGAATTTTCCCAATTTTGTTTAAAACACAAAGGAGTAAAATGGCACTGCAACATTGGTTTACAAAACATCGCTTTTATTACAGATCACTTAAATAAGCTTTCAAATATAGATTTCAAAAAGTTTTAATATGTTCCTGAAATAACATTATAACATTTACTTCTGAAATATTTATTGCTAATATGTTAATATTTCTCAAGTTTTTCCAAGTGTTAGCTATTGAATATCTTTGTTTGTGTTCAATAACAATTAACTCATCGTTGAAATGCACATTTTCTAGTGCCTATATACCTTCCTCCAAGGGATTCAGATTATATTCTGATTTACACATTATGAAGAGCTTGAATACATCTGCTTGACTCAAATGGGAGCCATACTTAAGGAAAAAAAGATCAGCTAGCCTATTGAAGTGACATAAATAACTAAGAGAGGAGATAGTGACTCAGCCATAAAGGCTAACAAATTTACACACTCAGAGACTCAGTTTTAGTATTTTCTTGGTCTTGGGAAGAATGTGAAATACCAAAAAGTGATTGATTGCCTGGCCACATTATTCTGGTATAATCACAATAGTCCAGGGAATTCAAATAGATTTTGAAGAATTTAATGTGGAACAAATTATATTAAAGAAGATTCTTTAATGAAATGTCATTTTTGACTCACGCAACAGATTAACTACTTTGGAGGGAAGTCTTCAGGGCCAGCCTGGCTCCAAGTTGATTTCTTCGTGTTGTTACCCAATGCATCCTCAAAAGGTAGCAAGGTACATAAACTGAATTTTGACTACTTTGCTGAAAATATCAGCCAGGGCACCAACGTGGAGGTGATTTTTTATCCTATGTGAACTGCACAGCAACAACTCCTTTCCAACAAGCCAAAAGCGCTCATAAAATGGTTTTTATTGACCCATGTGAGAGCAAGAAGTGAGAATCTGGTATTTTGTTAACAATGTCCCAGTCACCTGCTTTAAAGTCACCTGTACTTTAAAGAAACACCTTGAAGTATCTGTAGTTTCCTTCACCACTGTAACCTGAATTTGATAAATAATTACACTGAATAGAAGGAATTTATTTAACAGCTTTGTATAACCTCTAGCATGAAATCAAATAGCAGTGTATACTTTAAAAATAGGTATTCTAAATGTGTAGTCTAGGTTCTTTCAAAACAGAGTATCACTGATATGCAAACACTGTAAGATAGGTGGCTTCAGTGTAATTCTTGTTTATACCACATCAAAAATATAGCATATTTGAGGAAAAAAAAAAAAAAAGGCAGTTTATATGTTTGCAAATAAATTTTGATAAGTTACTTTAGCTGAATGCTGTGGGACAGAAGGCAACTTAGGTTAGAAGTCTTACACAGAAACCCAGGAATGAACAGAATGCAGTCTTACAGACCTGGAGGTTTAAAGGAACAAAATTTTTGAGTCTTTTTTAGGTACCTCCAGAAGAATCAGAAAGAATTTGAACTCATGAAGGATAAACATCACAAGCACATCGCAATCAATTTTCCTGATGGAAAGGTTCAGGTCAAACACACTGCCTGCCCAGACTTCTTGGGAGAGAACACAGAAGATCTCGGTGCTAAGAAAAGCTGTCAGATAAATCATGTCACCCATGTGATGCACACAAAATCATTATTTGCAAAAGCTCCAAACACATTAGCACTTAATGGAGGTTTCCAAAGGCTGAAATCAGTCTTTTTAGTCACTAAAGGAAGATTCACTATCAGAACTGTCTTCTGCATTCCCATCATCTCCCCAAGCGGGCACAGGGGCATCTGGAGTCCTGCAGGCAAGAACAAGTGTTTATGTTGTAAATCCTAGAAGGTGGTTGAGTAACTCAGTAGGCCATGCCTTTTACTATATTTACATGCAATTTATATCCACAGCACTTAACACATTAATTGTTAGCTTTACAAATGCATACCTAATTGGTGTTGCTTCACCTAGAACTGAAAGATCGATACTAGAAACTAACTCACTGGACTTCAAAATTCTGTAGACATCAGTTTGAATGCACACCTTCAAGACTATTGGAAATTACGATAGTTCACTAAGAAGCAGCAAAACTTGAAGAGAGTTGAAAGCAGGCAATACTGATTAATTCATTTTTTTTTTAATCAGAGGTTGTAGAGCTGAAAGGAACATGCTGTACACCATTAAGCAGTGTAAATAGTACATGAAAAAAAAAATAAGACAGGAAATGAACAATATCGTATCCAACTAAAACTGCAGGGATAATTTAGAGAAGCAAAGAAGAATTACTCAGAGTGGAATTTGGCTAGAACACTGGGTTAAATTTGACATGCAAGAGCAGCCATGGGATTTTTATTGACTATAAATGATCAGACTTCTAGTATTTAGTTTTGAGAAGAATATTTAAGATGGACCTCAACATCGTGTCAAAACATTTGCTCAGGGAAATCTACTGGGAACGGAGGACAGAGAAACAAGTCATCTACAGAACAACCAGCACTACTGACCACAGATGGTGGTTCTCCCTTGAGACTCCCTTCTATGTAATGAGTTTGACAATACAAGCAAGATTGACCCTGCTAAATTCTGAAACCACGGTACAAAGTATACATGCAGCTATACTTGGCAAAGGGGAAAAAATGATCTTTATAAAAAAGAGCTTCTTATAGTTAAATGCTCTTTTTGATAAAACATACAATTTAAAGTAAGGTAATAATTGTAACCTTTTTTCCTGTTGTTATTTATCTTTGGGTACCACTCTGTGTCGTGCCAGAGTATTTCTTACCCAACTTCAATTGTTTATTATAATGTCTCTGCTGGAAATCCCTAAGGAACACTTAAAGTGTTTACAAGCATTCTGGGACAAAAGTAAGAAGTGCATTAAAGAACTGTAAGAGAGCCTTCTCCCACCCCCCTGCACACCTCCAAAATAAATTAAGAAAGGGTTTTCTTTCTCATGCAAATACCACTTCATAATATTATTCCTTGTTGCCACGGTAATGACAAAACAGAAGAGCTGTGCAAAGACATGTGATCTGGAGAGAGCAGTGCAAAAACTCTCCTCTAGTAAGGAGAAGATGGCAATGAATTCCTTTACTTCAGGAGAGCAGGACAAAATCTCCTGGAATTGTAGACAGGCAAGAGAAAAAGGATAAGAAACAAAAGTTAAAAATTAGATAAATTGTCTTAATAAAATAGGCAGTTTTCAAAAAAAAGCTTGTAGAAAGCTGAGAAAGGACTGATAACAGAAGTAGAGGTAAAACAGCCAAAGGAAGAGACCATAAACATCTCATTATTACAGTCAGCCTCCCTGAGGCCACAGAAAAAACACACATTCACCAACAGGCAGCTGGGACAGTCTGTAGCAAGTGACTCAGCATACAGCAATAGGTAAATATTCCTAAATTTCACTGGGACTGAGCCAACAGGCCTGAGCCACCTGAAGGCCCACGAAATGTTGTGCGAATTGCAAAATATATATATATAAAGTATATATTGTATGTATGATACTGGGACAAGAAAGCAAGAAGATTAAAAAAAAAGCAAGTCTGCTATGGTTTCTTAAGATACACTTAAAAAAAAAAACACCTCAGTAATACTGCTTATTTACACACTTGCACACACGAAGCATTAGTCACCTTGCCAAAAACAATTAGCTTTCTTTAACTAGGCAGATAGGCAGTAAAATTTTCAAATTGGTAACAACTTGAAGACAATCTGCCTGAACTTCAGTGTTTCAAAGAATCCTTGAAGATGGACTGAGACCAAACCCCAGTCATATTCCGTGAGCCTCAAGTAACAGTAATAACATTTCTGTCTTAACTCCATCTTAACTCAAATCAGGAAATCCAAAAGCAGATACTTAAAAACACAGCTGATTATTTTTCTTTTCCTTTTTCTTCTTCTTTTTTTTTTTTTTTTTTTAATTTGCAATAAAAATCCATCAAAATACGAGCAAATAGCATTTACACAAAAGTATGTACCAGGAATACAGAGTAAGAAACAGAACAGATTTAAACAAACATATAGTAAACGCACGTTTGATAATCCTTTCTCAGACCTGTATAGATTCTTACTTGCATTCTTATTTCTTGTTTGATCAGTAAAAATATCAACTGAGGAATAACTACTTCAGGCTTATTCAGACACCAGGAAGCAGCCGGGAGACAAAATGACTCAACATATGACAGTAACTCAGTTTTCCAGTATTTTCATTTTAGCAAACATACTGTAAAAAGGCTTCACCAAAGGAAAACATGACTTTATATCATCATACATCAGCAGTTTCTGCAGAGGATGCAAGTATTTCAAATGGTTTGGTGGCTACAGCATAAGAATGAAACTTACTGTTTATTATTTCATCATTCTCAGTTTAATACATTTTGTGAAACAGTGCAATAAAACTAAACTACATCTCAAGATGTAAGATTCTAAAATATGTGCTTTAGATAAATTAGTACTGAGAATGATTATCTGTTTTTAGTAGTCCTTACGTTAGGTTGGCTCAATCCAGTTACAACATTGAAATGTTGACTTCAGCTTACTCCATCTATGTTGAGCTTGTACACTGTATCAGAACACTCTACTTAGGGAATCTGATAATAAGCCTGTTACTCCTCATACATAAAGCAAAATAAAAAAGAGCTTGTTTTTATTACTCTACAACAATGACATCCGGCTACCAAAGTGGTGGAAGAAAATTTCTGGGACATATCTCATATTGAAAACAGTACAGTCAAAATGGCAACTGACATATTATTTGATTCCCTATTGCTAGATGCACATTGACAGATGTCACCTTGTCACTGCTATATCCTTTTAATTGAATCTGTGCTTGGCTTGGAAGAAGTGATTCCACTTCCTCTCCAGTTTGGTAGGTAATGTTCTGCAACCTTCTGTTTGGGAGGGTGCAATATACGTCCACCTACATTCCAAGCTTGGCATTTCCTGGGCCATGCCTCAGACTAGACAATATTGAAAAGGCATCTCATACTTGAGATTGCATCCTTCATCCTATCATGCCCTTCTCAGATAATCTTTTTTCAACAAATGGTTGCTTTCCAGCCCTACTGAAAGTTACAATTTGGAAAGGAAACATTACTTACTCAAGAAGATCTGGATTTAGCCCTTCAGAAATCATTTTGTTTCGTATGGCCATAACAGGAACACCCTGTGTAGGAAGAGAAGTGTAATATAAAACTACTGGACACAAATTAGTGAACTCCACAGGTTCTTTTGGACTCATTTTCAGAAAAAAATATGCATAATCACACAATAAATAAGAACATGGATTGACAATCTCACTTGCCACCAGTATGAACCTAGAAGCAAGTAATGTCTGAGATCAAAGCCCTTTTTAATCCTTCTTATCTTTATGGCAAAATGTCTCAAAAAACTTGAAGGAAGGAAATCAGCAACAGACAGATTTCCTTGCAATTCATGCAGATAAACCCAGTATGATGAAGTTATATCTCTGGATGAGAATATGAAGAAAGCACAAAGTAGCACAAAGACAGCAGAGAGCAGCTGCGCTGGAAAGACAAGAGAACTCAAGACACTCAAGGTACAGCTTCAGTGGGAAATGCATCTCCTATTGTTCTGGAAAGGTATCTCATGGTAATGCTAAAAACTGGAAAAGTCTTTGTAAAGCATGCAGGAAAAAGGCAAACTGGACTTGAGAACAGAATCACAATTTAAAAGTGAGTCCTCTGAATACAAGTGCTTGTGAAGTCAGGGTTGAATCTTCTATGATGTGCAGACAGATTTCAGCCAGCTAAGAAAAAGTTATTTTTACTTGAAGTCCTTCCACAGCTTCTACACTTTGTTTTATTCAGCCCCTCATCTTAGATCACATGCTGAAGAACACTTTGACCCACGTAGTCTTACAAGATGCATTCCAGCAAACTGTTCCTATGCTTCCACTTGAGTTGCTCAAAGAAAATATGTTGCTTTGCCATCTCCTGTTGCAAATGATCAGAAACACCACCTGAACCACAGCATGCCAATGCAGGGAGGGGTGGGGAAGACAACTGAATCTCTGATCCCAAGGGACAAAGATACCAGCGGTCTAGGAAAGGCAGGAGAAGCCTAGGAAACTAAATGAACAGTACTGCACAGGGCAAATAACTTTTGTCTAAAGTAAGTAAAATAGTGATAAAATAATGAACAGTGATGACTAATGTTCCAGGGAAGCACACGGTACTAGTGACAATTGCAGTAGCTAACCTGGCAAAGTGAGAGCTAAGCCAGTTGCATATAGTTAGCAGTCTACTAGGAATAGGCAAAAATCTGACTCAAACAGTTGTGAGGTATTAGATTATGATACGGAATTTCTCAGTAAATAACATTTCATGCACATCAGGAAGGGGAAACAGTTGACTATTTTATGACTGTTTAATGCATTCACTTATTCTTGGACACCAGGGATTTGGACACCACACAGAATACTGTATTTGTAAATGCTTTTTTCTCCAAGACTGGATGCTCATAGGGTCCTTCATCAGCACTGAATTGTTTATGCATCAGTTCAAGCCAACTGAAAACAAGATACTCTTATTTGCCCTCAATGAAAGGGAGCTTAGTATATGAACTAATAACAGTGGAGTGGAGACTGTTATGTCGTTATGTTATGTTCTGACTGTTATGTTCTCACTTGGACAAGTGTTTTATTCCAAAACTGTATGCATCAACATATGCAAGAATCATTTTAAGACATAGAATCTATTACCTGATTCTTTTTGAATCAGTATGCCAACCACTAGATTCATAAACTAACAAGTTTGCTTTATAGCTAGTGGAAGACATTTAAGGTCACAGCTACTGGAGAAGTCTCTTCAACACTTGCAGACTCACAACTCAGAGACTTTGTAGAACACATTCTTTTCAATAGTTCTTAACAGAAATAGATTTTGTACCAATTATAAAATAGAGGAATTCATGCAATACTAACCAGTTTTCTCACTGTTGTAGCATTTATATACTAGCACAAGCTAACTCATTACTTTTAAGACTACTCTTGTGAGAAGTCACAGCCATCTTAACTTCTTAAACACCTTTTAAGTATCTTCTGCTTATAAACAGAAACTTTATGTTCCTCAAATAACATTTTTCCCTATCGGTAAATTCTGCCCTGTTAAGTTATTTTAACATTAGTAGTCCCAGTCCAAATAAAAAATTAAATTGAATCTGAAAGGCAATACATCTGAAGACTGGAAAAAAAGATTTCAGTACCTTCATGTATCAGATTTACCAAATTTATCATAAGTTTAATCAAAATTCTCCTGAATGCTGTACACCTTTTCCATCAAGGGAGAACAAATAAGTTTATATCTATAACTGTTTATAATACAATTAGGGTACTACAAATACTTTATCCTTCATATTTTCTTAAGTTTAAACTGGAACATCAGAGTCTAATAGTGCTGCGTACTAAAATTATTTTACAATTTTTTTACAATAAACAATTATTTTAAATCTAAACATTAACTATAAACTATAATTACACTGAGCATACAGGTCAACTTAAATGGCATGTGTACTTTTTTTGACACGAGCTAACACTGAAGTCCCATCTCAGTCTCTGTCCAATTAAACTTTGACGTAGTTTAAATTCAATACACTATACCCCAACCTATATCCAGGATGGTCCTGTGGCTTAAGAAGTGTGCAGATCCTGGAGAACCTACACTGCAAGTGGCAATCTCATTGTAAAAGAGGTTTTGGTCCTTCTCAGTTCAGAAAGAGGTTAAATATCGTTACTGCTGGCAACTACTTAGGATCAGTGTAGCAATCAAATTTCACTTTTATTTGAGTCCTTTAAAGCAAGAATCAATCTATGTTAGGCCAATCAGTATCTTGGCCTCTACACAGTCACATCTGGTGTTTAGAACCCAGCAGAAGTACATTTATTTTAAACATACCGCGTATCTGAAGCCCTGCAGTACTCCTCTCCTCTCACTCTATCAATACAAGAATTCTGAACATTTACTGTAGCAAACATGATACTGTTTTTGTAATGTTTGCTTGAATACTACTGCTGTGTATTTAAGAAAAAAAAAAGAATTTTTGTTCAACGGCACTCCATCAAAATGAGTTTGTTACAGTTCCACAGAACAGCTATCCTCAGTGTAAAAGAAATATCACTTCCAGCGCTAATTCTCCGATACTAGAAATATTGTGGGCCATAAATAAATGATCCGTTCAAATAAATCTTCACCTAGAAACTTAATTTCAGCAAATAAATGACACTAACTGAACTACTTGATTGGGCGAGAAGACTAGGTTGGCAAATAGAAAAACAAACATTAATATGTAGTATGTTAGCTTGACTTTCCTACCACACTGTTTACAACTGGCAGAAGAGTCACCAGGAACTGCCAGTACAAAGGATAAATGTGGAAAGTGAGATCTTACTCCTCCAGCAGCCACCAAAAAAAAAAGTCAAAGTAATTAGACTATCCAGCACTTTCACATCCACTTTGAAATCTGGCATCAAATCAATACACTAACAAAGTATTCCGCCCTTTGCCACTATCCCACTGCTTGGCTTTCCACATGATTTGTAATAAGCCAATTTGTGATTCAAATGAAAACTAAGCTCTGGAACATCATCCAAAGTACTAAGCTCACCAACTGTAATAATTGCTCTGAAGAGGGAAAAAAAACCCCATGCAGTTAGTTTTCACATAAGCAACATTTTACTATACTGTGAGTTCGTAATGTTTTCCAGGATTATCATATATATTTTAGAGGAAAATTTCCAAGGATTGCTGGAAAATGAAGACCGATCTTTTTTCTTTGTTTCCAATGCTGTTTTTAGTTTTGTGGATGTGAAAAAAAGAGCTCTTTAAAAAAAAAGGTCACAAAAAACCTCCTACCAATGTTTTCACTCCTTCATTTTCATAAATGTAAGTATTGAGATTATACTCATTTTCTATTTATCTCTAGAAAAGAAGAAAGATGAAGAGGGAAACTAAACGTGCATCATGAATAGCAGGGAACTGAAGTGGAAGTAATTAGTTAAACAATTCTTCTACCACTACTTTGAGCCCTATGGGAATAATAAACTCTCCTGCTCTGGAGTATACTGGCAGAGCTTCGTTTTGTACACTGCAGCAAATAAAAGCTGCAAGCATGTCTGTGTGCAGCGAATGACACCAATTCCGCCCGAGTAACTACACTTCCAGTGGAATCTTCTATAACTTCAACTAATATCACTCTGCTTTTACACACCTTCGTACTCTCAGTTCACAACTATATTGGCAGAATTTTGTAGAAAGAACTTGCCTGAGGCTGTCTGCAGGAATACATTACATCAAAACATTTCTTAGAGAGGACATGCTACAAGTATGCAGTTGGCACCAAAAGTAATGCCTCCTATTTATTTCCATGAAATCAGTAAGTACAAAGAACACAATAACACTAACTTTATTGAGCAAATTCTCAGCTACAAAACACTGTTTTTCAACACCATTAGCTGTGTATTTTTATTTATTTATTTTTTATCAGCAATGAACAAGAGTCTGCATGCTGTGCTCATAGAAATTCACAAGGCTGTCCAGAACATGACTTGTCCTTCACATCACTGCTACCTCTGTTGAAATGCACCACTCACTGCCTCACTGCGCTCACATCCACTGTCTGGTCTCCATAAACATTTAGCTAGTGTTGATAAATGTAAATGGGTACCATTTTTCCACACAGAGGAATTCAGTTACACACTTTTGCTTCATACACACTTTTGTATCAGACACCATTTTTGTCTGCCCCTCTGCTGCCATCTCTTGCACAGCAACAAAATGTAACAGAATACTGGTGGGAAGGTTCAAACTCTACTGCCATACCACCAACATCTGCTTGCGACACTGTGAGACAACATTATAAAGTAGGAGGCATTTCTTTCAGAGCAGTCCTTGCATGCTAATGTTACTCTAGCTTAAAGATTACTGACACAATATATGCCTTCCACGTTCACTTACAGTTGTGTGTGAAGTTTCACCTAAAAATAACTGACTACCCAAAGAATGATATGAGAACTGACTTACCACTTGTACCATTTTGAGATATCTGGCATATCTCGGGTCTTTGGCCACAGTTCTCATATTTTCTGTTACTATCTCCGTTTTCTGCAGTGCTTCTTCATGTTTATTGTTCTGTTGTATACAAAGAAGATAAGACTTCAGTGGTTAGGTTAGTACATAGACCAGAAGCATTGACTTCAATCCATGAAGTTTGAACCTGAAGAGTAAAGTACAATTCTTCTTACATCATGATTATTCTGATCTATACTCACAGAATCATAGAATCGCAGGGATTGGAAGGGACCTTAAGAGATCATTGAATCCAATCCCCAAATACTTTTAGCAACAATTTATTGTACAACACATGGAAAAAAAATTCAACAGTCAATACCACAAGACACCCGTGTAGCCTAAAGCAGCCATCAACTGTATTTAATAAATAGAACAAAACTAATCTAAACACGTTCTTTATATGAAAGACTTTGTTAAGATCATATTTATTATTTTTATTCTATAGCTCTCTTCCCAAGCGGTCCAATGCATTTTGTCCTCACTGTAATGACCTTTATTAAAAAAGTATGCTAGAAACTTCAAGCTGACCTAGAAGCTCACATTCTAAAACACAAGAACTGGAATTATGCGAGTTGAGCTGCTCCTTTCATTCATGACCTTTCCAGTCTCTGATGTAATTCATGTTTATATTTTAGTGTGACTGACCAAAGAGGATGAAATCATTTACTATTTGATTTGAGTTAGTTCTAGTTATTTAATCCACATATTTATGAAAGGATATGGCCTTGTTTTAGAAGTCACTTGTTTAGTTTCATTAATGAAAAATGTAACTTTAGATCTTTACAGCTGGTGTGACTGCCCCCTTTAAGTAAACTTACTTCTTCCATTTGCTTAATTGAGATTAGAAATTTGATATGGAGAAGTATATTCCTTCAATACACTATTTATCTTCATTACTTACTCCAGACTGAGGTGACACAGCTGCCTGTTGATCCGTAGTAGCTGGTGCCATGGGACTACTTGTAACATTATTCACATTTGCACTGGACACTTCAAATTTGACATCCTCTAAGCCAGGAATAGAGGATAACTGATCGGAAAAAACATGATCAAAATAAGCAGTGAGCATATTCTAAGCCTATACATAAAAGAAAGACTGCAGTATGTCACTCACTAAAAATTTCACAGGTGAGTTTCACATTAATGAAACTGTAATATTTTATCACTAGTTTTGGTATTCCAATTGCCTCTCCTCCCACACTCCTTCACCCTCCAGTCCCCCCCCC
>JAOWBP010000001.1:49291225-49301602 GCA_028571105.1 Tragopan temminckii | reverse complement strand
CTTAGGATGGTTTCAGTATAGAGAACTTCACAGAATCACAGAATGGCCCGGGTTGGAAGGGATTTCAAGGATCATGAGTCTCCAACCCCCCTGCCACAGGCAGTGCCACCAATCTCCACATTTAATACTAGACCAGGCTGCCCAAGGCCCCATCCAACCTGGCCTTGAACACCTCTAGGGATGGGGCATCCACAGCCTCTCTGGGCAACTTCTACTGAAAGTGGAACTCACATGAGATTTTTAAGAAGATGGAAGAGATGGGTTATAGAGCTGTGGAACCACAGCACACACTGAGGTGGAAGGGACCCACAGGGACCATCGAGTCCAACTGCTGGCTCCACACAGCACCACCCACACTCGCCTTTGGGAACAGGGACCGTGGGTATGGGTGTTAGTCCGGAATGCAGACAAAAGCGTGCAGTGAAAGCAAACAGAAACAAATTTGAGCAGTTATTCACAGCTTCGGCTTCAACCAAAGCGAGACATGGAGCAGCGTGAGCTGCAATTAAAGCCTGCTCCCCTCTCAGCGTGTAAAAAATGAAACCCCAGACATGTGCAAACGGAGGTCGCGCTGTGTGTCAGAGGCGTTTTGAACATGTGTGTGGGGGGAGGAGGAGAGGAGGGCTCCAAACCCAGACCGCAAAACCCACGGCCTCCCGCCGGGCCCCAGCTGCCCACCGCCCCGCGCCGCCCGTTGGCCGCCGTCGGCCGTTAGCCGGGCGGGGCGGCACCGTCGGAGCGGAGCTCTGAGGAAAACGAAAGCGATAAGGGCAGGCTGCGAGCGGCGGGGAGGGGATCCCCGAGCGAACTGGAGGCGAAAAACAGGCGTGAGGCGGGAGGGTGGGGCCGGCCCGAGGTGGCCTCGGTGACTCCCCGCGGCTGTGGGCTCCGATGCCCGGGGCAGGGCGGCAGCGGGAGATGCTGTGCTTCATGCCCGGGGTGGCTGTCGTGCCCGCGCTGCTTGTCGGTTGGTCCTCGGCCGCCTTCATCATCTCCTATGTGATCGCCGTGCTGGCTGGTCACGTCGAGCCTCTCGTCCCCTATATCAGGTGAGGAGGGTCGGGGTTGCCGGGGGCGCTGGGCTCAGCGGGCAGAACCGTGCGCTGCCCCCTCACATCCTGACCCCTCGGAGTCACGGCATCTACATGCTGCCAGATGTGCAAAAAAGGGTCTGGAAGAGGTTTTGGCTGGAGCCGAGGTGTGCTGCTGGCCTGATCCTGGGGAAACTGATGCTGAAAGCTCCGTACTAAGTTATGTAAATGCAGGGTTTTTTTTTTTTTTTTGCTTGTTTGTTTGTTTGAAAAACTCCAGAACTGGTCCAAAGTGCAACAGATGATGGTGTGACTTGTAGAGACACAACTGGCTTGTTTAGGAAACAAAAATAGGCATTTTAAAAATTGCACCATAGGAGCAATGTATGTAGAAGACTAGCCAGGAAATGAGTGGTTGTCCAGAGAAGGGCAATGGAGCTGAGGGGTTTGGAGCACAAGTCTGATGGGGAGTGGCTGAGGGAACTGGGGCTGTTTTGTCTGGAGAAGAGAAGCTCAGGGCAGACTATTCTGCAGTGACCTGAAAGGTTGTGCCGAGGTGGGAGTTGGCCTCTTCTCCAACATAATAGTGATAGGACAGAAGTAATGGTCTTAAGTTGCACCAGAGGGTGTTCAAGTTGGATATTAGGAAACATATCTTCTCAAAAAGAGCGGCACTGCAGTGGCACAGGCTGCCCAGAGAGGTGGTGGAGTCACCATCCCTGGAGGTGTTCCAGAGCCGTGTGGATGTGGCACTGAGGGACATGGACAGTGGGCATGGTGTGGATGGGCTGATGGTTTTGCGAGGTAATCTTAATGGTCTTTTCCAACCTCAGTTATTCTGTGATTCTGTGATTCTATTCTATGACCGGTACATTCTTTCTAATATCTTGTCTCCAGAAACCTAGTCAGTCTAGATACTAAAAAAAATTCTTTACCATGAGAGTGATCAAACACTGAAACAGGCTTTGCAGCAAGGTGGTTGATGCCCCATGCCTGCCAGTATTCAAGAGGTATTTGGATACTGCTAGCTTGGTTAGCCCTGAAGCGATCAGACTGTTGAACTCAGTGATCATTGTCAATCCCTTCAATTGCACTATTTTGTTCTATTTTATTCCATTCAATTCGATTCCAGATTTAGAACAGATGTTAGGGTTAAATTTTTCACTGAGAGGGAGGTGAGGCACTGGCACAGGCTGCCCAGAGAAGTTGTGGAAGCCCCATTCCTGTAGGCACCCAATGCTGGGTTGGCTGGGGCCTTAGGCAACCTGATTTAGTGGTTTGCAACCTTGTCCATGGAAGAGAGTTGGAACTAGACGATCATTGAGGTCCCTTCCAACTCGAGCCATTCTATGATTCTGATTCATTCAATTCCTTTCCATTCTATTCAATTCCATTCCATCTAATTGTCTTAGTCACTGAAGCACAGTTTTATATAAATCACTGCTTATATATAGTTAACATTTAAATCCAAATAGGGAAATTACTGGCATTTGTCTCTTAACAGAGTAAAAGTCAGACAGAAATCCGAGAATGGTTTTTGATGTCTAAAGAAGCTTTTCAATTACATGTTTCAAAGTAAATCTATGTCAAATTCTTTGACAAAATCTATGAACACATGCAATTTTGTAAGACTGCTAACCTGAGTTGCACAGGCACTTAATTTTGCTTGAAAGTTAAGTCTATGAACATAAGCAAGTTAGATGGTGCAACCCACTGCAACCCACAAGAAAGTTGAGCTTCATTCAAACTGAGCCAAAGAAAATTGAGCTTCATGCTTATGTCATCCTTCTTAGGATCATCCACTCAAATACAGCTCTTAGAAAGCCTTGTTCCTGTATGTGCAAATATTATCTATAGCCTCAACAATCATAGTCACAGTGCCACTCTCCTCTGATTATATACAGTTTTACTGGCACAAAAAATGCAATTTATCCTGTGTTATCCAAGAAAAATAAACCATTTGGTGTAACTGTGTCTACACTCAGCACATGGTTTGTGGTTGGAAAGACTTTAAGGTTTTATAATAAGAAATTTGACAAATAGTGTTCCCTATTGTTGCAGCATATGCTAAGTCCTTGAGTAAAACATGAGTGAATAGGGCATATTTTATGTATAATTGTACTTACAGTTAAGTTTTTGACAGCTAAGATATGTTGCTTGTGTGATTCTTTTTAAAGCTGCAGATCAAACCAAGAAGTCACAGATGTAAAACTCTGATGAAGGTATCACAACTAAATGCCATAGTTAATTCAAAAAGAAGCTGTGTGCAGGTAATACTTTACTGGAAAAAAAATGAAACAAAACAGTACAAAACAAACACCCTAAAACATTCTTACCCTTTAGCTAAGGAATAACTATAAATATCCATATATCTTAAAAAAAAAAAAAAAAAAAAAAAAAAAAAAAAAAAAAAGCAAACAAGACAGTTAAGGCATTTTCAGTAAAAAACAAACAAACAAACAAATGCAATATTTCAGGCCATCTGCATTATCTAGCAAAAAACTTTTTTTTTTGAGAGAGAGATGTTTTGTTTATTTTAATAGCTTTTAATACATTTTACTCAGGTTTTACACCGACTTGGTGAATTTTAAGTAGTTCTAAAAATGTATGGTCCAGGCATATGATCTTTGTAGAAGGTGCACTTGGGAATACTATTATTCCTCCCACGTACTCAGGCCAATATTTATAGTTCATACACTTACTTTGCACATCGCTGCTTTGGGCTGAAAATCTGAATCATGGGATTCAGTGATTTAGTGAAACTTAGTGTGATAAAAAGAAAGAGGAAGAATGTTGCAAGATTTCAGTTGTGCAATATCTTAAATGAAATTGAATTTGCATGGGGAAATTCCTGTTGGACAAAGGAGACAAGTATTGACAATTTTCAGTTCAACATTTCTCAAATTCTTTAGATTCCTAAGTAACCTATGCATGCCTTCAGGTAACTTGTTCACTGTATTCGTTAATCATGTGACAGCTGCCTCAGTGAGAGGAAGGCCACATTTACATTTGCCATTGAAATTGTGCCAGTGTCAGACTATAGTCTTCCTACCATGAAATGTAAGTCTTCAGTTTGGAGTGAAATAGTTTATGAAGTCTATACAGAAAATATGATGATGATGATGAGTCTTCTGGCACTAAAATATTCCTTCCCCATCTGCTCTACTTTCTCTTCTTTTAAGTCTTTAGAAGACTGTTGGACTTGGAAGAATTCTGCTACATGAGCTGGTGATGCAAATACTGTCATTTTCATACTACGTTTCTCATTTGTCCATGACACGCTCACCTGTGCACAATTGCAAATAAATGAGCACAAGTTTTTGTTTCACGTGTGCCTTTTTCTTTCTTCCTTTTCTTTAAAAGGCAGTTACTGTCACTGAATACTTTTACATTTTTTTTCCAAAGTGACAGACCAGAATTAAAACAAAAATATGTCTAAGTATTCATTTAGTCTTAGGGATATTTTTAGTTGAAAATAGGGCATTAGAAGACTGTATACTTTCTAAATATATTGCAGATATGATATAATATTATTCTTGGTATGAAGTAACTTGAAAGCATACTTCTAAAATCATTGAGTTTAAAAGTCTACAGTAGCAAAATTCACCACCTATAAGGATTTTGCTTAAGAAAAGCTTTCATTAAAAAACTGACTGGAGATCTGTGCAGTTTCAGCTTATTTGGATTGCTCTTATGGTGAAGTGTTCCAAGAACTTCAAATGGTTGCTTTCTTAACATGTTCCAATTTCATTCTCTTCTCACCTACACCCTTCAAAAGCTTTGAAGTGATCACAATCCCGTACTTAGCATAGAGCAGCCTCTGATTTGCAAAAGTCCTTCAAGGTTGTCACAAGTGGCCCACTGTTTAAATGCAGTTCTCAGCTGTATTTATGAAAACACTCCAGAAAGATGAGGAAAAGATGTGAATTCAAGGTTAAAAAAACTGGCCAGAAAAAGCAAGGATTAAGATGGTTCTCAGAAGTGTCAAACAAAATAATAAGAATCACCGTATAGTTTTCATCAATTCCATATCTAAGAGAAACAACTAATACAGGATACAAGCTGCAACAAGACTTCAGAAGGCATTACACCAAGAAAATACGTATGAGCAGGAATTCTTAATGCTTGAGAAGTTATAGAAACTTGTCCAAAAGCTGGAGTGTCCCAAGTCTTCATTGTCTGAACATTTGGAAGCTGTCACATCAAACGGAATTAAAAGATTTTTCTGTTTTGCATCATCTTGTAATAGAAAAGGGTTCTCCCTGCATTCAAGCTTCCTCCCATTCTTTATAAATCATATTAGAAGCTGATAACTCAAATGCTTCTATAACGTGCAAGGTGATTATTATAATGTAGTTTCATAATACAAATAAATATTTTGGTGTGGCCATAATTTTCTGTCCGGAAGTTAACAAAACTGTCAACATCTTTATTTGAAAGCATTTGCGTATGCAGAGAGAGCTTTCTCTTTTGGCTGCTAGAGAGCAGGCACTCGTGATGAGAACCTGTCATTTTGCCTGCATTCAGCGGTAGGTTTTGATGTTCAGCATGAAAACTAATCCAGCCTCTCTGCTGGAATGAAGAGGATTTAACTTTGTGAAACATATTGAAAATCTCTAGCTTGTACCTACTTGCCTCATCGTACACCTGAGAGAAAGTTTCATTCTCAGAGTCTATGTTCAGTTTCCACTGAACTTTGGCATTAGCTAAAACCCTTCCCTGTGTTCACGAGAGTAGTGTTCCCTGGGTGCCTTTGTTTACAATACACAACCATGTTAGTACTCATGAGTAAATTATACCACAGCCTCTCAGTAGTGGTGAGTGATCGAAAACTCAGTCCACACCCAAATTATGTAAGGGTTTATGTGCTACCTACTTACTGTTGGCTTGACCAATAGAGTCTGATCTAATAGATATTCTCAGCTGGCTGTGTTTTAGGCAAGTAAAAATAATGCAAAGAGGTGATGGCATTGCTGTATTCTTACTTACATAGAGCACTCACATAATCTCAAGAATCCTACTTGAGAGACTTGAACCCTTACCCTCCCAGGAGTATGCCCATCCTGCAAGGCAAAGGCATTCTCTGGTGTGGATTTTAACTCCTATGTAGGGAAAAAGGGAAAAGGATTCTGTGATGAAGGTATTCCATTTTCTAGGCAATATACATTTCTTAAAGATGACATTTTTCATATGAATGTATTTACATAGATATTCTCACACTCATGCTCCAGTTCTCTGGCCCAGGGAACTTCTAATTATCCATTATAAGAACAATTTGCTTCAGCAAAAGAAACTTGCAACATCTTGGACTGAGAGTATACTCTTAAGCTACATCTACATTACAAAATTAAACAATGCCTAGCAACATTCCCAGGCATTGGAGCACAACTGCTCTTCTGGGGTACAGCCCTTTGAAAAAAGTTAGGAAATTAAGCTCAATTCTCTAGCATTATAGGATACTGAATGCCGTTAGATAGGTTTATCACAGTGTTAGTTCAGTGGATAAAATATCATTTATATAATAATTCATTTAATTTATGATCAAACTACTGCAATGTGACACACTTATGCATATTGGATACAATAGAGGAAGGAATACAGTTCAAATATTATGCTCAAAATATGTGATTTCTTTCTGAAAACAAAGATTCAGTAATACAAATAGAGCTTAAGCATGTTGCAGGTGACGTTACAGTTTTTATGTTCAAATGTGATACACACATAACAGCAGTTCACACAAGCTACATACCTCTTGGGGTTTCATTTGTGCATTTCATTTATGTTTTACAGATCTCAATTAACCTTTAATTTCTTCTCTCTCTTCTTGCTTTAGTGATACTGGAACTAAACCTCCGGAGAGTGGTATCTTTGGTTTTATGATAAATATTTCAGCACTTTTAGGTATGTATAAGCTATTTGATCTGAACACAGTAAAGAAACGTAAACTTGCAGATGTTCTTTACTTGTATTGGAGTCCATACAATGTTCAGCAGAAAAAATACTCTACAATTAAATAACCATTTAATGGTATATCAGTGATAAGGAATTCTCATACAGAGGGCCAGGTGCTTGCCAGTAGTGTCACCTTAGTGGCACTTCTGTCTCTTAAGAGCATTTAATCAGTGCAAAGTAGTCGGTGTAACTGGAAATAAGAAGTGGAGGAAAGATAGTGTTAAAAAATGGTGTTAAGGCAACACTCGGCTTCTGTGAAGATGCCTACTCCTCTACTGTATCTGCTTATTTTGAATGAGAAGGTTTGGCAGTTCCTATTTACTTCTAGGGGATGGAGAGTCAATAGTTGCGTAACTGTGCGTATGGAGTCTGTGATGGACTTCATGCAGAGTAAAATCCCACATTTTACCTTTTTAAAGAGACTCATTCAGTCATACTGTCTAGTTGAATTTCATTAACATATTAGTACATGAACAGTAGGTGGTTTAAATTTCTAGCTGTAGATAAAATGTTCTGTGTTATCAAACTGAATTACAGCATTGCTTTTTTTCATAGAATCTGGTCTACTACTTATTATACGCTAACGAACCACGATCTTCTAAATCAATAGAGGTTTTTGTCAAGAGTGAGCTGCATATGGGGGTCATATAGGCTGCAATAAATCTGTGTGTAAAGGAGACCCTGTTGTACGAAAGATTAGCCAAAACTGCTTCAAAATTTCGTGAATATTTTCTGAATACACAGCTAGTTACTTTTTTTTCCTGTTTACAGACTATGAAAATGTATTAATTCTTCAGGGTGTCCATTATTAAAAGATGTAGTTCTAGTACAAAATTATGTATCAAAGCAGAAGGAATTCTCCCACTTTCATGTTATGGATCTTCTCACTGTAACAGCTATTCCAAATGTGGAAAGCCAGTGCCTGGTATTTCATATGGTATTCAAATTCATAATTTTCTTTAACCAATTTGCAGTTCTTTCTAGATGACCCTGATATACAATGTGGAGTTTAAGACGTGTAAGAATAGTTGCAAAATTAAAGGCAGCGTTATTTATCGCATAATGCTTATAATTTAATTCTATATGTAAATTTGTTATAGGGCAAGAAATTGAAATATAAGAGATACATGAACATTAAAAAATATTTCTTTTTTCCAGGTGCAATTACGATGTATATCAGATATTTAATAATAGAGAAGCAAAATGAATCATTGCGCTTTGTTAGGTCTTCATGCAACACGTTTTCATTGTGTATTGGCTTGATGGGTTGTACTGGAATGGGCATAGTTGCAACTTTTCAGGTATGATCATATTTTCATATCATATATAAAATTAAAGGTTTTTTTAGCAGTTAAAAATGTAATCAATCTGAATGGTTAATATTATCCCAGTATGGATATTTGGCAAGTGGAGCAAGAATGTCTTTTTTGCTCCTGGCTTTTTAACAGCTTTAAAACTACAGATTTGTTTTAACCCTCTGAACTCAATCTTTTTTTTTTTTTTTTTTTTTTTTTTTTTGCATAGCTATGTAGATAAGGGGCTCAGTGTGTGCTTATCCTGTAACATGCCTGTACTAGAAAACAACTTTATATATATATATATTTTACATAGACATTCTTCATCTCAGAGTCAAATCAAGTTTAATTGGCAGGTAGCTTGAGATATTGCCTTTAAATCTTTGGGAACAGCTAAAATATTTCCTTCAAAGGATGGTCTATTTTTAGAAATGTTTTGGTAAAGACTGTTATGCTCATATAATAACCTGACAAAGTATAGAGAAATGGAAAATAAAGATTGTGAGGGCATCAGCAGCCAATAAAATCTTTGAATGCGATTGACATGCTATTTTCAAACTATAATCTCTCTGTCTTAGACTGCTATCTTGCTGTTTTTATTTTTACCTTCAAGCAGTGCATGTAGAAAGCAAACGCTACAGACAATGCATATTATTCTATTTTTAAATATCTATACTCATAAGTGGCACAAAAAAGTCAGATGATGGGTAGCAATGTTGCTGGTCTAAAATATAAAACAAATTGAATTTTAATAAGGAAAAGTTAAATAAGGCATACAAAATAATTTGGGGAGTCAGGGAAGTAGAAATTTTGCTCTTAATGTTTCAAAAGGGGTCCACTGACAGCAATAACATTAGTTCTTATCTAAACTCTATTGGTAGTCCTTGCCTGTCCATATATTCCTCCATACTCAAGTATCATAGTAGAACTGATTGACATTGCTGGGCATCACTTCATTTTCACTCTTCCCTAAGCAAAACACCTGGTTTATTGAAAAGACTTCAGAAATACTGCTGGAAATACGTAGGATGTACACTTACATAAATCTAATGCTACTTATGATGAGTTTTAAGCAGTATAATTAGCTGCAAGGAAAATTTTTTGCTTTTGCTGCAAGGTAAGGTATACTAGGTAGAATGGGATTTCTATGGTACTGCTCTCTGAACACTTAACAAAAGCAAGAATAAGAGTGGTAGAAAACCCTAGCAGTGAATTCTCTAAAAGCAAAAGACATTCTGGAAAAATAAGTTATGGTCGTGAATAAGGCATTTATTCTCTATTTTAAATAATGAAATGCCTGACATGTGGAAATGAAAGACAGTGAAGGGATAGCTTTAAGAATATAATTGGATATAGAAGGAAAAGTCTTGTAGCTCTTAATGAATAAGGTAAAGCAGAAAGTCAGGTCTCAGTAGGTTTGTTTTTGCCTTTCGGACATTAAACATGATTAAACAGAGATCTCACTGTCTTGGACTAGAAGACTTAGGAGGCTTACCACACCAGATGTAGCAAGATCTCCTACAGTTCTGAGGGACTTATACGTAATGTGTTTCTTAGGGAAGCTGTGCCAGTTTGAAAGGAGTAAGACTGAGAGCTGTACTAGAAAAGCTCTGCATATTGTATATAGGGCTGAATGTAAAAGCCAGCAGTTATGCTTTATGCTTTTTATACCAAATACTGTCATTTCTGCATGGAAGGCAAAAAGTGGGACAGAGGAGAAGAAAGCCCAAGTATAGATGAGAGACCGCTGCAATGCCTCTGTGAGAAACATGCTTTAAAATTTGCCAGAATTTAATACATCGCAGAGAGGTAGAAGGGAGATAAGTAGAAAAAAAGGCACAGAGAAAAAAATTCAAGAAGAGCATGTGAACATAATCCCCATTAAAAGAAAAAGAAAACAGTGGCCACCAGACAGAAAAGATGTGAAAATATAAATTTTAAGCAAATTTCTCTGTCTGATGCTGGATTCCAGAGTAGCGTAACTTAGTATTCCTATTTTATTTTATTTTTTTTTTATATTTAGAATACAAGATTTTTTCTTTGGAATCTCAAACTGTGTTGCTAACCTCCATGCAAACCCAGCCCAGCTAGCAACACCA
>JAOWBP010000001.1:49255116-49282443 GCA_028571105.1 Tragopan temminckii | reverse complement strand
TGAAGGCAATTCACCTGTGCTGCTGGAAGGGGTGAAGCCTGGCTCCACCTCTCCTAGACCCATTTAAGAGCTGACTACCAGGGGGGAAGGACCTCTTCTGGAGATCCCTCCTTTGGAGTTTTACTCTTATCTTGGGCTTACTGTAAGCACTCTTATTTATTCTATTTTTGGTATAATAACCTGCTTAGCCAAACTCTCTTGTTTATTTCATAATTACAACATCTGTATATTCACTGATCATACAACTACAACACTGCAGCTTGATTCGGAACTTCCAAAATCAGACAATTTGAAATGAGATTTTCCTTCCCATAGAGAAGACATAGCAATCTCATGCATTCATTACTGATGCCCCTGCTTCATGGCATGGCTTGTGGCTTAAATACAATAAGATTCAAAAGTCCATCCTAAGTCTAGTTGCTCACACATTTGAACACCACAATTAAAAGACGAAAGCCTCTGTAACCAGCAGCACACAAGGAAAAGACACGTGCAGGAAGCTCACTCCACAGCAGAACCCACAGGTGACTGAAAGTAGCCTCTGGCAAGAGTGCAGAGTCAGGCTTAACTCTCACCTTCAGCATCACAGAAGTCCTTTAATTTCCTTTTTTAACCATTATGAGATCATCAAATCAGCAGTTCTCATTTGGGTAAAGACAGTTTGCATAGCTGAAATATAACTTCTGCACTTTAAGTGTAAGCCTCTTGGGTAATGACTTTGATGCTCGCTGTTCCATAAGATATCAAGCACCTTACCTTATCAAGGCTTGGTAAATACTGATTAATGAAAATAGCATGCAAAAATTAATTCAAGTTTAATTAGTGAATACACGAAGTGCCTGATTACTTCTTTCAGCTACTAGCAGCTCTTTTTCATGACACTGCTGGGCTCTTAGAACTATTGGAGAATAAGGAACCAAAAAAACCTAATGCAATTCAAGAGATCTATCAGCTATGTATTTTCCATACCTTGTCCACAGTCACCAGCATCAAATCCACAGGAGAGGACATTGCAGGCCTGATCACAGAATTTATCTGCTAGCCAGGAATTAGCACAGCCTTGGTTACAGTATGAAACACCACTTATTCCTGCACCAAACTGCCACGGTGGTCCATTCCCTATACCTCCTACTGCACCACCACCGGCAACATAGCGACTACCCCCACTGTTACCTAAATAGAAAAAAGAAAAATTATAAAGATCAATCATTTGAAATTCTTATTTCTGAGGAAAAGACACTTTAGTATACAGTATCAGCAGAATCTTACTTATCAACAGAAAAACTGAAATGCAATTAACTAACTCTGTGTACAATTGTAAAATCTTTATTATATATAATTTTATATATATAAATCTCACTGTAGAGTTTTGCAAACCACCTTAAAACTGCAATAACAACGCAATGTATTTTGTATTAACTTCAAAAATGTAGGCAGAAAACTGATTTACTTCTGCTTGCATTCTTGACTCTGCAGTTCCCCACAGTACTGCATCACTTCCTCAGCGCAGAAGCCTCACTTCATTTTCATAACCTACAGTCTGGAAAATTGAATTTAGGTGCAGCTTCACAATGAACTTAGACTGCTCTGACCGCTTTCATGTCAAATGATTCACTTTTCCTGCATGTTGCAATCATCACGGCTTTTCTGGGAGGAAAAGAGAGAGGGGATCATCCTCTAGCTTCATAAAGGATGAAAATAAATCTCTATTTAAGTGTTTGATAGGAAAGGAGGTAGAAAGGAATCTTGTAATCAAAGTTACCCCAGTGTGTTCACTGTCGGATAGTGTTAAGGAGTTTCAAGACATGGAAACAGATCCAAAAATTGAAAAGCAGTGGAACACAGACCAGAATCAGAAAAGTGACAAAATCTACCTAGACTATATTTGATTGTGGCTTTAAAAACAAAGTGAAATTTAGGAGAGGAGCATGTACAAGCGGCCTCCTCCATGAAGGGAAAGTGGGTCAGAATTTTGAAAATGAAACTGTATCATAAAAACTCTTGTGCAAATAAACTTTCCAGCAACTACTCCGGTCAGACACTTAAATGCAAACTCTCCTTTAAATTTAACTTTAATATGAAGCAAGCAATATTAAAAAGTAGGAAAGAGAAAGGAGACAGTGCGACCTCTACTACTGTGCAAAACACTATCATATCCACAGACCTTCAGTTTACAATGCAATACTAAAGGCCTCAGGTACTGATATACTGTTCATGGTTCTTAGTTAATCTACCACTCTCACTTTTCTTACTTGTTTTGTTATCTGAACAACAGATTATTTTGTTAAGGAATGAAATCAGGACTGAAATTCCCTTGAAAGTGCAATATTATTTGGACTCTGAGGTTCAAAAATTTTCCTGTCAAGTTTGATAGCTAAAAAAAGGTTTTCCTTTGATCAACTGCTGCCAATTTACATACCTTTTAGTATACATGAATTTATTTATCTTTAATATTTAGGATGACTTTTTCCCCTGTTACCGAAGGTTGTTGTTTGTTTAAGTTACAGGAGAATCACATATTACAGAATTTTAACAAAAAAGAAAGTCTTTTTTTTTTCCTAAATTAACCTTGTTGTCTTACCAATGCAGTCACCTCCATCCCAATCACAAGCTGAGTTATTACAGGCTTTATCACAGTAACCATCTTTGATCCATGAACCAGGACATCCTTCAGCACAGTTTGGCACAGGCCAAGTCAAGTAAACCTGGAACAATGTTACAGTTTGAGACAAGGTCTGTCAAATTAAAGTCAGCTGAACTTATTTCTTGGAAGATAGAGACTTAAAATAATTACTCTCTGTATATAATGTCTTCAGCATCTGCGAAGCTTTACAAACTGCATTTAAACTTCACCAGGTGAAATAAACGTCATCCTTTTCAAACAGAAGGAGATCAAGTCTCATGTTAAATGAGATCTCTTGGCTATAGAGCAAGGCAGCAATGGCTGAAAATAGGAAGTAGGACATCCCAAATCCACTTCTGAAAAACATCTTCAAATGAAAATTGGTATTTTTCTTTTTTTAAAAAAAAATCTGATAAAGGAGGAGACTTCAATCTAAAATAGCTCTGCAGTTCACTTGTTTCCATGACTAAAGATGTTTCTTTATCACTAACCAGTCATGAGATAAGAAGCACACGCTGAACATCTGATTCTCTTTGATCAAATAATTCTTAGAATTACCAAGATAAAAATAAGGCATGGCAGTATGTGCTTTTTCAACTGAGAGGGCATTAAAAACCACATACATTTTCCTTTAGACACTACTGTTTCAAGATTTTTGCAGCACATTTGCTACTGAAATACTAATCAGGTTATCACAAATATTTCACCCAAGCTTACTTCATTCTTATATCTGAAAGCAATAACTGAAGAACAATAGAAATGCCATTAAAATAGAACTCTCCTATTACACGCCTACTTCAAAGACTTAAATAGACAAAGCATTCTAATATCCTCAAGTACTAGAAATTAGTATTTTTACAGTTGTTTATTTTATACAACTCAGGTTGTATATGTGTAGGTGTGTACACATCTGTCTGTATGAAGTACTCATACAGTGGTCTCTAGCATCTTCTGTATCCCCTTTTATCTATTACTTGTATTAAAACGGTACGCAAGTTTTTCTCCATGTTACTCCTGTAGGTCAAGCTGATGGCTGAAAACTCTGCTGGCACCCCATAGTCTTTATGTGCAATTATAGTCCTCAGCCTGCTTTCTTTATTTAATCCCAGTTATGACAGGTTTGTTATTGAAAGACTAAACCACTTCATGTTCACTAAAAGCATTATCTTTCAGTAAACAACTATATATAATTCTACAAAGATTTAGCAAAGGCACTATTGGTATCTAGAATAGAGATTGTTAATGGTAAATTTAAATATTAGACCAGCCTGAACATCATCAGATCTCAGCATTTCCGTGGAAGAATCTATTTGGAACAGAACATTTTCCTGTGAATTATTTTTGTTTCATGGGACGAGTGGCAGCTTTCAAACACCAAACTGGTCTTCCCAGTGCTCACACAGAAAGTGGAAGAAGTGGGGAACAAAAATTATAAAATAAAGCCAAACAGAGGACTATTATGCCATAAAAAAAAAAAAAACCACCAGGGAGAAAATACCAATAAAAGGTAATTCTGCAATCCAAGCATCAACACAACGCAATTACATGACACCTTTGCTAGCAATTGTCCAGCTAAGAATAATGATCCATTAGAGGTAGAAGAGAAGGGATAGTACCTTTCTCTCTCTCTTTTCAAGTAGTGTTTCTTCACTTTCTGCTATATTAACACAGAGAAATTTCAAGTTTAAAAAATTATTTCACAAGAGCTTACCTTTTGACCTTTAGAGTGACTATAAAAATCATCAGGCCAAACATCCTTCCCAAACATAACATCATCATTGAGATAAATAAACTTCTGAGAGAGACCACTGATACGATGAATGTGGCTTTCAATAGCTGGTGAACTGAAGGTTGGCAAGTGACTCACGTTCTGAAATATTTCCTGAAAGAACAAGAAGAGATGTATATAAGAAAAAAGTAAAAACCATTAGCAAAAACCTAAAACTTCACTATTCCCTTTTCCCACGTAAAACCACTTTCATGTCTGATGCTAGCAAAAATCTGCACCTCATTCAATGCAAAGACACAAACTATCTAGTTCACTGACTACTGGATCAGGCCCAGTGTACATATACTACTTGTGCAGTACAGGAAGAACAAAATTTCAAGTTGAATCTGTTCCAACATTCAAACAGCATTCTTCCACCTCTTTCAGATAACTAAGCCAGCAGATAGCAACAGAAGCTGAATTAGTATCTTGTTACCACTTAAGTTGCTCAGGGCTCCTATGTCATATCCGCGTATCAAACTTACTCTTGATTTTGTATTAAGAAGCTACTAGAGTATTTTTGTTGTTTCACTTATTTGGGAAGCTTGCAGGATTCCCTTTCTTTTTTAAATAAGCTTTACAGAATGCATAACTACTTGATTGTTGGAGCCATGTTCTTCATTTTAACAACTGTTGTCCACCCTGTCAGCAGATTTATTAGGTTAGCACTAGTTCTGAGTTAATGGATACAAATACTTTTCTTGCCACATGTTTTTTGTTGCTTTTTAATAAGCATACTTTTATAAGGAAATTAGTACACACTGGCTGAAATCTTAGTATTTGGAGAAATGAACTCAGTGAAGGCTTGATATATCTTCAGTTACCTTCTTAACCTGAGATATTTGTATCTGAAGTACCAGAGCATATTGGGGTTTAACAAAACAGTGCATGGGAAGGGGGAGAGTTGGTCACTTTGTTCCTAATAAAAGCAGCCTTCAGCTGAAATGGGATAACTGCATTTCTAAACAGAATCTTTATTAATGGTACTTTTGTGCTTTTTTCTTTATTGTTGTTGGGTAGTTTTTTTTTTTGTTGGTTTTGTGACTTTTTTGTTGTTTTGTATTTTGTCCCCCAGGGTTGGAGGTTTTTTGTTGCTTATCTCTGGGGGTTCGTTTTTTGTTTTTACCTGGTGGGTCACTATGGTTATCCGGGGATTATCCAGATTAAGCCAGGAAGGAATCTGCCCATTAGTGACAATGAAAATATGTCGCACCCAAGGAGCATGTCTCTCTATTGATCGTAAGGAATACCTCAGCTCTTCGTTATCTTCAAAACGGCTGGCAGAAATATCTTCATCCTGTTTAGACTATAAGAGAAGAATCTTTTAGATTTTAAACAAACCATTTAAGTTCCAATCCAGCCAGATAACAATAGAATCCTTTACTATACGGGTCATAAGTAATTGAGACTTAGAGATTAAAAAATAAAAATACAATGATCAAGTACTGATATTCCCCTACTAAATTGTCAAGGTGAACAGTACATCAGTGGCTCACCACTTGGTATCATTAGGTCATCTGCTGACCATGCTGCAAGACGACAGTGTCTCATGTGACCCAGCTCTTGGAGAAAGAACCTCAGTTAAAAACAAAACAACAAACAAAACCAAACAAAAACAACAAAAAAATCCCATCCTCTTGCTCTCGTGAATTATCAGTCTCAATTATTTGCTGATCTTGATCAAAAGCCAAGTTGCATTTCATATCAGTAACATCACCTTTCAGAACTGGTGTTTCAAGAGACTGGGGCCTTCCAAGTACATCACATCATAAACCATATATAACTGTGTCACCTAATATAGAGATACTGCAAGAGTGATGGTAGCTGCTCTTCAATTATCTGCTGGTCTTTCATTAAAAAAAAAAAAAAAGGCAGGAGGCAATCAGCTAATTTCATCCTAATTTCACTACCAAATAGCTGAACTAAAGATTTCCATAAGTTTTTTTAAAGGGAAACATTTTAAATTAGAAATTTCTCAAGTAACTTTTTTTTTTTTTTTTTTAAACCACATTTCTTTTCCATTTATAAGAACTTAATGGCCTCTTCCTAAACTGAGAATTAAAAGTTGCCATAAAGAATACTTCTAAAGGAACCATGCCCAATTAGAACAGGACACTTGAGGGAAAAAAAAAAAAAAAAGGTAATTGTCAAACATTGAATTTTCACTGCAAATTCTATGCACTGTAAATAAGTCTCCTTTTCCAATATATACAACAACAACATAAGGATTCTCCAAAACATAAATGAAAGCACTTAAAAACAACAACATCAGCTAAGTGCCCATTTACAAAACGATGAATAATTTAAACATGGCAAAATATAAAGTTTGAGTTCATGGACTGTACCAATAAGCAAAAGTTCCCCAAAATGCAGGATAACTGGCTACAGAAAGAGACTATAAGCATTATTAGAAAGGGCACATTTACTTTACCCACGCTACTTGACATTATTAAGGGAAAAAACAAGATTTTAGATCTCATCTTGAAGGAGCTATCCTGGTGATTTTGTTTGTTTTCCTTTTGATAAACTTAACATTCTTGCATTTATTACTTATTCATATTAAAACTCCTTTCCCTATGGACACCTGTATTTAATTTCTTTGATTTTTTTCAGAAGAGAAGTGATCAGCATTTGTTCAGCAAATGTAGCACTGAAAAGCAAAATAAAAACCCAAAACTAAGCTAAACAAAAAAAAAACCCCACCACAACAAAACCATAAGAAACATACTGGGTAAAAGGTAATCATGTTTGTTAATAAAATCTTGTCTCTCTCCCACACAAGCAATCTGTTTATCTGTCAGTTAGCATCAATTAAGCCTTTTGGGACTTTACTGCCCACAACCTTATAAGAACACACGCAGAGGGCAACATTTTAAATTGAAATTTCCTCCTTCTCTCATAAATGAAATGCCACTCTTCATGATGCTTCCTCCTTTTTGATTTTAGAATTTGGCAGTGTTTTTAAGGCATTTAATTACAACATAATAAATACTTTAACACATCCAAATTTTTTTTAAGAAATCCCATGCTCCTTATCATTAATTAGTTAACTGTAAGCCTCTGCACACTATAACCTTTACATTCTGTAACAGGGTTTACCTACCTGACTGATGGAGCTCAGGTCCCACAGTAAGTAAGCAGGATTAAGCGTTAATTCTTTTCCATCTATAGTCATGTTCTTCTTCGCTTGTTTGCTCAGTTCATGGAAACCCTTGGGGTTATTCAGTTGCAAAAGAGCCACACTGGCTTCTGAATAAAGCTGCAACTACAAATGGAGAAAATAATTTTTGGCGTATACCCACAGCAGCACTATTTCTTGGCCAACTCAATCTTTCTGTTCTATTTTCTTGCTGGCATTGCCAGTAAGAATGACTAGTAAACACTGTTTTTAGAGAAGTACAATTTTGTAAGAACACACAAAAGGGGTAACAAAACAGGAAATAAAAAGCATTTTAAGATATAGAACACTTCTAGGTGCAAAGCCTTCACTTTCCAAAACAAATATTTCACTTAACACAATAATCCAGCAACAGTAAGCCTGTCTGTGTTAGAAATATTTAAGTGAATAAGTCTCCTCCATTGTCTCCTACCTCCAACAACTAAACATGAATTTGTGAATTACCACAACTCTGTTACATAGCTGAAAAAAATCATACTTCACCCTTTTAATCAACCACTACTTTTCTGAGGAAATTAAGGGCACCAATTCATCTTCGCTGTCAGAAGCGTGAAATATTCGGAATGACTTAGAGATCAACGTACAGTTCAGAAATCTGAGATACAAAGGGCTCCAGAACTAATCCATGCGGGTCTCTGAGTCCTTAATGTTCGTTGCCAATACGCTGTTAAGGTCATTTCTTAGTTGGAGACTGTTTGATCTGTTTGCTGTTTTTATCTCTTGCCACCAGTAATTCTGGATATCAGATTTCATAATGCACAGGATAAGAAGAAGTTTGCAGTAGATGTCCCATCTAATAGTATTATAACTTACAAAACGCAGGGCAGTGAAACATTTCCGTAAAAATATAGCATAGCCCAATAAAACACTGTGTTTACCATATGCAGGAATGTGAGAAGATGCTGTGCTCAAAGCTGCACTTTCACACCTCAAATGCTTACATTCAGCAACACTCAGATTGAGAATAAATGCAGTTAACCACAAGCAATATTTATTAGATGCAATGCTTAATTTTTGTACTTTCATGCAGCATCAGACTAATAAGCACATCTCTCAGATTTTCACAGTTGGATGCTATCTGTAAAAGCAATTAATAACATCTTAAACACTGACAGGTCAGAAGACAGGAAAAAAAATATCCTTTTTACCCTCATAATTTCCTTACAGATTTTTTTCTTTTATTTATTGAATTCGACTATTTCTGCTCACTTTAAAACACCTCTTGTCCCAGAGCCAGCACCCCTTCCCTTAGCAAGACCAGCTGTCTCACTTGTGACATTTTAAAGCTGTTGATGCTTTGAGTCATATGCTATTTGAGATCTTTCAATCTGACTTATGAAGCCTGCCATTAGAAAAATCTGATAAATCTCAGACCTTCCAGGGAATCATCTGAACCTATGGGTGGAAAGGGTGGCTTCGGTAGTTCAGTGGCTGAGGTATAGTTACAGACTGCAACTAGCAACCCCCTAAAATATCTGAATACTACAGATTGCCAAGCTACCATTAGTGGTTATGTGCTTTATTTAGGAATACAACAGTGTCACACAGCCCCTTAGAATCTGTCACCTATACATAAAACAAACCAAAAATATTGCTACTCTAGAAGAAGTACTTAAGATTATTTAGTTTCTCTTTAACTTGTTTCCACAAGATTTACTGCAGAAACTTTCTTTTTGCTCCCAACTAATATAGCATTTAAGCTCAAGCTTTTTAAAATTAACAGTCCAAGCACAAACAAGTAGAAGAAAAGTATGTACTACTGATTAACTTAGGGATTTTAGTTTCTACACCAATAGTGTTTTGGGTTTTTTTCAGAAAAAAAGTATTTTCATAAGCAGTGCTATGGATAAATTTAGATTCCAATGAAGTCTCTTGATGACATAACTTACCACACCTCTAAAATTCTTCAAGCTTTGATCAGAACTTTCTGTTGCTGGTATATTTAAAATAGCATTCTCCCTTGCAGATTTTCCAAAGTCTCATACCTATTATCCTCCTCTCAGTGAGAAGGCATGCAGTTACCCATTTTCCTGAAATACGATATTCTGGAGGCTGCCTTCATCCTGATCAAACTGGTCAGACAAACCAGTGATGTTATGAAAGCAGAAAAGAAACAAGCAAGCAGGTAAGTGCCAAGAGTCAGAGTGATCCGGCAAGTTTTGGCTTCCAGCAGCAACAGCTGAGAAGACACCCAGTGGGCTGGCACATCAACCACCACCCACAGAAAACAGCATTTTCCACATCAGGTAACTTCAAGAGCAAGTTCTTCAGAGCCAACACCTTCCGCACTGCTAAGTCTGCACTTGGAAGTAAGCTGGATAGGAAGATGCTCCTTTTTTTCACACTTCCATGTGCATACTAGGAAAAGCCATGTGCCCACGTAGCAAGGAGAGGTGAGGCTGGAGTGGGGAAAACTAGTGTTGTGTCAAAGAGGTAGAAAAGGTCTTGTGAGTGTGAAATACTGAGGTCACTGTACACTTACAAGTTTCCTTTATAAAGTAACACAGCAGGAGAACCTTCTCCGAGAGTCAAAATCAACACAATGCCTTAAGGCTCCCCTCCCAGAACTGGCTCTGAGAACACACAGCAACAGCTCCTAATGCCAACTGTCTGCTCCTTCAATAACAGCACGCAGCAGGAATCCCAGAACTCCACTGTCAGGGCATCCAGAAACATCCAGTTTCACAGTGCCTACAGGCTCCTATGTAGATTTTCTTTCATCAATAAGATAAGGGCAGTAAATTACAACTATGCACCTTGGTTTCTAACACAATTTGTCCACATGTGTGTGTGTGCACATTAAAGAGAAATCAAAATTTCACAAAGGAAACATGCAAGCCTTCAACTTTATCTGAAGCAATCAAGATACTGAATCTTCAGAGAAAGTCACCTTTGTACAAAAAGAAATACACTATATATCTTAGCGGAAAAAAGTATAATGGCCTCAAAAACAAAACCAAACCCTTCAAGCCTTCCCTTGACAAACTTCATATCACTACCAGTTTCCTAGTTTTTGGGTCACAAGGTTCTATTTTAGGCTGAACAATAAGTCTTGTTTGGAAACGAAGGTAAAGGGCAGGGGAAGGAAGAGTAAAGTAAAGCATATTTTTTAACCAGCTCCTCTTCAGCATGTTTAAGTTCAATTAACATCTCTCCAGCCTCTAAACAAATATGGCTTATCAGAAAACAAACACATAATCAGAGTAACATCCCCACCTAGTGGTTTACTAATGCATGGGATTTCTATTAAGAAAGCATGGGAAATAATAGAAAGCCACACTTGTTAAAACATAGGCAATGCAAAGCAAGAAATGCGATCAGCAGATATACTGCTGTTTACCACTCTAAAGGAATGAAGTTTCCATATTATTACAATGCAACGCAGGCCATTAAGTACAAAAATTCAGGAGACTGTAACACACATAATACACCCTTGAAAACTCCTCTTGATGAGCACAACTGCTTCTTTCAGAGAACCACTGAAGTTTTTTAGAACAAAAAAAAAAAAAGTGGTCCAGAGGTAAGAGCAATTTTTAGTGCTTTTTGGATTCAGAAGTGATTTCAGCCAAATAAAAATGATTTGATTAAAGCAGCATTATCAATACTCATCAAGGTATATTCTTCCATGTCTCCACTTCCCACATATTTTCCCTTCTAAAAAGAGCTCAGATGTTTTTACAGATGAAATTTTAAGTTACTTTTTCTTTGCTTTCAGCATTGCAATAAGAAACTGCCATTAAAGAGACTAGGGAGGAATCCATTAAGAAATGGGAAGTAGTGATAAGACAAGTCTAGCCTAATGCAAGAATAACTTTATTCCTCTCCACCAGGAATCTCACACCACTTTACAGACCTTAGATTCCAGAAGCAGCAACTGTAGAGAAATCACTACAATCTTCAATCTTCTTTTCTAATAGCTGTCTACAACTACCTGAAGGGAAGTTGTGGTGAGGTGGAAGTTGGCCTCTTCTTCCATGTAACTAGTGACAGGACTAGAGGGAATGGCCTCAGATTGCACCAGAGGAGATTCAGGTTGGGTGTTAGGAAATTCTGCTCCTCTGAGAGAATGGTCAGGCACTGGCACAGGCTGCACAGGGAGATGGTGGAGTCACAGTCCCTGGAGGTGTTCAAGAAACCTTTAGATGTTGTACCGAGGGACATGGTTAGTGGGAAACATTGGTGATAGGTGGACAGTTGGATTGGATGATCTTACAGGCTTTTTCCAACCTTGGTCATTCTATGATTCTATGATTCAGTGGAGACTGAACAACCAACCCTTCTTCTACTTAGCAGTAGCATTAACCTAGCATCTCTCTAGTTGGTAAAGAGGGAACCTCACCTGGTTATATATCACAGCTGCATGCCTACAGCTTCCATTAGAAGAAGAACTGGCGTGAGTCTATAACAATAAATTATATACACATTTCATATGCAAAGCTTTAGACCCTCTAAATAAGCACCTTATGTTTATATCCACATATTCCATTATAGATTTAACATGAATAAATTGCTGATTAGTCAACTGATTGGCAAAGAAACTGCTACCTACCTCACTATAACTACACACGGTACACTAATCTCAGGTTAAATGCTCTAAAGCTTCTACTACCAGGTGGAACACAGATAAAAATGACACAATGACAACGAAGTGGAAAATCTGCAGAATGCAATGGATTCCTGAGGAAAAAACTGTTTACACAGAGAAACATCTAACCAAATTGCAGAAAAGGAGCTGGTCACAACGATAACATTTACAGAAAGGTAAGAGCACACAAAGGATGACAACTGTTGACAAATATTGAACAATCAAGATAAGGTAAAGAAAAATCTTGTAGAAAGATTAGAGGCATTGGATGTCACTCCCATGAAGAGACAAGGAGATACGCTGCATCTCTGGCATCTTAACGTTCATCTGAAAAGAAATCTAAAACCCTAGAGAAACTATAGCATTCTTCAAAATTTATTAAAGCAGATTAGCCAGTTACTTGGACACAAGAAGCAGAACTGAAATGCAGAAATAATCTATCCATGTTTTTTGCTGGAGTAATAAATACTACTAAGAGATACTGATGGAATGGAAAAAAAAAAGTTATTAACTGTAGCTGTAGATGGCAGTAAAAAAAAATTAAGATCCAGGCAGAATCATTCCACTCTAACAAGTCTTGAAACAAATGAATAAAAACCAGTAGATCACTCAAATGTAATAAGGGGTAATCTAGGTATTTCACTCTTCTAAGTCGTCCACTAAAGAAAGCATTTCTTGATGGAAAAATCTTCACTGTAACCCAAGAAACACAGGCTAGTCTGAGAATAAGGTCTGTGCTTTACAGATACGTGGCAGAAAACCTGGAGAAAATTATGAATTTCTCAATCCTGGAAGGAAAATTGCAGACAGAAGTATAAAGGAGAAAAGAAAAAGAAAAGAAGCATTTACACTGACTGAATAATAGTTTGAAAATGTGATTAGAGAAATAACCAAAACTAATAGAATTAGAAAGTGTCTTGAGGACAGATGGATTAAAAAAAAAACAACAGGTATTCCAATACTGAAAAAAAAAAAACCAACAATGTTTCACCAGGAAAAAATATGAATATGAGTCAGATATTATAAGTAAGATGAGAAGGTGATAGAACATCAAGTACAAAAAGATACTTAACGATCTAAGAAAGACACAGAATAGCTAGTCTGACAAAGAAACACAGAGGGTACTATGAATAAAAACAGTCAAAATTATTTTGGAACGCAGCTTCTGCTAGGGAGGTAGAATGTAGTTACAGATGCTGCTTGAGAAGGGCAAGTGCTCCTCAGAACTAACATCATCTAAGATCGTGCTCCAGTATATTTCCAGACATGGAAGCAGACAGATTTAATTTCCACCAAATAATCACTGAACTGAGGCAGTATTATTTCAAATACCAATTTGGCAATTAATGAAGATGTTACAGAAGAGCTGCTCCTAGAAAATAACCCTGGGTGAAGAAAACATAAGTTAACTGATCTGAAATTAAAACAGAAGGAAAAATAAAGAGGTCCTTGTTACTAAATTTCTTGATTGCTAAGGGGCAAGTTGAACAAATGAAAAGAGCTGGTAATTTACGTCAAAAGTATTCTGAGCAATTCAGCTTCACTAAATCAAAAGTGTTAAAACTACCAGAAACCTCTAACCTATGCTGTGTTGAGGAAATAGGAAAGACTATGCCTAAAAGGATGAACTTGTACTCAAAGAAGATCTTCAGATACTGTACATCCAAGCAGATTTTCAGTCTTCAATTGCAAGTGAGGCGTGCCAACATGGATAGGTCTGCATGATTCCAGCCTGCAAACTGCTGTTATTGATTTATTGTACCTGTTGTCTACAAACAGATACAAGTTGGGACCGAACCCCATAGGAAATGAGAATCTGGTGGTAGCAGTTTTCAAAGAATAATTGTTGTATGAGCCAAAAGATGCTTCAGCTTGCTTTTAAATGCAGAATAGCGTTTTAGCTCAGAGATTTTTACAGGAAGCACCATTTGTTTAAAGCAATTCAAAAGTATACATACTGATAGCATATAAAAAACAAGCATAGATCAGTGGATTGACCTCATGAATACCCACTGCATTCTAATCAATGTAGCTACTAGGAAAGAAGAGGAAGGATGCTGCTATCACAGTAAAGCACACTCACCCAAACAGCAAGAGACCATTTTATGAGTAGCATTAATACAAAGCAGGAGAAGCAGGCAATGATGTCGTGTAGAAACACTGGCAAAACTGTTTGCAGTGAGTGTATTACAGCATATAAGTCTGCGGCCTTGTGTTAGCTATGTACTTGCCACTGTCTAAAAGTTCTGGTGATGCGTCATTTAAAATGCTGTATGAAATTCTAGTTGATCATGTTGAAGGCGGACAAATTCACAGTGGAAGCATCACAGAAAAGGGCTGTCAGAAGGATGAGAGGAATGGAGAGCCAATACTGTGGGAAGCGCACTGCCTAATTAATCCAGTGAAACAAAAAAATGCTAGGAGAAAGTCATACCTTAACTCTACAGATACAAAGAAGACGTAAACAAAATCAAAAAGAGAAGAGCTATTTAAGCTTTAAAAGCTAATTAAGAGCTATTTATATTAAGCTACTTAAGATTGGTAGGAAGAGAGGTACAAATATGTTTACTTAGTGTTATTCCTAACCACTGTTAATAAGATTCTAAACCAATCTTCTAACAGGAGCCAAGACAAGAAATTCAGCCTGCATTCATCTGGAGTGTGACCAGCCTACGAAACTGGTTACACTTTATTCAGCTGTAGCACAACACATGATTTGATAACCTAACCTGCTAAAGAGATACAAGGAAAGCAAGTCACGCTCTTTCAAGCACCAACAAGTCACAAAGTGAATTATCACATCCTATAAGTAGACATCAGACAAATGAAGACATTTTTTGTATGGATTGACATCCCAATTCTCTACACACCTTTTTAATTCCCTTCACATCACTCTCTCTCAGCCCCTTTACACTACCATCGTCTCTATGCTGCTCCCTTTACAAAATACTGAACTTGGTTAACTGGTAGCAGACCAGCTACTCTTCACCTTGTTAAGCTCTTGCTTCAGAAAGAGAGCTTAGTCTCATCTCTCCAATGCCTAAGTCAATGATTTTCACAGAGTTCTGCAACTTTCTATCTGTCTGTTAAACCAGGTTGTAACTGCAAAAGGCGTGCAAATGTCAGGAGAGGATGAAAGACACAATGTCAGTAAGTGACACAATCATATAGGTTGTGATCTTTTGTTGCCTTGCAGATGGGTAAGCTGATATATAACTAGCTTAGGACCATACAGAGTACTTGGCCGAGATAAATACAGTGTTCAGCTGTGAAAAATTTAATTGCTTTCACTATTAAGATAATTCTTCCAAAACCAAAGAAGGAGAAAAAGAAAAAGCTAAGAAACCACACAAACAAAATTCTGTCACATTAAACAATCCTGTGATTCAGTACACTTCAGTAAGACAATAGCCTATAGCGAATGGCTAAGAGAAACCGATAAATATAGCATTTTATTTTACTTATTGCTAAGGCTAACAAATCTAACGCCTAATAACTTACAGTCACAGAATGGAAAATTGGCATTTTGAAGGCAACTGATATGCTGTTTACTATTCTTCACAATTCAAGAAGAGTCTCACATACACACACAAAAAGATTACTATCAGAAATAGGACGACATCACCTGCAACAGTTCTCTTGCTAGATAGGCAAGATCTGTAGGAAGCATTCAAAATAAGCAAACAAAAACAATACAAATAAGTTACTCTTTACTCCAAATCCTTACCAGTTTTACTTTAGAGGCCAGGCTCTCTGGTAGTTTGGTTCGCAGCTGATTTGTTTCTTTGAACGTAGCTGGAAATCCACTAAGGAAGGCTAAGTCTTGCATTAACACCAGACCTGGAACTTCTTTGTCTGTAGTCTAAAAACAGGAATATAGGGTAAAAAGGCAGTCCTTTTTTTAAACAGCTACAGTAATTTACATCATTTGTTAACCCTTCAGCAGCTGATAGATTTAATAGCATATAATCTGTCATTTAACTTAAACTGCAAAATTGAAATAAGGGTAATTTTAAAACATTTTTCACTTCTTACTATATGAGAGTTATGGAGAGAGAATAGCACAGAAATACTTCCTAAAAACACACAAAGTTTAAGATACACAAAAGCAAAAAGAATTAACAACTTTTGAAAGTACATACCAAGTAACCCCTCCATACTATATGCTTGCTGTTGTCTTTCAACATTCCAGAATGGGCAGCTTCAGCTAGGATAAATAAAATGCATTGGCAATCAAAATCTGGAGGTCACTTCTTTTCTATACTGCAGTAACTAAAATATATTTTTCCAAATTGAAAACTGTTGAATGTTTAAGGAGTGAAGATTTGTCTCTATACCTGGCAAATAATTCTTGGTGATAGAACAAACACTAGTGAAGTTTGGGCAAGTGGGTTGTAATGGGTTGGGCACTACATTTTTAAATAAGAAGCCTATGCCTGTTCTAAGATTCTACTTATGTGTGTTGAACATATAGATAATTTAAGGTGTGCAATCGTTTGAGGAAGGGCAGAAGTGTTGCACAATATTCAGTCTATGTACCACAGCAATTAAAAAAACATTTCTAAATCTAATCCTCAGTCTTGTGAGATTATCAATGCAACACAGATTTGCAGATAACAGATTTGTTTTTGCAATAGTACTTTAAAGCACGGAACTGTTTAATCTTTCATAATCAGTTGTCTGGTAGGTAAGAACCACTATCTCTGATGTCATCATTTAGAGGATGAGACTGAGGGGGAGAGACTAGATGATTTGCTAAAGACAAAAAGAAAATTAGTGGCAGAGTCAGTAATGGAAGAAAACCAAAATAAAAACTCTGGAAAACCATCTGGAATCTGACAAACAGACTCTTACCATCCTTAGGGTTATCAAAAACAATTACTGTCACGTTGGTGGAAGGATTTTTTGGTTTTGCTACAAAGAACATATTGTTAGCAGCTTGTAAAGTAGGATGAATGGACAGGAGGTCTTTCAGCGTGATGTTGGTCAACAGTGCAGGATCCAGAACAAGCATTGGCACTTTAATGCAGTGTGTCAACAAACATTCCAGTTGCTTCTCACTACAGAAAAATAACAAAGGTATATTTAACACCAATATAAAATTTACAACAAATCAATATCAGGTGCAACAAAAGATGGTTTTGTAAAATCTGAACAATTATTTCCTGAAGTCTGTTGGAGGAAGGAAGGAACAATTGAATAGTATGCTTATTTTGCAGAAGACATGCATCCCACTGCTACAGTTTACTGCATTCCCATAACTCATTCTCTCGTTCCTTGCCCCCTTCCCCAAATACCTCTTTTCTCACTCATGTATTTTTATTTTCCCTTTTTTTTTTTTTTTTTTTTTAAAAGATTTTGAAGATTTTTCAGATTTCAAAGCTTATTGAGATTTGAAGCAGGTAAGACCTTATAAAGATCTCTGAACAGCAGAACAACCAAGCCAAATGAAGAATGAGACAGAGCAGGCCCTGCTGCTTCCTGGCAGCACACATACTCGAGAGCCTTGGCCCCTCACAATTACGTGCGATGCTATGCACACAAATGGAAGGTGAAGACACGGTTGGAAAAAATATATACTTTAAAAATCCACATTCAGAATATGAACTATGTCTACCCAATGACAAGCATATGATTTTTGAACTCCAGAAACTGTCCAACTAAGGAGCTCATATTTGTCACGATCACATTACTGTTCTTTAGCATATATATTATCATGCTGTCAACCTCTTGGAACTGTATAGAAGGAAAGCATGCTCAGGCTGTAGAAAAATAAACAATACCCCCTGCCAGCATTTTTCTTTCAGCTTAAAGTGAGTAGATCATAGTTTATTTCAATTTATACCCAATACAAAAAATAAAATAAAATAAATCTTACCTCTTCTTTGTTGGTTCTGTTGCATTCTTTCCAAGGATTTCCCTATTACAGAATTAAAACAACTACATTAAATAACACCAAGTTGACTATAAAGAATTTAATCTAATTTCAGAGCTCTAATTGAGTCAGGGACATGCTGTGAAAGCGCAGATAGCCCAGCCATAGAAGTGCCAAGGCCTGGCCTGTGGCCTACTTTAGGAGAGTGCAGGCTGACATGTGCTTCCTCACTGTTCACCCATGTGCAGCAGAACTCAAAAATTCTTGGCTGTGCTGGGAGCCGCACAGAGACACTCTCCCAACAAGATTTTCAGGGTTATTACTAGATTATTTAATTAAACTGCTGTTTATAGGAAAAAGAACAATAATAAACCAGGCTGAAGTGAGCTGAAACCAGACTGAATTCATTGCTTTGAGAAGCTCTACCATGCACTGGCCACATGCATGTAGAAGGCGAAAAAAATAACATAATAATGTGATCACAAAGGCAGCTCCTACACACACTATCCATCAAGTTACTCTCTCCTCCTGAAGAATAAAGCATCTAGACAGTGACTAGTTTGATTCAGGTGGATCAACAAAAAAGTTGCAATTTACTAAGTTTAAGTCTGCAGTACTTAATATATGCTCATTAGCAGAGATTTGCAGATTCATTGCCTTTGTCTTCTGCAGTTACCTTGATTTCAAGAAATAACTTCTTCTAACTCTGCTAATCAATTCAATAATACACTGGGTAAAAAAAACACCAACATTACATAAAAGGGAAACTGGCTGTCCCTTTAGATGCTGATACTGACTTGAACCTTACTCCTGAGTTTGATACAAACTTTCCAAATCAGTGTTATGGAGGAACACAACGTGTGTTTTTCTCTTAGTAAAACAGGGAACTACAGCACCTCTTTGCCCATTAGTATCCGGGAGCTGAAAATACAAATGTTTGCAAAATAAATGCAAAATCTCTTCAGAGCAGAGACTGTATCTACCTTTAAGATGTTCAAACAATGTATTTTACTGTGAAAGTAGCAAAACAGAGACCTGGAACTTCATTTGCGAAAGATAACTAACTGCAAGTCATAACACGCCAAAAATCAGATCCATCTTTAAACTCACTTGTGAATTTCAGATTATTCTGAATTAAAATATTATGTTCAACATCTAAAATACGTCCCTGTTCTTTCATTTAATATTTTTCTAGTTCACACAGAACACATTACCATAGAGTTGTCTATAAAGAACTAAATCAATGGTTACAGGGTAATGAAAGATGCCTGTCTTTGCTAAGCACAAAGCCATGTATTGTTTGAAGTCCTTAGATCAGTAGTTTTACAGGCCAGAGCAGCACAATGCCTAACAATCTGAATGCAGCATTACATCTTCCTCCTTACTGCCTTAGTCAGAAGGCTGAAAAGTATGTTTCTAATGTGAATGAATGATTTTGCTCAGTTTCTGTGTTTGGGAGACTACAAATCAAATTTTAAGAAGCAGCCTTTAGAAAAATATATTAAGCCCAGTGCAAGCAAAAATTTAATGTACAGTTTTATGATTGTTTTATTATTTGCAAACAGTTACAGAAATCAATACAAAATGACTTGTACACAAAGCACAGTTTTCTGAATAGCATTTTACAAATTCAAGACAAAACAGCCTTAATTACTTCAAATTATTATGCTCTGTATTTTAAGCAGCTTCCTGATTAGGCACTGCTTCCCAGCTAAATGTAGAACTGAAACAAGGTTTTGAGATTAATCAAAACAAAGAAAAACTTGCTTTGAGCAACATGGGAAAAAAGAAAGAGGGCTAGTACATCAGATTGCTATTTTCAGTAGGAGTGAAAAAAAATACATATGATTATTACCTCATTATTTTCTGTTCTTCCTCCATCTGTTCTCTGACCTGTTGCAGTTCTTTGATCAGTTCAACATCTGTGCCATTCACCCAGGTGTATACCACATCAATTGGCATGGGTAAACAAAGCCTACATAATTCAAATGAAAGCTACATGAGCTGTTTAATATTACATTACAAGTGTCTGTGGCATCCTACAATAGCAGTTTCTGTCAAACAACAAAATTACTTCGTGTCTGAGCTGCAAACAAGACAGAGAAAAAAAGCTTCCCTTCAGCTATATATATCACCCCTCAATTATAAACAAGCCTTTGGCAAAACAGCCCAGACAAAATCTAAAAAGGATATAGAGCAGGCATAACAATTCAGTAACTAAAGAAATCTGAAATTTATGCTCTAGATTTCAATGACACGTTAACCTATAACCCAGCTCCCGACAGCCAGTATTTCTCAAGCCAGTACCAGCGTCATTAAGGCACATCCTTAATGCACCAGCTGCTAAAATTAGACAGGACAGCATGAAGTATAAAGTCTTAAATCATTTGTGGTGTCAGGTAATTTCTCAAAGGGAGTAAGATCTCAGAAGGATCAGGTCTTTATCTTAGAATACCTTTTAGATCCCACTTGGGATTTCACCAGCTAACAACCTGAGCAGGCTGCACAGCTTCAGACGCCAGAAACAGCAATCAAATCTATGCCTGACATAATTTAATACTGTGAAATTGTAGCTGACTGCTTACAGTTGTCCCAGCATACTTAATGCAGAAGCAGCAAAGAAAGGTTTGTGAGTACCTTTCTTCTATTTGTTGATGGTTATCTCCACTCTGAGGCCCACACCTTTGTTTCTGCAGGTGCTCCAGGCTGCTGTCAGAGACAAACCCTTCGGTCCCACAACAGGTGGCAGCGCCAACTGTAAGTTCAGAAGCTCCAGTATCAAGCTACTCACTAATATCTTCCTAAACTGTAGATGGTCTTCACAGACTTCAGCAAAATGCAACAATCCAGTTGCTTGCCAAGCATATTAAGTTGTACTTAGTAAGTTTAGATCCTCAGAAGTTAATCTCTCTCTGATGTCTTTGTTTCCATGAAATATGCAAGATAAGTGAAAACACAGCTAGGAGAAAAGCAGCATTTGGATAGCAAGCAAACAAGGGTTCCAATGTTAAGATCCACAGAACCACCCATTGAAGTACCCAAGAAAAGGTGTTCCTTCCACTCAATGCACCCTTCAGACAACATGCAAAGAGAGACATGGTGAGCATCTCTTCCATCTTCCCTCTGATTCTCAAGGTCAATTAGGGAAGCTTTAGGTTAGATAAAAGGCAAAAATCTTTTACAGTGAGGGTGGTGAGGAACAGGTTGCCCAGAGATGCGGTTAATGCCACACCCCTGAAGACTTTCAAGGCAAGACTGGATCAGGCCCTGGGCAACCTATCTAGCTGGGGTGTCACTGTTCATTTCAGGGTAGCTGGACTAGATGGCCTTCAGAGATCCCTTCCAACTCTAAGGCTTCTACGATACCTAAAGGATGCTGGAGGGCCATTCTAAAGATAATCTGAATATCCAGCAAGAGGAGATAGAGCAGCCTCTGGTTAATTAACAGGCACAGCTCAGCACAGATTTTGTCACAGAAGCAGAAATTCAATGGCTGGCAGGAGGTCCTTCAGCTTTCCTGCATCTGTTGTGATCAATTAAACTATTGGCTTGGCAATGCCTTGACTTCTACAGCTAGGAGGAGCATTTCAGATGGAAGCACCTGACTTAAGTCAGCTGATTTCGAAAGTGCACAACCCTCAGTCTTCTGGGCAAAGTGCAGAGTTTTATTTACGCAGGTTTCACTTAAGAACATAAAATGTGGAAAAGGAAAGACTGAATTCCAACTTGTTCTATGGTATGAGGCAATTTTAGCACTATTTACACACCTGTGAAGCCCTTCCCAACTTATCATTTGCTAATAGCATATTTCTGTACAATAGCAAATATAACTATGTAATTCTCTACACTCAATTTGTAGCACTGAATAACAGCTCTGAATTAACCCTTGTGTGACAAGCTCATTCTTCATTAGCAATGACTATAGAGAAAATTTTTAAAAAGCTACAAAAGCAAGTAATTTGCTTGCAGATCCATTAGCTTATTTGCTTACAATTTATCTGAATACTTAGAAAAAAATTCTTAATGCATTTTAAAATGAAATTAGCATACATTTTTGAGAAAAGTAGTGGCTATGAAACATTATAATAAAAAATATACAAAATTAATTTGTTGCTCCTAATTAACACTGCTCCCAGTTAGGATCAGTAACAGTGCAATGAATTCATCTTCTTGGTCTTAGTCAAAGATTTCTGATTTATTTCAATGTCTCTAAAAAAAAAAAAAAAAACGCAAACAAACAAACATTGAGACTTTGAGGATTTTTATCTTTTTCAGATCCTCCCTTACACTTTCCCTTTCCAAAAATGTCCCTACTTCTACATACAAATCAAAATGCATGACTAGGATGTGAAGATGAAGCCAGAGCTGTCATCCCTTGCGCTAGGAACAGAAGACTCACTGTGTGCTGTCTGCAGGTCCGTGCACCTGCCAGGACACATTTTCCATCCCAGTGATGTTTACATATGTAGGAGAGCCATGCTTGCAGCAGAGATTAGAGCCAGAAGACAAAGCCTCATTGTCTGTGTCCGCAGTTGCTGAAAGAGCACAGCAGCCTCTGGATCTCTCCCAGGCCACCATATGCGATCTCAAAACTTGCTGAACCTCTTTTAAGAACATGTAGAGCCCAACTACGCCCTTAAGCTCTCCACTGTAAGCTTTCACCAGAAGTCAACTCTAACTAAGGAATGCTTTACACATCCAAAAAGAAATATGACAGTACACCCTAGAAATGGAAGTCCACTATTTCTACACCATGACAGTACAATCTTATAGAAACATTAATTAATTAGCACAAAGGCAGCATTTCAGTACAGACAAGAGCAATCACAGTTTCATTTCAACTCTGCAGAAAGATGTATACACAAAGCTAATGATCTGCATGAGCTGTATCACTCTGTCTTCGCCTGCCTTTCTTTGGAAATTAGGGGAGGGAAGTCAGATGAGGTTATAGAAGCGAGTAGTATTCATAAATATAATGTAACACATTTAAGGAATTATCCTGCACCTACCCACTCAAACATGACAAACTGATCTGATCATTTCTGCTGTCCCATAATTCAACAAACCTCAATGCAGACTAAACATCTGCTTTCAGGGCTTTTCCCAGTCAAGTGCATCAATGCTTCAAGATTCAGATGACAACTTGTTAGTAGCTTCTTCCACCTACCAATTCACAGTCCACTGACTTCCTGAGCAACAGATCCCATGACTACTCAGACACAAACGCAGAAACCACAAGAAGCTACTTAGCAGTTAGCAAAACTGAAGCAAATGACCCATCTGACTTGGTTTCCAATTTGCTGTGGGTGACTTCAATGTGTTCAGCTTTAAAATGATGCTTCTTGTTAGCTTTGTGATTTTTCTACTAGATAATATCCCTTTTTTAAGATGTTATGGAAAACTCAAAATAAATTCCTATCTTAATATGGAAAATATATTTCCCCTTCACTGTTAACATTATTGTCATTTTGCTGTTTTCTTACAGACTGGATGAATTAAATATATTTAAGGTTTATATATCTATGATTAGAAATTCCAAATTCCAGACTTTCACAGTGGGATATTAAGCACTAACTCACAATTTTGGAACCTCTACGTTAGTAATTCATTACTCATACAATTGCCCATACAAGAAAGTCATACTCAACAGTTACTTACTTTATCTAGAATACTTGATTTAAATGTTTGAGAAATCATTCAACAGTAAAACATGCAACATTCCAACTGCAAATAAAGCTCACCGGTTCTGAAACGATTTGCCCGCAACGTTGTCTCTGTATGAATCAAACATAACATGATACTGATCTCTACTCCACTCCAACACAACCTGTAAAGAAAAAAATATAAACAACTATACATCACTAACTCCTAAAATTAGGCACTTATTTCTCAAATGCTCAAGCATGACCAATTTCATTCAAGTTGATCTCTGTATTAATGCACATGTGACGAGAAATGAATCCAACCTGAGTTATTACACTGAGGCAGGAATCAGGCACAGAACTTACAGCACGCTTGATTTAAACAAGCTTAGTTTTTATTTCTGCAAGGAAGGGCTTCATGTTTTTGGATGTAGTTTTTAAGTTACTATTTGTTTTGATCACCTTCCCCTTGCGTCTTACCATTTCAGAACACAGCAACTTCTCAATACTGAGACCTTAAAGCAAATACGATTCAAAGCAAGCAAGAGCCACCTCTTCATCTTGCACAAATTTCATGGTCTTCCTTTCTATTCTCATACCTCTGAAATCTGACCTTTGAAAACAAACAGGCCAGGACATATCAAATTATGCAGATTAACCCAGGCACAAACATAAAGTCAGTCACTGTTTCCCAATGCAGGTGATGGCTTACACGGCAGCCCAGCTCACGCAGCAGCTCAATGTTCCTGTGGGCTGCAAACTTCCCTCCCCCTGTGTTTCTGCCCCCCTTTATCTTGACACTGGATTTCACCCAGCCCTGCAGTGAGCCAACATGGAGATGGACCACTACTTTGAGATTAAAAAACAAATAAATTTTAAAAATAAAGATTTTACTCTGAAACAAACTTACTATGATATCTTTTGCAGCAGAAGATTAACTTTAAAAACTACAGTATCATCTCACAATGTTTACAAGAGATAAAAGGGTAGGGGTTTATTTTATCTGATAATATACCTACAGATATGTACTAAGGGAAGGGGGGGATGGGACACCACCAGATAATGATAGTATTACTTTTCACTACTTGCCTAGATTCAAGTAGCACTACTCCTTATTTCTTGTGGCAACTATGAAACACACCATTTCTCTAAAATAGCACTGAAACCCACAATTTTTGAGGCTGCATCCCTCCATTTTAAGAAGACGAGTCTCTATACCCTTACGCCTGCTGAAGTAAATTAAAGAGTTCTAAAGCATACACAGGACAGGGAAGCCTCATCATGTGTCAGTGACAAGTACAAACAAAATTATTTCCACAGCTGCACACAGTCTCACTGCAATCACAATCACATCTGTACAATCTCGTTCCTCCTAGACAAAGGACATGTGATTTGCAAGGTGAGCAAAAATATCTACTTCCTTAAATACCAAAAACATTATTACACTTCTTCACGCTCAAGTCATTATGTCCTTTTGCCAAATAATTAGTTTAAAACCATACACACTAAAAGCTGTCTAGACATAAACATCTGTAATGATGGTTAATTATGAATTGACGCACACCGACCTGCTCCTGGAAGAAGTACAGAAGTATCTGAGTAAAATAATGTTTTGTTGTACTGCTCTTCACTAGAGTGACATCAACCATTCCAACATTTATTTTCCCTATTTGTGCAACTGTACTAAGAAAGAACCATAGCAGCTTTCTTTAGACAGACTTTAGTCTGTTAACATGTTATGTATTTCCCATCTGATACATTCTTTTTCTCTACTGTTTGCCTTGCACTGTGTTAGCACCTGAAGGCCTCTTTGCTTCAACTTTATGTACAAATATATAAAACCACTAAGGAATAACATCACAAAAAAATAAAAAATTAAAAAAAAAATAAAAAAGATACCCCAATTAGAAGATATTGTATCAGCTGTGTGATAACAATGGCTCCCTTGTTCCAACCGAAAAACATTTTACAAGGCTGAGTGATCAATGGAAGGTCAGCTACAAGTTGTTTGTAGGCAAACTGTCGTGAAACTCCAAAATTTAACTTATGACCAGGCTACAGCATTGGCTGAGGCCTGGCTATCCAGTACGTTGTAGCTCCCAAATCATGCTTAAATGAACTGTTATTTCCCTGGGCTAAGCTTTTTCTTGAAATGATGCTCTTTTTCATCTTTGAGGCTGTTAGGATATTATTCCCAATCTCAGTGTTTTTGCTGTCACCATTTACTTTTATGTCAATACTCACACAAATATCAGCGTGACACCAAACAAGCAGATCTAGTTTTGCTCACTGGAACAAGAAAACTGATTCTGAGAGTGCAGCAGGGAAAAAAGGAACTGCATACTCTGCTCAGACAATAGGGTCTGAAACATATTACTGCATGCTCTTGAGAAGTCCCACAGAACGTTAAAAACAGTTCATCTGATAATTACTAGAAAGATGTCTTGGTTTCCCGCATAAAATTCTTACATATACTGTAGTAGCTACTGCCTAGCAGACCATACTAAAGAACAGAAGTGCTTTCTATTCTTAGTATGGTTACCAGAAGATGTCAAATAGTGCTTTATTCTCAGAAGCTCAATCTACTGAATCCTTAAACTACCACTGTTTGCCAAAGCAGGAACATTTTAAAACATAAATAGCAAAATGCATGCAAACATCTCTTACTGACTCTTTTATTAAAAAATGACAACAAAAGAGATTGTGGTTTTGTTGGCTTTTTTTTTTTTTTTTTTTTTTTGGTATTTGTGCTGACATTTGGTTTGGTTTGTTATTTTGGGGGAACAAGAGTAGGAGTGCATTTGCAGAGTCCCATTAGAAGAACTCTGGTCAGCTGACTCTTTTTTCTTAACTTACAGTTTTGAAAATTTATGTACGTGTACATGTATTTGCTAGTGATTTGTTTGCTGCCTAAATAGTACCTAAGCTTTCTGAACAGTTCTGATAGTAACGTGGCTCTAAGTAGAAAGCTAAGATTTGGTAGGAAAACATCTAATTAGTGGGTTTGGTACTCAGCAAAATCAGCCATAACTTGGACAAGGACTGAAGTGGTTCTCAGAAACGCTGGCTTGTCTGAAGTCCTCATTCTAAAGAAAATCAAAGGCTTATTCGAAGTTTAACAGCACCAAGAGATATACCTCAATCAGCTTCAAGACCAATTTGACAATTATAAACAAATGGATGGCTGAAAGTATCACATCGTTAACTCACTCCTGGTTTCAAAGCGCTTCAGGAATTTCTGAAGGCTGCAAGACGGCAGGCAGGGAGCACGGCCAGACAAAACTGCAAGTTCTGACCGAAACTGAACTTCTGTCTGTGTGTCACTGCAGACTTTCAGATAACGCCATCCATGGCTCTTCTCTTAAGTGCGAAAGAGCGGATCAAAACGAGACGGGTGATAAAAAGGAGAAACCAACGAACACACAACAAGGAGAGAACGTGCCTTCAGAAATCTTGGGATCAGGAAATACCAGTCTGCTCGCATGTGACACTGACCAAGTAAGCTGCATCCCGTCGCTTACAAAATTGTACCGAATAGCAAGCGGTGTAACTCAGTCCGGAGCAGGCTGTATTTAACTCCTTACTCTCTGGAGGGGAGAAAGACCCCGTTGCTCCTGGCTGCCACGTGAAGGCTCTGGAAGAGTCCCATCAGCCCG
>JAOWBP010000001.1:49232543-49255016 GCA_028571105.1 Tragopan temminckii | reverse complement strand
TTTACTATGAGAGTGGTGAGGTGCTGGAACAGGCTGCCCAGAGAGGTTGTGGATGCCCCGTCCCTGGAGGTGTTCAAAGCCATGTTGAATGGGACCCTGGGCAACCTGGTCTAGTATTAAATGAGGAGGTTGGTGACCCTGCCTGTGGCAGGGGGGTTGGAGATTCATGATCATTCAGGTCCCTTCCAACCCAGGCTATTCTGTGATTCTGTGATTAAACAGGACTGAGCAGAAACCATCCTGCGGGACTTATTTTCACCATAAGCCATTATTTGTCAGATTATTCAAAGTTAGCTTCTTAGTAAATATTTACCTTTTGTATCAGCTTATAGGAAGGAAAACCCTTTTGAATCAGTGTTGGTTAGGGAGCAAAGAGGAAAAGGAAGCAGTAAGAAAAAAAGAGCAATAATTACGTAATTTTAAAAGAATTACAAGTCATTTGCGGGCATTCTCCTTGCAAGAAGCAGCAGTAGCTAGAAAGGTTCATGACTGAAAAAAAACTGACATCAAATTCTTATGGGGAATGCATGTATTAGAAGTAGTAAATTACAACATACAATGTTAATTTTATGACTGACTTTCACTTTTTTCAACATGTACAAAAAACCTAAGGGACAGAATCCTGATGAGTTGACTAATCTATATAAAATTTTGGTTTAGTAAGCATGCTCTGAGGGTTATAGTTAAATGTTTGAAACAGGAAAGCCCATCAGACCCTTGCAAGAACACACTTAACTAAAGCATTCATATACAGGCACAATGTGTGTGTGTATTTCGAAAGAAAAACTCATTTTTAAACAAAGAAGGAAGGAGAACTAACTAGCCTGAAGATTCATGCTAAGCTGTTGTCCTCCCTAAGCAAACCTTAAATTTCTGTATTACACAAAGGCTGGATTACTACAGCTTTCCTAAGTGATATGATAAGGAACAACTGTCTTCTAAAATGAAAACTTACTGTACCTTTAAGAATTGCTCATATAGTTGCTTAATAGTTTTCAGTCTCTGACTTTGAACTATTCTTGCCTGTTGAAAAACTTTTTGTTGCTGACGAAACATATTCTGAAGCAGAAGCAAAAAGAAAAAAAATAATGCTGTTAGTTGACCAAAAGTACTTTGACAACAGCATTGGTTATCGTTTATCAGAATGAAAAGATTCTACCTTCACTGACAATCTGAGTCATAGAATTGAGATACCTGCCTGGAGAGTTACCCTTGTTTTTATTAATAAAAGAACTAAAGATTGGATTAAGCCCTGAACCATCACCTGCAGGCCTTTCCAAAGTGAAGTCTGTGGCATCCTATGAGAACAGCTGGCCAACACAGTATTTAAGAGTATTCCAGGGAAATGTGCTGAACTTGCAAACATAGTGGGAGTACAAATTCACCAATAGCATGTGATTACATTCCACTGTCTCCTTTAATCATGAAATTCTCATAGATTTGTTACAGGCAGGCATATTTTTAAGCAATGCATGCTTAGATACACTGTCCTGTACTCCTTTGTTCTTCCCAAGCAAAGTCTGTGCATGCTCAGAATCAGCACATCAGTTTCTTCTCTGAAATCACCTCAGCTTTTCTCAAGTCATACATTGGCCTAGGGCTTCATTTATTCCCATTCATAAACTTGCAATAAAGTACTTCACTTTTCTTCACTTTGAAATATATCCTCAAATTTAAACATTTATTGAGAGCCACCAAAGCTGAATGAAATTCTGAAGAGTTACGTGTTTGTCTGAACTACACGTTCAGAATACAGTATTTTTGCATCTCTACATGTTTGGGTGTCCTAGTTATATCAGTATTCCATATCATGACATCATGTGTCAGGCTGTTGGGTGTAGAGGCACAGTGCACTGCACAGTTGTGTTTCCTAGTCTCATGCTCTCTAGCAGTCTCACATGAGTTCTGATTCTCCAAGAGGAAGATATACTACACTTCCCAAGGGCCTCCACATTATTTGCAACTCAGGGTGATGGGGGTGACATGGCTTCCCGGTTCCGGCAGCGCAGTGAGCAGCAGCACGGTCATAGCCTTCCTCTCTCTCCCATTTGAGAGATTAATTGTAACTCTCCTTATCATCATCTTACATTCTTTTACCATTTGTGGTAAATTTGTTCTCTCTCCTTATTTTAATTGGGTCATTTTTCTTTCTTTCTCCCCAAAAGGGGTGCCCCTGTCCTGTTGCACTTGAAACTGTGACACTGGGGGGTCTCCCTGTGAATAATACACTGTGAAACAGATTCCACGTTGGAAACGCACCGCCAGTTTTTCTTCCTGTTCCTCTGCTTTCTGCACATCTGCATCCCACTGCTGAAATACAGTCAGGAACTGCTGGGAGAACTCATGATTGAGCTTTTGCCTATAAACAGATGTTGGCTGTAAGTACTACAAACACTCTGAAGAATGACAAAGAAAGATAAGGTTCTACATGCACGGAATAAGAGCTAGCATGAATAATAAAAAAAAAAGGCTATTTTGAATCTGTCCCTAACTGAACATCATGTTTTAGAAAAACAAAAAAGGAACACTCACACGTAAGTACATATATACATATGGCGAGACAGCACTGATAGATGAAACACAGATTAAAACAAATAAACCAAACAACAAAATTTTCTCAGCAGAATTGTCAGCATTTTACAGATTTACTGTTTTAACCAAAATACAGATCTTAGCATTAACAAGTTCATAATGAAAAAAAAGTCATCAGCTCATTCTTTAGTTCATTATGCTGTAGTCTCTTTATGTAAACAACATTTGGTTAACACAAGTTTCAAATATATAAAACCAAAAAGACAGCTGCAAGTCTTGCAGTTTTTGCATCTCATTTTTTTCCAATTTGCTCTGTTTATAGTATCAGATATCACAGGTCTCAAAACCAAGGGTAAACGTTACCTCTGCTCCTGCTGTGTCTTCCAAACATGTTCAATCTTCTGATTACTGGTTTTGAGTGAGGCTTTTGTATACATTTCTAATCTTTTCCTCTTGGCTAAGAGAGCTTTGTTAATGTCAGCTGGAATCAAAGAATAGTTAGAAGTTAAGCATACCTTAAGCATACCTACAAGTTAAGCATACCTGGACACACAGAACATTTTATTAAAGATGGTGATGACTTTATGCTTCGGAAAAGCAAATGAGGTGTGTTCTAACAGAAAGAAGCTCACGTGATCTGGGCTCGTGTCTGCTGCATTAGGAATCTTCTCCACCTGCTGCTGGCACAGGTATGAGAGCTGCTTCCTTTTTCCCCCCATTGACCCTACCTTACACCAGGCATCTGGAGCAGCAACTGGACATGGCCCCTTTTCCTCATTTATTTCACTACACAATTAGTCTAGCGCTTCCAGGCCTCCCACTAATTTAGCTAGGTCAATGCTTTTTAGATTTGTTTTTCTCGAGAAAGAACACTGGCTCAAATGTTTTAAGAGTAATATCCAAGCAAATCGCCTAGATTTCAGAAATAAGGGGTTGTGTGGGATTACTGCCACTGTCAACATATTGAATGAATCAATGACAAACTAGTACTTACACATCAGAAAGACTCCTTAAGTATTTTTTAAGAAGTATTCAGGTTAATGTAAGTTAATATGTTTGTTTCATTTTAATTTACATTTGGAGATCTAAGGAACAAGTCACAGGTAGCTTAAGGTTAATATTTAAAGCAATTGCTTTTCCTTCCTACTGTAACCTTCAAAAAAACATCTCTCTAATTTGCTGAGGCATCTGCCCCTGCTACTGCCAACCCTATTACTTTTAATCAGAGTAATCAGAGAGCATCCTCTCTTCAATCCATTTATTTTCCTTCCATTTTTTGAGTCCTGACTAAAAAGCAATCCCAGCTTTTTAATATTAAACGCTGAAATCCCTCTCTTGTCTATAGTGCTAGATCCAAAATCACATACTAATACGTATCTTAACTGCAAAAACAAACAAACAAAAAACACCTTAATTCCTGAATTAAAGAATTCTTCAAACTCTTTCACCTTGAGATTTGCATGCAAACAATGACTGCGTACGTTACTTTTTAATCTCATACATGAAACTATCAACCAGATACTGAGTAATGCCAGCATTACAATGTTTTCCCTTTTCTGATGCTTTTTTAGATTACATGTGATCCGTATGAATAAATTCTCTGCAAGTGCAATGTGCTTTTTCTCTAAGCTGTCAGTTGTCTGGAATTCAGCTCATCATTTTGAATGTTAAGTAAAACCATCTAGGATTTCACTTGATTACGATTTAATTAAATCCACATAGGCAACACAAACAAATCCCTCCACACTACATGACCAGTATTAAATACCCTCATTCTTTAGCTGTGCTAAAAACTTCTTACTCTCCTTCCTGACTGCTGAAATTCTCATTTCTACAGATTCCCAGGTCTCTAGACTTCTGCAGATGCAGAGTGCAGACTGCTACCTCTCTAGCTCCATTTTATCACAGCTACAATTTAGTCGTTCCTTATCTTGAATTTGAATTACTTTTTCTAGTTAGCTGCTTCATGTTTAGATGCCCTTAATTTCCTCACTCCAGTCTTGCAATCGCCACTCTTACGACAAAAAACTGAATAAGGGCAATGGATTTTTAATTCACATTGTACATTCTCTCTGTGATATAATCGCTGCCTCTCAACTGCTCCTTTAAGTGGGAATTGATCATCAAAAGTATTCATGCATCTTTGCCTTCTTCCTTTATAATGGAGTCTACACCACTACTTCTCTCTCCTTATATGCAGTTATGCCCTTCTCTTCTATCCATCTGCTCCAGACATATCACATATTAGTTCTCGCCTGCAAACTGGCTGTAGGCAGTGCTACAAACACCAGCCATTTTATTCAAATCTCAAAAGTTATCTTATAGTAACGAATTATTGCCAATTCTGTAACTTAAACATTAATTACTTTTCAATTTGTTAGAACATGAGTGTACTTACCTCCAAATCGTTCCAGCATATTCTGTACTTCACCCCTACAAAACAGTTTATGATTTTTGAGTATTTTTGGACTTTTGATTAAGACCTGATGTAAATGCCTGAAACTGATTTTATCGCAAGCCTGTTACTTATAAACAGTGATAGAGTTGCTACTGCTCCACAGGATAAAAACAAGACTTACTCCTCCTTCCCCTCCTGCAAAAAAATCTTTTAGAACTAGTTTCTTGATGAAAAAGTTACTACAGTCTATCAGCTTCTCAATGAAGAGGCACTGAAGGCATTCAAGGCCAGGCTGGCTCTGGGCAGCCTGGTCTAGTGGTTGGTGACCCTGCACATAGCAGGAGGGTTGAAACTAGATGATCACTGTGGTCCTTTTCAACCCAGGCCATTCTATGATTCTATGATTAGGCATTTAAAGGGTCCTCAGTGAGAGAAGGTGGTAAATAATGTTAATCATTCCCCCATACCAAAGAAAAAGGTATGCAGAGCATCAAACAAGAACAATCTCATTAAAGTTAACATAACTGAAATTAAAAAACACCACCACCACACAACCATCCAAGATAAATGATTTCAGGGTTGTTTTTATAGCACTTAAGATGCTATCAGCAGTGTGTAAAGCAGTGGTATGACACCTGACAGAAAATAGTTACTGTGTTTTTATGTGTTTATGTCTCACTTTTTCCACAGGATACCACTCTTTTTTGGGGAGGAGGAAAAAAAAAATTCAACCCAACAGCCTTAATCTCAAGAAAAACTTTTGCAACACATACTTCTGCATTGTAGTTATTTGGCCAATACATTTTGAATTTCATTCCATTTATCAAAAATATTTTTCATGCATTTTTCAGATCATTTTAAATATTGTTAGTATCTTCAAGTAACTGAGATCAGAGGGGGAAAATATAATAAAGAATTTTTTTTAAAAAAATTCATCATTAAAAAAATTGAAGGACTTACAAAATTTTTTTTAAGAAATATATTCTAAACCTTACCCCACATCGTCTGGAACCACATGAGTAGTCACCATAGGTCTTTTCTTGCCATGCTTGTCCATTACTGGTGTTTCGCCTTAATGTAAATTTCAAAAAGAGTCACAAAAATACTTTATATTTTGTGGGGCCATTTGAACTCCTGGAAGTGTAATTACTTATCAGTAAGATCACTTCTTTGAACATCCATCCCATCCATTACGCGTGCAGCTCCTAACGCTTGACTGTAAAGAACTGACAGATGGCAACGGACCCCTCATGCCTGGATTTGAGCTGGCACTGCCCTGAGTTCCTCAGTGCTGATCTCTACTAATTGGAGTTCCTCAGTCTACTGCTACACAATTACTTTCAGCTTCACAATGTAACAATTATCAGAAAGCTAAAATTAATCTTAAAAATCAGGGGAAAAAAAAACTTACAAGAATTTCATTTTACCCTAAGTACTGAAATTGTGTACTCTGACTTTTAAGGAAGCAAAACCACTGTCAGATTTCTGTTACCAAAGATGGAGGAAAAGATCAAGAAAGATTATACCTAATTCAAGACAAAAACAGAGTGTACCCAGAATTGTGAAAGAATACCTAGATATATGAATTGTTTTGAAACAGTGAGCATTAGTGCACACAGCCATACAAGCTATCCTGAAAACAAGACATCTATCTATGTTGTAAGGCTGTTCAGCTATTCTTAGAGAAATTAGGTTGGCAGACTAAACAAAAACTGAAAAAGATTCTTCCCAATTCCATATCCACTTTCCAATTTTGCAAACCCACTCATTCAGGAGGTTGCAGAAATGTACATTCTGATCCATGCACTAGCTAATACAAACCGGGTGGCCGCTGCTATTTGAAGCTTAGGACATACTGACCAGACCTGTCAAATATTTCACAGAAAGCAGCACAGCAAACTTCACAGGGAATACTCAAGATGCTAGTTTCATTATTTGCATTTATATTTCACTATCTTATAGAAATGAAGGAAAGGATTTAGTCTAGACAGATGGGAGGGGTAGGAGAGGAGGGGGGTGGAGAGGAAGAGACAAAACCCAGAGATGACTGCTGAAAGACAAAATCCAGAAGTTACATCAAACTTTGCCAAAAAATATCATTTCAAAAATGAGAATTGTATTTTAAATCCACTCCCTGCTACAATCCCTCAAAATTTAAATAAGAATCCCTTGGCTGACTTTCATTCATTTTTTTCTCAGCTGTCTGTACCTCTTGCTTTTTTTCTGCTGAGATTCTTCCCAAAGTACTCTTACTCCTGCCAACGTGAGACCCCAGCTCTGCCCTATAACCAATTCTGCTCTCTGTACAAGCAAGCAGAGTTTTTCTGTTATGTCCTGACCCTACAGCATTATATGCAGCCTACCAATAGTATCCAGATTTATTAAAGACATTAACAATAAGTTTAAGACACAGCAGGGCAGTACGCTCAGCTGTTCTATTGTGTTCTCTTACTAATTCAAACCACACACCAGGAAGCTCTCACAAGCATTAGGAAGCATGCTTGTTCAGCCATTCACTGACCCATAATATCCTCCTATCTGTTCAGGCTTGGAAACATTATAAATCTTGTTTAAGAAAAAAAAATAAATAAATCATAATAATCAGCAGATAAGCACCTTCTCTAATATCTTCCTCTGATCCGCTCAGGTCTTTTCTTTCCTCCTGAAAGTCATAGACAGATCTGGCTTGCTCTTCCTGTGCTGCTTTAGCAGCTTTTCCTGAATGCTTTCTTCCTGATGATGCCATAACGAAATTTTCTTCCTATTGAGGCACAGTATCGAAACATAACTTTTCCCACAGTATTTTGAAGACAAATGTGGTTTCGTGTTTACCTTGACCTGTTACATACTCCCCTGTAACCTGTAAGAATATCCAAGTAGTCACACTTTTATTTTTGAGGTAATCCACAGGATTAACCTTGACACTGTTTTTAAGAGCAGGGTAAAAAATAAGCAAGAATAGCAAGGATAGCGGGATCATACTTCTTAAGCTGAAAAGCAAGGAATTATGCTCTGAACAGACTGCTCGTAAGGTCCCTGCCTGTTAAGATTCCATAATTTTTTCAGATTTGATACCACCTTCCCAAAGAGCTGTGCTGATATTCTATCCTACAAAATACAGAGATAATAGATGCTCAAGAACAATTTATGACTCTACAGCCCATTCCTTACTGGGCAGAAAAATAAATTCTTAACAACGTTGGTCAACATTCACTGTCTGAATTATTTGTTTTTAGTCATTATATCTCTTTATAAGTTTCTGATGCAGCTTCCATATTTGGGTTTTACACATACACTTCCTTTACTAACTCTCATTTTTATATATTCCATGTATTATTTTAGGGAGTAAAATGTCTATTTAGAAGGAAAGAAAAGTATATTTGTTGCCATTAAATGCAAGAAGGACAAAATAAAACGTTTTCTTTAGGACTTCAATAACTTAAATCATATACAAATGCAGCAGAAAATAGCAGGATACAGTGACCTCACTGAAATATTTCTTCTTTTTGCTTCATCATAGCAAGAGGCATGAAGCATTTCAAATACAATGTTACGGGACATATAATTTTAAATATCCTACCAAAAACAGCACAGGATTACGTAGAAGATGGAAACAATAGAGAAAACAAACAACAACAAAAAAAAAAAACAACAAACAGAAAGTACTCTGTCTTCCAAGCTTTAGCAATGGAGATACTTCTCATTCTCAGTGCAGCTCAGCACAGCCAGACATAACAACAGGTTTTACAAAGGCCATGGAAATACAGCTCTGAACATTGAGTTTACACAAAATTGAGAACTCCAGTAAAGATCTTCGGAATTTCCAGGGCAGGGAGATCCTCCAGCAGTAACAGCTGTAGCACACACCTGAATCCCATATTCATTTATTTTTTGAACTAGCTGCTCATAGCTATGAAAACTTTATTATATTTTTTTAAGCCACATCTCCCATGGATATAGAAAACAATCACATTAAGCTGTTAAGTGAAAAACACTTTCTGATGTCACAGCTTCTTCACTGGTTGATGCTTCACTATACAGCATGAACCCAAGATGTTTAGAACTTAAAATTTTCTTGAAATAAAAATGTCTCCTTTTTGTTGCTAATTGGAAGATCACAACTTGCGTTGAAATTATCCTCAAATGAGAGAAAAATTAGGGGCACTGCACAACTTCCAAGCCTCAATGACTTCAGCAGCTGCTGAAAACACGATGTAAGCAGGGCAGCAGCTTACATACATCTCACACAGCACACAGGCATCTTTCTTGCTACTGAAAAACCAACCTACAGAGCACTAGATGCAATAAAACAACGTTGCAGCTCCATGTAATCATGATAAAGCTCCTTGCTTTAGCAGACTCCAACATCTCCAAGCCACAGATGTGTATTTAACAACGACTTTTCAGAGGCACTCACCTCCTTATTTCTCTCTGCCTGCAAAGATCTGAAATAAAGCAGTATCTGTGAGTCCCACTCGTGTGGGACTGCTTCCCACTCACAGGGCTGAGGGGGTGCCCAGCCCCACCCGGCCACCCTTCAGCCCAGTCCCTCTGCCCGCTCTCAATGCCTACCGCCGCCCCACGCCCCCCAGCAGGCGGGAAGGAACCTGCCCTGCCTCGCCCCCCTTGCCCTGCCTGCCTGCTGAGCGCAGTCCTCCCGCTACCCCGATCGCCAGAAAAAGGCGGGAAAGGCGGCAGGCAGCGCAAGAGCGCATGCGCACGCCCGCAGCGGGTGGGGGTGCGCTCGTGTTTGTACCACAGCTGCCATTGCCCGCCGTTGGTTGTTAGAGCAGTGGCTTCCAGCTCTTTCTGCATGTTTCAGCGTAATAAGTAGCGGTAGCACAAAATATAACCCTAAATTAAAAGCGCATTTTACAGTGTCGGGAAGTTTGATTGTACTTTGAGTACCCAATTCATGCATCAAATTAATATTAAAATAATTACTGTTGGAAAGTTTAAGAAAATAAGTACTTTACCACAAGGATCAATAAGCATTAATGGCTATTTTATCAAAATGAGTGAGTTTTGTTGTACTCCAAAACAGAAACAGACAAACTTTTCATCACATTTTAGTTGATTTCAAAGCAAACCAAGTATTTTACAATACATATGCACATACATTTTGTACACCCAATTATAAAAAAAAAAAAAAAAAGCATTCTTTGAATACTGCTTGTACAATGAAGATACACCACCAGAAAGTTATGCCTGAAAAGTATCCTTTTTCCCCCCACATAAAATCATACCAGTCTGATGTCTTAGACGAATACAGGGCCAAGTCTTGTGAAATTTAGAAAAAAAAACCACAAAGCTTCATTTGTCAGTATAAATATTGTTTTATGAAGTGAAACATTGCTCCCACACATTGCTACATTGAAGCAGTTCATTACCCATTCAGATAGAGAGGCACTTTTGTTGTTATATTTACAGTGCTTTTAAAACAATATAACTTAATCACTTTCACTTGATTACAACCCTCTCTTTGTAATCAAGACACAACACTCACTGTATTCTTTGGAATATAATACATCAGAGAAAAGTAACTTTAAAGTAACCATTACCTGTTCTGTTACCATGTATTCTTATTAGCATGCATTTCTTTGAAATTCCAATTAAATACTACAAATTGGGAGGGAGTGAATTGTCACTGTGCTTTAAGGAATGCCAACGTCATTAAATGTAGACTAAGGGTAAATGACAAATTACATAATTCCCATGGGGCTGGAGGAAAAAAAAAAAAGAGCAGTGACAGAATTCTGCAGAAATCTTTTGGAATGCAAGATCAAGGATCTGTTAAGCTCATCCCAAACAACTCTGCCTTCCAACATTATATGTAGTTGGCAACATCCACTGCAATAAATGCAGCTACATTTCTTTAGGTAACCCTTTTTATAAAAAAGGATAGCATGGCCATGAACCAACATTTGTAAAGTAAGATCAGTTGAAATCTGCCTATATACAGGCTCCTGCCATTTTTGTTTAGCTTTCTGTCACAGTTCCAGCAGCTTGTATATCATAGAGTACTGCAGACGATTATAAATGTAGATGCATGATTTTTTTTCTTCATATCAACTCAGTTAAATATGAAACCATAAAAGACACTTATGAGAGAGAGATTTTAAATGCTTATCACATCTTGAGGTAGTCTGATCTCCAAAATAAAGCTCTTCTACACTTTGATTCGTTCATGACCATCTTCCTTTTGGATCCTTCTTCTTGGAAAAATCTTCCGTTTAAGTGCGATTAGCTGAGAAAAAGTAAAGAAAATACAGTATTTAGTTCCCTTCTAGAACAGAGGTACACAGCTGGTTAAGTCTTTCATCCTAGAAACCACAGAAACTTTGTCATTCATGGTAATTCAGTCAATACTGTCTTTTTTTTTTTCCCACTGCACAGGAAGAAAGAGTTATTTACTCAAATGCATATATTACTCATATACATATTTCTCAATAATCAGAATATAAGCAGAAAGTGAAAAACACAGTATACCTATATTCTGATTATTTGAAGTTAATTTACATAAATATAAACAGGCTACATTCAGTTTCTAGAAGATGAACACAAAGCTGGCAGTATTTACATACCTAGCTGTCCTACTGAGTTGAATACTCCCTTCCAAAATAAAGTTACTAACGCAGGGTGAGTTTTCAATGTATACAGAAGGCTGAAAATTAAGGGAAAGATTCATGCAAAAGTTACAGGTGGAGGGAAAAAAAATTCAAAAGCCAACCTTTCAAGAATTACACCCTCTTCATCAGACCACGGAAAGGGTTACTTAAGGCCCCAACCTGCAAAGAATTACCCATATGATTTGTTCCATTGTCTCCCTCTTTGTATTGCAGGGTTAATATGTTCAAGAAAACCATTTTGTGCTTGCAGAATGGGAGGTTTTTGGTTTTTTTTTCCTTTGTGTCTGATTCAAAAGATGAGATTGGATTAGTCTCCTAAAATGCCTTAAGATCTTCCCAGGACTAGAGTTTGTTACTCAAGTTTTCTTCTTAGTAACTTTGCACTATAAACAATATGTTTTAATAGACCAAGATTTTCAGAAACAATTACTGATTTTGATTTCCCAAATTTAGCACATTCTGACATATTTGACTGTCACAAGACACCTGAAAAGAGAACATAATTCTCCTTCCCCCAAGCATAGTCATACTTACTCTAAGAATCTCAACATGAGAGCTTAAAAGTTGAAGCAACCTAATCACTATTTGCATATCATTTTACTAATAAAAATACTAGCGATTATATTAAAAAAATTCATCTTACAGTACCCTGAAGGTACAGAAATGTATTAAACATTACAGTTTTGATAAGAAATAATTCTTACCTGTTCGGCAAAAAATGAGATGACTGTAAATACAATAAGTGTTACTAGAACACAGTGGGTCCAGAATTTCAGCTTGTCTCTATATGCCCTCCTGCAGAAAGATGGCAACAGTTTCTTGTATTATAAATCAGATATGAATGATGAAACAGGAAAAGAAAATGTTTTTGTAATTTACCCATTAATTTGTGTTATAAAAAGCAAAATGCTTATTTACTGCGTATAGCTCAAGTTCTGCATATTTCTTTACTTTCTTTGCTTTCAACTCAATATTGAAACTACTGTTAGCCTTCTTTAGTTACATTGGTTCCCAAACCAAAAATTATTACCATGCAAGATAAAGGTAGAAAACTCATCTGAAGCTGAAAAAAGGATTTCTACCAGCACTTCAACATGCTTTACACCATCCCAGCAGAAATTTGTTTTGACCACAAAAAAGTAATACGCCTTTTTCTGGAGCTAACAGTCCTGGTGGTGGTCCTCAAAAACAGAGCCAGGAATATTTCTAATGCTCCAGCCCAAGTCTGTCCAGCTAACTGCTGAATTCAGTTTGCCCTCCACTCCCTCTACTACTGCAGGGCTTGTAGCACTACAGTCCACACCCAATTCTTGTCACCTACAGTACTTCTCATACTCTAATATTTTCTCCTTCCTCACAAGAAGACACTTCTCATAGCTTGCTGATCAGCAACAAAATTATTTTACTGCTTTCCTTGTTTCATTTTTAATCACTACTCTCAATTTCTAAATTAAATATCATTTGTAACATGGCAAGGGGAAGCACATTAAAATTTCACACATTATATAAAAATATGAAAGATGCACAAGTCTCTTCTCTGATGATCATTAAACATCTTTAAATTATTTCTAACATCTTTAAAAAGTTACTTAGCAATGATAGTAGAATTTATATTATGTTTGTGCCATACACATTCTAAACAGTTCTGGTTTTTTTACATTTAAAAAATCCACAATTCTTGATTTTTTTTTTTAATAGAAAAAACCTGGTTTGAAATGAGTTGTGGACAATCAGTGAAACATTAACAACTCAGAACAACAAGAAAATCCAAATCCTGCAAATCTCAAGTTTTAATCCATTTAAACATTTTCATGTCATCTTCACTGTTAACTCCTTCACAACAACACTGGGAAAAAAAATTGGCTTGTACCAATATGTTCTATAATCATGTGCTAATACACTGCAATAACCTGAAGAGAATCTGTGTAACATACCATTCCTGGAGTTCATGCATATGAAGGAAACGATTCCGATATTCTCTTGGCAGTTCAAATTGGGAAGGAATAGGAAACATTGATTCATAAAAATCCCTAAGCACCGCTTTCACTGTCTGAGCATCCTTATGATTGTGATCAATATTGTCATTTAAGCAAACAAATTTTCTAGAAAAGAAAAATGCTTTGTTAGACTATTTCCTTTGATAATATGGCAAAGGTATTGGCAAGACAAGAACATAAACCTTTAAAACCAAGTTGATATATTTGATACTGATAACTACCTTCCTTATTGCTGCATTATTTTAAATTAACTTGATTGCAATTCAGAGTGCATCGAGGCTAACATTGAGTCTGAAACTCTGAGGAATCCACTGATGAGCTAAAGCTCTCTCTCTTCTGTTTATATTAATGTTGCCATCTAATGGGCACTAGTGTGCATCATCTCAAAGCCTAACACTAGATGTAGACAGCAGATTAGAAGGATTATGATCTTGATAATTGTTTTATAGTTTTAATATAGAGTTACCAGTTAGTTATCTTATATAATAAATTTTACATCCACTATAGGATGTAAATATACTAAGTTATTAATATTTTACTATATATGCTACATTTTTCAGAGAAGCTCAAAAAACAAAATATTAGAAGACCGTATAGGGAAAGGCAAAGTTTGGTCCTCAGGCTTTCAGTTATTGAGAAAACTATAAAAATGACTGTAACGTGACCTGAATCAGAGAACCCAAACTTAACTCTTATAATCAGCCAAAATACAAACAATAGGAATAGTATTCATGTGGAAATCACTATGACCAAATAAACGTGCTCCCAATAAAGTGTCTTGCAGAGAGTTACTTCTCATAGAAGAAACACCCAAGCATCTACATTACTGAAAATTGTTGAAGCTAACACAGCAGCTAGTTTGCTAGGCTGCTATGCACCCTTGGCAATTCTGACCTGGTGCTTGATGACAGAAATTCCCTTTCCCCCATATGGGCAAGGTTATGTGCTTTATTTATATTGTGAGATACAAGACCTTACATTTTCCCCGGAGGGTAAAATTATATCTGATGACTTTGCAATTGCTAATCTTTGTGAAGAAATTGTTCTGGTCAGCTGCATTCTCTATAGAACAGTGTGCCCTTTCAAAGAGCAGAGCAAAGTTCAGGCTTGCTATGTGAAGCTGGATGTAAGAAGAACTCTAGAACACATTAATTTGCCTACCGAGGACATTACTGCTTTTCCTCAGATTGTAATGAATACAGCATAATTGGTAACCCTGCTCTAGACAATTTCATGCAAGGAACTGAATTGCCACATCTGAGAAAAGCAAAATATGCCTCCCCTTTCAAAGCATAGCTGGCTAGGGCGATCCTATGCAGAGTATATTGTTATGGCAATCAGATCTCTACACTGAATCTGAGAATTTACCCCAGACTATCCCAGGCAGGCTCCTTCAGGGTGGCAGCTCATTAGCCCCAGGAATGCAGAAGCTGCACTGTGAAAATAAGCTTTCAGATTTGAGCATCTAAATGCTTTATCACTACATCGTAGAGAAACAAAGGACTAACTTCCTGCTCTGGATCACTTCTCACTAAACACAAAAAAAATGTTTAATACCTTTTGCTATGTTGTAACAGAGCATGAAAGCATAGTAGATATACAAAACAGATTTTTCAATAAAAAAATCTTTTTTTTTTTAATATTGCTACATAAACAGATCAAAATATTCTTTCCATTGACGTAGAACTTTCTGCAGTATAAACTGTGTAAACTCTAGAATGACAAAAACAAAAGCCTCAAAGATAGTTGAAGTATTTCTATATGTTCAAATGTTTTAGATATATAATAACAGATATTAAATAGATGACCCGTAGTGTACAAATTAAGAAACAGGATACCTGGGATTTTTTCGTATGTCATCCAGCTGACCAACTACATGAGACACATTTGTGCGAATCATTTTGAAGGCAATTTCCTCTTCTCCCATGATTTCAAACCTTATTGTTAAAATATTTATGCATTATTTAAAACAGCTTAAAGTCAGGTTCAATAAATATTAATAGTCTTACAACTTATTTCTAGTCAAACTGTCCAATCTTCATTAGAATGCGGCATTCGATTTCTGTTCATTTGCTTATATAGCACACAACACAGCTTGAAGTACTATAAATGAGCGTATAACAATGCCCAAATGCTGTCCTAAGCAGCACCTGTAACCTTCTTAATTCTACAGATTTACTTGACCTTGTCACCACTCCTGGGGCAAATGCATGCTTCAGAAGAGCCCCAGCACTCTTCCCATCCAACACTGCTGGTAAGGCATTGGACAGGAGAGGTCTATGAGCTCCATGCCAGCAAACTGGTTTTCAGGTTTCAAAGAGCAAAGATCATACACAACCTAGATTTTAGGCAGGTCTGCTCATGTACAATTATTCAAACAAACCTAAGTCATGGTTTGGTAAGCTTTTTCCAAAAGGGGATGGAAATTAGTTTTGTTTTGTTTTACTTTCCTTCTTGCAGGAAAAGTGCAAGGCAGTTACAGATATTTATGTGTTTTTAAAGCTTTAGTAGAAAATAAAGCAGATTTACAACATAGAATTTCAAAGCACAGGAAAATCTCTTTCTGTCTTTCTCTGCTGCTCTAATTGACCTCACTGATTGTATGTTGTCAATTTCTGTAGCCATCTATAGATGCTCCAGCTTCTTACTAGAGTACTGCAAGCTGGGATCTGGGCCAACATGTATAATGGAAATCTTTAATCTACTAAATAAACTATGGAAAAGCAAACACATCATTCAGCAAAATAAACAGTTATAAGCAGATATCATTATGTTTCTTCAGTTCCACTTAAGTGTTAGCTCACTTCATTTTAATACACAATGTTTGGACTTTATGTATTTATACCTCTTCTAATTATTCTACAAAAGCTAGTATTGATTTTTACAGAGCCACAACATACCTGTATTTGTTTTTGTCCTTGTATGCCTTACGAATTCTGTCAGTCACAGGTTTACAATTAGTCACTAGGTTTTTAGTCACTGGAGGCTGGAAGAAAATATGGTTTAGTTTATAGGTTACTGAAGTATTTATGAAGTCTGTTACAAGAGAATGCATTCTAGAAAGTTACATTATAGCTGTGAAGTACTATTTATTCTTTATTCTCCTGGAACAAAGAAACAATACTGCTTCTTGATCACCTGTTGAGAAAAATCATACTGGTACACTTTCTAGATTTCATCCTCAGTACAATATTCAAAAATTGTAGCTCATTTCACAGCTGCTTTTAAAATTCCTCCGGTGGAAACCACAGTAGTGGCCACGCACTCTCTGCAGAACAGATGATACACATTAACCTTATTTCCATCATGACAATTCTATCTACTTTTATCATCAAACAACTCCGGGAAATAAAAATTCTTGTTCTCAAAGGACATTTCTATGGTAATAAAACACTTCTAGAAATTTATCTGTTGCAGACAACAGAAGCAAAAAAATAAAATAGACTTCTGTGCTAAACACAAACACATTTTTGTGACTATTTAAACATTTAAAATTTGCATATTAGACATTAGTGCTTACATTGGCAATATTTTACTAACTCTCCAAAATTTTAATAATATGTCATTTTCAGAGACTTATTTTTAATCCTGTCTGAAAACAAACTCATGGCAACCTCTTCAAAGGTTTCTCTTCACAGAATTTTGCTAACTGAATTAGAAGTCAAAGAGGCAAGAGGCAAAGCAAAGAAAGGTAATGTCCTCATATTATGCAGAATTCTCAAATCCACACTTTATTTCACCAAACCAAGCTGGCACAATGATTTTATACAGTTTTGCTGGACTTTATACTTAGAGAAAAAATATTTTTAAAACCTTGTAATGTAATATGATCAAGAAACGAAGACAGGATAGGTGTTCAGCGTAATAAAAAAACAAGGCCAAGCAATAGTCAATGCTCCATATACATTTATCTACACAAATACTTTAGAACCCTGTGCTTCTGGTTTGCATGTGTTGGGGGATGTACAATGGTTGTTTACTACCCAACAGCTCTTGACCTATACTCAAAATTATTTTAGCTTTGATACAACGTTGGTTTTAATGTATAAAACACCAGGCCATGAATTTAGCAAAGTTCATGCACACATGTTTTTCAAAAGCATAGACCGAGGCAGGATTTAAATTATCACTGCAAAAGAAATGTAGATATAAGTGCCAGATCTAAATACTCTAGATTCCTAAATTCCCATAAATTTCAATGAGAATTTAACAACCAAAATAGAAATTAAGGACATAAATCCTTAATGAATTTCTTGTCTGAAGCCTTCAATCTTTAAAGGTTAAAAGGTGTTACTTAGAAGCTTTTGAATTAGGAAGGATGGCTCTGAAGATATTCAAGTGATTCTTGAGTCTATTTGAAGGATGTCCTATGTATTTATCAGAAAGTTCTAGTCAGGAAAGTATTATACATACTGTCTTTTTGGTTCACAATACTGAATTTTCTTACCAAGGATGACTTTTTAAATCCCATATATCATAAAATTCTAAAGCTCAGCTTTTCTGTTTTTGAAGGAAATTTTAATAGCTTCAAAAGTTAGGAAGTAGCTTGTAGAATTTTCATATTTAAATATTTAATATACACATAATTAGAAGTTTTTGTGCATAATTTCCTTCTAGAAATCACATCAACATTTCAGCACAGAAACTACATGCTCAGGAAAGAAATCAACCATCTTTTAGGATCAACATATCCCTTACCAGATTGGGATCATAATATGCTTCCTGAGTTGGTGGAATGACATGGATCTGAGTGATGTTAGCAGGAAGAGATTTCGAACAATTTATTAGCATTTGTTCCAGACCTGTCAAGTCCTATCAGAAATGGAAGAGGAAAAAAAAAAAAAAGATAACACTGCTTTTGCATTGTGATAGTCCTAAAATCAAGGATGCACTTATTTAATGTTATATACATAAAATGTTTCCAAACCACTATGGAAAAAAAAAAAAAGAAGAAAAAAAAACACATTAGCAGACCCCAGTTCAGTAACTACTAAAGTCAATGGGACTCCCATATGCTTTAAGTGAAGCAAATCCTTGGTTGAACTGAGACCACAAAACACCTTTAGTGATAACGTAAAGGAGAATAGAGAATTCCCAATACAGAGGTGGCATATTCTCTATCAACTGAATCTAAGAGCACAAGACCCAAGAAGACTATGTCTCTTTTCTTACCAGTTTCCCAGAAAACCAGAAATGTGAATCTCTTTATATGGTCATAGTATTTACTAGTAGCACCATTTCTTTGCTGCCCTTTTCCTCACATCTTTCTTTAGGGTACAAGTTTTACAGTCAAGAATGTGGTTGGTCTTTTTTTGTTGAAAAAAAAAAAAAAACTATGTGCAAGACCAAGAGTAAGCACGACAGAATCCCACACTTCACACTGTATTTTAGCGGTGAACATTTTTCTTCACAAATTCATACTACCCACTTCCTTGTTCTCAGGATACCAGTCATTAATTTTTCTGATGCTGCTAGAACTCAACTTAATTGTTGAGTCCATAAAAGAATGGTCCATAAAGAAATAGAAAGTAATTTTATATTCTCCAGCTAAAATTTAAGAATTGCCAGATGTTATCAATGTTAAAGAAAGGATAAGTAAAGATTTTACTCATTTTAACAGTTTTGGATTTCAGAAATTAAGTTACTCTAATAGTTATTACTGAGGAAAGTACCTGCAAACTTAATGGTAGTTCATGGATTCTTGTGGCCAGTGTGCGAATCTCTCGGTCAGACAAAATCCCTGACTGGTCCGTATCAACCTCATCGAAGATCTGAGAAACATTCAGTGGCTGAACTGCACTCATAAGATAGTAGAAATATGAAAAAGCAAACTGCATATCTTCTGAGTGCCGCACTTTGTGAAATGACGTCTTGTCAAACTCCTCAGGAAACCTACATAAAGGTAGAAGTTAATACACTGGTCTCTGGTAAAATGTTGCTCATCTGAAAACAAATTCTCATCTAAATTTTTAAAAGGTCCTCAAAAGTCTCCTTAGCTTAGCACAACCAGCATGTTTTAATAAATTTCCCTTTCCAAAATATGATTTTTATGAATAGCTACCAACACATTAGAAATAATTATAACAAAGCATTAACAGAAATATAGAATTATCTAGTTACATATAACTCCAGTGAAAGACATACATGTCCTGCAGCTCTTGCATAACAGTGCGGTCAATCATGTGAGGCATATGAGCAGGGACTTTCCGAGACGTAAATCCAAATTTACTGTTTAAAAGCTTATTTACATATCGAAGGGAATCAGCAAATGTATCTTTCAGCTGCCTTCCAAGATGTCTACCATCAGTAAAGTATGACATTTCTTTGAGTAATGACTCTTCCTCCTAAACAGCAAGATAAGCATACATTAAAGTTATATTATCAACAAAGATCAAAAGCATAAAACACATAGGAAAACTGACATTCCAGGCAGGTGCTGGTTCTTTTTCAAATGGAAAGAGAAGCTTTGAATATGTTTCTTCGTGTTCTTCTGATTTCTCTTTAAAAATAAAAGAAATAGAAGATAACTTCTTGCTTAAAACTGCTATGCTCTGATGAAAAGTGGTTAATAGTTAGTAGTGGTTATTATTCATTATTTTTCTTCTGACACCTCTTCTGACATACACACTCAAGTCACTTTTTGCTATATTTGTAATATTGCCCATTTATTTTTTTTTTTTCACATGTAGTTGTTGAGATCTCACAAATATAGATATTTCTCATGCAAAATCCAATCCTAGAAGAACAGAAAGAGGTAGGCTTTTAGAAACATACCACCTTTCCTGTTTGGAGTAGTGCAAAGAAGTTGCTGCAAAGCACAGTCTCTATCTTCTCTTCTAGAGGTTTTCAAAACTGCCAAAATGCCTTGGCTGGAAGTTTGGTAGATTTTCAATTTAACTTTTAGAATTCAAGTTCTTACTATTATGTATTTGAATACTTTTATGGACTGGATCCACACTGGTATAAGTGTAACCCAAAAAAACTAACGCTTCTTTAGAGTACTGTGGGTCCAAATAATACCACTGCATCAACACGCACTGAAAAAGAAGTGAATGTGACTTTAAAAAAAATAAATAAACAAGAAAACCAACAGTAGAAACAGAACAGAAATGGCTATTTGACTTTTACCACCTAGCTAAGAGAGGTCCAAATTATAAACAAATTAGATTTTACAAGAAAACTCAAAGAGCTTTCAAAAAATCTTGATAGGTGCATCAAAAGCAAGTCACATTCTAAATTTACAAATCATATAACAGTATGCAGAAAGATGCAACTATTCCAACAAGCAGTTGTTGTGGTTTAACCCACTGTCTTAATTAAAACAGCAGTGTTGTTAAGATACTCACATCAAGAAGGTCCTGGAAATACTTCTTTTTCTCCCATGGCAAAAAGCCTTGGTAACTTCCTGCATAAGACTGCAATTTTCTTCCCACTAACTCCTTTCTTATATTTGTATCCAACTGTACATGCCCTTTCCTTCCTTCCGTCCCCTCTTCTCCAGCTTCTACATTCGCAGTATTTTTTGATTTCTGGGTTCCCCTTAATATAAGTGCATTCAATACTTTATCTTTCGGTTCATTTTCATTTCCTATGCTCCGGGCTGGATGTGTGGGTTTAGGCTTTATCCTAGAAACTGATTTATTTGTATTCACTGTCACATCAGTCTCCTTTGTTCCGGCAAGCCTTGGTAGAAATTCATCATTTGCTTTTGTTTTTTCTATTTTGCCATTGTTTACATCTTCATAAGGCTTCTGCCAGCTGGTTATATTCTTCTGATCTTGTAGACTATAATGCACTCCATTTTCTTCCAGACCTGCAATCTTCTTTACTGTAGTTAAGAACTGAAAAGGTCTCAGGAGAGCTGCCTTGGATAGGTTAAATCCCTTCTGAGTGATATCACCATTTGCTAGTTTTAAGTCTAGGTTCTGCAGTGCTAGTTGAACACTTTCAGGAAGGAGAGATGGATTTACTGAAGGTATTATCACCTCTTCATGGAGACTCTCTCCTGTGCCATTTCGATGTCTCTTGACTCTTGGAAAGCGTTTTTCTTCAGGAATATCTTCAAATATCATCTCAGCTTCTGGTATTGTTGTTGTTTTAAAATCAGAGTCAGATTTTTGCATTGAAGTTGCGTTCAGTTTTGGTTCCTCTCTAGTATCAACTTCAACAGCTACATGCATTTTAAACTCATCATCATTTTTATTTAGAAACGTAAGATTAAAATAGATCACGGTTGTATTCATGCCACTGTGCATTATGAGGTGGATAGTCTTCCATTTGTTAGCAACTGAAGCATGTCGGATAATTGGATTATCGCTGTATGAACCCTCAATTGCTTTCTTGGCTATTTCACTGAAGCTGAAATAGGGCAGACATTCGCCTTTTGGAACAACATAGTAGGTCTGATTTAGCTGAAGCGTCACCTTGTACATTTCTTCAAAGTGATCTGAGAAAAAAAAAAAACATCTGTCAATTTGTAGTGAGACTTTTCTTCCACCAACCTTTTTTAGGTGTAATACACCCAGCAGCAAGACCACTTTGCGAAAGAACACTTACTGTAGCTTCTGATTTCTTACTAATCTTTAATAATGGTTTACTAGAACAGAATTATAAACCTGACATTCATTCCAGTGGCAATTATAAAAATAACTGTAATTCTAAAAAACACTCCTCCTACATAAATAGCTTAGCTGGCTTATTACTACAACTCACTAAAAATTAAGTATCAGTTGTAAGTAACATGCTCATATTACATTTTTGTCACATTTTGTCACTCACATTACAAAAGTTGCTTTTCACTACTGTATGGGAACTGTTGAATCATGGCCTGAACCTCTGACTGATCACCTGAGGTGAGCAATGAGTCAGCCCTGGGAGCACAGGTGAAGGCAATTCACCTGTGCTGCTGGAAGGGGTG
>JAOWBP010000001.1:49180927-49211334 GCA_028571105.1 Tragopan temminckii | reverse complement strand
GAAGGAAGGAAGGAAGGAAGGAAGGAAGGAAGGGAGGAAGGGAGGAAGGGAGGAAGGGAGGAAGGGAGGATAAGAGAAACATCATTAATTTTCACAACTAAGGTGCTATCAGATATTATTCAACTGATAGAAAATTTGCTCAAACATAAGCTAGTTTCTGCCGTAAGAATATCAGTTATGATGTTGGTTTAGTAAGTTAAACATTCTAAGTACCAACTGACAAATCCAACACAAACTTGAAATTCAATTTAGATTCCTTAGCATTCCAGAACTGTCTTTATAAACTGGATTTGACAAGATTTCCAGAAAAGTTCTAGGGTCCTCCTACATAAATTAATATGAAATATGCAGGTAGACAAGCATAGTATGTCTCCAGATTGAACAAGTTCAGTTCCTTCTTTTCAAAGAGCATAAACTTTAGACTTCTGACCACATCAATCTAAAGATGCTAAGTATTGCCTGTGTGAAAGCCAACAAAATTTGAGAACTTCTTTGAAACATTAAATTAATCCAAAACCCAAACTGTCGAAATTCAGTAACTATATACCACAAGTGTGAAAACTATACGCTTTTGACTTTGAAGCTCAATAGATGTCTTCTTTCCTCTTTTTTCAGAGACTGAAACTGAAAATGCTCTACCGCCTCCAGGTTGGTATGAACAAAAAAAGCTTACCAGTGCTCTAATACTAACAAGAGAATTGCATGGGACTAGAAACTACATAGCCATAATACTTTTTATGTTCATTGTCTTTCTGAAAGTAAGGAGACAATAAGAATGGTAAGAAAGCCTGCCCAAGTAAGATATTCTACTTCATGTTTCTTCCATGTCTTTTTTTTTTTTTTCAGATTCAGTTTTTTTGTTTAAGATACTTGATATTTGCATAAGGATAAAAATATATATTTTCATATATATTTCCCATCAGGGTACCAGAAAATGATGACTGCTTAAATTCCATGGCTAAATTATTCTGTCTTCTTTGATAGTGAGCAACATTTAACTACCAAAATAATCCCTTTCATTTCCCATTGAATGAAGGTGAACTTTGAATAAAGATGACAGAATGAAGCATGAGATTCATCTTACTTAATTCTAGCCATCTGAAGATCTGGTGTTTTGTCTAAGCTGGTCAACAGTGCTCCATCTATAACCAGTGGAGAAGATCCCAGGTCATGGCTACTCATCTAATGGACATTTCCTGGAAAATGAAACTAAAATGTCACTGGCTGTCTATGTTTACATAATTGCCTCAACGAGTATAGATGTCTAGGAGGATGAATACTTTCAAGGAAGTCAAAGTTAGGTGAGATGAAACTCATGCAAAAGGACTGGAGTTTCAGATATAGCTGAAGCTCTGTGCAAAGCTGCTACCTTTTCTTTAGTGGGAGATGGAAAAGTAGCAAAACCTCGTGAATCAGAGATGCATTGAGAAACTTATATTCTCATATGCTGATTAATACATATATATGATGTACTTGTCTAATTTAATCATTTGGTGAGTTTATTCTCTCTGTAGCTACCTGATCAGCAGTACGAAATAGATACTTCCCAGTTCACATGTTAAACCTGCATTTACTAACAGTTTGCAAATTGTCATTCTACACAGCTAATTCAAGACATTTTTGTTTAAATTATATACCTTTTCATTTTTAAAAATGACAAAATATGAGGATGGTAGTATCATTTGCCACAAAGAGTTCCATGTTTAAATAACCCTCAAGAAATTTTCATGTTAGCATGAGCTCTTTCATATTGTAAATATACCTCTACTTAAAATCTTCTCTAAAATAAGTAGGGCATCAGTAGACCTTTATGGTTAAGCACAAACCACACAAGAGTATTACTAACCTGGGAATGACAGCCACTTCTCTTAACCTCCTTCCACATGAGCCAAGATACTGTCATCATACGTTCCTGAGGGCTATCACACAAAGAGGGAAGTTAGTTGTTCAAGAAACCAAATCATAAAACGTGTAAATAATTTATGGGACGTAGTCAGCATTTTGAAATATACCAGGAAATTTTTGGTAAGCCATTGTAACTGTTTCATCTAGATTCCATTGTCAGGTTGTCAGGCTGGTAAACATGGTCTTGAATGAAGCTTCTGAATGGGATTTAAACTTGCTACCACCTTCCAAGAATAGTGAATTCAGCTAATCCCAGTTACTAATAAGAAGGTAGTGTGTTAGTATAGCAGAATCACCATTAAAAAGAAATGTTTGACAGACAATTTTCCTGACAGTTGGACCTTGGAAGTTTCTGGCAAGCAGAAGCAGCTAAGGGTCTGTCACACTTAGAGAATGTGGGCTTGTCTTCTTCACTTCAAGTTTTATTTTCATAGTTACTGTAGCTATGTACAAAAGAGCAAGAAAATAGGAATCAAATCCCCTAGCTCTTACAATTTTCCCCTCCAGGACAAAAAAGTTATCTTAGCTACACCTTAATGTTGTTAGTTCATTGGCCTTCATCTAAACCCAAGTTATACCAGGCCTTTAGCAGGTAAGTTCACTAGACAAAGTTATTTTCCACTGTGACTAGACTATTGAATGTTTATACTTTGAAGACAGTACAACTCATATGACTTGGCAAGCCTCTGAATTTGCTTTGTGTGCAAACTGTTGAGGTAGGAAACCAAAGGGGATAGGAATATTAATAAAAATCTGTTAATGAATTGGGTGTTATTAAATCTACAGTCCAAATTTTCTCACTTGTAGAATGTTAGAGATATTTCACATACCCCTCATTGGAGTACGTGGCAAGCTAGCAATACTTTTGGTAAAAAAAATGCAAATCAAATAGCCTAGGAAAGATGATGGTGGTAATGAAGAAGATAATGAGAAATAATCAAGGACACTCTCAACACATTGTCTCTCTGTACTGTTTTAAGGATAAACCAGTTAGGCAGTGGAGTTCTGGTTAGCATTAATAGTTGGCCATTTTTCATGTCTGATCCAAGTCTGTTCATATTAACAGAGTTATTTAATTATTTTCAAAGGCTTTCATATATAACACCAAGAGCAAATAACTAACAATTGCTACTTACAAAACAAAACAACAAACAAACAAACAAAAAAACCACAGTATTTTGCTTGCACTAAGTATGGGAACATCAATTTCTTGTGACTCATTCAAAATGTAGAAAATGTATTTATATGCATGCATCTGTGAAAAAAAAATGTTTTAAAGAATTACAATTTTAAATTCTACATACATGTATATTTATAAATCTTTAATCACGGTTTTTCGGTACTAGCAGAACCTAGAATATTGATGTATTTTTTAATTCTGCGTAAGTTTTTCTTTTTTACTTTAAGATCCTCTCAAAAATATACTTGTACTTCCTACACAGAACAAAAAATACCACAGGATGGTGGAACGGAAAAGGGTAAAGGTGAGTTTGAAATCATATTTCAAAAATGGACAGCAAAGAGAACCTTCTGAAATGCCGTTCTGATGCTATATTGCTTGAGTTATAACTCAGGAATTTGGTGCCAAATTTTAAAAGTGTGATGTGAAGCTTCCTAGATCCTCATTCTGCATGACTTATCTAGCATAAGGAAACTAGGAAACTAGGATGCTTATGAGTATCTTTAAAAATTCTGTGAACAAGACTGACACTGTTTAGCACCAGTAGTTATACAGAATGCTTTCTTAATAGATCAAATTTCAAGTGCATTGCATGAGCAGAAGGATATTCTTCTACTAAAGTGAATGTTGGCTCTGACCAACCTCGCTTAAACTCGGTTACTGTGCACATCAATTGCTTTTAATCGGTGGGGGAAATCTCCTATTACTCTAAGCTGTTTCTATTCTACCAGACACTTGGTATTGCACGTTCCATCTTTTAGCAAATTGCAATAGAATTGACACATTCATTAAAAATAAAAATAAAAATTCTATATTGCTTTTCTATCTAAGAAAAAGAAATTCCTCCATTCCTCTTCATCATTGGAAGTCCAGTGACTGAGGTCATTACAAGTTCTGAAAAATGTCTCTGAGGACATTTTACTGTTAACAAACCCAAAACTGTACATGGAAAAATGTGCTTATTTTCAGTGCAAATTTTACATTGCTGAAATTAGACTCCAGCTCTGTTTGTAGCTTTTCTAGTTAAGAAGATACATTTTGAGGTAACTGGGTCAAATTCCACTTCTTTTTGCTACTCCCTGCTAAAGTAGAATTCAAACAGCTCAGCAGCTTATTTTGAAATGGATAATCGTTTTGTTTTTCATTCTCACAGAAGGATAAACCAGAACAAAATATACTTACAACAGTTGTAATGCTTTCTTTTTTTTTTTTTTTTTTTTTTTTTTTTTGGCACAGTTACACTTTCCATGGCAAATCAAGAAATGGCTTTCTTGAAAATACATTCTGCCTTTTGATCTCCTACTCAAAGTCTTACCTTTTAGTGACACTAGATTCACACTTAAAACTTGGACATTTGTTTGGTGAAGTCATGCATGGCCATTTTCCCCAGCAAAATAAAAATGCACTGACAGTACGTGATTCAAGTATTCCTTAGAATATAAAAATGACAAACCAACCTTCAGTGCATGTTATTTTGCTAGCTATTTTTGCATTGAGCAATTATTTTGACAAACAACATTTTGTGTGAGTAATCAAATCTGTCATCTTGGTAATGCAAACATAATTCAGGAATAATTTGCATGCCTAATGATAAGAAAAAGATGAAGGTCTTGCCTCAGGCTATTCTATCAGTTAGTTCAGCTTGGTTTAATTTTGTTGTGAGAAATGTTTGTTCCTGAACTGAACATGCACAGTGCTCTCTCCACTGCTTACAAGTCTACATTTCATTGAACTAAAAAGAAAACATGGTAGGTATCGCATCAAATACTTCAGTTGTCTTCTTATACATTATTTTATCATTTCTGTTTTGAATTTAGTGAAGAATATGGGAATTTCCTAAAGAAAAAAATGTTTTATTAGTGCTCAGCATATTTAGGAAGATTTTGCTGCCCCAATTTTTTTGGGGATTCTTCTATGGGAAGTATTTCCAGTTTCAATTCACAGTGGCAGTAACCACCTCAATAGGAATTCCAGTGAAATTCTGAATACCAATATGCAGAAAGAATGACTTTCTGTTGAACTGTCAACTTTGCAAATAATGTTGATGTCAATGCCTGACACTCGGCATTCTCTGCAGTAGTATTTGCCGTTTTTCTCATTTAATGACAGAAATATATGTATTTGTCACATAGCATTATGCAGTTTCTCCTATCAGCTCCTGCTTTGTTGCAGGGTATCATCAAACAAGGCACAGTACATTTTCTGAGAGTGATTCCTTCATGTTTGTTTGCCAGAAGAAAATCTTTCTAATTGTTGCCATAACACACAAAAGAGGAAAAGATTTTGTTTCTCCCATTTGTCCAAAATCAATATGAACTGAAGACAGAAACATCTGGAGGTTAGATTTTGTGTAAGCTGTTTTTTAAAATTGTTTCTCTAGTTTCATAAATAACAGATTTGGGTACTTCCCTGTATGGGCTTATGTAGGAAACATTTAATATCTGAATTCCACAGTGATTTTATGAAAATGTATGTTAGCAGTTGTGACTCCTTTGTTACTAAATTATAACAAACAGCACATTGGAATCTGGGGCAGCCCTCTGCAGCACATTCAGACAATGCCTGAATGTTGTGCGTAGGTAAGAAAGGTTGGTCCATAATTATGGGGTCTATATTTTTCCCCTTATTTCTCAGACAAAGTTAGTTGCAGAAGTTAAGAAATAGAGTATATCTTCCTATGTGTCTGTCTTACTGTTCTATTTCTTTGTAGTAGTTACTGTCCATGTGGAATAAAATATTTATGTCCCTTTATGTTCACTGTAAAGATAAAAAATTGAGGATGAGTCATAAAGTCTTTATCTTGTCATTACTTTGCAGTAAATCAGCAGCTTATAGCGGTAGTTGTGTGTGTACAGAATTTTTTATAGTATTCCTAGTTTGAAAAATATCAGCATTTAGTAAAAAATTCAGGATACAGAAGAGCATGCATTTTATCTTCAGATCAAAATGTCATTCACCAGATTGACCACATTTATCCCATTCTCATTCATTTTACGTCTGCTTTTGTTTTTAATTTTAGCATTATCTTAAACATTGATTACTGTTATAATTGTGTTTCCAGTTGCTGGAATAAATGAATTTTAATACCATTTTGCTCATTCCTTTTTAGGTCCAATCCAGCTATTCAGAGAGCTACTCAGATTTCTGCATGATTTACTGATATCTTTTCTCTAGGTTCCATCCAGTCATCTACTAAAACGTTTGCATGTTTCATTCTTGTTATTCCTTCAGGTTTCACTCATCCATTCATCTCTCTACTAAAACTTCCATTGCTGATGTATGTACTTCAGTTACAGGGCCAAGTCCCCTTGATAGGAGTGCTGAACACTTTGCAAATTAGATGGGTAATTGAAGGCAACTAAATTTCAAAACTCTTGGAAGAGTCAGTGCCCAGTAATTTCAGCAAAAAATGACAGAACAAGTGGTTGAGTTATTGTGGATTTGTTTATGTAGAGTGAATACAGTGGTTCACTCTTTGTGATGTTTATCTATCTCCTGCTTTAGCCCTGAAAGCTTACTCCAATGGGCAGTACTACAAAAAACATTAAGGTATTCTGAGCTCTATTGCAACTGCAAAGCAGTGTCTCTGCCCTGTTCACCTCTCCTTCTTGGTCATCAGTGAGAAACGGAAAGGGATCAGCAAAAAAAGATTAATAACTTTATGAGCTCAGCTCACCAATTAAATCAAATTTGAGGTGCTGTTCCAGGAGCATTTGTTTAGTTGCTAGAACAATATGTTCAGAAAACTGACATGATTTATCATTACTGTGCTTTTATTGAAAATGAACATGTTCACTGTCAGCTTAGTTAATGGAAGGTGCAGGTGATGAGAATGTGCCCACATAAGCTACGCGTTTGTTTTGTTTTTTTTTTTTTAATGAATAAAAAATCATGTTTGTAAGGTAATATATTAATCCTTCTTCTGTAGGCCTACAATTAAAACTTATATCCTTTTACCAAGGGATTTTTTTAATTAAATTTGATGAAACATTAAAAAGGAATGAGTAAAATGTCATGGCTAAGTAGTTAAATTCTGTCAGACCTTTAACTAGCTTTCAGTAATCAATAAAGCATAAAATTTAATAAGACCAGAATTTTTTTACATGTAATCAAATTTCATGGTTTTTTTTGCCATTGCTATTGCATTTGTCCTTGAAAAAATAAAGACAAATTAGAACTTTAAGTCAAAATCAAAGGATAACTTAAAGTAAATCACTGATTCTTGAAACCCAAATCTGAAAACGTTAATACATTTCATAAAATTATTCTATTTCAGATATCTTTTCCTCCACTTTGAAATGTTTTCTAGATTATTTTCCATTACATTATAAAAGACTTATCATTATCTTTATGTACATATTAAATCCTAAATAAATATATAGTTTATTCTAGTTTTTCAACTGTTTCACAGGTAATTTTAAAATTTTATTATATTTTATTCTATTTTAACACACTAAAACATTCTATACATTTTTATCAGACATTCCTATCTTTGATATTTCCAGTAAACACCTAAAATTCAAAGAGATTTAGGAGAGTATTGTTAAAAGAGTCTTCATCTTATTCTGGATTTCTGATAAGCATGATTACAATATTTCAGTTTTGACGTCAGTTTCATGTTTTTCAGGCTCTTGACTTATACAAATACGTATACACAACCGTACTTTTTAGATTAAGCATTTTGAAATAGCTGAATAGCAATTGTTTCTAGTGATTTGATACCTGATGATTGCCAGCATTTAGTGTGATTAAAAGGAAAATCCTGTGGGATGATAATAGTTCTATCTGTATTTTAAGGCATTATCCTTTAATATGTGAAAAAAATAAGTTATTTATTTGTTGCTTTAAATATTAATATTCTAATAAGTAAATAATAAAGTATAAATATAGGAGACTATTTTTCACTGTTGCATACCTTGATCTAATGATGCTGAATGCATATATGGTACACATTTTAATTGCAGACATGGACACCAGAGAAATGGCATCATCCTCAGGTCAGATATGTGATTGACCTTGATTTTATTGTGGCTTTTTTTGTATTTACTGTGGATTCCATCTCTAACAAACAGAACCACTCAGCAGCTTTCATATAAACTCATGATTTAATAATAGATCACAGTTCACATCTCATTTTTCTTCTACTTGCTTGAAACATTAAGGTTTACCATTTCAGCTACTGAATTATGCAAAGCTTTCTTCATCAGTTTGAAGCTTCCATTGTGAATGCTCCTGACTATTATGATTTTTTCCTTTCTTTTGCAGGTTTTACATTTTCACATATTTGTTTTAAAGCAGATGATCGACTTTGTTTGAGTTTCTTTATGTATTTTTTTTTTTTGTATTTCTTTTCACAGATGAAGATGACACTTCAGTTAGCACACCACCAGCAGGTTAGGACCATGATAGTTTTTTTTTTTATGTGTATGTATGTATGGATTTTTCTGTTGAGTATTAATGAACAGAGTCCAACCATTTGGACTGAATTCATAACACACTCATTAGAGAATAAGATTTCTGAGGTATCCTAAATTAATTTAATCTATATTCAGAAGTACAAACCTTCATATCAGACAAGTTTATTTCTGGTCCTGTCTTGAATTTTTATTAGAACTTCTGCCATTGGGAGGTAAAATATTAGTTTGCAGCTCTGAAGGCATCCGTCTTAACTGTTACTACTGAAAAAATAAGGAAAGCATTTTTAAGTTCTGTCCTGAGAGCAAATTCCAGAATTACAAATAAAATAGATGCCTTATGATTTCAAAATACATTTATCCATAGAATTGTCTATCACCTCTCTTTAGGCCATAAGCCTTGCAAGTTGCCTACAAGACAGATAGTTTTAATTTACCACTTCAAGATGGCAGATGAAATGCCTTTAGTTGGCAGAAGAAGAAAAGCAACAGTACAGGGATCATTCATGGTTGTGACATTGGCAAGACTTCAACATGGTTTGCTTAGAATGTCTTTTAAAGAGATTAAATTTGAATGAAACAGAGATTTTGAACATTAGCATGTATTGTAGTGTATCAAATGAAAAACTTTTATTCTTGCTTTAAAACTTTTAACAAAAAAATGGTTTTAGTCATCTTCACTGTGTTAAATTTTCCTGATTTATTTTTAAAAATGGCGTTATTAACCATGGGCTGCATGCCATCTGAAAAATCAGTAGCAGTGAATTGGTCAACAATGGTAGAGAGTTTCACTGATAAAAGCTGACAATATAAATAAAGCTTTAAATCACAAAACTCTATCTTTTAATTTCAACTAATAATAATAATAATGATATTCAACTTAAATAATTAGACTAATTCTACAGTTCAAAATACTATCCCCTCAGATAAATTTTGAATAACATAAAAATATCTGTTATTTAGAATCATCCCAAAGGATGAGTAAAGTATCAGCTTCAAAAATCCCTTCTAGATATAAACTACTACAAAGGAAATCTCGAGTAGAAACTGAACTAAATTTAGGCTTTCCAGAGAAATGGGGGAAAGATTTCTGACTTTTTTTTTCTCACTTCCTTTTACTGGTATTCAAATAGTTTCTCATAGGTGTAGTCCTAGGTATTTATTCTAATCTTCTTGCATGAAGAATCATTGTTCTTAAAATCCTCATGACCTGAGGTCAGTTTAATTGAGATCTCTGAGCTGGTATCATCTAAATTGCTCTTCCCTTTCAGATGGGATGTCTAAGCCAGCGGAAAGAAAGGACTCAGGTGAGATCTGCTGAACAGCATGTTGAAACAGTCCAAATTTTATATGATACAATGATTATTAATGAGTTATTTCTTAGATTGTACTTTTTTTTTTTTTTTTTTAATTCCACTACTTAGACACTATCAAACATTAACTTTTCAAACGCTTTTCAAAATTAGGAACATAAGCAGTTTTCTAGCAGCTAAATTGGGAGAGAGAGAAGACACTGATGTACCAGACAGGATACATACCAGACACATACATACATACCTATCTATCTGCATGCTTTTCTATACAGATAGATACGCAACTATTCCCTTCCTCCTCAGCCTACAGGGTGGCAGTGGCTTACCTGAATCTCATACACAGGCTCCAGGAGACTGTGGGAGACTGGCTTCTTCTCACAGCACAAAGGATGGTGGGGAGAACTTAGCAAAGTCATAACCTCTTTCTTCCTACTCTGCCAGGTAACGCATACTGCGCCCACTTTTGTGGTTTCAGGATTTGCAGCCTCTGGAATAAAATGAGCAGCAAGTACTTCAACCATGGTTACTGAACTGGAGTAACAGCCTATGCCAGGCCTGTGAGCTAGTGTCAAACCTACGTTCTGTTCTGACTGTTTATTTAATAGACAGGAAAAAGCTAATAACCAAAGATGATGATAATATTTCTGCGTTAGATGGTACCAAATTAATGAGTCTATGTATACCTTTTTCATTTATTAATATCCATTTTCCATTTCACCCTGTCGTGTCTCAGGTTCATGATTGCACCTGACCAGTTCCTATTTCAAGCATTGCCAGATCCTTCTGTTCATACCTGTAACTCTCACTTGTTCTCATGTTACGTCTTTCCATATACTAGTATACCATACCAGCATAATTTAAATAGTTTTACGGAGAGTAGATATAGATACGTATCTATATATTTCTCTGTGCATGTGTGTCTGTGTGTTTCCATATATGTGTATATACATGTGTGTATATACATGTATGTCTTATACAAGCAGAAATATACAGAAGTATTAGGCATACCAGCCATAATTCATTGAAAGAGCTAAAGACAAAGATCTTGTAGCAGAGTTATCCAGCATTTCTATGTGTCTCTGAAATTTCTTACAGACTTAAGGACAATAAAAACAGTTTAGTTGTGTTTTCCTATGGTTGTCATTAGTCGTGCTGCATTTGTGACCAGTGGCAATTTTTATGAGTTGAAAAGGTTCCTGTAGCAGTTACCTCTATGTGCCAGGCAATTTTGTCTTCTGGCAAATGAGTTTCTATGGAAAATATTGAAGAGGGAAAATAACTTTAAATTTCAAGAACAGAATTGAGTAGGTGAGAAATGCTGCCTAATTAGTTCATCATTTGTACTAGTTATTAAACAAAAACCAAGAGTATTGGCTAAATAACAAAAATCTACCTTTGATTTAGAAACAAATAGAAATCCAGTGGGAACAAGGAATACAGCTCTGGTTTGAAAGTTATAGCCTCCTTTGTTTGATATAGTCATATGTATACACATTTGCTCTGCTATTCCATGCTAGCACTGGCTTTACTCAGTCTATCCTATGCACTAACCAGAACTCCTAAAAAAAAGGAAAGAAATGTGACATTTGGACTCCACAAATTCTTTCTCAGAACATGAGACTTACTTTGCCTTTTGAGATGGAGGGATTCTCTTTTGGTATGGAAAGTCTGTCACTATCACGCGCTTTCCCTGTCTTTTTCTATTAGGAATTAGCTCTGAGCACAGTTCTGCATGTATTTACCAAAGATGTAACTGCACAGCACAAAGCCCTGGATGGTCAGATGTCAGAACCATCAGAAACACACAGCTGTGCTAACATGTTTTCAGCCTTGGATAAACTGCTCACCTGCCTCTTCTCTCTCTCTGTTCTTCATTCTCTTTCATTTCCAAAATCTCAGTTTCCAGAAGAGAACATGCTCTGCCTGAATATGTGACAGAATCATTTCCATCTGACAAACTACTTCTCTCTAATGATTGATTCCCAAATTCTCTGTTTCTATCATAGAGAACAAAGCTGAGGAGTAAGCTTCATCACTGGTCTATTTTGTGAGCAAAAAAGAAAAATTAGCTTATGCAGTCAGCTGAGTTTGAGATTTGCAGAGACCCACAGGAATTATCATCATCTGTGTTTTGCATGTGCTTACAGCTGTTTGTGTTTTCAGAACTTTCACCTCCATTTTCCTTTCTGAAAAACAAAAAGCTGACCTTTGTCTATTGCCTCTGTAAAGCACTCATGGTTGAATGCTGGTGCCATTCAATTTGCTCACCACCCGCCTTGGCTGATCAGATTGCCCCATCTTCTTCTCTGAGAGTTTCATTTTCTGTTACCACAGAGGTAGCGTTCTTTCTGAAACTGTACACAATGTGACAGCCAAGCAGTGGATGTCAATATGAACAAACACATATCTTTCAGGACATCTGAAGAGAGAGGTAATAGGGTTAGAGAGTTTAGTGAGTTCAGGTAAGTGCATTTTGGAGGGAGTCAAACATTGGCTGATAATTGATATTTTCCTCTTTCTCTGTATCTCAGTATGGTCTATTGGAGAAAGCGCTCCAGAAGAGACAGAAAAACGTGATGACTCCCAAAGATCCACTTTATTCATTGAAAAACCTCAGAGCGGTTCAGTGAGTGTTGGTAAGTGCTTCGAAAGAAAATCAGAAGCCGTTTCTGGAGAGAGAAACACAGAGACTGAAAAGATGTATGTGCGGTTCAGGTGGCTCTCAGCTTCTGCCCTCAGCTACAAATACTTCCACTGATTTTAGTTGGATGTGAACTCCTCTCTTTGAAGACAAAACAGAATGTACGAAAAGCAGCAAAAAAAAGAATTCTTAAATTCAAAACAAAATAAAAATGTTATAGCTTACTTGGCACAATGGCCAAGAGGTATGTTTTTTGAGAACTCATTATTATAGTGCTGTTAGCCATAATGTTATTGATAGGTCAGGAAGATCTACATGATGGCCTTCAGAGCAGCTTAGAGATTCCCAGGTCAACATTTATATTCTGCACATGCAGCTAAAGCAATTAGAATAACAGGAGCAGATCTGCACGGAGGCTGGCAGGGAGCAACCATCACCTCTACTATAATAATTCTGGGGGATTTGCTCTGGACTTTTTCTAGTCCTTGGCCTGAATATCTTCTAGCAATTGCAGCACAGGAGGTAAACTGTCAGAGCACATCTTTGGTTTTAATTTAACCCCAGAGGAATTCAGTTCAAGCACTTCAAGACCTTCCTATGATGGAAACCAGAGCACGATACATGAGGACAGTAAGGAGGTTCACTTCCTAACTGCACTTCAGTGCCATACTTAAATACTAACGTCCCAATGCAAGAAGGGTAGCAGCATTGCAACTACGGTGCCAAGTTCAGTACAGGCTACTTAGTATGTCTGCTATGTACTGGGATAGGTGCCCACTGATGAGTGGGGCAGATGTGCTTTTTATACACTGCTACTATTTTTCTGAGCTTCTGAGAAGAACAAAAAGATCATTTGGGGAGGATTTATTTGGAAAATAAACATAATGAATTAGCTGTATTCTTTTCTAGAATGTTAGGATGGAAACTCCCAAAATATTGTTTACAGAAGACTCATTTCCTTCTCTTTTCAACTTCAAGAATTAGTGATAATGATGCATAAAGAGCTCCAGGCGTTGTTTTAGAGACTGCTGTTTATTTATGTTACAATTGCCTAGCAGCTTAAGAATATGTGTACTTATTTAAAGCAAAGAAATTCAACTACTTGAAGCATAGTGCCCATGACAACATGGAGTTTTGCATCAGCTAATTTTTTTCTGCTTCTTAGTTTGTCTCAGTCTTGACACTGTCATGGCCAGAAGACTTCCAGATCCAAAATCATTAATCTCTGTAACATTCTGCAGTATTTTCATAGTTCATGTGACTCCTGATTCTTACTATCATGGTAGAGCTAACACATGGAGAATGGAAGGAGTCACAGTAAAAGAAATGTGTACAAATGTGACCAAGCAACCACAAGTTCCTCAATAACTGTGTTGTTTTTTCTCTTTTTACAAGGTGGGAATATTACATTTATAGCCAAAGTAGAAGCCAAAGATCTTCTCCGAAAGCCAAATGTTAAGTGGTTTAAAGGAAAATGGATGGACCTGGCCAGCAAAGCAGGGAAGCACTTGCAGCTGAAAGAGTCATTTGAGCGTCACACAAAGGTTTGTCTTTGGTTTTCCTTCATATAGGAAGAGCTTAAAGATCTGATTTGAACAATAGGCAGAATTTTAAGTGAAGCAGATTCTAAACCTGGCTTCACCATACAGTTTTCTGTGATGATCTCCAGTTTTGAGCAGAAAATGACTTCTCTGCTCTCCCAGAACAGAACATGAGGTGCTGTGGAAACTGATGTTTTGAGTTGCTTTTTTGAGTTTCATTTTCTTTTCATAACCCTTTTTTCAAGTTATACCTTACTCCTTTAGGTTTGGGTCTGGAAGGCAAAACTTTCTATTTGTTTCATGCAAATGTATGTCCCACATTAATAAACAATTACATTTGATTTTTAGATTCACACATTTGAGATGCATATCATTCAAGCTAAGGAGAATTATGCAGGGAACTATCGCTGTGAGGTTTCTTACAAGGACAAGTTTGACAGTTGCTCTTTTGACCTTGAAGTCACTGGTAAGATTCCAATTGTATTTGTAAAGCTTTATAAATATGTAATAAATTTTTTACCTGAAATTCCACATAATTTTGTTTAGAACCTTTAAATGAAGCAATGTTTAATCATTGCAAGGAAGAAAGTTTTAGCATAGACCACAGAGAATTAGGCATCTGTGATTTCTTGTTTAAAAAGACATTGGGATAGCTAGTATGTGAAACATTTAGGTTAGATCCAAAAATTAGAAAGGCTGGCAGATAAGTCTATTGAATTCAGATCAGGCTCTCGCACACAAGAGAGAGGAGCAGGCCTTGGGCTATTCAGAGAGGGAGAATTCATCTGGCAGGATCTGAAGGGAGAGCGAGTTGGCTCAGGCATGGCTTTCCAGGATATGACCCAGCTCATGCATCGTGCAGTCATACTTTAGAAAGCCACAATTCTTCCACAACACCCCAAAATAAAGAATAGCCTAATGTGGAGAGTGCTGGAGATTCGTGTCTTTGCCTTTTTCTACATTGTAATAGGTCTGACTCTGGCAAACATTAACCCGTAGTTTTACCTTTTCCTTCAAGAGTGCACGCATACCAGTACGATCAGCCTGAGAAAGATGAATGTCTTCCAAAATTCCAGGGAAGTGAGATGCAAGTGGAAGAGAAAGCATTGGCATTAAGAAGAAAAAAGACAGAGCCAGTGTACAGGCAGGAGAGAGGATGTGAAAGAAACACTGCTAGAACAGATCTCCTATGCAGAGCTGCAGGAGCTAGGCCAGAAAAATGCGTTGAGTAAACCTGGCTTAGTGTCAAGCAGCTTTGCATTTACCAGACCTTAATGCCATAGGAGCACTAACTGTGATCACTTAGTAAGAGACTGAACAGATTTCTCATGCCAAATTACATTACTTATGTCAACTACATCAATTTCAAATTACGTCAGATTATGTTTTTAACCTCTGTCCTGCTGCTGCTTCACAGAATCCTCTCAAGCTGCTCCATCCATTGACATCAGATCTGCTTTCAAAAGAAGGTAACTTCAAACAATGATCCTGCGAAACCCCTCAGTAATGGATGTGGTAGTGTATGGAACTCACCTCTATTTTGGCAGGCAGTTGTATCAAGTACCTTCAGAATGGTTTTGGGAATAAAGATTAAGGAACTGGGGCTTAAGGTAGTGGGTAGAATTAACTAGTTCCAATTCATTGACAGAATCCCCTGAAAGTGTGGTATCACTGCTTTAAGCGAAGGTGCAATATTCAAAGATATTAACTATCTGTTTCTTCAGAGGTTTTAAAAATTATATTTTCATTCTGTATAATATTCCACCATGTTTCCTGAAAATTGCAAGCTATGATACGAAAGATTCTGATCCAAGTCCTGCACTGATCAAAAGCAGAGACAAAATTCATACTGATTTCAGCAAGACAGGAGCTGGCCTTGTTTTACCCTACAGCAAAGAAGTGTCATATGGCCATCTTTGTGGAAAAACTTCAAATAATAAACACAACTATAAAAATATAAAATATACATAAATATATATGAAATGTACATAAAATATACTGAAATATTTCTGTAATGTAAAGCTGTAATGGGCTTTAATGTAAAGGGGCTCTAATGTAAAGCATTGTGCCTGAAGTCTTTCATTGTTATTTACCTTTGTTATATAACAGTAATTAATACCAGTATAAAGATGTCGCCTTTATATTTTATAGAAAAAATTGTCTTATAAGGGCAGAAGTATTCAGACTGAAAGTGTTTTATAAACAGAAAATGTGTGCAGCTGATTGATTCACACATACAGGCAAAGCTGTGACTAAAAATTAACTACTTTTGTTTAGAAATACTTGATTTAAAGAGTAAGGAGAAAAGATATTATATTAAAGGTGCACACTTTTCTTCTGTACATCTTTTAAAAACTGCAGTAACTATTCTGCCCCCTACGATGAGGATATCTCTGAATATTTTTTGTTTTCATAAGGGATACTTTGCATACAAAATATAGCATAAAATACTGATACCATTTGACTTAACGTTTGTTGGATTTTGACCATACTGTTTACAAACATAAAGGGAATTATTTTGTTTATATGCATTTTAACAACGCAATTTTACTGCTTAAAGTCACATCATAGAAATATATGCACCTTCATAACACAATGATTTCATCTGTAAAAAATGTAAAATGTGCTGTTTTTAACTGATCTTTCCCTTCATTTAGAGAGAAACATTAAGTCTTAATTATATGCTTCGCAATCTGGTGTTTGACAGACATATGCTGTTAAAAGCACCAAACAGCAATGCAAATCTTTGTTTTACATTCACGGCATAAGATCAGCACAAGCCCTTTGTTTTTATACGCATACGGTTCAGAAATGAAAAACAAAGCTCATTGTGTTGACTAGCTCACATTTATTTGTGTTACTGAAATCTAACACAAATCCTGGCAAATTTATGTATGCTGTTACAAAAATTTGCCATCAAAGTATAACGACAAGCAATACAAACCTTTGTGTTGTTTTTCACAAGTGCCTAAGGTAAGATAACTTGTGTGAAAAAGAATACAAGTTTGTGTTGATTTTATACCACTAGTTGTGTGTCTGGACAGTGTTGAGTATGAGAGACGTGAAGAGAGTTTGCAATGTGTGTCGTTTACGTCCTTCTGTATTAAACAAAGATTTGATCTTTTTCTATTAATAACAGCGGTGATGGACAAGACGATGCAGGAGAACTTGACTTTAGTGGTCTCCTGAAACGTAGGTGAGAACCAAGTGATGCAGTGAGCAGGTGTGGATTGCAAACCATTAGGTTCGCACACAGAAAGAGTCAGGTGTAGCATTAATAACTTCTTAAGACTTTTGTGACATATATATATATTTTTTACAATGTTTCTAACTGTCATTCTCATGCTATAATATGCAAATGTTCATTTAATTCTACCTTTAAGTGTGCTGAAAAGAAAATTCAGACTTGAGTCTACCAGGAAAAAAGTGAGCCACAACATATAGAGACTGATAACATTTAATCTACTTGCTATTTCTTTTGTGTTTGCATGGAATCTCAAGGGGGAGAATTTCCTACACAGGGATGAGCAGTTCAGAAAATTGGTTCAGGTGCAAGAGCAAAAAGATGGAAGGGTTAGATTAACCTCTTCACATTTATCTTTATTTGGTGTTATTAGCACTGGATACAAAAAATGATATATCATTTTCAAACCATAGAGACGTATTAATTTGTTGTAACTTACTGCTTCAATATATGCACACAAATATTCAATGGTGGTTTATTCAACTACTAACTTATAAATGGGAAAACATGGACATGTTTCTCTTGTTCATCTTGAGAATCTGATGATACAACAGCTATGCTATTAGCTATTTTAGACTTCAAATCCAGTTTAGTTTCTAAATAGAGTAAGACAATTCCAGGAAAGGAAAATATGACCTTACAAAACCTTGTTCTACATTAACTAGTGAAATCTTGATTTTAAAAAATTTATCATTAAAAATATCTGTCAAGAAAAACAATTACTCTGAAAGAGAAAAACCAATATACAATATCAATTACATTTTAAAGTTCACAGTAAACCTGTGGGCTATAATGGGAAGGAGAATAGTTAGGCAACAGGTGAAGTGAAATCAGGAAGGTTGAAGGAAGAGAAAACATTACCTGAACCAATTCAAACCTACCAGACCTTTGTTTTCTAAACCTTTTCATCCCTAATTAGGATCTTCAGTTTGATTTTTTATTCTGCTAATACAACTTACTGTAACAGTTCTCATAACTGCCTGTGGTGTGTTTTATTAGCAACATGAGTTGCATGTAAGAGGTCTTGCGGTTTTTGTGGAAAGAGAAGTGTGAAAAAGAATCATTGTAACTTCATTAACAACTAACATGTTTTGTAAGATAAATACTATATAGACATATAAATGTAACATAAGAATCTTGTGGTTAATGGGCAAAGCAAACTTCTAATTCATAAACATCACTACTTAATAGTGGTGAAACTGGTACATCACCTTCTTGCTTCAAGCGCTGAAATGCAGCCTCTTAGTTATGAGCTTGATTAAACGGTAAGACTGCTACTTAGACCCTAGTGTGGATATTGGTATCCATTTCATTTATTATAATTATAAAAATATGTGTTTGCATTTCAATCATTGAAATTCAATTATTGAAAAGGAAATTCTGCAGATGCACTCCCTCTCTTTTGTGTGGTCATACTACCAAGAAGAGAGCTAATTTTTCACTCATGGTACATAATACTTAAAAAATGCCTGTTTTTATTAAAAACACACACACACACTCAAGACTTGTTCCACAGAATCTATATATTGCCTTTGTGCTTGTCTTGAAGAAAGACCAACCAGTTTTTATATCAGTTAGCCACTCTGTAACTGGTTATGCTTCAATTCAGTGCATCGGTAAGAGTCTGAAATTCCACAAGGCACAAGATCTCAAAAAACACTCACACATTTAGGTATTCTTTTTTAAAAGCACATCTTTCAGCAACATGCACATTTTCAGGAATAAGATCTGAAAGCACTTTTCCTGAGAGATCAATCCACTGAGAAAATGTGCAGCATTGTTTGCCTGCTACCCAGAGCGGAAACTATCACGGTCTCAGAGCGAGGTTGGTTTGTCCTGTTTCAAAATTTGTTCTCCAGTTACTCAAGAGGAAAAAAGTAGTCTGGAATGAATTATTTCAAACTGCTTGAAAATCAAGATGCTCTCATTGATCCTCATTCTCAACTACTGCTTGATTTAAAGGGATACATTATCTCAATTCCCATGGAACGTAGCTCCCCTTAGAACAGACAGGAGTTGCGTGGCGAGTGGCCAGTCCTGGGAGAGGAGAATGACACTCCAGCAGGTGCGTCAGCTTTTACATAGGTTTGAAAGCTGATCTCGTCTTGCTGTCATGCAGAAGGAATCTCACCAAAGCTCCAGCACTCACAGTATATAGTCACTCTCCAGTAATTATGAACACAGAAAAAAAAGTAAGAAAAACACCCCAAATCTAAAATTAAATACCATATATTTTCTAAGAATTACTCAGAGCTGTCAATGTAAGTATTTCAAACATGATCCAATCAGGTTTTTTTTTTTCCTTTATAAAATATCAGTGGCTTATTGGGAAAATTAGTAAGTCTCACAAATTAAACAGCAAAGTGTTTTTCCATAATTACTCATACAACCTTATAGGGATACTCAGTGTTGTTTCTGTATTATTGTTAAATAAAATTCCGTGACTTGATAGTGCTCAACTCTAACAGAGTATCATGGCAAAGCTCAGTCTCTTTTTCGTTTGTTTATTTCTTATTCTACTATCAAAACACTAAAACAAAAAAAATATTTCACTAGCCTGATATGATCAAGTCAGACTGAGCCTGATCTGAGCTCAATGATCTTGCAGAAAAAAATGTCTAGATTTCAGCTCCATTTCCTAGATTGTTTGAGCAGTTCAATTTGAGCTAAGCTGTCATTCTCAAAAACTGCCATTTTGTTCAGGGTGCTTCCATTTTTTTCCTCTTCTAATGGTTGCCAACATGAAAATAATTGAACATCTTTCTGTTGGTTGTCTTAGCCTAGAGCTGGAGAGAGTAAATAGGATATCATAAGATAACTGCAACGATATTCACACGGGCCTCTAAAACATTTCCCATTCTTAAGACTGAGATAAACATGGAAGCCATCAGACCCATCTCGCAAGTCCAAGCTGATCGAGAATCTCCAGTTCCTATCCACAGTCCAGATTTAAGTGACTCTTAGTCAACTATAAATTGAAACAGATTCCCTTGGATTTCATCATGTCCTCTCACAGGTCACCACTTGCAACAGTTACAGGGTCTCCAAGTTGAAAAACTTTTTTGTATAACTACGAAATGTATGGATTAGACTCAGATCTTAGTAGTACTGTCATAAATTTTCCCTGATTCTAGTAAAGTTACAACAGGTAAAACCAATTTAAGCAGGTATGCTACTATAGTACTACATTTTCAAACAGATTCTATACTATAATGAAGAAATACAACATTTCTCATTGCTGATTACATCAGAAAATAGCAAACAAAAACTTATATCCAAACTCTGCCCTGGAGCAGCATGAACTAAGGTGTGAATGTCATTCTCAACTATACCACTTGTAACGAGTGGAACTGGGGCTTGAATTCACTTATTTACAGACATTTGGAAAGCTTGATGTCAAAGTGAAATAAAAAATATGGTGGTGGCCTTCAAATTTTGAGCAAAACCTTTATAATATCACCATGGATTCAATTCCACCCTTTTTTTCTGATATGAAAAGGTTCCACTAACTCTTCTCCCACAATTTTATTTTGCAACTGTTAGGGAGGTCAAACAGCAAGAAGAAGAACCCGAGGTGGATGTGTGGGAGCTCCTGAAGAATGCCAATCCCAGTGAATATGAGAAGATTGCTTTTCAGTATGGTATCACTGACCTGAGAGGCATGTTAAAGCGTCTGAAGCGCATGCGAAGAGAGGTGAAGAAGAGTGCAGGTATGGATAAGGCAAAGTATTATTATGTTCACTAGTCAAACATAACTATGCATCTGATAAGCCAAACACTGTATTATGCTTACCCCCTACCTCTACCCCTATATGTCTGGTGCAATGAAAGGGCTGGAAGCTGATGTACAAATTGTTCAGCTTGAAGAAAGAACTGTTCTCTACTCATATTCATCATGGAGAGGTGCTGGAAAGTTAAAATGGAAAAGGAACATCCATCAGCACCTGGGACCAGTTTGCCTGGTCCCTCTCAGCAGTTCCAAGATAAGTAGGACGGCACTGCCAGTCGTATCAGGATTTTTCAGTGGACATGGTTTTATCTACAAAAAGGTCCTTATATGGTGTGCAAAATGTCTCTATAATGACATGCTGACAGTAGGATGTTTTTCACCTCATGCTACCTTTACTATAAATTGAAATCTCTTAAACTGTAAGAAGATACATTAAATAAAATATTCTGTTCAAATTTTGTAGTTCTACTACTGCTGTGTTGACACTTTCAGTCTTCTGCAGTTAGACATACGCATGATATAAACCTTACCAGAAGCTGATAATTTAGCTATTGGCAATATTTTTGAGGCACCATTTATTTTTGAGCCACAGATTATCTGCTTCCCTAGGTTTAACATTTGTAGCTGGCAGTAGCTAAATGTTGATGCTAAAGTGTTTTGAAATGTTTGAGTTCTGGCATCACCTTTCCCAGAACAACTTGGTCTACATTTGCCCATCTAAAATAATTGTTTCAAAAAGCTCCACTAGGATTCACGGAGTGAATTTTTGCCTGATTTCATGCATTTTTGCAAATGTTTAGCAGCCAGAACATTTATCACAAGTGGAGTTGCAACCAACAGAGAGAATCAAGAAAATTAAATTGGCTTTTAGACAAACCATTTATTTTTATTCTGAGAAAAAAAAATTAGATTAAAATTCCTTGTTAACTCAAGTGGTGTTGCTGGTAGAGAGGTCCTTTCTAATAGATTCATTCTAGACGCTTCTATTGCACAAGCTGTATACAGTTTTACTCTGAAGTAAAGACTCTCAGCAAGCTGTCAAAGTTACATCTACCCAATCTTAATCAGATCCATGTCATACTGCAAAGTCATGAGGAGATATTAACTAGATCAGGATAATCTGAGGTGCATAACTCAGTAGTTCTACTGGTGCTACTTCCAGAAAAAAACCTGATTTGTCTGAACTAGCCCAAGAATCTAGAGTGATGCATAACATGGTGTGTATATATATTCTGATAACATTCATGAGATTTATGCAATGTCATTTCAGCATTCATATTATTTATTTTCTGATCTTCATTTACTATAACATCTCTCTTCCACAACAGCATTTGCCAAAGGACTTGATCCTGCGTATCAGGTGGATAAAGGAGGCAAAGTTAGGTTCATGGTAGAGCTAGCAGATCCAACAGTGGAACTCAAATGGTATAAAAATGGCCAAGAAATACGACCGAGTGCAAAGTAAGTGGTTTTATTGTATGTTAGCAGTAAAACAGGTACATATATATCTTCTTGACAAGTGTCTCACATAGATCTATATCTTTGATCATGTTTGCACCAATTTTATTTTTGACATTTCTTTACACTGAAAAAGTAGGTAAAATATGCTATAATACTCATGACCCAAAAATATTCACTGTGTATTAGTTGTTAACATAGATTGTGTGCTTTATCTCGAGAGAAGAGAGTTAAAGATCCTTAACAGAACATAGAGCCATTTCCTGCTTAGTAGTTTAAAACAAAAACAAAACCAGGAAGCATTTTGAAAAAATAAGTCTCTTGTTCTCTGTTCTGTGTTAGAATAAGGTCAGAATCTTTCTGTAGTAATTGGTTACGAAAAGGAGAGACCTTTAACATAAAGCCAACCTGGCTCATAAGCTACCTATAAAATTGTCTCTAATCAACACTATCTGTTAATAAGGTAATCAACCGTAGGGAGGAAAGGGGAGTGAGGTGTTTTTTTTCACTCTCCACTATCTGGTTAACACAGTGAAGCAAACAACCTGAATTAGTTCACAGCAGTTTCAGACACACACAACTTATCTACTCTGCCCAAACTTCTCCATCATCTGTGTTACTTACGTATTGGTTTACACTCTGGCTTTACCTATAATAAGCAAGAGACTTCTTGGATGCAGGTAGAGCAATGGCTGGAACTTGAACTCAATCCCAAATATTCTCACATCTTTCACAACCTGGAGTACAAAATCCCGTTCCACAGTCAAACACAGCTAAGAATGGTAATGCATAAAAATGTAGTGTTCCTCAAATGTTGTTTGAAAGCACAAGAGCCTTTCAATTTTCTCTTTCTGGCCCAGTTAAAAATTGCAATTAGCAAAAAATCCTGTTATGGGGAATGGCAGATTTCTTTTATTCTATCATTGCTTCAGTCAATGAAGAATTTGGATTAATACATGTGACTGACAAAAAATAAGTAATAAAAGTGGTATATTTTCTTTAACTTTCATGAGCAGTTCAGAACTGCCTTGGAAACATGCATTCTGCTCCAATAGAAGGACCTGGACTGAATGCTCCAGTGCATTTCTTCCAGGCTGCTGAAGCAGCTGTCAGATGCTAATGAGCTTTGGTCACTGCAAACCTGGAGCAGAACTAAACTGGTGACATAAAGGTGAAAGGCCACATATCCCATTACCAAAACCCCATATCCCATTACTGATCTCTTGTGCCATCTGGCCTACCAATAATATTAACTTCTTAACCTTGGCTATTATTATACTTCATAAAAATGTTAAGAGTGTTGGAATGAAGATGGTCTCCTGTTACTGGTTATTTTCATCTTTACTCATCTAAAGTTTCAGTCTCCATTTTATTCTGCCTGTTTTTTTTATTATTATATTTTTGTATCACGTAAGCCTGGAATGTTGTAACAAGCCAGAAACTGTTCGTTATCACTCTAGTCATAGCTCTTTTTGCTACAACGTCTATGATTGTTCTTATATTTTCTGTTGAAACATGGAAATTGCATCCCAGGACTCCTTTTCCAGGTCTACGTAAGAAACAGGGTTTTCCCCTCTAATGATTGCTAAAAGATTTTCTATCTATCTATCTATCTATCTATCTATCTAAAAAGAAGAGATACAGCAGTTTTGCTAATGTATCTTTGCTGTATTCTATTCAAACAGATACATTTTTGAGCACAAAGGTAACCAGCGAATTTTATTCATCAATAACTGTACGATGACAGATGATGCTCGCTATTACGTAACAGCTGGTGATGAGAAATGCTCCACAGAACTGTTTGTGAGAGGTAACTACACCAGTCTTCTCCCATTTCAACTGGTGTAAATTGATGTGGTTTCTTGAACTGCAACAAAAATTAACAGGAAGGATACGGCTCAGTGTATGTTTGCATTTGTATTAACAGAGTTAATCTGTATTTTTGTGATTCCTGATCATTTTTCTTCATCCCGTACTTACTAATTTAGTGAAAACTCAGAAATGGAGATACTGTTGATTTCATGTTTCATATTGTCCACTGGGATCCAGTGGGACTGTGGTCCTCCTCATAGTTTCAAAGCCATTTTGGAGACTCATTTGTCTCTGTAGTGGCCTTCCCTTACACACTTAGGTACCTGGCAACCCTGATAATGGTCCAACTGACCTGTTCCAAATACTCTAAAATCAGGCATTCAAATACTGATTTTAGTATCATCCGCCAACATTTAAGGGAAGACTCTACCAAAATCTACGAATGAGTGGCCTTTCCCTTAACATTTTTGATCCCGTAGTGTTGATAGTCGTATCTCCTATAGCATGATTTTAAAAACCTCCTTCACCTAGTTTTCTCTCTCAGATTGTAAATCTGTGATTTTATCTTGTCAAAGATCCTCCAATTTTGGTGACCAAAGGCCTGGAGGATACCAGTACCTATGTTGGTGAACGTGTAGAACTGAGCTGTGAAGTGTCTGAGGATGATGCAAATGTTAAATGGTAAGTCATCCTTAGAACAGATATTGTTTTCCTTGAGACAGAGATGGGGCTAGGAAGGGGGAAGGGGGTAAAGAAAGATGATTTTATTTGTAGGCATAAATGTGGAGAGCATTTTCTGTATCAGTTTAAAAAACTCAGGAGAACATTATTCAGTGAAATACTAACAGCAAAAACATTCTTACACATTCATGGGTGAGTTTGTTTAACACTTTTTTGTGTCTTAAGTCTTGCAAAGTCTCCAGAAGTTTCAGTCTACGAGAATCTTATTCGCACAGAAATTTTATTGGGAAAATAATCACTCTTTCTTTTCTATTAGGTTTAAGAATGGTGTAGAGCTTACCAATGAACCTAAATCTCGGTATCGAATCAAGGTTGAGGGTAAAAAACACACTCTGATTATAGAGGAGGCTGCAAAAAATGACAATGCAACTTACTCAGTAATGACAACAGGAGGCCAATCAGAAGCTAAGCTTTCTGTTGATTGTAAGTATAATACATCTTGCTCTTGATATTGATGGTCATAGTTTGTTAAATAACAGAAATAATTTGCTTGCCTTTTTCTGAGGGTTTAAAAATAGCTTTATCTTCCATAGCAATTTCTTAGCTGCAAATCTCCAGTTTGCAGTGACCCACGATGAATTAGTCCTGCTTGAGAACTCCTGTCAGTTCATTAAGATGGAAAACAAATCTATTCATGGGAAGATACAATAGGTCAACAAACTCAAACAAAAACAATTCAGGGGAAGTACTTGCTTTTCTTGAATCCTTTCAGGCTTTTACAGGAAAGACAAAACCAAGACCTTTTAGATAAAAAGAGGGGGAAAAAATGTTTTGGGAAAAAAAAAAAAATTCTGCTACTAGGTGTACTGTTAACAGGCATCAGGACAATTTGAACTAAACTAAAGGCACTAAAATCTCCCTCAGCACTGTTTGAATATATCCTTAAAACACTTGTGGTTTCTAGCAAAATGTATGTATCCTTATAATCTGCCACTTTGGTTTTAGACAAATGGTTATTTTGCAATGTAGATTTGGGCTTGTTAGCATAAGTAAGCAAGACAGATTCTGAGTACCTGTTTGTGGTAAATTTGTTACACACTGTAAACTTACCATATATCATACATACACACATTCTACTTTTAACTATTTTATACAAAATGACATCCTAAGCACAAACAATTCACAGGTCTCTTACCAAGCTGAAAATTATCCACTGTGGCTATTGGGCTCCATCAACTTACCTGCCACAGTGCTTTGTGCTTCTTCTGTTGAGAACATTCCAGCCATCTTTCTATAAAATGCAGTTTTTTTCCACCACAGTGATAACTTCGTGCTTCTTCTGTTGAGAACACTCCAGCTATCTTTCTACAAAATGCAGTTTTTTCCACCATTCCTTGTTTCATATGTCAGATTATAGGCAGGCATATTTAGTGCATATGCACGGTGCGTGTGTTCAGCGTGGACTCTGGTCTACAGCATCTGATCTTTCAGAAAGTGGAAGTTCTCAGGCTCAAGTTTCACAAAAGCTAGTAATATCTTTGTGTTTTCACAAGGGCAGTTAAGGCAGCTTAGCAAACACAAGGAGAAGTAATGTATGAAATAACCTTACACTATCCGCCATGTCCTTTAATAAGAGCCTGACACAAGAGGCTTGTAATGACAGCTATTAGTTGTAATTAACTACTTTGTTAAGTGTCCAAGTTATCTTGTGTCATCTCTGTAAGTGGTTAGATTGCAGGAAAGCTAGGTAGACCTTTCTCTAAGAGTGGAGCACTCTTAAGAGTAGGACCAGGGGACACAGGTCTGACAGATCTCAAGTTTCTTACTGGATTCTAGGGGACATAAGTACCCTCATCTTGCACTGAAACACCAGAGAGGGGACGAAATTCAAATACACTCCAAGTGAATAGATTGGGTTTTCCTACTCAGGGCATGGATATTTTGGATCAACCTTTCTTATAAGCTGTTACTTGATATTAACATTAATATCTCTACTTCTCTTTTCCTAAGTGAGACCACTGAAGATATCACTTGCACTAGAAGACCAGACGGTGAGGCTTGGACAGGAAATCCACCTGAAATGTGAGATATCTGAGAATGTGGAAGGGAAATGGTACAAAAATGGACAATTGATTGAAGCTAGTGACCGTGTAAAGCTTTATCACAAAGGAAGGTAAGCATGTTGAGTATTGATTTGATTTTTGATGAAGTGACATTGTAAAGATGTATCTATACGAGGGTTATTTCTCTGAAAACTATATATTAATCAATGTGTTAAGCCTAAACTTTGTCCTTTAAACACAGTTAGTTTTAAGATCATAAAAGCCATGTCTCCTTGTCCTTATTCATACTGTGTCTTTTGACTGTGGAAGACAATAATAATAAAATCCTTGAAACATCTATTTTTAAGTGATTCTTTTTTTCTGGACATTGCTGTTGCTGTTAGTATGGGATATTAGGTAGTAAGGTCATAATAATTTGGGGCAATTAAAGAATATTTAGATTTAAAAATGATACTGTTTTCTGATTGTTTTTTGGTTTTTGCACCTTTTACACATTTGCACAGATCTCCTAAATATTTTTCTTCAGATTTTTCCTCATTGTCTCAAGAAGTCTTCAAAAATAATTTACATGGCTTTCTTTTTCAATTTTTTACAGAATCCACAGATTTATTATTGCAAGTGCTGCTGTTGATGATGAGGGTGAATACATGTTTGTACCAGATGCTTACAATATTAATATTCCATGCAAAGTACACGTTGTGGGTAAGTACTTGGCACAAGAAGCTACAAATTTCATTTCTTTCTCTGACCTTTGAAAAGTGAAAAATGTGTGAAATATCCTTGAATACAATCAGTTTGTTTCTTCTGAGCAGGTGCTTACCTCAAAACACAGAGCTGCTACTTTGGCAAAGTGACATTGAGCTAGTGAGAGAGTACTTTGCCTCAGGATCTGGTCATAGTTTACAAGCCTGAGGTGGTTGAATTCCTAAACTTAAACTACTGTTAATAGTTTGTGTAAAGCAGCTCTTGGTATAATTTTTCAGACCTGCAGTGTTGTATTCTTTGAGGAATGGACTTTTTTACATTTCAATACATGATCTGACTTAGTAAAATAGTGAAGTAGGTACATATTTCAATATACTATACTTATATTTAATTATATCCAGAGAGTTAAATATGTCTGGCCAGCATTTATTCAGTAATCTAATTAGAAGGTTCGTTAATGACTCCAGTCTTTCAAAAAAATAAAAATTTAAAAAAGAAATACAGTAAGGCATTGACTCTTCCCACAACAGTACCCCACTGACATTTAACTTCAGCCAGTGAATTTGAAATGACAACAATATAAATCAAAGTTTTAGAAAATATGACTTGAAATTGATACTGAAAGGAGTGGGGTACTTCTGTTAGAAATAAGATTGGCAAGAATTAGGGAGAATGACTAGAGGAGGGAAGGAAGGGTACTCTCAAAGATAAAATCTTCTAATACATTAAAGTAAGAGTATGTTCATCAGTTGTTCTCTATATCCACGGAGTACAACAAAAGTAACCATTTCATTTTCAGGAAAAGTATTTAGATAAAGAAAATGTTTAAAATATTAGAATAATGATGCCTGAAGCATGACAATTCCTAATGTAGAAAGTTTGCAACTGAAATTTTCAAGAGCCACTTAGAGAAAGTCTCTCTCACATGTTATCTAAATACAAACAACTTAATCGATTATTTTCTTCCAAAAATTTTTCTTCACCATTTTTCTTCCAAACAGATATTAATCGAGTAAAAATACCAGGAAAATTCAAACAGTAGAGCATGTATTTCATGTATTTCAAACTTTCATGTATTCTGTATTTCAAACTTGTTCTCAGGTTCCTAAATTTTCAAAGTGGCAGTTCTATGAAAATTTGGATGATTTCCTCTTTTTCAGATCCTCCTAAACTTCACCTTGATGGTCTTGGAGAAAATAACACTGTGACAGTAGTGGCAGGAACCAAACTACGACTTGAGATCCCTATCACTGGCGAGCCAACACCAAAAGTCATGTGGAGTAGAGGGGATAAGGTACATCAGCATTACATGTGTTTTTAAAGATCAAGGAGGAGCTTTTTTCCCTCAAAAAATAATCTTTAGTCCGGTGAAGATATGGAAGGAAATAAGGAGATACATTATCCTGTTGCACTTAAAAACTCTCCTCCCTCAAGTGTGAAGGGTAAAATTGGCAAATAGTGTTTAGTATCTTACGGATCTTTTTGAGGAAACACTTGACGTTATTAAGGAAAAAATTATGCTTTTTCTAAAAAAAAATTTTAAAGGAGAGGGATATATTAGATGAAGAAGAAATCTAATGAAAATCTACCAGGCAGCTACTTATTGTGTATATAATGTCCAGAATAGTTTTGACAGGGAGACATAGTAAGATCTGGTTTTGAAATAAATAAATTCTGATGAAATGTCAAGACTAGAATAAAATATTAGCCTGGGTTTTGCATATGGTGTCTTTGTGCTAAACTTTGCTAAGATGTACTCCTGACTGTATGATATCAAAAAGCCAAACTTTCCATGTTGAATTTTTCTTTCTGGTATGTGCAACATTGCTGGCATGTGCTGAATTTCTCAGACCTACCTGGTCAAATCTTAATAGTATTTTTCAAATCTTACTGGTATTATTAATACCACAGACTTGTTCAAATGAGAATTTCCTCTAGGAGATCTTATTCAAAAATGTGTAAGCATTTTAAAAACGATGAGGACAAACTACTGATCCTTACAATCCATCTCATCATCCAACTGTATGAATTACATTTCAATTTTTTTTTAAGTTTCTTTTTTTTAAGAATCTTTTAAAAATATTTTATATTTAATCTTTTTTAAAATTCCACTACTCTCTTTCCATCACGTAGCGTTGATTAAAGCATGTTCTTGATCACAGGGTAATGGATCCTACTGAACCTTCCTTTGAGATGTGATGGCTGACCCAAGTACTAAACAGTTACAGTATTTTAAAGCTATGTATTTATTTATCACTTGGTTAGTTTGTCTTTTTTTGTGATAATCAGATGACTGAAATACTGAGCTTTAATGTGAATTTCTGTTTGGAAACTTCTTGTTGAAGTGTTCTGTAACGCGCTTGAACTTCGATTTTTGAACATTTTGATTCTTAAAGCAGAAAACGTGCTTTTTCCTTCTTCTTACTTTGATTCCTAGTGGATCACAGACAGCGGAAGAATACGTGCAGAAACATACTCAGACAGCAGCTGCTTGGTCATTGACACAGCTGAGAGAGAAGATTCAGGTCCTTTCAGAATAACATTAAAGAATGAAGCTGGGGAGGACTCAGCCCTTATCAACATTAAAGTGGTTGGTAAGTCATGTGGAAAAGTGCACATGAGCAACGTTGTTTATCATGGCTCTTTTCAAGAAATTATCCCTGAGAACACTGCTTTTCTGCACCCTGATATCAGCCACACTCTTCTTGTTATTATCTCTC
>JAOWBP010000001.1:49161654-49180827 GCA_028571105.1 Tragopan temminckii | reverse complement strand
ACTGAGCTCTATCAATAGATTACCTCTCATAACTATTTATTTCTATCTTCCCCCCAACCATACAGCTTCTTACTAATGATGAGAGGGAATGGACTCAAGTTGCACCAGGGGAGATTCAGACTGTTTATTAGAAACAACAAATTCTCCAAAGGAGTGGTCAGGCACTGAATTGGGCTGCCCAGGGAGGTGATTGAGCCACTGTCCTGGGAGGCGTTCAAAAAATGTTTGGATGTGATACTAAGGGACATAGTTTAATGGGGAAATATTAGTGGTGGGGGGACAGTTGGGCTGGGTGATATTGGAGGTCTTTTCCAACCTTGGTGGTTCTACAGTTCAGTGATTCTCTGATTCCTTCCTTTCAGATTATCTTTTTTCAAGTTTCTAATACTCCGTTTTTTCCTTCTCAGCCCTGTGTAGGAAACAGATGTTCATCTCCCTGTCAGGACTTAATCTGTCCCTGAAAATGGACACTTTGTCAGAGGCTTTAGCTTGCCTTTGGTGGTCACATGCTTGCACAGATCCAAAACTTTGTGGCACCCGTCATAGAGCATGGTACTAATACGTATGAGAAAGATATCAAAATGTGATTCCACATTGTGAATGCCTTAATATTAAAGGTAAAGGCATATTCAGTTTTTTAGCACATTGGCCTACAAGGGGCTATTGGCCTTCCTGCTGCATATTGCACAGTCTGGGCCAGGCTATCAGTGCACCTTATTTTTAATTAGCTAAGACAAAAGTACCTGCAGCAGAAATATTTAGAGGAAAATCCCTACAAAACATTTCATCTCTTGGTTGAAAACCAAACTGATTTCCCTTTTAAGTTTTCAGGGGGTAATGCCAACATGCAGTTTACATTTCTGGTTCTTAGATTTCTGATGAATTTTCTATGAAAGACTGAGTAACACAGAAAACTCAGATTTGTGTTAAAAAAGATTTTCTTCCATTTATTTTTTTTATAATATCTCCATACTGTTTCTTCCTGCTCTGAAATTGTAAAATATATATATACACTTCATAGGCTTCATACCAGCATCCTTGACAATACTGACCTTCATTTAAGGTAAAGATAAGCTGGCACCCTTCTAATGAATAAAAAAACTATATTCTTATCATGAATAAAATAGGAATTTTCATTTATATGGCACTCTTTATTTCTGTTCTCTTGGGAAACCTAGGCTGGTCCCATGATTTGCTTCTACTGCTGTCTGTTGTAAGTGCATTTTTTCAATGCTGATAATTTACCAGAGGATTTAAAGATAATTGAGAGCTTACTTACTAAAGTATGCTGATTTTTTTCTTGTCAAGTAACTACAGATGTGGCTTTCCAAGAGCTGTTTAAGAGGTCTGTGTGCTTGAACCCTGTATGTGTCTTGTCCACTTAATACATTAAGATTACATTACATTTATATTTTTTGTGTCTATATAGGTCCGATATAGATCTTTTAATTTTATTTCTTTTTATTCTGCTATGGACTTTCTAAGATCTTATTCTTCTTACTGGTTCATTTTTTCTTTAAGTCTCTGTCCTTCTTTGGTTATAAATACTCTGCTTTGAGGTAACTATCATTGTTGTAACCAAAAATTTGGTGCTGGTCCTTCAATATCAGCGTGCTCTGAGGCATGCATAACAGCTATCAGTGATCATCCTGGTATTTCCAAATGAGAATAAGAACTTCGTGGAACCAAATACATCAGCCACAAAGAGGACTGTATGCAGCAGATTGCTAGAAACTATGTCCCCTTGGTTTTCCCCTTACACTCATCTTTAGGCATCCAGTAAGAGAAACAGTCAGAGACAAGACACTAGTCAGGTGGACTTTTGGTCTGATGCAAGGCAACTTTTTCTCTCTTCTTAAGCCTTGCTCATACCAGCTGTCTCCTCCATCTCACAGCTTGTGGAACACATTTTGGATTTCCTACAACTCTGATTTTTGAACTAGAAAATGAACCCCACCAATTCCAAATTCTTGCACTGCAACAAGAAACGATTATATTACATACTATTATGGATTTTCTTAGAAGGCATATGTATCTTCTGAGAATTTTTCCTGTTCTGAAATCATCACCAACTCAGGTCTGTTTCCAGGCTCTACCTGGAAGCATTATCATTGTGAAATAACTTTGTATTGTATCCCAGCTGAATTAAAAAGTGCTGTTTTGAAGTTGCCTATCCCTGTAAGCATTTAATTTCATCAGCACCTCTTTACTTGCTTTGCAAAGTCTGTAGATGTTTAGATATCTGAACATAACACAAAAATGCTGTAAAGGTCCCTACATGAGACATCTTGTGGCTTAAGGAATTTGTTGTACTTCTATATTTAATAGCCTTAAGTAGATTTTGCTCCAACTATAGAAGTTAGAGTTTTGGAAACACTCCTTTTGATGCCTTGCAAGGACTCAAACTTAGCTGTCCCAGCTTGAAGGTGAAGAAGTGCTGTAGCCTGGATTTATCATGTAGGTCTCCTCAACGATGGAGAATGTGAGTTTGGACTCCTGAGACTGAGGAGGGAACTGAACTCACATCACCACTGCCCATGGCATCCCTTCAGTCATTTAGCATACCACTGCTGTACCCCCCAGAAGGGTTTTAGAAGGAAGGAAGGGGCTAGGATTTCAGATGTGCTTTCTCCAATGTTTCTTACTTGCTAGATAAAGTGCTTTTATTTCCTGTGTGGTACTGTGCCTGATGATTCTTGTTGGAGCTACAAAACTGTCTCCAAAAGCTTCAGAGAGAGCTTAGGGACAGTAATGTACTTCCTGCATTCTGGAGTCTAGGCACCTAAAACATAACATCTGCTTTTATTAATGTGGCAATAGCTTCAAGGTCAAATTTTTAAGTTGCAATATGGATGATGCTACAGCAGTTTTTGTACTCCAATTTTTTCAAGTTTTCAAAAATAGACACAAATATGTTCTTCCATTCTCTGGAGTCCAAAAGCCTTTTTTTTGCCTAGAAAATCTGAGCTTAATGATTTAGGGAGAATGAAGTTAAAATATTGAATTAATCCCAAATGATCTAAATACCCCTTGAATCTGAAGGCATGATTCTTCCACAAATAGATAAAAAATGTTGTTTTCATTTGGTTTTCCCAGCTTCACCATTAAGAATTATTAAAGTTAAGGTTATTAAAAGACTATGTTATTATTTCTATATGCTTTTTCATTTTTACCCTCTATCAAGTTCATCTCTTGACAGTCTATTATCCGTTGCTATTTTTGAAAAATTATCTGATATTTTAAATCCTGCCTTTCTCTGATGGTTTTCCCCAGCAGGATTATTGGCTTGTAGGCATTCTATCTATTCCAGCAATACTCATAACTGTAGATTAATCAATGTCATTGCTTCATATGTTACTTCAAAATCTTCTTTTACTATTATTTTTTTTCATTGCATTTGTTATTAGTTCCTTGTGCTTCTGTTGTGGTTTTTGGTCTTCTGTCTTCACGGGACTTCCCAGCAGAAACTCACTTCCTTAGGTTATGTGGAGCCAAAGAAGAGACTTCCTAAGAAGGCCTGCTGACACGGCCAACTGGACCAATATCTTGGGTCTAGTTGTTAAGTGGAGGGTTTAGACATGGGTTTTCCACAGAAGAGCTGATCTGTCCACTCATGCAGCCTCCACAATAAACTTCTCTACTTAGGCCCTAAAAGAGGTAATTAAATTTTCAGATGTAACCTCTGCAATGATTTATCCAAATGCCTGGGTTTTTTTCTTTTTTTTTTCTCTGTAATTATTCAATCTATCTAAACCAAATATGTTACACATGTGAAATTTTCCAAGTAAATATGTCTTTTAAGACTGAACGGTGAATTCCCAAATCAGAATTGAGATTTAAACACATCATTGTTTCAATTTCTGTCATTTACATGAAGATAATGATAGTTATTTCTAAGGTAGTCTGAAAGTAGAATATCTTCTTAAGAAATAGAAATATATCTTTACTTTAGCCCTATGAAGCCAAAAAAAGTATTAACTCTGAAAGGATTAAAGCAATATTTCAAAAAATTTTCAAGCAAATTGTTATAAATTAATATTGAGAACATGATTCAGAATCTCAATGTAATACGCAAAGGTTTCATATTCGAAGGTAGGGAAATTAGTCTGATTGAGATAATCTATCATTTCAGGTTTAAAATTCAGTGTTTAAAATATTTTCTATATCTTCTTTCTTAAGAAAGAAAATACTGCATACATAAGTCATAACTGGAGAGAATGATTGGACAAAGTTTTTTTGTTCTTTGTTTTTTTTTTTTAAAGAGGATTAAAATACAAAAATGCCACTATGTCAATCTATCCAAATGTGATGTTTTATAAGGTAGCTGAAGAAACAGTTCAAATCAGGAAGTCAGGGAGGAATGTGAAGCATCAGTGCTGGCACAGCAAGTTCCACCTTACTGAACTGACAATTAGATTGGTGTCAGCTACAAGCCAGAGTCTCTGTTAATACAAATCATCAGTGATCCTTCAGCTTTGGTGGCTCCATACCAATTTCCACCAGCTAAGGAATTCATACTGTAAATCTGACAATAGCAATAAAACAGGATGCTTTTTGCATTGCATAGATTTTCATTGCCATTAGTTGCACAGTTTGTAAAACAACTGTATTCTCATCTTCTGGTATTTGAATAGATCATTTTGTTTGTCAAAATGCATGGACCAAAATCCCCCCAGCACAAATGTAGTCTTCAGATATAGTTTCACTATCTCATTTGCTTGTGTGACATAATGCAATAATTGTGTTTTCCATTTTAATGTTAGCATTCAGGTTTTTTTTCTGTCTGTAATTCTACTCTAATTATCTGACCAAAATCACAGTAAGCAGTGTTACTTAGGCCAGTAGTTAGCATGCTTATTTGTATTTTTTTGATTGCTTAGTATTCAATGTTGTTGGATTTTGTTAGTTTTGTTGTGTTTTTAAGGGGAAGTTTCATTGTATTTTGGGGCTCGGAATTTCAAGAACTTTCTTTCTGAGGCCACTAATTTGAAATTATATTCCATACCAATTCACTGTGAAATACTTGTACCTGGATTATCACTGCAAAAGAAGAGATCTCTCTGTCTGTTGATTCCTGTTTCTTCTCTATAAAAAAAGTGCTGTATCCTTCCTACAAGAAACTTTCCAGCTTCTTTCAGATCTTGGATGGAGCAGACCAGAACAAGCATACTGTCAGGATTTGAAAATTTGCTGGTCAACATGGTTAGCTTAAGGATGAGAGCACAGGCATGTTCTCTCTAACAGGGAGGCAGCATCTGCGGTTTTTTAGTACTGTGAACCGACAGCCATGGGAATTCATGACAAAGATCATTGCTCATTCAACGAGCTGCATGGCCTGAAGAGGATTTGCAAAGAGATCTGCCAAAGGCCAGAACATGTATGCAAGGATGGAAGCTCTCTGTAGCTGCCACATTTTATAACTAACTTCTGAAGATTGCTGAATTGGTAGTTGGTCTATTACATAGGGGGCAAATGACTCCCCATTATACAATGGGGAGGGTCTTCCTCTATTGTAAGTGGTCTGTCTGTGTTACCTGGGCAGTTACAAACTATCTGACATTCAAAAAAATCTGAGAAATCTGTAAATGCCTAGTAAGAAAGCTTACAATTTCAAGTTTTGTGCTTCTATGGGAGGGTTTGGACTGTTTTTTATTCTACATTTAAACAATGCCTCATGCGAGAGTCTTCATGCTTTCTATGGCCCACCAACAATAGCTGTAATGCATTATTTAGTTCTTCCTTTTATTCGGAAAGGTGAAAATTCTTCTCCTATACCAATATTATGAACTGATTTTCAGTGCCAAGCAAGAATGACAGAATGTTCTAAAACTCCAACAATCACTCTGTCATTGGAAGTTTATTTTTAAAACATGGATGAAGGAGAAAAGCTTGATGCTGTGGTTTCTAACTGATATTCAAATTTTGCTGCCAGGCACATCAATTGTACGAGACAACATTTCAATAGTAAGTTCTCTTTTTCAGGCTTTTATCTGAAATCTATCGTCCCATCCAGTGCAAAAATCAAAACAGACTTTCTTCTGCGGCAGCATTTCTTGGTAGAGGCCAACACATTGCCTTTCTAGACTATACAGAAGGGGTTTGATTTACTCTATGAGACAATGATTGCTCATGTTTACGTGTGATATGCTTGTTCTATGTATGGCACGTTCCCATTTCTTCCGAAAAGAAACCTTTTGATGACCTTCCTTACACTGTAGCCTCTTACTTAAATGAAACATTTTGATTGAGCAATGTAATGGCTTTAATTTCTCAACTTTGATCATAGTTGCATTGGCCCCAGCCGGTAGCCGTGTAGCCAGAATGAGCGTGAATTGCTCAACTTCAGATAGAGATGTGGGGGTAGGTAGATCGGATTGCCTATTAATACCTCAATTATCAGGATGATACCCACAAGGGATCTTGGAGCTCGTTCATAATTTTAAATCTGATGCAGCTATACTGCAAAAAAAGTGCCAAACCAAGACATCAATGTTTCTCCACATTACAGAATAAACTTAACAGTTTATGAAGAGGGAATTAATTGCGTCATCAAATTTTGCACTGAAATCCAGTGCTGAGTCACTGAATTGACAGTGCTGTTGGTGGTTCATTTTTCCTTATAAACCCATGTCATAGCAGAAAAGTACTATGAAGTGGAACTTGTATTTTGAACAAAACACATACATGTATTAATACACTCCATTAAAAAGAAATTTTGAAAGTTTGTGGTGTAAATTTTGAAAAGGCAGCTTGCATCTTTAACAAGCAAATGATGGTTAATACTAACTTTGGCTTCAAATTGCTTCCACTCAGCATTCACAGCGAAGTGCAGGCTGTGACTGTTAAGACAGTTCTTGACTGAGAGAATATAGATAAATGTTGTAAGAGGTAATTACTATTTTGCAGAAATGTCACAGTATATGTTAACAACGTTCTGTGAAGTGTGCTTCTGAAATACTTGGTTGCACAGAGCTATGGCACAGGATTATGTCAGTGGTAAGAAGTTTTGTACTGAAAAACATAAGGAGTCCTCATCCCAGAGGACACAATATCATGAGTTGAGCTGCTCAGGAAGGGTGCACCAAATCAGCAACTACAGCTTGATGGGATCTTTACTAAATGCCTTGGAGCTGGGCCTGGGCAATAAACCTGAGCTGCGAAGCAGACTTTTGGTATTCCCCAAAACTCATATTTTGGGGTCTGGTTTTGTCTTCTTCTTACACTGAGGTAAACAGGAGGTTCATCTAAAATCAGAAGGTCCACTGCAGTCTGTTTGGGATAGATTAGAGATGTAGGATTTTGCCCTAGGTGTAACATACCAATAGTAGATCTGTTAGGATGTCTCAGAGCCAAAAGGAATCTCTTCCAATTTCTAGAATCTTCATATTTTTGTTAAGCAGTTATAACGTTTAGTTTTATTTTATTTGTTTTAATCACCCTTCTTTTCTGCTTAATGAAGGCCATGCTAGTACTGTACTACACCTTTACTCTTAGAAAAATTCCCTTCCCAAAACACTTCCCCAAAACCAGCTATTTAATGCAGCCCCTTTGCCAGCCCATTGCTATGGGAACTCAGTCTTTCATTTATTTATGAAAACAGAGATTCTTGTGTTGTGTGTAGAGCTGAAATTCTAGGTAAGTGTTCAGATTTATTTATTTTTTTAAATTTATTTTTGGTGTAACTTTTTCTTTTTTTTAAACTGAATTCAGTTTTGTAATTGGTATGACCTTTCGACAGTATGTTGCTGATAGTGATAATTTTCAGTACCCTTTCAGGCTTTGAAAAGCATCAACTGCAGATGTTCTGTCAAGGTTACCACTTGTCACTTTGAAGTTTGAGTTAGACAAATGCATTTTAAAGAAAGTGAAATAATTAAAATTATGATAACTAGGGTCTTTACCCATGAGATTCACGTCTTTAATTTCTACAGCTCCAAGAGTCTGGCAACCATTGCAAGTAAAGAATTAATTTGGTCTGTTCTGGCTTTATAGTGAAATTAGTTTGTTGAAATAATTGCTGTGCTGAAATTAAAGAGAGAAATCCCATTGGCTCTGGCAAGGTCAATTGACTGAATCACCAGGATTTCATTCCACATGCTGAGATCTTTCTGACATGCATAGTCATCAAGATCTTAAAAAGCTTTTTATGAATGTTGACAGTATTTCATGGTGTACTTTAAGATATGTGTATTCTGACTGAGGCATAATTATCAGGTTAGAATGGACATTGTAAGTCTTGGCTGAAAATGCTTCTCTCTTACATTTAAGCATCTCTCCTATCCTTTGCATTTTAAAACATCACACAGACCAATTTTGTTGTCTGTTGAAGTCACTACCAAAATGTCCATTTTTTTTTTCAACAGGATATAATCAAAGCTTTAAATAGTAAAATAAAAAAATAAAAAATTTTTTTATTGTTAATTTTTACCATTTTGAAATATAAATGGAAACGAGAACAGGATTTAAAAAAGCCGCAAGTTACAAAAAACTTCAATTATTATAATCTGTAACAAATGTCAAGAAGAGGTAATACAGAATAGTTTCTGAGTAATGTTGTATGTAAAATAATGTTCTATATTAAGATACCTGAAAAATGCCTATTTTCACTCTTTATTAAGCAGTGACATTTGTTTCTGGAACTCAAACATACTCTGGAATTTTTTGTATATTCATATACAGTCAGATGCTAATTCACATAATGAAAAAGAAAACAAGCTTGTTTCTACTATAACTGAAGAACAAAAGGACTTAAATGTTATCTTTTAATTCTAATCACTATTTTCATTGAGAAAGTTGTAGTTGAGCTAAGACTGAATGTCAGCAGTAACATCTTTTCATACCATGTAGTCTTTAAAAATACGTTTATGATGATATTGATGGTAATCTAAATGCTACAGTAGTAATAAAATTGGAAACACCAGTAATGAAAGATAGTATGAACAGTAAATAAAAATGTTACGTGTATTTAACTGCATTAAAACAAATCACCACTTTCTAATCCTAATTTTTTTATCAGTAATATTATCTTTTATTTCATCACTAGAAATAATATGCATTTCATTTAATTTTATTTATGCTGAGATATTGTTTATTTTGAAATATGCAACTTCATTGGTTTTGTTTTTTTTTTTTTAAACAGGATTCAAGTTTTGATATCTAAATAATGGTAAGTCCACAATGCCTTTATTCTGTCATTACCTAGAACTTCAAATACATGACAGAAAACTCTTAGGCCAACAGATTTTTGGAGGACTTTTCTTAGCTTTAGTTGAAGTTCTAGCATTCTATGGTGTTCTAAAATGACAATAGAGTTTACGGAAAATCCATTTCAAAATTGCTTTGTTTCCTAGAGTGGTATAATATAACATTCTCTCTGCATAAGCAATTCCAGATTTGCAAGTAATATTTTTTGTCATGTCGATGATATTGAATGATAATATTGACTTCATAAATCATGGTAAACAAGTGATATATACCTCTGCACTAAATGCTATACAGCACTGCAATAATGGTAACACCCTTTAAGTAAACTTCTGCTGCAAATGAAGGAAATGAACCTTGAAACATTTGCCAGAGTGAGTAATGTTACCCGTGAGAGTTTTCCCACTGACCTCAAAGAGACTTCTCATGGGAGTGAGAACTTTCTCATAATAGTAGAGATTCTGGTAATACTTAATTTTCTGCAAAATACGTATTCCAGGAGGATGGTATGATACCTGCATATTCTATGTAATCGCTGTATTTATTTGGGATCTTCCTACTGATGATATTGAAGAACACCTGGTCTTTTCTGACTTTTGACAGAAATATGTTCTTACAGAGTTTTCCTGATCAAGACATACTGGGTCAGGCTTTTGAAGATGCACTAGAAGTACTGCAGCAGCACTCCGACAGAGAAATGCAGTACTCACAAGGTAAAGGGGGGACATTGCTTTATTTTACTTACAGCTTTATATTCTTACTGAAAAGCGTATCTTAAAATATATGGCTGGGACAGTAACTTCCTAGAGGTGGATTAATGGACAGCTGAGGAGTACGATGCCTGTGGCATCAACTAGATGATCATTGAGGTCCCTTCCAACCCAAGCCCTTCTATAATGAAAATGGGGAAGAAGGGTTGGAGGGTGTTTGTACCTGACACTGACCAGAATGGTTTGCATCTTCCAAGCCACATCACAGGGAAGTTACTGGACAGCCCCTCTTACCCTTCCATCCAGTACTATTTGAGGTGTATTGAGCTCGAAACAAAACATGTAAGACCAAAGTGCAACAGGCATATTTCAGTTTTAATGTTTCAATTGAAAAATGCCCTTATGTTATGCTGTAAATAAACTCATATAGGAATGAATTTCAGTGCAAACAGTAAAAGAAGACTATTCAACATATGAATTTTGTTTCCATAACTGCTTTTTACATTAAGGCACAAATTTTAAATATTTTTGGCACAGTCTAGGTTATTAGCAGAAAAGCAATTTTCCTGGCTTCTAGATTAAGATTTATGCACTACAAAACTTAAAATATAGGTAAGCTGCATATTCCTCCAGTTCAGGGAAGATATTTGCAATTAAAATGCTATAAAATTTAAAATATACCTGTATATGGTGTTTTTATATCATGAATAGAATTGGAAGGAAAGGAAAGTAAGAAGCTACATTGCAAATCCTTTACATCCAAAAGAACATATTTACTGTCCTTTGAGAGGAATGTATTTCATGCCAGAAAGTTTATTTGCGCGTTTATCTGTGATATATTGAAATGTAAATAAGACAAATTGGCTCATATCTTCAGCTGTTGTTAATAAGTTTTTGCCTCCACTTCAGTGGTAATTTGCACACTGAAGTATCCACTATATATAAATGCTCCCAATGTGTGTATCCGTTGTCAGGGTCAACAGAGAGACATTTAAATACTTGCAGCTCAGTGTGCATTTATGTCTTGTTGCTCACATACATTGCTCCATTTCCAGTGCATTAGTCCAGTGTCCTCTTTTGCTTCTTTTAAACATCCTGGGACCCTTCTGAGTTTTCTTTCAGGCACCGCAGATGCTCTGAGAAATTCCTTTTCCCTGTAGCTGATTTGAAATAGTAATGCTTTTAGATAACTGAAAGAGTATTGCCCAGAATCATACTTACCAGTTTCTGTCCTTCACTTCATTCATGTTTCTATACTCGCATTGTACTAATGACTTGTTGAAGAATCATGTGGCATTCCCTTTTCCTGTTCAAAATATGTAAAATAATCTTCAGTAATTATCCCATTCTCTACGTTTGATGATCAGTTTGGCCCTCCATTTTTCTATTAAGCAAACTACCTCACAATACTGTAAAACAACTGACATTTTATCTTAAAGAACATTGCTTTAAATCATGAAGGTAAGCAAAACCTAGAGGCAGGTACCATTATAGGTACCTGTACGCAGGTAATGTTGGATAACCCACTGGTATGAAACATCCTGGCTATAGGGAGTTTATTGCCTAGATGGCAACAATAGGATAATTGCATTTTGACAGACCAAGTAGCATGTTAGGTTGTTTGCTGCAGTCGTTTTTGGTTTGTTTGTTTGTTTTTCCCTCCTTCTCTCTTTTTTTACGCAGTTTTTGCTCCAAATTCTCAGGTTATAAAAATTGCCTGGCTGTGATCAACCATCATCCCCACCTCCGAGCAAGTCCCAGCTACTCTGCAGTACCCTCTACAGAGGATCCAGGATACAGCTGGAGAACTGTGATAGTAAGTGAGCTAATTACTATGAACGTAAACTGAAAATTGGCTGACTGTTTGTGATTTCTAGTAGAAATAATTATGCTACCTCTATCATAAACTCAGTCTGGCCAGGTATAATTCAGGTGAAATCACATTGGGGCATATCTGCAAAACGTATTTATTACTCTTCCTTCAGGAATCAATTTAGCAATTTGCTGCTATTCTGTGGTTCATTATGTAAAACGACAACTAACAAACAAACTTTAGCCTGCAAAGCCCATCTTCATTCTGGAAGTGTGGCCTGCAGGAGTGGTGGGAAATAGGTGGTGCAGAGGAGATAATTTCAGGTAAATGAATTTCACAAATGCCCATTCTCAACCAGCAGATTAGTGAGAATCTAACATAGGAATGACAAAGTCTCTCCTGAGACACAGTCCAGGCCCTTGTCTTTTATTGACTCTGAAAAAAATGTCCACAATTCCTCTTCTCCTTCCAGCGGAAAGTTTGAAGATGCAGAGTGAGGCAATTACTCTGATTTTCCTCTTAACTTCTCCTCTGGTGGGCCATCACTCCCATTCAACATACTGGTGTAACTGTTTATTGATAGAGTACACTGCATGCCTTTGTGGCTGTGAAAAAATCTTCTGGGGGTCAGGGGATGAAAAGTTGCATTTTTAAGGTTTCAGGTGATTAATCTTTAAGTTGCTAACTCTTTGTTGTCTTAATTCTTGAAGAACAGTGCAGCAGATTTTTATGCAGATGATTCTGTCTACCATGCACTGCAGAATACTCCAGAAAGCCAAGTGATGCATGCTTCTGCTGTCCAGCCAAAAGCAGGGAAAGGTGTGTAGAAAGAACATCTCTTGATAAGTGCATTCTGTTGATTTAAAATTCCCTTGATGAATCATGCATTCTATGTTCTAGGTTTTTTGTTGGTTTGTTTGTTTGTTTTTTTACATTTGATAGGAAAAAATACATTAATATTTAACAACTACTAGAATACAACTGCAAATGTTCGGTTTGGTTCGGTTTGGTCTGCTAAACCTTATACTTTAAGATAAATCTCCTCACTTCTCATTTTCTCCTCTTGTTTATTACATGGAAAAATGAACAAGGGATGTGTTTTCACTTCAAATCATCTCAGTTGAAGTCTAATGCAAAGAAGTACAGCAGTATCTTTAATCACTTTAATAACTCATTTATTTCATGTGATCCAGCAAGTAATGGCTTTCTTGAAGGTTTTCCCCAGATGTTGATATGTTTGAATTGGATTTTATATCTTTCTCTGTTTAATACTCAAATTACTTCTTAGCTTTTGTGACAAGAAAAGGGGCACAATTTAATAGCTGTTTTTATGCTCTTTTTGACTGAATCTACTTGAGTGAACATCTCTCCTGTAGAGAACAGGTCAGGTGCCAGTGATCATCACTGTACTTCAATTGTTGCATTCATTCTGTTTTTCAGATGGGACTCAGCATCCTTTCTATGACTCTACTGGATGAGATTTCCACAGCTTCCACTCTGAGCTATCGTACCTACTTTTGACTGCAGGGTCCTTTTGAGCAGCTTCCTAGTTTTCTTGTTTTTTGAAATCCCCTTCTCTTAACTTTAACCACATGCTGTCAGTTTTTGGTATCATCCCTTCCCACTGATGGTGGGTACTATGGTTTCCGTTGCTTAGTAGCTCAGCTACTACAAGTTCCTCAGGACAATGAGAAGAACAATCTCTTCTTTTAAGTTCAGGACTCCTAAATCTTGACATTCACTGCCACAAACACAAACATGCCAATCCAGAAATGTTGCTCTTCTAAGTTTTATCCAGTGTTGCACCAGGGAATTTTATATGTCATTAGCTGAAATCACTGTTGTTACTGCTCTGTTAAGCTTTATTTCCTATTTCATGTTTCTTTTACATTGTTATCAATCTATTTACTTTGTACTTATACAATTTTAGTCCTTATGAGTTCCTATTGATGCATGAGAGGTTATCTGTGCAATAGCAAGTAGTGTGGCCCTTTAGGAATAGATCTGTAGATGAAACAACCAGCACTGAGGACCTAAAGTCCATGTTTCATGTGTTTCACAGTGGTTATTAGGGCCATGTCAAGGATGTCCACAAGCTCTGAAATTTACTGTGACTTAAATATGCTTCTGGAAAGCATCTTTGAATCTGATTGCTTCTGAAACAAGTCCAGTTCATGCATTTCAAGACCATTCCTTGTCATGAACTAAAGCATGGTAGGTGGAGACAATCAAGAGAGGAATTCAAAAGACACATTCAGAGAGAATTAAGCTGCTTTAGGCCAATTCAGTGCAGAAACTTAATTCAGATGCTCTGAAACATCTTCTGGAGGAGCTCTTTCTCTCCAGTGACCACATAAGAACCTACATAAACTAGCCTGCTGGCTTGGACTGATGCTGTGCAACAGTTTGAGGACAAGTAGTGACCACTGCTGACTTATGCAATGCGAAGATCCATGCACTAATCCCAGCTCAAATTGGTGCGTCCACATGGTGTAGGGCTTCAGGGATAACAGCTGGGGCATAGAAGCATATTTTCAGTCACACATATGAACCCTTATGTGCTCTCAAACCAAGACATCAGCTGGAAAAAGAAGTACTTGTGTGTGTGTGTGTCTAGAAATAGAAGCTTGGACAGAAATGACAACTGAGCTAAGAAGACAGACAGTATGAACTCTGAGATGCTGGTACATACAACATCACATAGTTGTTTTCCTGCAGACTCTGTCTGCAGCACCTAGAGGCTCTGATGAACAGAAAAAACATCCAGATGTCCCCCTTATTTTATTCATTCTAATGTAGATTCATAGGATTATAGGATAATTCAGGTTGGAGGAGATCTAAAGATGTCATCCACTATGATTCAGGCCTGCTGTGGCAGGCAGTCTTCTTCATCTGTTTGCTTTTAAGCTACTCACTTTGGCAATATTATATGTATGTATAGTAAAAAATGTACTTTCAGCTACAGGCCAATTTTTATTTAGATCCTGAAACTTTATAGTTTTTTTTTGGAAAGTACCTCTGTTTTCAGGATCTTCTTCTTCCTAGTCTGGCCACTTCTCTCCTATTTCCTTATCACCAGAAGCAGAGTTACTGTCATCCCTGACAGATGTCTTGGCTCGACCTCACTGTTCCTTAGCAACTGTCACTTTTCCCCAGCCTTTAGTTTAAAATAGCCATGCAAGACAAGACTATGAAATTTAGGTGCAGCTGCCTGTTTCCACTTTTGTTGAAGTGGAAGCCGTTCTTCTGCATACACTCTCCTTTCTGCAAAATGTTCCTCTTTGTCTCATAATCTTCAATTCTTCCTCCTTATGGCAGATGCTCGGTCACCCTTGGCTCAGTGAAAGGAACTAGGAGTGCTTCAAAGAAAGGGACCCACAAGACTTAAGTGAAACTAAATAAGCCCTACTAGTAAACTTAAGTTTGAGAGCTGAATCTGTGGGAAGGAGAATTTTCTTAACTGACAAATATTTCTTCCTTTATTCTGCATTGGAAGGCAAGTTGAAATTTCTGCATGCTTTTAGAAATGCGCAGTGTACAAGAAGGTAAAGCTCTTTACTGACTAGGTGAAACTTACAATGCAAAACTAGCTTGCTTTTCCTTTTTGCTCACTTCTTCTTATATCAGAGCCTACCTTGCTTCCTCAAAACAGTACTGAAACAAACCTGTCAAAATTGGTTCATCCCAAAATCTTTGAGTTCTAATTAATAGGAGAAAGTATTTATTAAAAAGCATTCAGATTGGACCTTCAGAACATCTTGCCAGCACTGCCTGAGGACATGATTTCCTGCAAAATGTTTGTTTGAAGACTTTTCGTCAGGTTACTAGGTTTACCTATGCTGTTTCCTTTAAGATCTTTTCCAGGAATAAGACAACTGCTTACCTTTTAAAATAAGCACGAGTTCTGTTCTGACCTTTTGTACTTTATTTCTTAATAGGTAGAAAAAAACTTCGTCTGTTTGAGTACCTCCACGAGTCTCTGTATGATCCAGCCATGGCAAACTGCATCCAATGGGTGGATAAGCCCAATGGTGTCTTCCAGTTTGTCTCCAAAAACAAGGAGAAACTTGCAGAGCTGTGGGGAGAAAGAAAGGGAAACCGCAAGATCATGACATATCAGAAAATGGCCAGAGCACTGAGGAATTATGGAAGAACAGGTGAAATTATTAAAATTCGAAGGAAGCTGACATACCAGTTCAGCGCTGTTGTTTTACAAAGACTTGCTCCATCCTACTTCTTGGGAAAAGAAACTGTTTATCATCCATACATTCAGCCTAATCAAGAATATCAATGTGCAGATGACTGGACCAATTACAACAGTTACATGTATAACAATGGTTATGCATTACAGCATGCTAACAGCTAGACACCTCGTAAGCAGCTCATAATACTTTCCAGTACAGGAACTCTCCTCTATACATAGCTTTTCCTATATTATATCGTGCAAATACATGAAGAGGGCTTAAAAAATGATCTTAACCTACTTTGTTCCTTTTGAAGTTACCAACAAATAGTCATTGAATACTGAAGAAAAACAGCAGCTGTAGGGCAGATTCTGTTCTCTGTGGCATTAATCAAAGGAAGTACATCAAATTCAAGCTAGTATATCCAAGATAGGGATCAAAACTTTTGTCTGCAGTCTGGATCAAAGATCCCATCCTGATAATGCTCATTCATTTCATTGGAAGTTCTGTGCATATCCCCAACTTTCCAAACATAATGCAGATACTGTTGTACCATAGCTCACAATTGGATACATGTGAATTAGAAAGGGAAGAGGTTTGGCAACTGTGCTAAGCTACTGTCTGCTTTTTCATCAATGCTCTTTATTAAGAGATGATTTCTGAGTGAATCCCTGACTGAACGATAGAGTGCACATGAAGGTGCACCTGTTGGCCAAGTTGTTAATCCTTAATCACTTATATTAACATATTTTAGCACAGATCCTGACACATGGTACGAGGATCACCAGGTGTGCATTTCACTGTTGGCAGGGGATTATTTGAGAAAGAGACCATACCACGACAGAGTTAGCAAAGGATTATGCTTTTTATGAAGATATTTACAGTTCTCCCCCACTAATATGAGAAGTCGTACTTTTATCCACCAGTTCTATACTCAGCTGGTGAACCCAGCTTTGTTATTTACAATCACCTTTGGAGTTATAACTTTATATATAGAAATACAGCTTTTTTTCTGCATGTTACTCTTGTTGAGAGACTCAGTAATTTTATCTTCTCTTCATGGAGAAGAAGAGAAAATTTAGATAAAAAAAAGAGAGTACTATCCCCTTACACCAGGATGATGCGATGAAGTACACTCTTTCTGATACTTCTATTCATTTGTCAGCTTGTATCATCACACAGTTTGGTTGTTGTGCTAAAATACTTCCATTTGACTGCATTCAACTTTATATTCTGCATTTTGCTTCAAGTGACTGCAGGTTCAGGTAGAAATAAAAAGAAAATTGATATCTGTGAAGAGGTATACATGGTGGCTTGGTATGTTTCACGAAATTCAGACTTTAATAGTTACCACTTGCTCTAACTCCTGCTTACATCTACAGGGAAATCATTTTATGTAATAGACACAATGCAACATACTCCACTCCAGCAAAATTCAAGATTTTGTGTTAATACTTTGGTTAAGATGAAAGATGTGTACCCTTAGAAATACGAGGTATATATAAACAACAAAATAAGCAGATCATAACTGTGTTGTTGTTAATATGTAAACTTTTCTATAAAATAGACACAAGATACCTCTAGTTGTATGTAACTGAGTCTGGACTCTGCTGTAGCACTGAATGTAGTGGGATTTTTACGAAGGACTGAGATCTTTAAGTCAGGATGCTCTCACTGTGTGAGCACCTACCTAAATACAACATTTTGAATATCATAATGTACATAAATTTGATGAGAAACTGCATGTTAATTTACTAAACATCTGTCACCAATTGCACTCTGACTTTGTGTTGTTTAGAAGGATGGTAACACACACTGCAATAAGAATTTACCTTGTGTAAAATGCTTACTTTGTCAGTGTGTTTTAGATTCACTTTTCTGAGCCTCATCTACTTGTTAAGAAAATAAATACTTTTTTTTTTATTATTATTCCATTACTTTTTAATTCAAAATTAATATATAACCATTAATATTTGCTTCATACAAAACTGGTAACCATGTAAGTTATACTGCAGTTAGGAGAACAGTACAAAACTGGAAAAAAAAGCACAGGATGAAGAACCTGAGGGAAGTTCAGACAGAGAAAAAAATGAAAGAATCATTGTATTTGTGAAGAGGAAAAGAGGGAACTTGGAGTTAAGTAAAACTAAGGAAAGAGAAGAGTATGAGCCTAGAAGCCTAGAAGGGAAATTAAAAAAAAAAAAAAAAAAACATAAGGAAATGTCAGTGTCTGCTTTTTTCAACTTGTGTTTGAAGACATATGTGGGAACAGATAGAAACTGAATAGCTTTTGGGTACTATAGGAAGGGAAGGTAGAGGATACTGTGCATGAAACTGAGAGTACAGATTTCAGGCACAGGAAAACTGAGGACCGAGAGTTTTAGAAAAAGATTCATTTGAAGAAAAGGCAGGCCTCTCCCCAAAATCAAGTGCCCAGAGAGATTTTAGAAGTTCCTACTGTCGTTCTGTGGCTGTACATATGGATATTTTACTGTGCAATACACTAATATTAGCTTATATACAGAAAAGATTATTGACTGTTAGCAATTCTTTAAGCCAGAAAAAAAAGGTTAAATTATAAGGAAAAACGTAAGGTGACCAAATACTTGAAATGTAGGCTTAGACCTACTGAAGTCTGAAGCAAGGTGCATCCATTTTTAATGGAGTTCTTAACCACAAAAACAATGCGCCAAGGGATGTGGTGGATCCTTTATTTCTTGAAAACTTTAAACCATGGCTATATCCATTTCTGAGATATGCAGTAATGGCATTGTCCAGGAGTTAGAGTTTGATTCATAGAATCATAGAATCACAGAATCGCTCAGGTTAGGAAAGACCTTAAAGGTCATCCAACCACGACCTAACATTCATAGATGTTGGTGCCTTAACCTGCCAGGGGATGATGCAGCGTCCATTAAAATGAAGGGCTGAAATGGCCAGGTGATAATGTCATTGTCATATCACAAGACACAACACTGAATGTTAGAGGAGGCTCAGCAGAGAACTTACTGCCCTCTACAACATCCTGGAAGGAGATTATGGCAACATGATGATAGGCCTCTTCTCCTAGGTAGCAGTGATAGCATGAGAGGTAATGGCCTTAAGTTGTGTGAAGGGCGGTTCAAGTTGGATATTAGGAAAAAATTATTCCCAGAAGGAGCGGTGCTGCAGTGGCACAGGCTGCCCATGGAGGTGGTGCAGTCACCGTCCCTGGAGGTGTTCCAGAGCCGTGTGGATGTGGCACTGAGGGACGTGGGCAGTGGGC
>JAOWBP010000001.1:49138254-49161340 GCA_028571105.1 Tragopan temminckii | reverse complement strand
GAGCACTGGTGAGGCTGCACCTCGAGTACTGTATTCAGTAGACACTGCCCAGTTTACGGATAAGGATAGGTATGCATGGTTTGTTTGAAATCCATATCACAGCCATAGATTTAACCGATTGTTTGAAGTTACGACCCAAGTGAGTTTTCCTTACATTGTCCGGTAAACACTGATTGACAGGAGACTTAGAAACACCAGTGTCTGGAGGAATTAGGAGCAATTAGTCCCAACATGGCTCTACTCTATCCGGTGTCCTATTAACACTTGCACAGATATTCATTGCTGGAGTGATTTGTAACCAATGTTTTCACCATTGTCTAGAACCCATAAATTTTAGGTACACTTCAAAGTCCTGAGATACTCTCCCATTATTTAAATGGAGACTTGGAGATTTTTCCTTAATGATGAAAAAGAAATCTTCCTATTCCTGTACATATTTGCTATTCTCTTGTGCTATGGCACAGGAATATTCTCAGTATGTATAACTGAAGATGTTGACTGCACTATGTATTTCCTGCATGTCAATAGTACTGAAGAATGCCAGCTCATTGTTTCATGTGTGAAAAGGTACATCTTAATTCCATTATAGTTGCTGTGTGTGGTCAGCTGTGAATGGACTGGGTTGAGCTGGATTGATACATAAGGCCCCTCCTCTGTGATTTACGAGTTTGATGCTGTTATTTATCAAACATACTGGGTGTGGGCAGTGACTCATTTGGGGTAACTTGGCACATCACTGAATTGAATGGAGTCAGTCTATTTTACTGTGGCTTATGATTCTCTTCAACATATTGAGGAGCTCCTTCACTGATCTCTCTGCAGTCTAACAGATATGTCATATTGTAAAGGAGATTGTGCATTTTCAGAATTTCCCTTCCCTTAAAATTCCCAGAGAGCAATGAGAGGTAGCACCATTTTCATGGTGTCACTGTGCCTGATTGAGTACTTTATATTTTTAAGCTGTTTATGCAAAGAATCTCCTTGGTAGCACAGACTGCTTTCACTGAGCATTAGTGAGAGGTGAAAGTCAGAGAGATGGCACTGTCAGGGAATTACCCACAACAATTTGCATGAATTTGGTGCCTTTCATGCAGTATCTCAAGGCACTGCACTTTCAGAAGCCAGCAACTACAGAGACTAAGCTTCACTAAGTAAATATTGCTGACGGTGGAGGCATACATTTATCAAGGGAGCCTGAATTGTAAATAGTTTGCAACAAAAATCCCACAGAAGAGAGTCGCTGTTGCACATGCATATACATGTATATATATAAAACACAGAAACAGTAGGCACAAGCAATGTTGTATCATGTTGCTGTTTATTCCATTCCAGAAAACAACCCTCTTCAATTTCTTTATTTGTTTAAGGAGATATTACAGAGCCTCACAGTATTCACAAGTGTCAGCTGCCAGCAATCAGTTTCGTTGTTAACAAATAAAAACATGCTTTTAAACATGTAGAGACTGAATGCTATTGAGTTATATTTCTGCAGTTCTTCACACAATGACTTGAAGTCTGAAATCAGTTAATTAGCTTTGTTTTACATGTGTATATACAGGTTAGAGATTGCTAAGTAGGAGAAGACATAATGTTCCCGCTTCTCTTAGTATCTAGAATCTAGTGATTAAAATGCAAACTTTTGACTCAAGATCTAGATTCACTTTCCTTGGGCAGAGACTTTTTGTTCCTTTTTTTTTTAATTGATATTTTCTCTTCTGTACAAGAAGAGATAGCCTGAGCAAGCACTTGAGCCCATGCTCATCTCGTGTGTACCCACTTTGACATGAGCTTGTTCCCAGACCCAAAGGCTGAGGGGAAGCACTTGGGGTAAACTCAGGCTCAGTTTGCCCACTGTACAAGCCTTAGCAGGTATTGATTTACATAGTTGTCCTATATCCCAGACACCTTCATGGTGCCTACCAGAGGACTTGTCCTGTAAGATTTCTGGGAAGATCCCTGCTGCTGCTCCCACTTTACAGAAGATGTGGATTGTAGATAGACACAGTTGTCCTTTGTCAGAATCATCGGCAAACAAGAAGAGTGTGGCCAGGCAGGACGTGAGGACGTGAGGACTATTATTTTTGCTATGCATTTGTAATTCTAATACTATATCTACAGGTCTGGACTTTCCCCAGGTACCTCTTTAAAAGGTAAGTACTTCCTGGAGATGAGGGATGTTACTAGTATGGAAAGACTTGAGGTGGCCAGCTGGTAACCCCAGGGTGTGTTTTAGAAATGCTTTGGCTTGAAAAATCTACTCTTAGTTTATAGCAGCAAAGTCAGTGTTTCAGACCCCAGTGATATCTTGGCATTATTCCCCCTTCCTTGACTTTTCCAACAATCCCACCATAAAGACAGCCTGGTTATGAAAAAAAATATTGATTTTCTGGGGAAATCCTATCAACAGCTGTGAACTGGTGATTCTATGCGTCCTGGAATGAGGTGCTGTTGAAATGATTAATGTGCCCATATTTCAAGGAATTTTATTTATTTTTGACATTATAAGATTCTTTTTCTCTCCTCTTCAACAAACAAAAAAAGAAAAAAAAGAAAAAAAATATTTTCCATTTGTTCAGTTCAAGCTTATCAGTCTCTCGCCCATGGATTCTAATTTATCTTTTGCTTGCAATGTCACATGTTGCTCAGTGACTCTACCTTATTGCTATTCTTGAGCAAAACTGAGTCTCGGGTAATGTATGCTAGACAGATACTCATTTTCAACCCTGATTTTTTTCCTTGTAGTTTGCCATTCTCATAATAACCAGCCCACTATCACTGTTCACATTAAAGAATTAATTTTTCTAGTGACACGGGACAGTTAACGGTGAACACCGTAGTAATAAAGTTTTTTAAATGCAATTAAATCTGTTTGAAGAATAAGTAAAGGAAAGGATGCACCTTCCCCATCTTTCTGTTGCTCATCTCTTCCCTCTCCTCCCTATCTGAGGCTTTTTTTTTTTTTTCCTTAAGAACAGAGTGTATTTGCTTTCAATGTAAGGAAAAAATTGACTGCTGAGTAAGAAACTTGTTACAGTTTTGTTCAAATTTGTATCACAACTGCTCCAGCACACCCCTCTGGACATTTTTTGGCAATCACTCCAGAGAAAGCCATATTCGTACAATTATCAGTGTTGAATCAGTGCAGACTACCAGTATCAGTGGTGTCTTTCTAGCTACAAAGTAGCAGAGTATTTGCAGAGTATAGTTCCAGTTAGAATTAGTAGATCAAATTTTGCAATGGACAGTTGAGCCTTGCAAAAGTGAATAAGAAGATAAGACCAAAGCATACTAAATAACACTCCCCACCACATCTTTGGTAGAAAAATGTTCTTACTTGTCTTGCCAGAAGAGTTATATATGGTTGAAAGAGAGGTGAACGCTGTACAACTTCTCAGGAAGGGGGATACCCTTCATAGGTGCACTTGCTTGATCTTTTGATGACTGTCTAGCAATTAAGGAGAATCATGTCTGTGAAGTAAGGGTAAACAAAGGTGTTTAGATACTCATATACATCGATTTTCATGGAAGTTGGGCACGAAAAGGTTTTCTAGAAGGTATATGTTGCTGAGCTATGAGTACCTAACTATGAAGGGAAGGCCAGCTGCAGGCGTAATCACAGAGGTAAGAAATCAGACAAAGCAAACCATCTGGTCCCACTGAATTTACAAGTGAGTGAGGATGGTCTTGGACATCTAAGGAAGAATTAGAGATTTAGAAGAAGAAGTAGAGATCTGCACGTGGTCACGAGGCTATGATCTAATTGCAATCAGTAACACAGTGAGACAACTCATGTCACTGGAATGCTCTCATGGATGACTATGTTCTTTTCAGGAAAGACAGACCAGCAAGGTGAGGCAGTGAAGTTGCTCTTTATGTGATGGATGCTTAGGGATTAATGATGAACACGTGGAGAGCTTATGAATGAGAATTAAATGGCAGGCTAATGTGGGTGACACTATTGTGGGTGTTTACTACAGGTGGTCTGATCAGGAGGAGGAAGTTAATGAGGCCTTCTACTGACAGCTGAAAGTAACCTTACAATCACAGGCATTGGTTCTCATGGGAGACCACCCAGATATTTGCTGGGAAAGCACCACTGTCAGGCATGCGTTGTCCAGGAGGTTCCTGTAGTGCATGAAGTATAACTTTCTTATGTGAGTGGTGGAGGACTCAATGAGGGAAAGTGTGCTGCTGGACTTTGATCTTACAAACAAGGAAGGACTGGTTGGGAATGGCTTGGAGCAACACTGGATGGAGCAACCGTAAAATAATGGAGTTCAGGATCTTAAATGGAAGAAACAAGGCAGTAAGTAGGATTGGAACCCTGGACTTCAGGGGAGCTACCTCTGAACTCTTTAAGGACCCACTTGGAAGTAGTGGGGGGAGGAGAAAGTGGGGGGAAGAGAATTGGCTGACGCTCAAGCACCACTTCTTCCAAGCTCAAGACTGGTGCATCCCTAAGAGTAAGAAATTAGGCAAAGGTGGCAGGGAACCTGCATGAATGAGCAAGGAGCTTGTGGAAAAACTTAAATGAAAGAAGAAATTCACTGGCATATGGAAGAGGAGTCCATCCACTTAAGAGGAATACAGGAATATTGTCAGGGCATACAGGGATGTCACAAGGAAGACTGGGGCCCACCTGGAATTAAATTTGGCAAGGGAGGTTAAAGACAACTAGAAAGGCTTCATTAATTATGTCAGTAGCAAAAGGAAGACTAGGGAAAACGTGGGCCTGCTGCTGAATGAGATGAGTACCTTGGTAGTGGAAAACACTGAGAAGGTGGAGTTACTGAATGCCTTCTTTGCTTCAGTCTTTACTGCTGGTACTGCCCTTTGAAACTCTTAGGCCTTGGAGTTAAGAAAGAGAGTCTGGGGAATGGAAAACTTCCTCTTGTGTCAAGGAGGATCTAATCAGAGATCATCTGGACAAACTCAATGCTCACACAAATCCATGGGCCACAGTGGGAGTGCTGAGGAAGTTGGTATAAATGATTACCAAGCCACTTTGTATCACCTTTAAAAGATCACGGAGAATATGAGAGGGGTGTCTGAGGACTGGAGGAAAGTCAGCGTTACTCCAGTCTTCAAAAAGGGCAAGAAGGAGGAGCGGGAAAACTACAGGCCAGTCCACCTTATCTCCATCCCTGGGAGAGTGATGGAACAGCTTATTCTGGATGTCATCTCCAAGCAAGTAGAAGAGACGAAGGTTATCAGGAGTGGTCAACGTGGATTCAAGAAGGGAAAAACACGCTTTATCAATTTGGTAGCCTTCTATAGTGTCATGACTAGTGGGTAGATGAGGGGACAGCAGTGCATGTTGTCTACCTTGACTTCAGCAATGCTTTTGATGCTGTCTACCATAGCATCCTCATAGGTAAGCTTAGAGAGTGTGGGATAGATGAGTAGAGTAGACAGTGAGATGAATAAGAACTGGCCAACTGGTAGAGGTTTGTGGTCAGTGGTGCAGAGTGTAGTTGGAGGTCTGTAGCTAGTGGTCCCTAGAGATCAGTACTGGTATTGGTTCTATTCAACATCTTCATCAGTGACCTGGATGAAGGGATAGAATGCATCCTCAACAAATTTGCTGGTGATCCAAAGCTGGAAGGAGTGGCTGACACACCAGAAGGCTGTGCTGCCATTCAGCAAGATCTGGACAGGCTAGAGTGTTTGTCAGGAAGTAAAGTTATGAGTTTCAACAAGGGAAAGTACAGAATCCTACACCTGGGGATGAATAACCACATGCATCGGTATAGGTGGGGGGCTGACCTGCTGGAAAAGAGCTCTGCGGAGAAGGACCTGGGTGTCCTGGTGGGCAACAGGTTGGCCATGTGCCAACAGTGTGTCCCTGTGGTCCAGAAGGCCATTTCATGGCCAGCAGACCAAGGGAGGTGGTCCTCCCTCTCTGCTTTGCCCTCCTGAGTCTGCATCTGGAGTGCTGTGTCCAGGTCTGGGCTCTCCAGTTCAAGACAGGGAATTTCCAGAGAGATCCCAGTGAAGCAGTTGGACTAGATAAACTCAAGAGGTCCTTTCCAATACATACAGTTCTGTGCTTTTGTGATACATGTTTCAGAACCCCACGCTGTATTTCAGCGTTATCAGTCAACATCATTCATCAGGCTGGAACTTGTCTCCTGGGGAAAATTATGTGCTAGACAAAACAAAAAGCATTTCCAAGCTCTTTGTTAGTTAGCTTTGAACTGTGATGAAATCCTTTCGTGTCCCCAGGATAACAGGCTGGTTTTTCAGGGGATGAACACATTGATTCAGCGCTGGCATCCTCATCTGCTACAGAGACCATCATTGAACTGTCTACTTCTGAGATGCTTTCAGGACACAGGGAAAAAAATCTTACTTTAATGGCACTGTTCAGGACAATCTTGACTCTTGAGATCTATGAAAGCAGGTATCACTTTCTTCATGGTAAAGGCTTTTTTTTTTTTTTTTTTTTTGTGGAAAGGGTAAGAGAGAAAAGGAAGAGAGGTATTGTGGAACAGCTCATATAACACAGATGACCAACAAGTCATACATGTGTGTATGCACATACCTGCATATGAGAGAAGGAGGGAGAAAATGAATTATGGTTGAAGAAAATAATATCTTTTATCTGAAAACTGAACATGGATTCCTGAATTGTACATATTATATGTGTAAAGTGTGAAAGCTGAGCTGAGGAGAACATGTGCTTAATTTGTTCAGAAATGACAAAATCCCAGCAGCAGCCACAATGAAATTGAACTTGTGTTCAACATATTAATCTCCTAAAAATGATCTTAGCTTGTGTGAATGTGAGGCCAAAATGGAATTTTTCCTCCAGGTATGTACATAAATTAGGTTGCACTAATAGGAAGTAACCAGTCCATTTATTTGTCAATAAGCATTCAAAGTGAAGGCTGAATGAGCCTGTGTCAGAAGGAAATGAAACTAGTTTGCATTTCATGATTATGCAAAGCAGTTCTTGCTAAAATGCACTTCTAGTGACCTCCTCCTCTGTTTTTTCCCTTCTCCTACCACACTGGCAGCACATATGTATTTAAATAATTTCCATTTTTAATGACGTGTTTATGTGTTACTTTTACTTAGCATGAAGTGTCTTTTGTATTGTTTGCTGTGTTTATTCTTATGCTTCCCTTTTAATGTGGAATGAAAGAAAAAGTGGTGTTTCAGGGTGTTCCCTTGCTCTGGAACTGTAGTTGTCTACATATGAGGAAACATTTCTCTGCTTAACCAAATATGAAGACTGGGGCAAAGGGAGTAGTCCGGAAGATGCAAAGAAAAGTAGGAAATTCATGCTATTTGAGGACTGTTCCGTTTCTCTCCAGTTGATAGGTTTTACTGTCTGAGAACTGGATGACACCAATTTTTTACTAGTATATCCAGGAAATTTAGTGCTTGACTTTCAAAAGAGCGAATAGAAGTGTTTTCCAAAATACAAATAATAGAATCATAAAATGGCCTGGGTTGAAAAGGACCTCAGCGATCATCCACTTTCAACCCCCCTGCCACGGGCAGGGTCGCCAACCACTAGAACAAATCCTCTGCATCAACTAAAAACTTTTAATTCGGTGTATATAGTCATGCTTTTAATGTTTCCATCAGTGCGCCAAAATGCTTTCTGTTGAAGTGAAAGCTGATCAGAAGTAGATCTTCACTGCTGTAGCAGCAAATGAGATAGTCAGGGGAGAGAAAGAACTTCTATGCCCTAGAAACCTTGACTGCCTGTACAGACTGAACTGTTGGTTTCTAATCAATGTGTAGTAGATGAAGGAGTGCTTGGATGAGGACACATTTAATAATTGGTAAAAAAAATTTTCTAGTTTACTTAGCCTGGTCTCACACATAAAAAGTCTGAAGGCTCAGTTCCTTTCTCAGTCCCAGGAATTATCCTCCCTGGCTGCCACTGAGGCACTGGAACTGTTGAGCCAACACTTTCCAACTGAATGAAGTCTGTAGGTCAAAAATTCAACAAAATGTTCATTGTTCATTGTTTTCTAAGTCAAAAATCGTTGTTTTGTAGGCATCTGAAAGTAAAGCTGGATTGAAGAATAGTTTCCGTTAATAAGTGAGAGAAGAAAAAATACATACTGCTTTTTTTTTTTTTCTTTTTTCTTTAACACACCTTCAGGTCAAAAGGAGAAGTCAGTTAAAATGATTTTGGTCTTCTGGTGCAATAGAAATTTGAATAAGCTTTTACATCTTTCTCAATACTCAGATTTGCACTTCAAATCTAAATGAGAAAATTGAAAACTTGAGAATTGGGCAATTATCCACAGCCCCTTACTGCTGTCACTGGTCTACGTGAAGGGATGAGGAAGTAACAAAATGTCAGCAAGTCATTGTATTGTGAGCTGGAACAAACCAGCTGTTGCTTTTTTGGAATTTGTTTTTGAGATGCATCAAGTTCATATGCAATCAGGATATGATGTGAAGAAGTTTTTGTGTAGTCAGGAATGAAGATTTAATAGCCTGATAAGTAGAGAAGCTTACAAATAATTTCAAGGTGTTAATCTAACCTTGCTGTGCCTTTAATCTTTAAGCATTCTGGAGAATGTGAAAAACAAAAGCTGACTGTTGTAATATCATAGAGTCGGCATGGAGAGAAAATTTCTTCCAGCAGAGCAGCTTTTAAATAAATTATTGCTTTTTTTTTTTTTCTCCATGATGGGGGGGAAAAATAGCTCTAAGATGGATTTAAAGGAAAGTGAATTTACTAAGTGTCCTGCATCTTTCTCTCCCACTAATTAGTAACAGTCAAACGCTCTTGTTCTGCAGACACTGACTACAAAGAAAAGGATAAAGAACTTGGGAAAGACTCTAGAGCTGAAATAATTAGGCAATTTATCATTTAGGGTAATTGGACTTGTGCAAAGCAGTGTTATTTACCACAGGTTTCCATTTCTCCTAACCGGGTGTGAAAAATACAGCTACATCGATTGGGAAATGCTCTTGGTGCTTTTTCCACAATGCATTGTGCCAGAGACTCTCAGTTCAAAGTGTGATGTTCCTCCCAGTGATTTCTTTTCCCTCAGTGATCTTCAGAAGCAGTGTTCAGCTTCTAAAACCTCAAACCGAAATTAGATTAAAGTGCCCAATATGGGGTCAGAAATGGGAGGGAAAGAGAGACGAGTTTCCACCAGGGAATTTTCACTTAACAAATGAAAGCCTTTGCTTTGTTTCAAAGGAAAAATTGCCAAGTAGAGGCACATCTTAATCACATCGGTAGCCAGCTGAGATGTTTATGCTAATTTACAAAGGTATGTAAGTATGAGAATCAGGGGGTCCAAAACTCCTGCCTCTGTGATGTGAAAAACAGGCATTTAAGTACCACTGGCAGATAGCTCTGATGTTGTTTCAGTTTAAAGGAGAAGTGGGAAGCAGGTGTGAAGGCTTTCCTTGAATTTCACCTCACAGCTCGCTAGCAGTATGAATGACCTTTCCCTTGGATAATCAGCAAACTCCAAGCATTAAGAGTGCCACGGGGCTCAGCCTTGCCAGAGGCTGAGGTTTCCCTTCATTCCTTAAGGTAGAGGGCACAGCTGCTCCTTTGCAGCTTTGAAGCAGACCTGTGGGTATTGGTTGATGCTCAATTGAACATGAGTCAGCAGTGTGTCCAGGTGGGCAAGAAGACCAGTGGAATCCTGGTTTGTGTAAGAAATGGTGTTACCGGCAGGAGCAAGGAAGTAATAATTCCCATGTACTCAGCACTTGTGAGGTTGCACCTCAAATATTGTATTCAGGTTTGGGCCCCTCTCTACAAGAAAGGTATTGAGTCCCTGGAGTATGTTCAGAGAAGAGCTGTGAGGGGTCTGGAGCACAAGTCTTATGAGAAGTGGCTGTGGGAACTGGCATTGTTTTAGCCTGAAGAAGAGGAAGCTTAAGGGAGACCTTATCACTCTATACAACGACCTGAAGGGAGGTTGTGGAGAGGTGGAGTTTATCCACTTCTCTCGTGTAACTAGCAATGGGACTAGAGGGGATGGCCTCAAGTTGTGCCAGGGGAGATTCAGGTTGAATGCCAGGAAAAACTTCTCCGAAAGAGTGTTGAGGTGCTGGCACAGGCTGCCTAGGGAGGTGGTGGAGTCACCATCCCTGGAGGTGTTCAAGAAATATTTAGATGTTGTACAGAGGGTTGTGGTTTGGTGGGACGTACTGGTGATAGGTGGATGGTTGGACTAAATGATGTTGGAGGTCTTTTCCAATCTTTGTGATTCTATGATTCTATTAATTGTTATTTTAAAGTAATTTTGCTCTACCCACCTGTTATTAACCAGCCAGCAAACTCCCCCACTGGGGAGAGAATCAGGGGAAAGGCAATGTTTAAAAGCATTTTGCTGCTTGCCTGCAAGAAATTCACAAATATCTGCTGCCAGGCTGTTGTAGATGGGTGCCATGGAAGTGCTTTTAAGTGGCACAGCTTGACACCCATTGCATGCATGTCTTCAGAGAATGTCACGGGTTGTGTGTTTTCTTCCTGCCAACAGATTGTTATTTTAAAACAGTTGTATGTGCTTGATATTTTCTTTAGCAAGGAAAAGGTCATGACTACCAGCAATTTTCTGTGGAGATGTAAGGAGTAGTAGGTTGTTACCTAAAATATTGCCTTTATCCCGAGCAAGCTGAATGTGTGACGAAATACAAAATACAGATATGAATTTGGTAGAGCTTGATCCTTCGCCAAAGGAGTGTGTGAGCTCAGGTAGAGAAAGGAACACCTCTGCCGATGCAGTCAAATTATCAAATGAAGAACACTTCAGCATTTGTCAGTTTCTGTGCCATATCATGATTTGATGGCTGTTGATGTTGATTGCTCTTGTCGAACAGTGCCTTGACTGACGTTCCATGGTTTTGGGGTTGTTTGGCTCAGAGCTAGGAGCCAAATATCTTTCTAGTAGCCCTACTGATTTACAAGGGCTGTGTAAACTCTCTTTTTGCTCAGCACGTAGAAAGGTAGGAATCAAACGGTGGGGCGTGATTCTTGTGCTCACAGCCACATGGAGCAGTAAGGACAGTGGCAGTCTTTCTCCAAGGCTGTTTCTCCAGACTAGCTTAGATGTGCATCTGAGACCTTGCCTAGTGATTTGTGATTTGTTTTCCTTTCCTGAGCTGCTTCTTTCCTGAACATACAGATCTTTGCAGAGAACTGCCCAGGGAAACTACTCTGCCCACGTATGCCTTGTGGATAACCTTGCTTGTTGTTTTGCATTACGACACTTGCCTGTGCTTTGCACAGGGTCTGTAATCCTTCTTATTTGATTCTGCAAAGCAGCTTATCTGTTTCTTCAGTTTACCCGGAAAGATGACTGGTTCCCTTACCTACAAGTCTGAACAGTGTTTAACCCAAGCTCTAATTTCAGGCCATTCTTTAGGCTGGGTACTCCACCTCTTCAGCACTGCAGTCTTCTGCCAGTGGGAGCAAGATGTTGTGTGTTTTCTAAATATTTTAGGTTATTTTAGCACTTTTCATACTTTAACACTCAAATGGTACATAAGTACTAATGTATAAATATCTGTGCAAGGCTTTTAATATTAATGGCCCTGCTTTTTACAGCAGAACATGAGGAAGTACAAAATATCAAAGTTTTAGTGTGAGTTAAAGAGATCTCATAATATTTGTAAGTTCTGGTTGATTTAAATGCCAAAGAAATTTTTTTGTAAAATAATGTGGTGCTTTGCACATGAGTTTAAATGAAAATATATGAATTTTCACTGCGTAGAGATCTGAATCGCTACATCACTAGGTCTACCGGTGTGCTTAAGTTAAAGGATGTGCATTGCCCTGTACAAGAAGAGAAATGCAAATATCTTTTTCCTGGTGCTTTGAGTAGTCTCGCAAAGCAAACCTTTCCATTCCGCAGGAATAAAAAATAGATATACTGTCTATGAAATTAATTAAACCGTAGATTTTAAGTTTAAGAGATCGTTGCCGTGCAGTCTAATCTTGTGTACAACCAAGGAGATAGGACTTCACTGAATTTAATCTGTTTAAATTAGTGTATCTTTTAAAGAAAACTCCCAGTTGCTTAAATTAAATGGCATAAAATGTCTTTCCAGACTTCGAAAATGAAGAATCCTAAGAAAAACAAGTGAAACAAAATGCTTTGTTAATCTTTTTAATTATCCTTGTTCCACTGTTGACTGTTCCAGAAACGTTGGACAGCCCTGGCGTCAACATGCTGTCCTGACAGAATTGTGGAACCCTCCATGTTTTGAATTAATTAAACATATAAATCCTACAAACCATATGTAAGCTAATTGCAAATGAAGAGCCTGATTCTCAGTTTCCATTTATGTGCTTTCATCACTCTTGCAGTGGGAATGGATTGTCAAGGTGTGCACACCTTCCTTACGCTTATCTGCAACAGTATTACCATCATCTTATTCCAGTCTGGTGCCATCTTGTTAACATATAAGCAAGTGCTTGAAGCTATGGCAAGGCTTGTTTATGCTGCTGTGGTAGGACCTTAGTGTAACTGAGGATTGGGCTCTAAAGACAACTCCTTGTGATTACAATCCAGTTACTGAAAGGAAAACAGCAATACTCAACTTGCTCTCAAGGAGCACAAAGCAAACCAGAAAATGATTAGAGAAAGGGAAGGCAAAAACATGACACACACCAGCAAGTTTTCCTTCTTTATTAATGGAAGGATGTGAATGTTTTTTTGTCATGCTCTCTGGTTTGATATGAGAAGTATAAGCCATGCAAAATAGTGGCTTATCTTAAAAAAGTTAGAGTAGAAAAAACTGTTTCAGTCTTTTTGGTTCACACTACCTTCTTTTTTTTTTATGCACAGTTGGACTGAAGTAGGAACTTTGATATAGGAATGCAGATTGTTTGATTGAATTTTGGATCTCGCTAGGAGTCAACTTCATTTTGTAGAGTGATGATATCAAGGTGCTTCTAACTTGGTAAATCTGCGAAGACTTGACCCAAAGCCTTGGGAGGGTGTTGCTTTGGTTTAGATGCTAAGTGAGAAGAGTGCTGTGCTTCTGTAATCAAGCAGCTGCTGGAGCTGCACTCAGGGTGGTTGTTGTGTGCTCAGCCCCCAGGACCAGCTGCTCTGCTGTAATTTGGGGCCGGTGCTGAGGGGGAGTGAGGGACATGGTAAACATGCAGACTAGCAGTAAATGACAAGAGGGATATGATATGTAACATTAACCAGGCTCAGTGTTTGCTTAGGCTGTGGAATAGTCTTTTAAATCAGTCTTTTATTATCAGTGAAGCCTTAGCTGTGCACTTAAATGGAGAACGGTGCAAGGACATGGAAATGGTGCAAAGCGAGCTTTCTTTCCCAGCTCTGATTTTATAAGAAAACCAGAGAGAGATCCAGGTCATAACATGCAAATGTGAACTTTTTCCATGACTGGCAGTGTTAGGAACTGGGCTCTGGTTTCATCCCTGTTCCTTCCATAAGGATTCATCTCATCCACCAGTCATATTGTGCGTAAATCCAGCTGGGAACGTCACACAAGGAACCCTCCTGCTGCTACTTGGTCTTTCTGGCAACAGTCAATCTACCACGATTTTGCTTACTCTCTTCCACTAGTTAGTTATCCTTCTCCTAAATGAGAATTCTGTTTGTTTCTGTTTTTAATGTTTTGCTCTTAGATTCCCCTGAACGTCCATCATCCTTTGACACCTGAGTATAAGACCCTTTGCACATGAGAGATATTTTCTCCTCATTGTGCAATTGTAATTGTATTTTGCAGTGGTATCAGCTGTTAGTGTTTTCTCATAAAATTGTTAAATTCCTAAAATTTAATTTCGTAGAATGTCTTTCTTCAAATTGTATTTGCTTATTTAGTTAAATGGATGGACAGTGTGTGTGACTGTTCTCAAAGGTTCACCTGTGGTTTTTTAACATTCTTTGAAAAATGTGGACATCAGAATTGAAGAGAGTATTCTAAAATCAATGTGCATCAGTGTGAAATATTACCCAGCTTATCTCACAGATCTAGTTTTACTCGGTGCTTGCTTGTTTCAAATCATGCAGTTGTTACTGGAGTTTAGCATTTCTAAGTGATTTTAGATCTTTCATTGTATTATTTTCCTTTTTCTATAGTTCAATACACTGAGAGAAATTAGCTGTAAAGTGTGGGCAAAAGTTGTGATTTGGAGGGGCTTGATTTTATAGAGAAACTATGTTACCAGAACTCCTAACTCCCCCCAAATCAAAACGTTGCTGGAACGCTTGCTTGGTTGAAATCTGAATCCTATATTTTATATTTTTCAGTGTTTCAGATCAAGGAAGTAATAAATTTAATCCCACTAGCATTCAGTCTTTGCAGAGAAACATGGTAGCCAAGAGACACTTGCTGTGCATATGTAGATGTATAAATTCTAAGCAGTTCATTGACAAATGCTACCAAGCCCTCATGAATGTCTTTGCACATCTAAATTTATGTGCACTTATATATCCTTTAACACTGAACTAGGCTTTAGGCTGGTAATTGTAGATCAGCACACAAGTAGGTGTTTTTTTGAAAAGGTCTTGGAAGAGCTTCCTTTTCTAAGTCAGTAGTGGGGAGAAACTGTTTTCCATGTGTTTTGATTTTAACCTCTTCATATTTGGACTGTATAAGGCAAAAAGAGAATCAAACACATCCACATTATCAGCTGAAGATGGTAGGTTTCTCCTACAGTAGACTCAATTCTGGTTCATCCAGCTAACACTAGAGATATTAAAAGGAGATGAGATGTTTTGGTGCAGAAAGGATAAGCTGCAAATCTCAGAATTATGGAACTGTAGGGGCTGGAAGGGACCTCTAGAAATCATCAAGTCCAACTCCCTGCTAAAGCACATTCCCTACAATAGGTCACACAGGAATACATCCAGACAGGTCTTGAATATCGCCAGAGAAGGAGACTCCACAACCTCTCTGGGCGGCCTGTTCCAGTGCTCTGTCACCCTCATAGTAAAGATTTTTTTCCACACATTTGTGTGGAACCTCCAGTATTCCACTTTTTGGCCATTGCTCCTCATCCTATCACTGCACACCACTGAAAAGAGTCCAACCTCATCCAATTGCCTCCTGCACTTTAGATGTTTATAAACACTGATCAAATCCCCTCTTGGTCTTCTCCATGCTGAACAGTTCCAGGTCTCTCAGCCTTTCCTCCTACGAAAAACGCTCCAGGCCCTTTATTATCTTGGTTCATCCTCCAAGTGGACAAATGGAGGACGATGGAGGAAACAGATCTTGAACTTAAAATTCCCTCAGGGCTTATGGATGCTATTTTGTTGAGGCTTGGAACAGGGAGAGGCAGAGCTGCAAAAGCAACACACAGAGATGTAATGTGCTGTTAAGCCTGCAGCACTGGAAGGTCTGGACAAGCACTAGTTAAAGCTAGTTAATTATTTAAGAAAAAAATTATGAAGCATAAAATATTCAAACTGCCTGTGTCTGATGCATGCTGTTGCCACAATGGCGCACACACCTGGATTTTAAATTCTTGCCTCTTCATTATGCTTTTATAAAGTAAAGATGTCTCAGTACTAAAGACGGAATAATTATTTGTCAGGCATTAATAATAAACAAAACAAAGGGGAAGGATTTTTTTTATTTGTTTCTTCCAGAGGGGGGTACACCTTCTGCCTTTAAAATGAAAATCATTTACAGCGGTCCTTAGCTCTCTTGGAAATGAATAACTTACTAAGTGTTGTGATAATTGTGTAGAGAACCCATTACGGTAACACAGTGTAGCTACAAACTGACTGGGAAATTGGTGCCTTGAGTCTGAAATTACATGTTGCAGTTACCAGGCGTCATTTCAGATTAGCTGTACCTGTCTGGTGGCAGCTCCTATAGAGCCACGTTGGTGAGTCAGTCTTCCTCCCTTAGAAGCTGGCCTGGCAGAGAGGGCTTGACTTAGAAACAAAGGCTCAATAGAAATCAGGCTACACTGAGTGTTTGAGCCTAGAGACAAGGTCTGTTAGAGAAGAAGTTAGTTGGAAACCTCAGCAAAAAAACGCCTCCTGCAAAAACTTGGAGAGGGTGTTATGCTGCTTACATACCCAGTGACAACTCTCGAGTACCTGGCACTTGCCTGAACCCTCTGTTGACATCTGCACACCTGTTCTTAGCAGGCAGAAGGCAACATTTCTCCTTCTGTATCTAAAAATGGCACTTCTCACACACACATGAAAAAAAGGCTGTTAGTCACGGTATCTTTGCCAAACTCCATTTACATGTTGGCTGCCTGAAGTTCCATCTGCAGCGTTGATCGCCTGACATTGGTTCACTTCCTGTCCTAAATTGCTAAAAAACTCTGGTGCATGAAATGCTGGCCCAATGGCTTTTTCAAGAATAGATCATCATCTCCCTCCCTGCCTCTCGTCTACGTGCTCTTAGCTCACTCAGTCTCCATCACCACTGACCGTGCTATCAGCGTTTGCCAGTGTGGATAAAGCTGGGCTGGGCTGATCCTCGAGACCTGGCCTAGCAGACCTCAAATCGGGCACTTTCCAGCTTCTCTGCTTGCGATGCACATACGCTTGCATTTCTGCAGCTGTGATCTGAAGTTGGGTCATGACCTGTAACATCATGGCCACTGCCTGGCGTGCATAAGTAGTTTGAGTCACCTTGCTCAGCAGGACTAGGACTACATGTGTGGGGAAGCAGCATTCTCAATGTGCACCGAGATCCTTCAGGGTTTGAGTTTTATAAATGACAGATGTTGTAAACCCTGACTTCCTGATGGCAAGCACTGGAGTGGAACATTCTGTCATCAATGCTTATTATCTCAAGATTCTTAATTAGTTTCATTGATAATTTTGGCACACTCAAATGTTTCAAATGCTTAAATATTTCATTTATTTGGTGGAAAGTCTCTCTGTCGTATCTCTGTTGCAGGAATACCCCAACTTAGGATTTTCTGTGATTCTACGATAATACCAGTCTTCAGACTGCAAATGGGAAAGTGGTGGCCACTGTTACTTTTGAGGCCCGAGTGGGAGCTTCTCTCTGAGGACTGATGTTACCGCTCATTATAAGCAGTTGCAGAGTACCAAGGTGGCTGGTTTAGGACCTTCCATTCACCAGAAGGAGGAATGGTGAAAAGGCCTAGTTTTCCCTCTCGGCTTTGAATGCAGCATTTTTCCTTCAAACTCTGGTCTACCATTGAGGCATCCCAGCTGAATGCCCAGGATCATTTGGAACAGCTTAGTTCCTATGGAGAAAGATAGATGTTTTCCAGATTTAAGCAATTATACCTGGAGGAGGCTTCCTGCAGTGCTTTTTTCCTCTCCTTTCTGCTTGCGCTGATGGCAGTGGATTTCAGTGTCATGGTTGGATATCAGTGAGTCTCCCTCTTGCATTTAATGTGCACGTCTCAAGCTCTTGTCCACCTGGGTCAGATGTGTAGAGTGTACACACACAGGGGAACCTATGGGTCACTGGACCCATTTTCATCCCTCATAGCGCTAACAATATCTCATGTCCAAGCTGAAACCTGTCTTCACTCACAAGGGTTTTCTCTAGAGAACATGGCATGTCTAGTTTATACACAAGAAAAGAGGAAACCAAAACACCAAAACCCTCTAAACGTCTAATTCTCATAACTATTTACTTAAACTGTAGGCCTGAATGCTGAACATCTGCTGTAAATTGATGGTATAAATTCGCTGTTTGCTTCAGCAGAGAATTTGGCTTTGTGCCCCCGGATCTTTAAGAAAGGAATGTTTTAAACCTATGGTTAGGAGATGAAGCACATTCATATCACTGCTTTAATCAGATTTCTTTTTTCTTCTTTTTTTTTTTTTTTTTTTTCAGACCAAGATGTTATTTTTTTCAGAGCCCCGTTCCTTGAATGTTCCCCATAGGTGGAATGTAATTAAACTCCACTGGCATCTCCCCCTGCTGGGATTTAGACGAGGGACAGATCTTTAGGAAGCATAAAACAAATACTGTGAAAAAAGAGACCTTGTTAGAAGAGTTGCCAGAGAATCAGCTCTGCTTCATTTACAAGCTGATAGTTTTGAAAATCTGCCCTTTCTCCTTTTGTGAATTGGTTTCTAGAAGTCATTAATTAATCACTTAAGCACCAGGGGCAGGGGGGAGCCCACCAACCTTTTGCAGCTCTGGCCCTGCTTGCGGGCTGAGAGTGCACACACACTGAGAAGCACTTTCTGCCTCAAACTGTGGCTTTTGCTTAAAATAATTCAGTGGGGCAGGCATTGCATTGGGAGGCCCTGACAGCAGCCCTTTAGCTTGCTGGCATGAGAATGGCTTGGCACAGCAAAGGCCCCATGGCCAAGGACACAGGGCAGCTCCATCCCTGGCCTGCTCAGATATGGTTCCCTCAGCATGGCCCTCTGAGTGCTGAGAGGCCACACACTGTTCCTGTCCCCAGTGGCTGCTCCCCGACTGCTGTTCCCAGGCTTTGCTTCAATTGCCACTGACTGCAGGAAGATCACAAAGCCACAGATTCATAGTGGTTGGAAGGGATCTCTGGAGATCATCTCGTCCAAACCCCTCCTAAAGCACATTCCCTACAGTAGGTTCCACAGGAAAGCATCCAGGCAGGTTTTGAAGGAGGAGAATTCACAGCCTCTCTGGGCATCTTGTTCCAGTGCTCTGCTCTTACTGTTGTAGTAAAGAAGCTCTTGCTTGTGTTTGTATGGAACTTGAGATAACTGTGGGACCTGCCTAGGTTCTGGGGCATAAATGCAGAGTAAACTTGTCAACTTGGGCCTACTGTAATTGGGATGAGAATCCATCCTCAGATATTGCTTGACTAATGTTTTTCAGACGCAAAAGTGAGGTAATATTTTTAGATGAGTTCCTAGTGAGTTGGTGTCTGTATTGCAAAGCAGTCTGCACCCTAATTGCAACTGCCTTCAGTGGTCCTCCTGCCTCAGGATTTAAGATGTTCTCCTTGGAAATGGGAAAAGCCCTAATGCTGGGAATGAGTTATTTGTTACCTGCCTGATACAGGGTGACTGTGAATGATGGAGCAGTCAGGCTGCTGTCTGCCCATGTCACCAGCTGCAGCTGCTGAAACACAAAGTGAGTGCAGCTCCTCTTTGGGAAAGCGTATCACCTTTTAACAGCCCTTTGCACAATGGTGCGTGGAGGAGCAGTATTCAGAGATTTCTAAACCAGCAGGGGAAAAGCATGCAGCATGCTGTACAACAGCTACAAACATTTACAGCTTGTGGGCCAGCCAAGTGCAGTTTTAATGGGGTTTGTATTAACCCCATCAATTTGTGGTTACTACAACTACACATGATTAGCACATTGCCATAGCGTAAAGAGACTGTAGGGCACCATGAAGTTCTTGCAACATTTTTCTCCCCTCATTATCCATCCCCTCTTCCTCACTCCTTCCTTCCCTACCCTGTTTTGCTGTTCTCCCCATGTCCCACCATGCACATGGGGACTGGCCCTTTGAACTGTTCCTGTTTTGTGGGGGAACTTTGTATCATCATGTTTGGTGTTGGAGGAACCATGTAGAAATAGGACTTTGGATCAGAAATCAGTCTTACTCCAGAGACCTCACATCATGTACAAAAATAAGTACCAAGTTCACTATGGAAAAAAAATTCAGGTCCATGCAACTGTTCACTGCTATTAAGAATATTAGTTTTCAAGAGTGATCCATTATTTTGTGAAGTACCTTACTTTGTTAGACAAACAAGAAAACCCACATTTTTAATCTCCTGAAGCTTTTAATGGCATCACAGGATGCAGGTACTTGATACGCTGATACCTACAGCAGAGAGATGAAATGGCCTTAACTTCTTCTTGCTTTTGGCCTGAAAACAACAGAAAACAACGATGTGCCATTTTAAGAGGATTTTGATAGTGAGGACATTTTTGTAAGCATATCAGATACATACATACAGGCAGGAAGGTCTGTAGACTAGAGAGGGGACTGTACTTGGAGTGCTCTGAATTTTCTGTAGCAGTATTCTAAATTCAGAGTAAGTCTAAAAGCATACCTGCATTGGCAGAGACTGCTGGTGAGGGGGAATAACAACAGAGTGGGAATTAGCTGAGGCCTGATCACCTTATAGGGGAAGTGTTAACCACAGGTGTGGGTGTGTTGTTTTTTTTTTGGCGGGCGGGGTAGGAAGGGTGGTTGCAACAAGACTTCAGCATCAGCTGCTGAAGTGCAGCAGCAGCAGCAGCAAGTTTGGGAGCAGGCTGCTCATCTCTGTGTAGCCAGAGATGAATTGCTGCAGCAGTTTAGTGAACAGTGTCTTGTGAAGGAATGAAGGAGGTGCTCTGCAGTTCAGGGTAGAGGCAACATTGGCCTGCCTGAAGAAGGTGAAGTCACGGTGTGCTGGCATGGCCCAGGGAGCAGCAGAATTGCGAATTTGGCAGGATACGCTCACCTACATCTATGCATATTAAAGTATTACACTTGTTTTATAACTTGCTGTACTTAATGGATGGCTTGTCTCTTTGTGGTTGTGTATATGCCATTTGAGTGGCATGTGCATGGTGCAGGGGTGCATCTGGGCACACAAAGCATCAAAGCTGGCGTTCAATGCCATGCTTTTGCATTTTTGCTAATGATCATTGTGAATTTACCCCTCTCCTTTTGAACTCCACAGCCAGTGCTGTAATAAAATGCTATTTGTGAGAAGAATATTGAAGAGAAGGGGAGAAAAGAGGGCATGAGTGTGCTTAATAAGAAAAGATTCTCTGCGCTATCGCAGGTGCAGTTGGAGCTGTTTAGAGCAGTCACTCATCTCGCTCCAAATAAATAGTAATGACTGTTTCCTGTGACTGTGCTGTGAATCATATTCAGTCCATGCAGGGGAGTAGAAAATAAAGCTGCATGCAATCCACACGAGATGATGGCTCTTGTAATATTCAGCAGTTGGGCCTGGTTAGAAGCGTTTCATTATCTCAGAATTAAGAGAGAGCTTCCTGCTGTCGCAAAAGCTTGTTTATTCTTCTGCCTCCCCCTGCTTTCTTTCCTTAACATATAGTGCTTCTCCTGTCTCTGAAATGTTGTCTTAATGCTTTTGAGCAGAACTGCAAGGTCAAATTAGGGATACTCGTTCTGGAAGTACTGTTGCTGTTATTAGTTCACTGCACAGTTTTGGGCTTAATAGAAGAGCCCCTGAATTTTCTTTTATCTTTTGCCCTCTGCCCTTTTTCTAAGATTATATTCAAATTGGTCAGAAATAAGCTGAAGAAACAGACCCTTCCCATTTCTTAGTGAACATCAAAACTCTGCACCAAGCCAATGGTAAAGAGCAAAGTTAATCAGTGGGAGTCTTTTGGTGAACTCCAGCTGCTGTTGCCACCTTAAGTCACAATGCAGTTGCCTGTAACAAATGTCTGCTCTGTGCGTGCAGATCAGTTTGTGCATAAGCTGGGTGTTAGAGGTCAGCTAACAAGCTGGTAGTAAGACCAGCCTGATTCCCCCCATGACTGATGGGCTGAGCCAGAGCTTCTGTCACGCTCCCTTAAAGAGGAAGGCCAAGTGCCAGAAATGTTCCACCAACTACACTGAGTTGCAGTGTGAGGTGAGTAAACCATCTGAGGCTGAAAAAAACCCACATCGTGAGCACCGTTTGTAGCTGATGGACATGGATAACTATAGAGGGAAATATGTCCTGTCCTAAAGTCTGAATGATCCCTTGGCTTCTAACGTAAGTGCCTTAGTTAAGTGCCTCAGATAAGATGCAGTGAAGCTGCTCACTCTTTACTGCTTAAGAGGCTGTAAAGGGTGAGACATGAAGAAGTTGTGTGTCCTATTTAGAATAAGCACAGATAACAAGTCCTTGTGTGCCATGCTTCCCCTAGAGTCAGAATTGCTGGGCAATATCAATCACAGTCAACAGGAGCACAGCTGGAAAGCTGAGAGTCTTCCTCAAGCCTGGTGTGATTCACGAGGCACCTCATCTCAGGAAGAGCTCAGGTGTCCTCACCTGGGCAATGGCTTTGATTTGTTATGGGGGAAGGAGGACAGGCTGAGCTGTGTATCACTTGAAAGGTGCTGGACACCTGCTGTGTTCAGTGTCCAGCACCTTTGGCATTAAATAGGTTCAGCCATGACCTTTACAGTGTCTGATTTCAGCTCATAGCTGGAGCAATGGTGGAACCATTGTGTGATCCTTCCTGGCTCTTCTCCAGCAAGTTCTCAAACTAGGGGAAGGAGCACAATGCCCAAAGGACACTGGCTACCATGGACGGTGCCCTCCTGGAGGGTGAATATGTGAATAGTAATGAATTCATTAAACCTCCTAAAGCATCCTTGTTTAAGTAGTGTTTGCCTCAGCAGCAGTCAAGATGGATAAAAGGCAATTGCAGCCACTGAAATATATAGTAAAACTATTATCAGAAGATGTCATTTTTTGTAAATGTCAGTACGTAGATTTTTTATGGGGATATGGTGACAGGTAGTGAATAATTTAACATAAATTTACATAATATAGTGCAGCTGTTAATTTATGGCCATATTAGACTACAAGGTTATGTATCTAATGGCTTTTGGTCTCTTCTTCTTCTTCTTTTTTTTTTAAAGTTAAAACTTACCCTAAATTGTCCCACTTTACTTATAATTCATGAGACACCTGTCTTCCCTCCCTTGTGCCGTACAGAAGGCTGTGTGTGTCATACCCTTTTTGTAGCCTTATGATTCACAGTGAATTCATTCCCATCTCCGGATTCAATCATTTCATCTCAGTTTATTCCTGTTTCTTTTTCAAAACACACCCAAGGGAGACAAGAAGTACCGTTACTACTAGTTGATTTGTATTCCTCAAGGCCGAGCACTTGGCCATTGCTAAAGACAGACGTTGCTACTTTCTTCTTTAATAAGCTGGAATTAGTATTCAGTAATTCAAAGCATCTATCCACCTGCCAACCTTTTCCAAAACAGTCATTTTGGGTGGCTTCAACTCAGTGTTTGGCATATGCGGTTGAGGATAGGTTTTTCAAAAAACATTTGTTTTGTGACTTTCTGTGGTACAGATAATACTTGCCTAAATGTTAGAGAGATGTACATGGTCTGGAGATTAGGACTTGATGCTTACAGGTTCACTTGGAACAATATTCTGCTGCCATTTTATCCTGGTGATGTCCAGCTTGTGGTGCAGAGCAAGGAAGGTCTGTGCCTACCCACACTTGG
>JAOWBP010000001.1:49078483-49132200 GCA_028571105.1 Tragopan temminckii | reverse complement strand
TAGTAGGGATTTTGGAGTGAGTGAGTGGGAACCAATTGCCTGAGCAGATCTGGTCAGGTCCTGGCCTGAAGGGCTGGGCAGGAGTGAGCAATGGAAGCAGTAACTTGGTCTGGCTCAGATGTGTGCACAACACGTAGCGTGCTTAAGATACAGCTGCTGAAATGAACCACTGTCCTTTCTGAACAAAATTCAAAATGTTAAAGAAATAGCATGAAGGGGAAAACCAAGGAGACTCCTTTCCTAAGAGCCAAAGGAGCTAACTGGTCAACACAGGGCATGCTTTTGTAAGGAAGGAGATGCTCAGAGCCTCATTTGAAAAGAACTGAGCATTTCCTGTACACACCACCAATATATAGTAGATTATGGAACACATCCCAGGCCTTCACAGCCAACTTGAAACCTCTATTCAAGCATCACTAGCTGCAATTTTAATATACCACAGGAAAAGAAAGCAACATCAAGATCTTAAGCCCTGGCAGTAACATGGCATTTGTTAAAAAAAACCCTCATCTTTAATGATCAAAGCTGTTATTAGTATATGGGTGAACACAGGTATCTATTTCATGGTTTTCAATTTTACTTTAAGCTTTCAATAGTGAATGAAATCTTTCTAAACTATAGAAATAAATTATATTTTCACAGCTTACCACGTTATTAGAAATCATAAAAGGGGATCTTTTCCAAGTGCTAATTTTTCTGAAAATTGAATTTTTCAGGACGTTCCCATTGGACAATGATTGAATCTGCTCTTGTATAACCCAGGGTCACTTCCCCAAAGCCATTAAATTAAGCAGGATTTCCTTTGGGTTCCCACAGACAGCTGCTGCAAGGGATTCTTGCTTAACTTCTCCAGGCTCATGTGTCGTGTTAGTAGGTTGGTTGCTCTTTTAGTACTGCCTTGACCTCCAAGGTTTTCAGATAGGAATAGTGCACATCACAGATGGATATGTTTTCCTTCAGGGTATTGTATTGTGACCCTTTCATATGAGTGGATTGAACTTGATTTAGGGGGAGCAGGAGTAGAATGAAAGGGATGCTTCAGTTTCCTAAGGGAAAATGAAGTGAGCTGTATAATCTTAACTGTTTGTTTTAACTCTTGCTGCAGTCTCTGGCTTTCTCTAAAGAAAGTCTTTTGTCTGTTGGCAGTGACTGCAGAGTGGTTTATAGCTTCCTAAGCTTTAGCTTTGCATAGTAGAAGTGGTACATATAGGCAGTGCTGTAGGCAAAGCTTTTTATGTTTTAGTGGAGAGTGTTTTCTCCTTTAAAAATGTCAAGATTAATACTGTGATGCAAAGGAGCAGGGCCTCCATTAACCCTCCCCAACAAGGAATGATCCCGAGATCCTACTAGTTCTTTATTGGAGCAGTGGGTTTCCCCATAAGGCATCATTTGTTATATTACTTCCACCTTGTAAATTACATTTTCCTATTTCTTTTTCTTTCTCTTTTTTTTTTTTTTTTTTAAATTATGCTCTGGAGAGGAGAGGGGAGGGAAAGGGCAAGGTACGTCACTGAGCTAGGGTTTGAGGGAGTAAAGAAAGGAGCATAATGGAATCATTTCCATCCAGAAGAAGAATAGTGCAAGCTCAGACAGGAGAAGGTGTCTTGCAGAGACTTGTAGAACAAAAGAATGATAGGAGGGCTCTTGGATCAACTACATCAGGATTATTTTTGTAAGGCAGATTAAGTGCTTTTGGAAACCTGCAGCACTTGTACCTTTATTTTCCATCTACTGGGTCGTTTCTTATATTTTTAGGAAGGATCTCATCACCCATTGCATTCTTGAATATTGCCAGAAAACCAGTGATGCTTTGTGCTAAAGTGATTCGATCCACCTCGGAATTGCTTTGCTGTCAGTGGTGAAATCTATGTGATGATGAATCTGTCATTTCTCCTCCCCTTTCATGAAAACATGTTAAAGTCAGAGCTGCTCAAGGACTAAGGCTCAGGACACTCTTTATTTATCAAGCCAGGAGTGAAGGCAAAAATGCCTTAAGAAAGGAAATGTATGTAATATCTATACGCCTGACATCGGCGTCCATTCTTCCTTTTGCAAGAAGAAATGAAAGCAACAGAACTGAAATCTAGTCAGTATTTTAGCAGTGCCTGTCCTTGTAAGATGTTTACTTGCAGAAACACACTTGCTTCCTTATGCCCTTCCTGGATACTATTAACTTATCTGTGATACTGTAATATGGTTTTATATCAATCAATTCTTATGCATCCATCATCGTTCAGTTACACAGTGACTGTTAAATATTTATCTGGTGTTTTTCAATTGATCCCATCATTTCAGCATCCAGGTTCCTTACAAAGTGTAAATAATCTAGGTGACCTGTACGAATACTCAGTTAATTTTTATTTGTTACTAATTGTGTCACTGGCTTCATAGGGCTGATTTGCACAAGCAAACGCTGGCCCAGAGCCCCAGGCTCACATCCAAAGGGTTCACAATGGAGAGGGCCTTGTAGCCCAGAGGCAGGGGACAGCAGTCTCTGCTGATGCACATTGGTACATTGATCTTAACGTGGTAGGAAGGTTTTTCAGATCTTTTAACTACTTTTAATAAACACAGTCTTGAAATTGTGGGATTTCACAGTTACAATTCCTCTGTATTTATTTCATCATTGTCATCGAAAATAATTAATATTGCATCTTTAAAATGCTGCTAGGGCAGGTAAATTGTAATTAATCATGTGCCCTTCATCAATAACTAATTATTCAATTACATTAAAGATAATCTTGTTTTCAGCAAATATCAATCATTAAATGAACTATTGTTTATTTCTAATTCCTAGCGTCAATACTATTAATTCTGTAATTGCAAGTGTCATGAAATGGCTAGAGCATAATAAAATATATATGCCCTCTAACCTCCATATTAAATCACGGTGACATATTGACAGATACTGTAGTGTTGCAGATAAGTCAACCTTTTTGTAGCCACCTCTTTTCAGTTGAAATAGCTGGGATAAAATGAGAAATAAATACTGCCTGTGTCATCATTAAACCCATTTAGAAAGGTCTAAGGAAGCAAACGAACACTTAGCACACTGATAAATCCAGACATTTAAAAATAGTATGCAGCTATTTATGTTGCCTGGTGTATTAATAACTTTATTTACAACTGAAATAAAGCTCAGCTGGGAGAGCCAACCCCTGTATGACATTTCTGTTTTGTGTGGGAGCAGAGGTGGCTCTAACATTTTTTTTAACTAGTGGAGAACTAATCAGAAAATTTTGTAGCAGATGCTGTGTCTGTGTGTGTGCACAAATAATGGTGATGGAGGTTTAGGAGAGCTATTTTGCACAAAACAAAACCAGCATACGTTATTCATCACCAAAACAGTGCAAACAAGATGAGAATACTTTGTTGTAATGCACAGAAAAACAGGGAAAAGTAATTAATGTCATTGCATTTTATAGAACCTTGTAACTTCTCACGATGTATCGTGCACACTCACGTTGCCATATGCTTTCCTGGGACAACTTGGGAATTGCCAGGGCTAACTGGCCCTGCCCAGGTCTCGTGAGTGGGTGCTGTGCCCTTCCTGTAATGGTGCATTGTGGTGTTGGGCTGAGTGCTGCCATGGACACCATCCCCATGCAACATGAAAGGAAGGTGACAGTAAGAAGCATACATTTGTGCAGGACTACCAATGCTTGATAATCTGGGGTGATTTAGATGATCCGGGCTTGCAGGTCAAGTGTTTGTTCCTTTGTCTGAGCCCTGGGCTGGACTGGGGAGCCAGGGCAGTGGCAGCTGCTCAGTACCCTCTGTATCAGGCATGAAGGTGGTTATCTATTCCAAGACTGGTGCTGGTGATCTTTTAAATCCTCTGTGAAATGGAAGTAGACATTCCAGTCAATGCGGGGCTTGCTGCTTCAGCAGGGCGAGCTGTTTATGTTACTGAAAGACAGGTATTTGAATTTGCAAAAGCAGTTTTTTCCTGTCTCATTCAATCTTTCTGCTGCAGCAGTTTCAGTCACTGAGCGGTGTGTGTGTAGTTAATTGGCAGTCCTGGAGAAGGCTAGGAGAGCAGAGGGGGGTTTGAAAAAGGAAGTGCTAACCCTTTTCCACCCCAAATTCCCAGAACCCCAGACAGCTCAGTTTTAACACAGGCAGCCAGATGCAGGGTAGCCGCATGCTCCCAAAGAGCCTCTGGGGACCTCTTTGCAGCCCACTCCCTGTGCTGCTTAAGGGCACCTGAAGGGGCTTTGGAGTTCAAAATGCTCCATTTTTACCAAAGGGGAAGAGCCTGTTGAATGACTACATAAATAGTGACAAAACTGGGACTTTGAGAAAATAACTTCTTGTGTTTGTTGTGCTGTCAGTCTCCTGAATGAGATGGCATTCTTTACCCTTAATGAGGGCTTAGCACTTTCTCTGGCCTGTGTTGCTTTCCTGACAGGTGTTCATCCTGGCCCCTAGGCATAAAGGGCACGTGGCTGATGATTCCAGCATTGTGTTTGTGTTTGTCAAGCTCCTCTTTTAATCCATGGCTGAAATAAACTTGGAGGTCTACTTTCTGAACTAGTCAGAGCCAAAGCTCCTACAGGAATAGCCCGGATGGTTCTCAATAGGGAAAGGCTTCCTTTATCTCCAGGTTGACCTAGGACAGTCCCAGTGACCTCAGACAGGAGGGCCATAACACCTAGCCCTTCCTCCTTGTAGGAGGCAACACTCCAGAGCGAAAACCTGCATTCGATTCAATTGTTTCCTGGCAGTCAGATGCCTGTTGCACAGCTCCAAGGAGCAGAGGGATTCCAAGGGGAGTTAAACCCTGCCTCTTGAGTTTGTGTAGCTGAAAAGGTGATGGTTACTGAGACATCCCATAGTTTTGTCCTCTACCTGATGTGTGCTACTTTGGTGTTATTGACATATCAACGGAAACAGTGCTGCGAGTGAAAATGTAACAGCCTTATCCTCATACCTGCTCTCTGCTAGAAGTTAGCAGTTAATCCTAAGGAAGAGAGGAGGCTGTGTGGTGGAACGGCAAGTCAAACAGCAGACCTGCCATGCCACAGCTAGGCTGTGGGACATGAGAGCTTGAGTGGGTGACAGAGATAACAGCATCCTCAGACTCAGAGGAAGATGTGGACCAACTTCTTCATGCCTGACTGCCCCTCCTACCCTGTGCCAGCTGGCACTTGGATCATCTGTAGAAACATATGTTTGACCAACCCAGCTGCCAGGGGAGGGTGGTAGCGCTGGTGGCTGGAGGAGAACAAATCAGTAAAGGAACACGGTGAGTGATGTAATTGTTTCTTTTAGCAGTAAGACTTGGGATGTTTTTTTTTTTTTTTCCTGTAAACTCTATCCTGATAATATTGATCCCCTTTGATAAAACTTTGATGTACGTTCAGACGCATCCTGTAGTGTAACACTTGCTATCCATGATGTTGGTTTTCTCAGGCAGACTATAGGAAACATGGTGAAAGGGACATGCTGTTTGTCCCCCTCTGAACAGAAAGGCTGGCCTCTTTCTTGGGGAATGGGTGCTGTGGAAGAAGGGAACATGAGCTCCATTTTTCTGACTTTCTTAATTTCTAGCTTGCTTTAAGACTACAGCACTTTTGTGTGGTAAATGGAGCATGCTTATATTTCTGTTAATGGATGTTTGAGATTCTCAGCTGAAGGGCATTAGGGAAGAGAACATATTATTATAGCTTTATTGTATCTTCTACTTTTTCAAGACATTATGGAAAGTTCATAGTAGTATTTCAGCATCAGCCTACACAAATAGTATGCAGCAGTGCTATTTTCAGGCAAAGGTACCTAAAGTGAAGCCCCTAACTCTAAATTTAAGCACCCAAGTAGGTGCCTGATTTCAGTAAGGAGACTAGCCACCAGCAACCTCCACCAACATGAATGAGAGCTATTGATGTTCAGAGCCCTCTAACACCGAAACATTCATTTTTGAGGGTTGCCCTAATCTGGCATCTAATTTCAAGCATCAAAGTTTGAATATGGTATGTCATCACTGATTTTGCAATCAGCATCTGACTGCGGAGGAACAATATTAAGTGTCAGTGCAGTTTATGCAGTTACCAAAGACAGCTGGTGTCTCCTTGGGGCCTGTGCTTAAATCATGTACTCCACGAAAGCACAATTCAAGTGTTTAGCAATGTTAATGTAAAAAACACCGTGTATTTTTGAATTAAACCAGGCCCTGGATTTAGCATCACTTATCTTCCCCATCAAGGTGCACAGCAGTGAGCGCAGCAAGGCTGTTATTGCTTTTACTGTATTCTAAACACACACACGCACACATCTGTATCATCAATATCTGGCAAAAGTATTTATTGTTGTCTCCGAGCAGAAAGTAATACTCTGATACAACGTGCAATTTATAGGCACTAGTTTTTGCTGCCTCTTATTATAGAAACAATTCATCTCATTGCAGAACGTGTGCTTAATTATAATTTGCTAATGCCCTTGAGTTTTTTAAAGTCTAATTTACTGCTGATGTGTTCTGCAGCCAGCATTATCTGGTGACAAAGCAAGGGAATTAGCTTAAGGAACTCTGATTTTGCTAGCACTGGATTTGTGATCTGTGACCCTATGCAAAACATTTCACCTTTTTCATGAGTCAGCTCCCCCATCTGTTTTTTAAAAAATGGCTGGAGACCACCAGATGAGTGGAGCCATATTTTTATTTCTTTAAGTGTCAGAGCATTGGAAGCATTCAGCGCATTATTTACAACATACCACTCTGTGTTTGAAACACCTCATCATATTTATAATTTTAATTTGGCTTTACTTTTGCTATCGTCGCTAAACATAAACCACCCACAGATTAAAGATGTTGATGTTCATAGTAGTCTAAGCCGTACCAGTGATTCAACCATAGCTTAGTGGTAGAACAACAAAGTCAGTATTGCCACTGATCTTGGGACTCAGTCACAACAAAGCTGAGTAAGCAGGGAAAATCATTTCTCTTGTGACATCTGGCTCAGACCAAAGTGACGTTAGCCTGCGTGCGATGGCTGAGGCACACGGGCTGCAATCTCATGGTGTGTGGATCTTGTCTGTGCTCTTCATCTACTCCAAGGACACTGCATAGGCTTTGCTAAGGGAGAAGAAAAGCCAGGGGTGTTGTTTGTGATGGGAAGGAGAGAGGTTAGCTTTTCTCTCAAAAGACATGAGCTTTCTCTTGTTTGTGGCAACTTCAAGTAGCCTGCTAACAAATCCGCAGCGCTGCTTCTGTTGAAGAAGGCTGTGGATGTCATGTCAGTGCTTTCAGAGCGACCCCAGGGGCATTGGAGTGAACATTTCCTCCAACTGTTGACATCTTGGTGGCCTCAGAAAGCTGGCCCCCTGCGGCTCATAATGGGATGTTGGCTGGATGAGATGAAACAGGACGTTTAAACAAACCACTGTTGTTTTCTAGTTCTTGCATGCATTCCTGCTCGGCTCTGTATATAACACATCACATAATACGTCTGCATCCTGTCAGGCATATGTAATTGATAGAAAAATATCTTTGATATGAGCATGCAAAGAAACTCTGCTACTTTTTTAAGCAAAAACTATCCCAGAATCTTTCCCTTGCTGCTTACAGTGCTGAGATGTTTTCTTTAAAGGCTACAATGCAAGTACCACTGTGTGCCCTGGGGGTGCACATAAACTCCAGACCCTCTTCAGATTGTGTGGCACGTGACAGCACCACTGTACCAAACCATGCTTCATAACACATCATTCAGATCCCACTGACCACAGGTCCAGCAGTAATGTTGCAATCACTTGTCCTGATCACTTCCTGCCAAATAACAAACACAGCCTGTCCTCCCTAAAAATAGAGATCTTACTGTGGAGCAATCCAAGTGCCAGCACCAGAACCATAGTTCTCCATAGTCCACTTTGAGCCTTAAAATATTTTTTTGCTTTGTTCTGTCTGGCATAAGACATGGTTTGGGAAATCTATTAGAGGTATTCGTTTTGTTTTGTGGAGCGCAAGGGTGCTAGTGCTTTATTAACACAGTAGCACTGTTCAATGGCAACATCTGGTTTTCACTGAGATTTCAGGGTTTTTTTATTCCATTTTCCAGCTGTGTTGACTCAAGTCAGAAGGCAGTCAGCCACTTGTGAGAGTGAAGTCTCCAAACGCTTTAAGAGCTGAGATATTCTCTGAAAGTCCTCAATGTTGGAAAATGAGGGCAGAATCTGACAATACCAGTTTTTCCTCCTGAGGCTTCCAGCACTCACACTTCGGGTTCCAGGCAGAACCAGGAAATTAAAAATTGCATGGAAACTATTGCAGAGCTTTCAGGATGGCTGTAGGTTCGATCTGCACAGAGACAGAAAGTGCAGGAGGGAGACTGAGTTTTCCCAGGTTGTTTGCGCTGTGTTGTTCATTTACCCTGAAAGATGACTTCAGAAGAAGTCCAAGTCAAAAGAATAAAATCTTGTTGGTCTGGAGCAATGAATGAAAATGGAGCTTTGGTGTCAAGACATTAACAATTCATTGTGCTTACCTGTGTCCCAGCAGTAGGGCCAGCCAAGAGGCAGATTTTCTTACAGCTAATATGAGCTGCGCATCTGATGTGTGCTATAAATCCCATCCCTTTGGGACTGTTGTTAGCCAGGTGTGGGTATGTGCCTGTGGTTTGAGCTCCAGCAGAGCAGGCAATGAGTGGTGTGAAGGACCCATAAAATGTGCTCCTCCACATTGCTGGCTCCTGCATGATGCTCCCCAGCACAGCCTGGCCCTGCCTTCCCCCGTCCCCAGCCTTGTGGCACCCTGGTGAACCCCAGGCAAGGGACCTGAGGGATTGCAACCACTAGCAGGTATCTCACTGTTGCTTCTGTCCTTGCTTCTCTCCACCCCACAGTTCCCACTTTGTATTCTGCTCACCTGTTTTTCCTCTTGTTCTCTCCTTTGTGCATTATTCAGTTTTCCTTTTCTAGCAGTGTTTTTGCCTCCTCTTTTTCACCTCACTCCTCATACAGGAGGAGAATAGCAAGCTGGATGAGACTGCCCTGTAAGCCACAGCTGAAGGCAGACTGAAAGGAAGAGGAGGGAAGACAGCCTTATAAGTAAGCATCTGAAATTTGAGTTTTTGCTATTTCTGTGGTTAGTTGTGGTAGAGAAGCTCTGGGGTTCCTCATTCCTGCCCCAGTTACCTGACTGAAGCAGGGGCTGTGCTGACTTGGGGTGTGGACTTGGAGCCCCTCTGCAGCACTGGTTAAGGCAGAGTAACTTCACTGATTCAACAGAAACCTGTCCAGAATCAAGCTGGCATAAGTGGTGGATGGGCTGGCTGCACTGTCTCTGACTCCTCACATTCTTGTTTGTAAGCATGTTGCCCTGACTTTTGCCCTATTCTCCATCTTTTTTTTTTTTTTTCTTGAAAAATGGCCTGGTTGAATCTAGGAAAAATCAGCCTGCGGAACAGGAACTCTGGAGTTGTTTTAGGGTTAAGTTACAAATGTGTTTTTTTTCCATTCATGTTTTTTTTTTTTTTTTTTTTTTTTCCCTTTCCCAGACTGCTCAAGTCCTAAATTCCCCCCGTAAATCTGCTTTCTGTCCCATCAGTTCTCAGAACAATGAGCCACTTGATATACCTGATAAGAGTTAACATGAAAAGTGAATAAATCATTTGCTACTCCCTTTTCTTTTTTGCTGTAACTGGGTGTTGGTCTATAAAATGAAGGAAGTTACATAGAGCAGGAAGTTTAAAAATGCTTAGACAGATGTCATTAAAAAAAAATATCAAAATTGGCTTCCTGCCAAGTGGCTGTAATTAAAATTATTCTTCTTAGTGAGAAAAAAGCAGATGCAAAGGGAGGTTTCCTGTCTCTCAGAGTAGGAAATATAAATAACTGATAGCCTCTCTTTTGTGTGTGCTTGTGTGAGTGTGTATCTTAATGGAGGACTCTTGCTTATTCATGAAGTGGCTTTTGATTGAAAACTTTAGTCAACACAGTGTGCATGGCTGCTTTATTAATCTGTCCTTTTTTGAGTCTTGTTTTTAAACTTGATCTTTGTTGCAATTTAATGTATATAAACTGTAGTTGCCCTTTCTATATTAAAGATTGCTCCAATGGTTGCTCTTAAAAACTCCAGTAAATTTCTGCATGCAGCTTTGAAGGGAGAACAGGATGTGGGTGCGTATACACATTTAGATGGCTATATACGTCTAAGCACATCATATAGCTATAGCTGATAGCTATATTAATTCAGAAACCAAAGTAGCTAATGCCATGCAACTTCCTAGCATCCATGGAAGTATACAAGTATAAAATTGCTTCCATCATCATAACTTTCTTTTTCCTGTACAAGCATCTTTAGTTTGATATAAAGCCTTTACATTAGACTTCAATTTCATTTTAATTAAGACGATTTCTCATCTCATATAATTATAAAAATTCAAAAACAGTCTCTTAGCAAAATTAGACAAGTATATCACCAGGAGATGTGCACTACATCTCGTTTCTATAGTCAGTGTTTAAGAGTGGGCTGATGCCTTTTCTCTCCTGCATACAGATGAACTATTGACTCATGTAGGTTGAAGAAATTTTCTCAGTCCATTTACTTTAGGCTTTTTTAAAAGTTGCACTGAAGAATATAGATATGCTTCTCTTTAAAAAAAAGTTTTGCTTGACAACAGTGTTGATCCAGGTGAACTAATAGATGTTAGTGGAGCAATACCCCTTGAGACAAGCTAAGGCTACTACCGAGAGTGTGAGTTTGGGTGGTGTGCATACCATATACGTGTCTGGATGTGACACTGGTTACTCTATTTAGATTCCTCCTTAGTGCTCTAACATGTATCAAATGGCACATCAATATAACTTGTGCTATATGCTGTACTAATAGCAGATGGTATAGGCATGTGGGTGCAGGGCCTTAGTTTAGTATGAAGCGCATGGAGTGAGGATTTGGAAACACTGTATGTTTTGGAGGTGATGACCGCAGGCAAGCGTACCTCTCCTATTGCATGGATGGACTACACAGGGGGAAGAGCTTAATTTTATTGCTGCTTTCTTCTGGGCTCTGCAACCACTCAGCTTCTGTTAGTGGGCCAGCCAGTCTCAATGCAATAAAATCTGCAAATAGAAGCATTGCTTATATTGATTAAAAAAAAAAGAAGGGATTAACTTGAATATTAGGAGTTGGATGGCACACTGGTACAGGATGTGCTGATCTTTGTAATGATTCTTCTGTGATTTCGGCCTCTTTGAGTAGTCCTGGTGAATACTTTCTTTGGAACAGATAGCAGAACTTGCTTCTGTTTTTGTGTTACCAGATTATTACCTCTGCCAAAAAGAGGTAATGAGGACAGATGAAAAAGACCGAGTGCATGCCTGATACAATCTGTAGCATAATCACCATCCAGTGAACAGAAGTAGCAAGGATCTGAAAACATGTGAGAGGAACATGAATTCATGTGTGAGTATTGCAGTTCTGTGAGAGCCAAGAGAGTTCTTAATTGCTCTATTCCTATGGAGAGCACCTAGTCTGACTGAAGAGTGATGTAGGGTTTTGGAGATGAGATCAGGTTACAGAAACTGTCCCGAAGAACACTGCTGGAAACTCTGGCAGCAGCTAAACTTATAACTCTCTTAGAAAATGAAACGGAAACCTTTTAAACTCACAATCCACTTTACAGTGCAGCCTCAGGCTGTAGGTAATCCATCTTTGCCTATCCCAGGACGTCACCAATAACCATATTCTTAAAACTGCATTGCAACAAACCTTCTTGTGTCTTGAAAAGAGATTCATGTCTGTTGAAATCCAGAAGCCCTGTGAAAAGGTAGAGGAGGTTCAAGGGTTGGAAGCAGATGATCTATAAGGTCCCTTAAAGCTATTCTATGGTTCAAGCATCAAATGTACAGCACAAAACCATGAGAAATTCCTGTCTGGTCATCTTCCTCTGATCCAGATGCTGTGCTCTTCTAGAAGGCAGTCTGCCGAAATCTCATCCAGTTGGTTGTTTCTGCTACTGTTAGGAGAAGTCTACCAGGCACACATTGCAAAGAGGTCCTAGACAGTGTTCTGGACAGGTTTTATGGCTGTTTGCTGAGTGGGAAGGTGGGAGATGGCAGGATTAAATAACCACTTCTGTGCCAGCACCTTTAGCTCAACTGATGTCGTAGGCCTCAAATCAGCAAAAGCTTAAACTCTTACCTTGCTTGAAATTGTTGAGCCATTACATAGAGAACACAGGAATGCTTCTGCCGTTGGCAATGATGTCTTCCCTACCTGCTTTTCCCCAGTAGTGGGTTGGTATGTATGTGTTTGGGGAGACATGCTGTGAGAAGAAGGAAATTGGAAATTCTGTGTGAAGTGAGTAAAGGGAAAACTGATCCTTCGTGCGCTAATAGTCTCAGAAAATAAACTGAGGTTTTACACTCTTGTGCTGCTTTGCTGCAGGCATTTTGTGAGCAGAAAAGGGAAGCAATGCTTTATTTGTTGGTGTTTTGGCAAAGCATGGCTGCCCATGGAAGACATCTGTTTAAATTCCTAACCTAGGAGAAAGAGCAGATCTGGACGAACGTTAGAGGCCACATTTTTCCAGAAGGTTCGCTTGTGTTAGGTACTCATAACGACTGCAGGGACGAGTGACGGATGCCCCAAGCAGGTCTGGCCAGGGCTTTCAACTGAAATGTGTGCTTTGTGTCCAGCACACGGGAAGGAGACCGCATTCCTGAGGAGCTCTTTTAAGGAGTGCTAAGTAAACAATAAATCTCTCCACAATGGAATTTATTCTGAGAGAATTATCCAGGGTTAAAAAAATACTCCGTGGCTTTCAGCTCTTATCTTTGTTTACTGTATCACCAAGGACAGTGACCTGCCTTTGTGCCCCAATACTGAACTGTCAGCAGAGAGACGGGAAATGCTGCTTTCTCTATAGGCTCACTGTATAGGCTTAATGAGAAGGGTAACATCGTAGCAGCGGTGGTTGTTTTGCTCAGTTCGTTTTATTCTCTTTTGTTGATTTCCTTCAGCAAACCTAGGTAATCTTAGAGAAGGGCCTTTGTGCCCATTTTCTGCGCTCTGTAATTTAGTGACCTTCAGATATTTAAACATTATTAAGACCGAGCTGAGCTGACAAAAGAGCCGATATCCTTTTCACTCCCCGCTGAGCCGTGCTGCCTGAAGCCAGCACCCGCGCAGCGCTGAGCGCATGCTGTCCTCCTGCTCCGGCACACAGGGAGCACGCCAACACCGAGCGGAGCTGCAGCTCCGTCTGTTACTGTGGTAACGTCGGGATCGCCGAAAGCCCCACCACTTGTGGGTCACCTGATTAACAGCTCCCCTTAATGAAATGAGAAACACGTGATGGGAAACTAATCAAGTCGAGGAGTGCCATCCGGGCTGGAGCAGAGATGAGCTGGTAGCATTGCTTGCGGAGCATCCCCACAGCCTCCTCTTGGCTTTGGCAAGGGCTTCTATATACCAGTGTGAGCTCCAGGGTCCTTCCAGTTGTCTGCTCAGGGAGCACTTTTGACTGGAGAGAAGAAGAGCAGCTCCTCTTACTGTGGAGGAAGATAGCTACTGCTGGGGATGATGGCAGGGTGAGCCTCGCAGGGAGGCAGCAGGGCATGACCTTCTGCAGCAGCAGCCATCCCTGCCATGGTTCCCTCTTCCAGATTTGAGAGAGCAGAGGTGTGGGGAGCAGGGAGCATCCCAACAGGTTCTAACCTTTGTTTGAGACCCGAGGGCATCATAGATAGAAAACCTTGAAAACAGATTCCCTAAATTTCAAATTACAGCTTTTTTTGTTTGTTCATTTTTCCAAGTGTAGAAAATCAGTATTTCTTTGCCTTCAGTGCTGCTGGTCTACGGGTGAGTGCATGTGCACCCATTACCACTTCTCCCCCCCCCCCAGCAAATGTGCATCATAAATCAAAGCTTTGATGGTGGGTTAAGTTCACTTCTAACATATAAAAAAAATTCTGTCTATGATTTTGTTGTCCATTCAAGACTTACCTTTGTTTAGTATTATATCATTGTTAAAAGCCAAGGCTCAACTTACCCATGACATGAAGAAATTTTTTTAAAAAGTGGGGTTGCTGTTAGTACTTTAGCAATGGCCAGGCTTTGAACAAAAGCTTCGTATGTTGCCTTCATCAGCAGTCTCCAGGCAAGCTCATGATTTAGGTTTACCAGTCTTAATAAAAGCACAGGGGGAGAAGATGTTACTTTCCCAAATTCACTTGGAAAGCTGCGTCAAGACTGACCTCCTGACTGCAGGCCCTGTGGCTTTGCCGCATAAATGTTCCTCCCTGCACTCCTCCTGCCCTTGCAATACTGTGCCTGGAATCTGACCCTGTGTTTCCCAGTGTCATACTGGCATCAGCTGGATAGAAATGAAGTCTTTTGTTAACTTGTTCATTGCTTTACAGGCAGATTTGCTCTTCTGGTTATTAGAAGGCGGCAGCGGTTATGGGCACTGAGCTCCTTCCCCAGTTACGTACACATGCTCTCAGCACAGGGTTTGTAATATCCTGGCCATCTCAATATCCATCTCTTGAAGCAGAGATGAGACAAGGCTCCATTGTAAGGAATACAAAAGGGATTTTTCTATCAAGCCCACTGGAAGCAGAGAGCAAGCTGCAGTCTTCCCTGGCTCTTCAGTTCCTGGCCTGTATAGTACTGAGTAGCAAAAGTGATGATGTGCATATGTAACATGCAGAAAAAAAAGTTTTCTCACATCCTGACCTAGATAAATAAGACTTGGAATGAATTTTCTGACTTTGCAGCACTGACACCTCAGATCTTCTGAGATTTAAAGTTCGAATATTTTTTTTTAGTCCTTTTCATACTGTTTCAAATGGATGGATGTGTTACAGAAAATACACATGCTTACATGTGTGCACACATGAAGAGAGGCCGAAAGTACTAATGCCACTCTGTTTTACTGCACCATAATGTGAAAGGAGTTGGAGGAGAATGTGTGAGAAAAGGCAGTGGATATGGACAAAGGCGCAAGGTGCTCTGGCTCTACTGAGCTGCATTGCAAATGCCTTGGGAGATAAAGGAGGGATAACTGTGTGGTTGCTTGAAGTTAGGCTGACAGGAGGCAGGTCTGAATATGTAAGAGGTGTAAGAGAACCACATCCACTTGCAGTTCTTCCCAGTGCTTTCTCTTACGAGAGGTATAGTTCAGGCAGGATATGATCCCAAGTAACCTGCTTTTCAGTGTCTTAGTGCACCATAGGTATTATACAAATGGACTACCAGAATGTTGTTTAAACTAGAGCAGCAAAGAGTGGATAGCAGAGATGTGCCACTGGCTTTGTGATTATCTGCTTGTTCGCTAGAAGAATTGTAGCTTTCTTTACACACATGGAGCCGAAGAAATAATAAGCACCCTTCATCAGTCAGATATTTATACATCAGGCTAGGTGTGGGAAGCATAAGGTCCTCTTTTTTTCTCTCTTTTCTTCTTGCTGATTTTCATTTTTTACTTTTTAATTAATTTTCTTCATTTGCAGTCACACAGCTGTCTGGGCTTCAGCCATAGATAAGTGGATCTGTGTGTGACAACGGCAACCCGAATTTATCTGTTTTTTCCCCCCTCTCCTCCTCACTTCCTGCCTTCCCCACCCCCCGTCTCATACCCAGCGGAAAGAAAATGCTATATATAGCCTCGGTACAGTTCCCCCCAATTACTTTGTCTGCATATTTCAACCTTGCTCTGAGCCAGGCTTTGCCAAAGTGCCAATTTTGACATTTGCAGAGGAGATTGGGTGCTTAATTCATGAGGTCCCTCTCACAGTAATCCCCCCTAAAACACATGCCATAAAAACATGCTTGTTGTAAGGGTCAGCGTACAGCAGGGATCAGCTTGTCCCTGTGTGATGCTTATTCACGCTTATTCACGTGAAATTCCTGCTCTTGTAGACTCTTTTTTTTTTTTTTTTTTTAAAGTCTGTGTGATTTGAGCTAAGTGCTTGCAGAAGACAGCCAAAGGGCAGGCAGGGTTGGCCCATGGTGCTCTGCAAATGGAGCATTACCAGCATCCTGCCATTGCACAGCAAGTCTCTAGGTATTTGTTTTGTATTCTCTTGAACCACTCAACGCTGAAGTCAGATGTATAATCAGAATCTATCTTTTTCTTATTAAAACAACAACAACAACAAAAACAAAAATGAAAGGGGAAAAAACCTGCTTCTAACCAAGGTAGTTGAAAAGGTAAGACCAAAAATAAGAAACTCAGTTCAGAAGCCATAAGGCAAGTGAATTTCAACATTTTATTATTTGTCATAAATCTCATGTTTTCCAGCCAGCTTCTATGTAGACATAGATAGCTCATGTTTGAGCAATCAGAGCTGATAGAGTTCTGAGTGTGCCTGGCTGCTCTCACATACGACCAGGCCCTTACAGGAAAAGCCTACGGCTGTGCTCCATCTTTGTACTCCTAGAAAATCCCTCTCTCCAAATTAGTCCATCTATAGGCACCCACAGATCTTTGTCCCAAAAGTTGTGCTAAAAAGGGGCTAAGGATACAGTATTTTATATGGGCAAAATTGCAAGTGAACCCCCTGCAGATTTACAGCTTTTGGGCTTTTCTAGCTTAAAAGTGCTCTTTTGTGCTGAATGATTCAGCAAACATCACTTTATGGAGGTCACCTTTGTGTCTCAGTAGCCTCTGGATTAAATGCCCTTCACTTTGGGGCCGGCTGACTTCCAGATGGGTATCCCTGCATTGAGTGGGCTCCATTCTGCACCCCAGAGCTTTTGTGACGTCGTGCAAGGCAGAGCTTTGAAAAAGAGGAAGATAAAACAAAGCAAGTCTCAAATCAAATAAAGCAAGTCTCAAAGTAGAATGGCTATAAGTGAAATGACAGCACAGAGGTGAGGTGTGAAGTATGGCAAAAATAAGAGACTCCTTGGAACTATGGAGAAGTAAACGAGTGAGAGTGAGATGGCCAGGGACTGACAGAGGAAAGATCAAGTTCAAGAAGCAAAAACATCCCTGAGAAGCCAGAGAGGAAGAATAGCAATTGGTCTTCACACCAGGATCATTTTGAGACTGTGAGGTAATAAATAAATAAAGGCCAAAGCAGCTTACTTGTAAAGCAAAAGAAATCATGAGCAATACTTTCCGTTTGCCTTACCCATAAAGCCTTATATCATCCTAAAACGTGCTAGAAATGACCTTGTTTGGATTACAAGTGAATTCTGTATTTCCTCACTACTGACCCTGTGATTTCATCCTCCTTTTTGAGTTGTTTCTCTTTCCATTCACCAACATGTGCTCAGTGGTTACTCTGTACTCTCAGAAGGCTCCCTACCAGTAGTAGCATGCAGTGCCCCACAACAAAGCTACACTCTCTGGGCTCTGTTCTTTCTTGGTGCAGATTCCACTGACTGTGTGCTTTGGGACTATGCTAAAGGAGCCCACTAGAGACGCGGCCTCCTGAACAGAATGCTGTTATTTTATAGTCTCTTCTCCAGTGTTCATCTTTAAATGTCGACAAGACCCAGATCTTGCTTTCTCTTTTTCTCTTCTTGCCTTCTATTTCATTTTTTATGCACCACTTAGGTGCTAGTAATTGCAGAAGAATTCTGAATAAAAAACCAGACCTTTGTTTTCACTTGCTGAGATTAAGGACAGGGAAGATCTCCTGGGGGAGGCCTCAGTGGAGTTTGTCACTGTCCTTTCTTTGATTGGAAACCTTCCCATGATCTGGGTACAGATTGAGTGTCATTACAGAAATCCAGTTGGCCCTCAGATAACCTACTGTGCCTATCAGTGTAATCAGGACCAAGTCATTGTGTAAAGTAAATCATAAACAGATGGACAGCCATGCCATGCTGCTCTACAAAGGGCAGAGGAAAGCAAAGACACAAACTGGTGCCAGAACATGACACCGTGATGGCTTCACTAAATCTAAGCATGAACAGGCTTAGGGAAATTTCTGTGTTCCCAGATGGAGAAGAGAAAGAGCAATGGGAGAAGGGAGAGAAATCCTTGACTAGGTGTCTGCCAGGATTCATTGCAGACAGCTTTATTTGAATATCTAGAGGGGCTTATCATAGGATAGTGCCTTGGAAGCTGTGTGCCCGTGCTTGCAGCCAGCTTCCCACTGAGCTTGGGGTCATGAGTTTTGGACTGGCATCTAGTTTGTGTTTTTTTTAAAGATCTTCTTCATGCACTGGAGAGAAAAGTCACAAAAGCTGTTTTAAGTGCTATACATTTTTTTTTTCCAATTTTACAAATTTACCAATTGTAAATTGCTTTGTTATATCCATGGCAGTCAGCATTTTCCAGAAGGTGCAAAGAGGAGAAGGCATCAAATAGCATTGGTCAGAAAATAAGTTTTTACCTTTTCTCTCTCAATTTTTCAGCCAAAATATGAGAATTTTCAACAGGTGCATTGTTTACCTTTGTGTTCTGTAGAAAGTACATCCTCTAAAATTTGATGTTAGGGCATGGCAGAAGTCACATTGTCAGTCAAGAAATGAGACAGCAGAATGGAGTAACAGGGCGCAGGTCCTACTTAGGAAAGAGAGTCAGTCTGTGCTAGCGCTGTCTGGATAGGGAGAAAAGAGAACTGGAGGCGAAAAGTTGCCTTGTGAACTGGGTGTAACTGTGCTCCTTGGCTCAAAGGCCCCATGTGGAACATCAGCTTTAAACCAAATATTAGAAAATAATTTCGTCCTTTGGGTCTGATGCTTCACTGTGCGGAGAGAAAGGCAAGAAGGGTTAAGCTGTTACCTGAATTAGATAGGAGGTGCAGTCTACAGTAAGGAATTGTAACTTTGACACCTGAAAATCTTCTTTACTTTCTGCACTTTTAGTACCACCAGTTTCTTAAGGACAAGCTGAGCCCTGAATTACAATCTGGGTAGCTAAAAACAAACAAAGCTCCTTTTTGTTGAAGACGTATTTAAATGCTATGCAACGGATTTTTTCTTTTTTGGTCATTTTAAGTCTAGGCATTCAGAGCAGCATTTGCCTTCTTACTCACAGTAGTCACGTTGAGGCTGAAAGAAAAAAATCAGGCTACTTATGCAGGCTGGCTGTGGTGGGTGCTCGATTCTAATGGTTGGGAATTGTTGGCTTCACTCTTCAGCACTTCTGCTGGCCCCTTGTGTACATGAAGGGAGTATTTACCAGGAGCACCTCACACATGCGCTTGGAAGATGACCAACTAATTAATGCTTGCTAAATGCTTCGCAAGCCTCAAGGGAAAAGCAACTATGGAAAGGCAAAGTTTTATTATTGTTGTGCTGCACTTAATGTACATAAACTGTTCTCAAGGCATCAGGCACTACATAAATGTTGCATGGTATTAAAACTGACCTGGCCTTGTCAGAGCAAATAATAATTATGCTGAGTGATGGGAGAATCTTGCAGTTTCTTTGTTGTGAATGTTTGCCTGTTTACCAATTCAGAAAAGGTCTCATCCAGCAGCCACTAAAGCCAGTGACTTAAGCAGCCACTGGCTCAGGCCCATATTTGAGTATCTGCAGAAGGGTAAATTACCAGAGTCATTCATTTTGCGTAAAGCTCTGCTCTCCTTGTAGGTCAAGCTGTGCTCTCTAGGGCATCTTTCCCAAAACTACATACTCAGGCCTGAGTCATCTCTCAGTCCATAAGGCTGCCAAGCATACTAAGCTGTGGAGATGAATGACCAATGAGGACCTCACTACTTAGCTCATGTGGTAGCGTCTATTTGCAGCATAAAAATTCATGGTGATGTCTTTTAATATAAATATAACGTGTGGAAATGAACATTTGATTAAACTAAACACACGGGCCTTTTATATGCGAGGCCCTAATTTAAAGCACTGTCACCCCCATATAGAAAATACCAGTTGGAGCAGGAATGATTAAATTAAATCATCTGGCTCTTATGTGATACCATTAATGTCTGCTGAGAGGGAAAAAATTCCCTCCTCTTTATTCCTGTAGATCTGCAGCAACCACCAAGGGACACTTCTATGGCAGGCAGGATTAAGTCTTGCACGAACTTTTCAGTGCTTAATGTGCTTTGGACTGGTGACATGCCCTTCGGACAGACCTACCCCAGTTTTATAATTCTCTTTCTCAGCCTGTTGGGCCTCTGGCAGTCCTTTCTCCTGCTTAATTTCCTCCTTGCCTCCCTCCCACTGGGATACTTCACCATTCAGAATTTCTGCCACCCAAGTAGAAATTTTGATTGTGTCAGACAAGTGTTGAAAGAGTCTTTGGAGTCTCAGTGGGCTGAGGTGAGCAGAGAGAGAGAGAACCAGGGGGGCTTCCGGGGGCTGAGTGCTCTTTAAGGAGAAGGAGGTGAGAAATGGGCAATCCCTGTGCCTCTGATGAGTTTAGCCCTCTACAGTGAGCAGCCACGGATGTACCACAGCCACACATAGCTGGAGTTGGGCACTGTCTGCATGCAAGTAGGGAAGCACTTCTGAGAGGAGCTGCTCTTCTCCACCAAACTTAATAAAACAGAAACAGAAACAGAAACAGAAATAGAAATAGAAATAGAAATAGAAATAGAAATAGAAATAGAAATAGAAATAGAAATAGAAATAGAAATAGGTCTAGCAAGGGCATTTGCATATTAAACATGTCCTGACTGGGCACTGTCAGCACACGGGGTCCTGCCCATTCCTATGTGGCACTGCAGAGTCCCAGATGCCCGTTCTCACTTTCCAGTATTTGCTCTTTTTGTGCTAAAGGACACTCACATCTCTTGGCGCTGGAGCCTGGGACCAGGTGGGGCTAACAAATTCACAAAACCAGCACTGATGTACATTTGTTTTCTCCTCTCTTTTATTTTGTAGCTTGACTCACAAATGATTTTTCTAACAGTTTTCTTCTTTTGTTGCTTTTGTGTCAGATCCTCTACCTGATGGCACTCATTCTGTTTTTGCTGATCACCATGTGTCAGTAGTAATGTAGGTGGCAGGCAATTTCTGACTGTTTTGGTTACAGACTTGTGTTTATCTGTTTGGTTTTGGGGCACTGTTCAGTTTCAGGAAATATTTTTATCTCGCAGAAGTTTCGTTGCAAACAGTGATGCTATGAAGGCCTTATTTTGGCACCAAAATAGCTAGCGGAGGTAGCGCAGGTCTGCCTTCTGTCAAGTGCTCAAGCCTTTGATTTGAAAAGCAAAGTAGCATTAAAGGCAGTTGACATTGGTGTAACCTTATGCTTTCTGGCTCTTTCCCCAGCACTATTGGGTGCATACTTAGAACCACATTTTCCTTTCCTTTACAGTGATACAACCCCAGGGAGATGTGTGGATTTGCACTAAAGTAATGGAGGGAATTTGGCTGCAAGGCCTGCGTGTAATGTGGTTACTGGTGCATAAGAAGTGTGCCAGCCTTTCCCACCACCTCTGAACTTGGCCTGTGATTCAGCACCTGCCTTTCCCTGTGCTCCTGTGATCTGTATGGCAGTGGACCGGGCAAAAGGGAGCAGTGGAAGCCTCAACAGGGTAATGTGAAGGGTGGAGAGAAAGTAGGCGTGAGGCAGGTTCTTTGAACAAAAGGCTGTAACGCTGTATTTGTTTGGCAGGCATGGTCTTTAAGAGGAGCTGGGAAACGTTGAAATGCCTGATGCACTGAGTGCTGAAGTTTGAGTGCTGGTGCAGTTTGTGAAGTGTCCTGATGAGCCAAGTAAAGCTCCAGCCCCAATAAGCAGTCAGTGTCCAACGTTCAGCAAAGGTGGGGATGACATCATGCTGCATTTCTACTGAATGATCAGTTGAGCAGATGAGAAATGATGGTGAACCCACGTTGGATAAAAAAGTACAGGGAAAACTTGAGAGTACATGATTTTGATGGCTTTAACTCATTTCATAGAATCTTAGAGTGGCTTACGTTGGAAAAGACCTCAAAGATCATCTAATTCCAACCCCTTTGCCACAGGAACAGTTGCTGACCGCTAGATCAAGCAGTAGATCATGTCACTCAGGGCCTTGTCCAGCTTTGGACACCTCCAGGCCTTCTGGAAATGCAGGTATGAAGGGCTGTAGCTGAGGACTTACTTTAATGTTCATTTCAGCGAGAATGATGAGAAGGCATAATGCTGCTGGTGAGACTTCAGTGCTACCAAGATGTGCTGTAAAATTTGAGAGAAGTGCTAGGCAGCTTAGGAAGCCTCTTGTTACATCTTAATCTGGAAATGAGGCTTGTCCTATTTTTCCTTCCTGCACCTTGTTCTCAGTCTGTAATGAAGAACTGAATATTTTGCCAGAAAAAAAAAAAAGAAAAAAAAAAAAAGAAGAAGAAGCCTTAATCTGTAGGCCTCTGGCATTGGCCAATGATAATTTTAGGTACACTATTCTGTATCTTAAAGTAGTGCATCTTCAAGAAACAGATGCACTGCCTCTGTCCTGCCTTCCTTCTGGGGCTAGGGGGCTTGGGGGCTGCAGGTCCCTTGTCCCCAGCAGCAAGGGCTGGTTCTGCTTGGTGCCATGCTTCAGGATGACATCTCATTCAGCAGATAGGAGAGAGAGATTTTGCAATAGGTACCTTATGATGACTGCCTTCAGTGGTTGGGTTTTTTTCATTTGTTTTTTTTTGGGTTGTTTTTTTTTTTTTTTCAGTATTTGATCCAAGTTCTGAGGCTGAAGCCAAGAAATCTTACTTGGGCAAATTTGTCGCTATTTCACTGCCGTCGTAGGGAGGTTGTTGTGAATGTGATACAACCTAGGCAAGCTTTCTTTAAGCAAGTTGCAGATAGGCATTTGTTGAACCACCTCAACCCTTTTTTCATTGATCTGTAGCTTGGGTGCTGCCCTGTCTCTAACCTTTCCTGTCTTGATGCGGTTGCTAGAAAGGCTGTCACAGAGCAACTCTATCTTGACACAGCATTCTTGCGTTTCTCCCCCTCTCCCAGGCTAAGTGTGGCAAACAGGCTGTCACTCTCTTGGTGGATTAGCAGCTCCTTGCAGTGACCAAAGAAAGATCAAAACCCCACACAGGTTCTTTGATCTATCAGCAGCTTTTGATCCATTTGATCAAGAAACATTGTTGACCTGTTTGTAAATACTGACTGGCTATAAGCTCAACAGTTCTTTTGGAATTCGGGCACGAGGATGAGTGAGATTCACCAGGATTATGCTGGTTTGTTGTTGACTCACCTTCTCCTATCCTGTTGCTTTCTTAGGTCTATATTTGAGGGAGGGCTGAGGTGGGCTGTGCAGCTCTGTGTGCACAGATAACTCATGGATCTGCATCTGCACTTAAGCAGATGTACGCATCATCCCTCAGACATGGATGCTGTCACAGTCACACCTGCCCATGAGATGTTTGATTTGGATTGCAACTTCTCCGAAACCACAGCTGGTACGGCCCCAGCTTGTGACTCAGCAGCATCAGTTGTGAAGAATGTGGTCTCCACAGCCTTTGCTGCTTCCAAATCAATTTCAAGTGCATGTCACACTCTGTCAGCTACATACAATTTTCTGTGATTTTTTTTCATTTCTGGCTGCTGAGTACCACCAGACCATGACCAATAGGGTAAGTGGAAATCTTGTATTCACTGATGAGTGCTTGGATTACCATTCCCAAAACAGAGGTGATAGGGATGATCTGTGCCTTTCTTGACAGCTACTTTGGGGAAAAATTGATATCTTGTCTTAAAATGTTGCTTAAGATAGGTTCATGCTGGACGTTGTATGGAAGCAGCCAAGGTGCAGGCATATGTTCCCTTCTGCTGACTTGGCTGTGGTATCTGTAGCCACAGCCAGCAAAGAGAAGCGAGCAACTGGGAGCAGTAACATCTCAAACTGCAGCAGAAAGATTGGCCAGACCTCTCATGTCAGCACTTTGATTCCCTTGGTGCTTGTTGAAGAACTAAAAGTTAACTGAGGGTGGTGGCAGAAAATAGGTTTGCCTGCCTTGAAAACGCTAAAGCCAAAACTGAAAAGCAGAGGTGGATCTGAAGGCAGTTATCTCTCTTGGAACTTCTATGGGGATTAAAACATGCATCATCCTTGTAGCACGTAGGGATTTTATAATCACGGCTGGTATTTTGCTGCAGGGTCCTCTGTGGGATTAGAAATTAATTTCCCACCTTTTTCTAGAGATTTGAGGCCTGGGTTATGCTGCCAGACATAGAAGAGAATTTGTAGCCAAAGCAGACATTTGCAGGACCTCAGAAGTGAGTCAGTTGCCAGGCTTGGGTGAAGACGTACCACCACCCCTCTGGAAGTCAAAAAGGGGGAACAGGCACAAAGAGAAATGTGACAAGATTTACATGGCTGTTCCACTTCCAAGTCAGCAGGGAGAGATACTACAGGGCTTTGCAAAGCATAAGACAAACTGCTGTGCAAAGCAGTGGCTGCAAAATTAAAATACAGAATATTTCATTACCTGCAGTGTGGTACCTCCTTTCTCCCCCCACATCTCTACTTGTTACAGAATGAAGTCTCTTTGTTAATGAAAATATATCCCATTCTGAGTAAAAGCCAACGTTGAAATATTTTTGGAAGGGGTTAAAGTGGCAACTTTGCACAGCAACCCCCTTTTTCCCCAGCAAATCTGCCAGTATTTTAAAGATATAAATAGGGACATTTGGGGAGAAAAGCAAGTTTGAGTTCCTTTGAAATGTGCTTGGCTGAAGGAATAATTTGAAGAGAGGGAGTGGAAAAACAAATGGAAAATATTTTCTTTGACAGGAAGAAAAAAAGAAGTGGCAAAATGTTCTTCCCAAATAGGGATACTTGGCTGGTGTGTACTTTACTCAGCCCTGGGTCAGACCTTACAAACAACGACTAAATTAGGTTCAGTTACTCTGATGTTAAAAGCATGGAAGTGCCAATAATTAAGCTGCATCAGGTGTAGGAAATGACTGATGTGTCTGCCGTGCTCATGATAGCTGAGTTCACCGCGCTGCCATTTGACTGACCCTTTTTTCTGTATGTAAGCAAAAGGAATTTTCTTCCAAGGAAGATCAGTTGGTTTTGCACCTTTGTTTTGTTCTCTAAACTGCTAATCCCCTGAAGGTATAGAACCTATTTGAAAGAGCAAATCAAAGCTCACATAATTCAGTGTTATATTATTTGTTGATGTATGGTTTGATTTAGTGGCTACTTATTATATCAGGTTACCATATAATTATCTTAATTATTGACTCCAGAAGTAAGTAGAGGGATTATGAGAGAGGCAAGAAGGCCCAGTGGATAGCGCGTGGCTCAGGGAATCAAAAACATCGTGGTGCGGTCTTGGATTCACCGCTCACTCAGTCTACTTGGACTCATTTCTCAGCCATGAGATAGGCAGAGAGAGCAGGGATGGGGCTGAAGTGGGGAATCAGGATTTGGGGAGATACAGGAGAGCAGGAGAAAAAGCAGAGGGGGAGAAGAGAATGAATACACACCGCAGCATGCATTTGCATTAAAGCCCATGGTGCCCGTGCTGCCAAGGAGAATCACAGTGCGGCCATGAAGGCCTGAACATTGAGTCTGATCATGCTTCATCTCCAGCGTCTGCTACCCATCTCCTGTGTGAGCGCGGGCATGGCAGGCAGCCCCTGAACTTCATGTCCCCTTCTGCAAAACAAGAATGATAAAATCACCCTCCTGCCTTTGCTCTTATATAAATTACTGGAGCGCAGCTCCTAGCCCAGCCTGTAGCCGTGGTTCTCATGACATTGCTGCTATTTGTGTGTTTGAGTCTCTCTGTGTGATAACCACTGACTTAAGTCGAAGGTTTGAGTTAATAGGCACTGCCGCAACATGAAAAACAGCATTGAAAAGCTGTCAGGGCAGTCTGTACTTCCAGTATTGATAATATTTGGCATATACTGACAAAATACTTCATGTATTGACAAGATGAGTGGCATCTTCTTTTCCCTGTGAGAAGAGCAGACACTCTGGTTCTGCTCAGCATGTGCAAATTTTTTTTTTCCTCTGTTTTTGCTTTTGCTCTCCTGAGCCGAAAAAAAATGAGGATAATAGATTGTATCTATTTCCTTCCTAGAAAAGATCAGTTAATGTGAAATGGTGCATGGTGGCTTAGTTCTGAATAAGTGGGATACCCTAATCCAGCAAGGTATCCTCGCTCTATTGTACGCCTTTTCTGCATACCATCTGGAGTTGCTCTCTGCTTAGTATTTGCAGTATGTACCATATGTTTTTGCATGAAAATTCAATAAAATATGCATTATACATGAAAAGTGCTGTAGTAAATAAAGGAAGGATGGAATCCAGTCCCCTTTGTGAACGACAGGGGCCCCAAATCTTCATAAAAGGTTTAGTCTAGTCTGACGTCTGTGCTTTTCTCCAATTTACTCCGTGTCAGTCTTTAGGAGATGCTCTAATTTAAAGCAAAACTCTGCTCTCCTGACGAGGTTATTAGATGTACTTTGGCTGCCCTCTGCTGAGAACACTGAGTAACGACAGGGGAAACATCCTTTTTTTTTCTAAGGTAACAGGGAGAAATTATCTATGCATCTGTGTGCTGATTTGTGTCTCTGCAGCTGGTGATCATCCTCAGTTTGCTGTCTCCTGCTGCCTGTCGAAGGGCAAAGCCTTCAGAACTGCGCTGTAGTTTGGGTTGCAGTGCTGACTATGTGTTTTCATGGGTTGGGAAGTTCTGTTGGCTAATGAAAATGAGGGCTCTGGCATTTCCCACCACGCAAAATTTAGCAGTGTTACACAAGGCATGGGCATGAAAAGGAACGGATTTCACACCTGCTCAGTGTCCACAGGCTCTGGCATTTTGGGAAAGGACAAAGGATTGACTCCAATATCAACAAGAAATAACTGATGTGTTGTTTCTTAGGAAGAAAGTGCTTTGCCACACTCCTGGTCTTGGAAGGGAATGAAGGTCTAGTGCGGATCTCAGTGCATGAATAAAACAATATGACTGCTGGAGCTATTACTGCTTTTCGCAATGCCCTATTTTAAATACTTTCTAGCTAGTTGATTTATTATTATATCTTCAGCTGGGCTGCACACCAAAGTGTTTTGATGATGAAAGAAATGTTATACACACATTTAATTACTGCCCACGTTTTTGTATAATTTTATCGTTTACTCTTTTAGATGAGACTTCGAGTTCTTCTACAGCAAAAATGCCCAATGAAAAATAGATGATTTAAAAGCTAATCTGGGATGAGTTTGGCACGCCACTGTGAGAAAATGCGGTTGTTCATTTCTTCCTGCTTTTTCAGATGGTCACGGATTATCAAAATGTACAGGAGCTCCCTTACCTGGACATGGTGATTGCAGAGACATTGCGCATGTTTCCACCTGCGTTCAGGTACCTTTTTTTTCCCCACTTCTGATTGTGCAGGGTAGATTCCCAGCTATATAAAATGGAAATCTACTCTTGGAAGACCGATGTGCTCTTGGTCTCTGTGCCAACATCAATACTGCTTGTGCATTTGGAAGATATAATGTGGCCTATTGAAGGAAAACTGGCTCATTCTCGTATTTCTATAGCAGCTTTTCTTTGCAACGAATTGGCCAAGACTGCTCTCTTGCCGTCCTTCACATCCCATAAGATTAGAGGATGGAGCTGTTCTGCAGCAGAACTGGCCTGAGAAAGCCAGATGGTGCTGCTTTGGTACGCTTCGTGGGCGGGGAGCAAAGAATGACCCTGGATGAGTGACCTTCTAGTCACTAAGTCTTTAGAAGGTTTGCACGTTCAGAAAACTGAACTCTATTTCACGTGTTTAACTTGTACCCTCCCTGTTTTGCACAAGCATTGTGCTATGATAACATCACTAAGCAAATGGCTACATACATTAAATTTTTGAAGTTTCTTCCCAGTCCACCCACAAATAATTTTACTCAGTGAACTGAAAATGAAGGGGGAAATAAATCACAAAATAAATTACAAAATCATTTGATTGTTGAATTTCCAAGTTATCGCAGGCGTAAATGTTAAGAGTGGAACATTTCAAAGCAGCCAGCCTGTTGTGCTGCTTATTGTTAAGCTGGGAGGAAATTTCAGATGACTGGAAAAGAGCCAAAGCTGAGCTTACTATGACAGCCTTTGCAAAACTTGCCCCACAGTTGCAATCACCTTAAAATTAAACAAGCTTAGAATCACTTTCCTTTTATACATTCCCAAATATTACAGTGCAAGGTTTTTCCATGGGCATCTGCAGGATTGCTCGGAGAGTAAATGTCAAAGGTACTTGCTCATGGATGAGATAACTGAGCTTTACTGTGTTATACATGGTATACAAGTGGAAATTGTTTCAACAGTTAAAGCATCAGGGATCTTTGGGCTTCAGCTGAACCGTGGGGAAACAATCAATGTTTGTCCAATAGGAAACAAAATGAGAATGGAGCAGAGTTGTTCTGAAGTTTCCGCTGGCATTGTCAGTGGTGTTTATTGATCTGGCTTTTACTCTGATGGATAAGCAGTGGATAGGACAGCCCTGTGCCTTGGAAAGATGTTAGTTGCCTATGACAAGAATAATACAGTATTCAGGAGAATATCCAGTACCAGCCAAGCATTCTATAAAATGAGGTCCTTTTAAAAAAAAAAATAATTTACTAGCTGGAGAACTTTCTTCCACAAAACTCACATTTCCACTGTCACCAAATTCTTTTGAGGATGAGAGGAATGGCTTGTCAGTGTGTTTCTTAATGTGTCAGTGTTTTGTTCCAGGTTTGAAATCTCTGCTATTTATTTGTCTATGAGGAGAGAAACTGAGTGACAGTGAGGAAAGAATGTGTCTCTGTAATAGCACTTGACTGACAGCTCTGAAACTGAAATCTTCATTCAATTGCTTTGGCTCAGTGTGGGGAGCAGCAGTGGGAGCCCCAGCGCTCCCAGCTGGTGCTGGGCTGGAATCTGCAGTGACCCTCCAAGCTCCAAAAGATCCAGATTGGGATCTGCCCCTGCACATGTGCACACCCACCCAGCATTCCTGCAAGGTTTGCAGACCCAAACACAACCCTGGCAGGCTGCTTGTTTCAGCCACGTTGTCACAGTGAGGTTCCTGAGGACAGTCCCACTCCTTGCAGGCCACTGAGGCTTGGGAGGAAGATGGAGAGCTGTGCTGCTGATTTCTTGCCTGTCCTTGATGAGTGCCTGCGAGCTGCAGTTTCTCAAAGGCTTGTGAATTGATTGCATTTCTGTAACAGCAGTAGACTACTTAGTCCTACCATTAAAACCAACTCTTGCTAGGATTCACGTGTTGCCCTAAAGAGGGGGCAGCTGAATAAACTAAAAAAAACACAACTCTATTTGATATAACTTTTCCTGAAGGCAGATACTCTTTCTACCTGTTATTAGAAAAGACTGACACATTCCATCTGCAGCTTTCATAAAAAGTGAGTCTGAAGCTGACTTTAGCAACACCTTTGCAGTTAAACAGCGTAGCACTTCTGAAGATCATAAGCAACCAGGACTGTGAAAAGGGCAAAAGTTAGCCAGCTGGGCTGGGGCTATGTGCTTCTAGGTAGGTGGAGATGATTGTAACCTGAGAAGACACTAGCATCAGCAAAGATTACTTTATTTATATACTGGGAAGGGGTTGCCCGCTAAATTGCAGGGTCAATAAATGGCATTTATGGTTCCCTCCTGCTGTGTTTTTACCTGTATTAATCATCTGGGATACATGACCCTTGCTGTTGCAGGTTCACTCGGGAAGCAGCTAAGGACTGTGTGGTGCTGGGACAGTGTATTCCTGCTGGGGCTGTTATTGAAACTGCGGTTGGACATCTCCACCACAACCCAGAGTTCTGGCCAGAGCCAGAGAAATTCATTCCTGAAAGGTATGTTGTATATGCTTTGCATTCTTAGGCTGGAGTCCTTATTAGGACAAGTTTAGACCTAAGACCTGCTTTTAATAATGTGGGCACAGTGCTCCAGCCTGTCCAGTGGGGACACCAGCTACTGCTTCTTCTTCACAGCTACAGCCTCCTGCAATTCACCCGAAACAGTATTTTGTTAAGCATATCACAGTTTAATTTAGATCCTAAAATATATTATTTCTACCAAATTAGACAACTGGTGATAGTGGTGCTTCCTGGAGATGATGCAAAGTCTGCTCAACAGCTGAAACAGGCTTCAGGTTTTCAGACGTTTCCAAATCAGTTGCTTCAAATACTGTCACTTTTGGGCATGGAAATTCTGCAGTAAGGCAGTATGTTCACTGGCACGTAGGTGCACAGGAGTCTCATGCAGCTCCTGACTAATTTGGAGCAGTCTTTCCACTGGAGATCTTGTAATGGTTTGGGAATGCTGTGAGTGGGGAACCGATCCCATCTCCCACTGGGAATTTTCTCTTTGTCCGTAAGCTGGGATCCTGGCTTCTCAGCTCTGCTTAGCAAGACGTATTTTCACAAGGAACATTTATTATGTTCAGCTACAAGGCCTGCTGACAAGTTGTCTTTTTGTACCCTGCAGCTGCTGCGCTGAGCTTACAGGGAAGGCCCACAGAGTTTTAGCTTTGTGGTGCTGTGTGGAAGCACAGTTTTGTTTTGTGCACAGCTTTATTTTAAGCTGTTTGTGGGCAGCTATATTTTAAGTTACTGCCATGCTGAAAAGTCAACTAAGAAAGAAAGTGTATGCTCTGTAAATAATGGTGTGATGCAGGTAGCCCAGAGCCACCTTTGCAAGCCAGTCAACACGTGTGTTGTAGGTGGGTTTGCCCAATGGATTTCTTTTGGAGCAAATCTTGACATACGCTGCACCAAGCACCTGAGGTAATGAAGAAGAGCAATGTGTGAATAGTAGAAGCTCAGAGCTCTTGTTAGGCAGGAATCTTAGCAATAACTGGAAGTTTGGAGTGGGTTTTCTGTTGGTTTATTTTTTTAATGTTTATCTAGAAATGTTGTCACTGTTCACCACCTTAACGGTGATATGAAAGTGAGTAATGAGGTGAAATGGATAGCGAGGACTGAAGACCCCTTGACTCAGTATGCAACAGTCAGCAGTGCTCAATACGTGAGGTATGGTCCTTCCATATCAAATTTGGGGATCTATGTATTTTCTAAAGTAATATCTCAATCTTATTTAGGGTATCTAAACATGGGGATGGAGTTAGCAGAAATATGCAGTGTTATTTTTTTCCAAACCTCATAATGGCATGTATTATTTTTTGTCTCTAAATCCTGCAAGAGTTTGTTGGACCTTAGTAGTCTGAAGTTCTTGCAAACTGTGTGTAAGTGAGCAAGAGATTTTCAAGGATTTCCCTGTAGATGAAAACCAGAACTTTTATTATCATACTGTAGTGGAAATGCAAAGTCAGGGCTTGAAGCAGTGATTGAGCATGTGGTGGGAAGGCAGGGTCAACCCAGGGGAGCTCAGGTGCATCCACCCCTTCCCAGACTTCATTTAAGGACTGGCAGTGGAGGTGAGGGTATCGTGCTGGAGATTCCTGCTTACCTGAGGCCTTCTAAAGGTAAACACCTTCTTTCCTTTATTCCTGTGCCCCTGCTGTTGCATTTGAGCAAATTCTCACTTGCTGCAGCCTAGAACTGTGCCACTCTGTTATTGCTGCGCTTTCTATTGTGTTACTGTATGCAGAACTGGAAAAGTAGTTCTCTACTACCAGAACAGTTCTGAACACTCTGTGACCTGAGGGAACTATGCAGATTTCTGGGATAATTCCACCTCTGTGTCTAATATACAGCCGACTTTGTAGACAAAGTGTTTAGCTTTTTGGCTTGTACCACTGTTCGTATAGGTGTTTTGTTTCCTTCCAAGGGAAAAAAAAAGTCTTATTTCTAATTAACTGATCAAGTATTTTTGAGCTAGGTAGTTGATGAACACCTGTGTACAGACTGCCACGTTAACATTTACTCTGATAGATAAATTGAAATACTTCCACTCTGAAAACAGAAGGGCCTGAAATGTGAATGTTTCCTAGCTGGGAACCCGGGTCTCTTTGGGCTAAGAGCAGAAAGAAGGGCTGCTCTGAGTTATAGCAACCATCTTCCATTGCCTGCCCAGTCCCATGAGATGATTTCATCATACCTTGCGAGAGAAATTAGGAAGGCTAAAACCAATTCCCGTTGGCTTGCTTCTGCAGTGCACAAGGAAGCACTGTTGCTAATTCTAGTTAGTTTATATTCTAGTCTGTTTCCTCTAAGCTGTAATCTCTCCCTCATACACATACGGGTCTACATGTGTAGCATGTCATTCTTCTGAACATGGTCACTGACTAAAGCAGTTCATTAAAAACAGATTGCAAGTCATTGCAGACATCTGTCTGTCCGCTTCTGTCACCAGCTGGCAAAGGCTGATGTCTGCAAGTCAACTAACAGTTGACTTAGGGGCATAATCTGACTACAGCCCCTTTCATCTGTCCATTAGGCAGAATAGAAATAACAACTTTTGAAATGCAAATAAAATAATACGTAACTAGGAACAAAAAGCATTTATTGAACTGGTTGCCATCTCTTCACATTCTAGGTTTACAGAGGAGGCCAAGAAGGACCGACATCCCTTTGCGTATTTACCCTTTGGAGCAGGACCCCGCGGCTGTGTTGGTAGGAAGATGGGTTTGCTGGAGACCAAAATGACTCTGCTGAGGATTTTGCAGATGTTTCGATTTAAGACCTGCCCAGAAACTGAGGTTTGTACAAGCAGAAACTTAAAGGCCACACTTGTCAACCCTCAGTGAGTTGACAGTTTTTCCTAGACAGGATGACTTGCCTTTGTGAATTTCTCTTCGTTACAGAAAACTGATAGAACCACTTCCATATTAAGTAGGAACAAAAAACCCTGACTGCATGTTTTAATCAAAATGTGATTTAACCCTTACAATTTTTATAATAAAACAGTTACACACCCTTGCCTTCATGGAGAGCAGTGCATCATCACTGCAGTCAAAAAACATTGATTTATATGCAGAGAATAGGTGTATCTCTTTCTTCTTAGGATCTCAGCATTTTAGTATATGCCTGTTGCAGTATATATTGCACCTGTCACTTACTCAGCAGCTCTAGAGTTTACAGAGTTAATTTCTTTTTGTTCAGATCTACAATATACCTGGGCAATGACTGCCTCAGCCTCTGGCTATAAATTGTATTTAATATACTACCGCAGCTGACTGTAAAACAAGCACTTTACTGCTTCCACAGTAATCCTGGTATGAATTGGTTCCTGAGCAAAAATGTCTGTCGGTATGTGGGATGGTTATGTATACATAAACGAGTACATATAATCATACTTAAGTTGTTCTTTTGTCTTTCAGATTCCTTTGCAGCTGAAATCAAAAGCCACACTTGGACCAAAAAATGGAGTCTACGTTATCCTAGAATCTCGCTAAAAGAGAATGTACATTCTGTAACCTTCTGGAATGGGACCTCTTGTTTAATGACTTACTGAATGTTATTATTTTTCAAATATTCAAAGACAGGTAGGAACCTGAGTCCCACTAAAGGTCAGCAGATGCTGCCTAACTGCCACCCGGTGGGAGAGTTTCAAGTCACTTTTTAAAATGAGATGTGGGCTTCACAGTCACTTGGCGATTTTGAAATTGCTGTGAATAATATCTGAAAAGAAGCACATGACTTTCGCTGGCTTTTCTATATTGCACTTCCTTTTATTCATCTATAAGAAGGCTTTCTCCACGCTCTAGTTCAATGGATGGAGCGGTTGTTAAGTGTACGCTAGATTTTTACGATAGGTTTTAATTACCATTCATTAGGTAATACATTCTGCTGGTGCACTTATAAATCCCTGCTTTAGAAAAAGCCCGAGAGACACCACGGTTATAGCAGAAGAGTTGGAATCCAGTGCACTGGATTTTATTCTGAACTCTGCTAAAAATCAAAGCTGAGTCTCCTGCACAGTACTTAACCTCTCCTTGTTCCTGTAAAGTAGAAAAGGCAGCATCTTCTTCATGCTTTTGAAGTGGTTTGAAATACACTTAAATTAACAGTTTGCACTTGGCTCATTGCATCAACATGCCTGAAGAGGAATGAAGAGTTCCCCCAGTTGCCTGTTAGATTCCAGTAACTAAGACCAAAGAAGTGAGGTGATAACTATTTTGTTAGTTAAGAACTGCTGTTGGAAAGGTTGACAAAAATAAGATATGAATTCAAAGGAAGCAAGAGGATTGGAAAAGCTTTAAGGATTATCAGAAAATGTTGGCATAATATCTGCTTCACTGCTCTGAGGCCTATACTTTCCAAGCATTGCAGTTGACACCTTTATCTCATTGACTTGAGTGTTCTGCATGCACTAAAGCCAATGGCCAGGGAGTGGGATACAGGATCATCAGTCCCAGCAGTTCTTTTGGCTCCTTATGTGACTCTGCAACAAGTTGTGTCCCAAGTGCCTAGTGATGTTCTGTGCTAGAGGTTTCCTTAAGTACAGCATTTCTCTTGGTGGGATGCACAGAGAAGTGTCGTGGCAGCAGTGGGAAGAGACTGACTGCTCAGCTTCCTTGCAGGGATTGCTGGAAGGAGCCATCTGTTCGCTGATCCCTAGCTGCAGTTTCTCTCCAGCAAGCACCTTTTGCTGCCTTCTTCCCACATGCTGCCTTCACACTGATCAAATTGCTGTGTCTCATTCCTGAAAGATTTTGTCTGTTTCTTTTATGGGATTTCTTTTTTTAATCAGATCTGCACAGGTAACAGTGAAGTACTGTCCTGGCAATCATGGAATTGTTCCTATTTATGTGGAGCATCTCTGACAGGCTAACCAGAAGTGTCCTATTACAGATTATGAATTACTGATGGAGTGACTGTAATTTGAAAAGCAACAGAGTGTATATGCCTTAATTTCCACAAGTTGTCCAACACCTTTTCCTCTTGAAAGCAGTGTACTGACAGCTGATTTACTGTGCAGCTTATAGGTATAAGCGGCAAAAAGTTGGACAGTCCTTGCCTAAAAACTTCCCACCTACCTAAACGAGCAGAAGGCCCATTTCACAGTCTGAAGAAGTCAGCCATTAAGGACCTGTTTGGCTCCTCAATATTTTTTTTTATTATTCTGTTTCTTCCTTATGTAAATTAGCAGGTCTTTGTGTGCTTTGTTTTTGCATACTTACTCCAGTGTAAATGAAGATTGTGTCTCGCTTCAGCGTGCTTTTGTATGGTCTGTTGTTATCTGAGCACTGCTTATCTAACCTGCTTATCGGAATCCTGTTTGCACCCTTGGTGTTTATCTGAGAGCTCCACTCATGTGTACGGCAGCTGAACAGCTCGCATTGCTGTGGCTAAACAGGGCACTGTCATCGTGAATGCCGTGTTAACTCTGCTGGGAGAAAAACAGTACTGCAGTGGCTGCAACTGTGCATCACATTTTACAGGCTTGGAAATTGCACTGAGAGTCTTTCCCTGCTGCTTCTAAATTGAACAGACAGTACACAAGCAATTCAACTCAGCTGAGCTGATACAGCCACCAGAAACTGCACAGCCTTCCTCTGTACCAGGATGCTTAATGATGCTGCTCCTGTCCCGAGCTCAGCAACGTGCTGCTGGAGGAGCAGTGCTGCTCTGGTCCCTTGGAGCACCCACTCAGTGCTGGGAAAAAGTGACATGAGGCCACCAGCAGCTCTCAGAAAGGGAAACAAGTAACAGCATAGTAACCACAGGAATAAGGAAGCTGATGTAAAATAACTTTCTCTCCTCAGTACCAGTAGGTGTGTTGTCTTGTATTGCTGAGCTGTGGGTATGTTTAAAACTGGGCAAGTCTGCTTCACAAGAAGCTCTTTGTCACTCTCTCAAAGGTGATATGAAGGAAAGGCTGATTGGTAAAGGAAAGCATCTATTAAAATCATCTTCTGAGACTTTGCAACGATTGCTGAAATTGGTCAGTATAAAATAGTATTTATAATGACTGTTGCAATGATAGAAAACCTTTACAGTTTTGTACTTTCGTTAGGTTTTATACTTCAATATCGTTGGAGTCAGGCATTAGAAATTATTATGCTGGGCCAATTGCAAATGTGAACGCTCTATTTTATTTGGCATTAAACAACAGAATTTTCTCCATATGTCATACTTTCTTAAATGATCGACTGCTCATTTCCCTTTGTTAAATGATGATTCCATCTTGGATGCTGCTTCACCTTCTCCTGTGCATTTACAATAGTAAACATGCTGAAAGCATCTACAGTTGACTCAGGAGCTGTTGATTTCACTGCTCTGGTCCCACTGGCTGTGCTCTCCAGACAGTGATCAGATGCTAAGATATTTGCTCCTTGCACTGCTGGGTGCAAGGCAGGATGTAGGATTCTCTCTACTGCTAGGATTTTGGAAGCAGTGAGTCACAGACTAGATGAGAAATGCAAGGGTTCTAGTTAGGAGCCAGCTGGATATGGCCTGCAAAGCCTACACCTGACTCTAGGTGAGCTCTGTAAGTGATGAGGTGGGTTGGCCCTGGGAGGCTCCAGACCTCTGTCCTGCCTGGGGCAGAGGCACAGCCCAAACTGCTGTATACCTTCTGCTGACTTGCCATCTGTCTTGATGGAACAGATGTGCTACCAGGATAAGGAAACAACCTTCACAGCTTATCCTTCTCCTCCTGTGGTATGGGAGTGAGCAAGAGGTGGAGAAAGCGAAAGATGATGGCATTTTTCATGCTCAGTTTCTTTTGTCTTAAGTAGTAAAGAGAGATCCTTATCACTCAGAAGAGAGGCTCAATACCAATTTTTGTATAAAGTTTGGGTTTAGGGCAAATGACTCTGTTTGTTTCTAAATTCAATCCTAAAAGCTCTAGGGGATTCCACTGTTTAGCAACAGCATCTTTAAGGAAGTTTCCAAGAAATCAGAAAGGTCATCCAGTGTGCTGCACTCCAAGAGTGGGGAAAAAAGAAAAAACACATTACAAGAAATTCAGCAGTCAAGTAGCTTTTAATTTATGATACATGGGAAACTTTCCACTAAAGTTTGAAGAGTGGAAAACATGGTAATTTTTTTTCTCTTGGATGTTACTAGAGAAATAACAAATAGAAAAGTAACAAACCCAGCCACACACATACACACACACTAATAAAAGTTCTAAAAATATTGTTTGTATCTGAATTAACCATCAAAATTGTTATTAAAAATATCTCAACTTTTTGTATGTTTCCTGGCAAAAGGGTAAAACACAGTTTTTCAGTCGGATCAAGCATAAAACAATGGCTTTGGCCATGTCAGTTCATAGCTGGTTATGTTCAGAGCAAGGAAGGCACACTATCAGCCTTCTTATTTGCCATGAACATACAGATAACGTTTTGGCAGAAGTCTTACTTTGCACAAGTAGTTCAAGCTTTCATACATCACATTGCCCTTAATGAATGTATTACTTGCCAAGGTGAGATTTATCATATTTTTTACTACAAATCTTTCAAGAGAAAGAATACAGCCAATGTGCTTTTCCACATACTTCCTGGATTTAAACATATGATTGGGGGTATTTTCATTTAGATATTTTGCTGCTTGCTTTACAGTTTATATAAAGAGCTTCCGCACAGGCTTGTTTGGCTAACCATGGCTCAGCTCCTAGCTCACAGTGCAGGTAGTACAAAGTAGCCCATCATCCACCTGTCAATCAGGATTCAGGTGAACTGGAAAGAAGTGCTTCTAGAGTAGAGGTAGAGAGAAAGTTTTTTTTGTGGTATACAAACATGTCTTGAAGTTTTTATAATCTGTAGCTAGCACATACTCTTTCAGAAGCATTAACGTAGCAATAAATGCAGAATGCCAAGTATCTATGCATCAGCAGCTTTCATCCTAAGAAATGCCCAGTAGTTCAAGATTCTTGTTTATCTGCATGTACTGACTTCTCAGCGCTAATAACATGTAACATCTTTTGCTGAGAGCAGTTAAATATTCAGCTTAGACTTGAGATTTTTAACGGTTTCAACTATGCACCTGAAGACTACTCACAGTTAAATGCTTTTCTCCAGCAAGAAAGTCCAGACACCTTGGTTACATAGGTAACTAGCCTGTCCCCTGCAACTAAATACATCTAATGCAAGCGAGAGATACTCATTCTTTCACAACAGTTACAACAGAATCACAAGGATACTTCAAAGAAAGAGTGTGCTGTTAAATCAGCAGTGCAAGCATTCATTGCACTCCCAAACATAATATTCTAGAATGAGGTGAGTCGCTTTCTCATCTCCTCACTCTGTGTATGCCAGCACTCTCTCATTTGTAGGCACAGCAAAAGTCACTAAAAATTTGTGCTCTCACAAACTTAAAGTACAGAAGTTACTGGTAAAAAGTCAATGGTTTAAGTACCACACCTCAAAGCAACCCTTGTTCTGGTTCATTACTTTGTTACTTCTTTTAAATGAGAAAAATCAACAAGTGAGAGTAAGTCCCTGCTCCTTCTCAACACAGGTTTAATGTTTGCAGCTATATTAGTGAAGATTAAGTAGAGTCAGAAAAACAGTGCTGCTAATGATTTAGGCAATGAGTTGAGTATGAGAGACAGATTGTACAGACTCATTTGCAAACACTAATGTCTACTGTTGTAGAAGACTATTAAGAAAGCAGGTTTTATCAAATTCTGAGTCGAAAAATAAAAAGATAGAAAGGGGGCAGCATCTGAACAGTGGATGCTGGTAAGGATCTATCCTGAAGCAGCTGTAATAGAATATTATTTAAACTTGGCAGTTACAGCCAGTCTTCATGTTACAAGCATCAGTGAATCCATCTAGTAAATGCAAAGAAACCTCAGAACACTGTAGCATAGGAAAAGCTGACACCTGCTACAACAATAGGAGACAGAAGATTTTAATTCTAAAATATCCTTTGCGTCTTTTTACTCTTTGACTTCCACAGCACAGAAAGTATAGAATAAACGTCTGAATGCTAATCTACCCAACTATATGACTTCTAGAAATCACTTTTCTCAGTTACAGCAAGACAAATATAATGTTTATTTGAGCTACACATAATGATGACTTGTTTTGCTGCTACAGCATTCTTGCACATGCCTGGTCCAAGTATTCTATGAGATACTCTGGATAAATCTGTTGCTTCTCAAAGATGACAAAGATAGAAGGGTTTGAAGAGCTATTCACACAGCTGTCATAGAAGTTCTGGTCATCTTTCAGGGGAGGGCGAACATAATTCGACCTACCAACAGTGAACTCTCCCACCAACACTCGTGCCAGAAACATGGTCTTACTGCATGAACCTTCCCTGCAGTAGGCGTCAGAATACGATGCATCCCTTGCAAAGTAGCTTCCTGCAGAAAAGACATCAAGACAGAGTTGATAAGACACTAAAATTACAGAGATGAAAAGAATACAGTGTAAAAGCAAATGCACAACAAGAAGCTATGAAGCAGTTCCCGGATCACCTTTCATTACCTATCATAGTGAAAATGACACTATGTATTACCTACCCTTTTATTTTTGATAGTATACATGTTAAAAAGCCAAACAGGCGATGTTCTAAGTATTACTGCTTTTGTCAAAGGCTTCCCTTCTGACTTCAGACTTCCACCCTCTCCCCTCTCACACAGGTTCCTCTCCTGACATAGGCTACTAATACTATTGAAACAACTTTTGAGAGTATTTTGAGAGTACTTTCTGAGTATTTAGCTGGGTGAGCGGACATTCAGCCTCTCTCTTGACTTGTTCTCTTAATTTGTTGGTTCTTTTGTGTACACAGAATGGTGGGTATAATTTCCTAATAAGGCAGTAAGCCTGTAACCAGGATGGTATTTAAGTTCCTGGCAAAAACAAACAAACAAACAAACAACCATGTAATGCCACGTTGCCTACTGTAGGAGCTGGAAATAATTGGAATAGAAGTAGGTGTGGACCATAACAAAATGGAGCACAGAGGTCAAGGCCTTCCATTATGCCTTAGCTCCAAACAATCATTGTGAAAGTCAGCAGTATTGTCTACAGCGAGCCCCAGATTGGACAACCATCCCCTTTCTAGTTTTACACATCTGCAGTGACTACTGCATATTTTTAGCAGGCCTAAAGTTAACAAAAGAGCTGAAAAACAACCTTTGCCATAGACTGTCCCATTAAGGCCACAGATCCTCCAGTCAAAGTTTTGATGACAGATGGCATCAATGTGTTTTTCACTGGTTCCATGAAATAAGAAACGTTCGTCTGTCTTTCCACCATTGCTCTTCTGCATTTGTTCCTTCTGCCTGTAATGAGAAGCAGCAGCATTGTAGTTTCACAGTGGCTAGACAGGTTCCAGTTGTACTAGCACTCAGAGACAAACTCTGAAGATCTTTACATTAAGACCTAAGCTTTGAGCAAACAAGATATCGTGTTTTCTAGCTGGGTACAAACATGCTTTCATTGTATACAAATGCCTCCAGATATTTAATAACTGAAAATGGTTTGTTCCATTCATTATTTGGTGGGTGTGGAGGAACTGCCATTAGGTTTTTGCTAAACATGAGAATTCATGGTAAGGCTTTCCCTCAGTGAGTCTTGCTTTCAATTTTGAAAGCCGTTTCAGTTTTGACCAGCTACAAACCAGTGTTTCTGGCAGATGGGGCTGACGTCCAGCTTCAAGGCTTCAGTGGAAAGCAGCTGCCCTAGACTCAAGCCTGGCAGACATCAGAACTGTTCACTCCCACAGAGCTCATCTGAACATTCTGAGCTCTAATTCTTGACTGAGTTCTGGTTTTGCTGGTACTTCTTTACTGACACTGTTGATTCTGAATAGATATTTCCATGGGGAAGTGGAAGCAGATTCTGAAATGCAGCTGCATTTTAGGAATGCATAGCTATCTGTAGCATACAACTAACTGCAGAGACAATGAACTTCACGCATGCACACCAGAGCAGTATTTTACACATACCATTGATACAGTTCCCAGAGAGATGGGTTCTGAATTCTACAAATCCTTTTAATCTGTGTTTTTGGCATTGTGCGTTGAAAGTCCCCCTTGACTTTGTTGTATTCTTCAGAAGAACTGTCAAGATCAATCAGCTGTATGGGAAGAGATTGAAACACTGCTCTCATCTTTTACTAAACCATAACAAAGCCACTCTAAATAGAGTTAGACCGCTCAAACCTTTAAAGTCTTTTCTGTGAAAAAGAGAGATGAGCAGCAAAAATACTCTTGGAAAACAGGCAGATTAGAGATTCCTTCTGTATAAAAGTGAACTCACCTAGGGAACAGGAACTCCTGGGGGTTAAAATACCCAGCTTGCTTGCCCAAAGGATGTTAATGAGCAGCATGCTTTTTTGCAAACAACCCCTTTTACTGTTTAGGCCAAGATACATGCATCTGCATCTGTTGAACAGTACCTGAGTACTCAGAAGTAATCAGTACCTAGAATCATAGAATCATTAAGGTTGGAAAAGACCTCTGAGATCATCTAGTCCACCCATCCTCCTACCACCAGTACTGCCCCCTAAACCGAGTCCCTAAAAAATAAATAAAAACAGAAAATTTATGTTGCAGCAGATCAATAGCCACACACCTTAAGTCTTTTTTGTTTGTACTTCCCTATAGCCAATGAACACAAACTACACTGCCTGTCTTACATTTTACAGATTGACAGTTTTTAAGCTTCTTGTCAGGCTTTTTCTATAGGTATAATTACTATCTTTGACTGAGATGGTGGTGGAGGAAGGCAGAGAGTCAGCAAAGGTAAACCATGCAGTTATTAGCTGGGTGTGTTACAGAGGTACAAAAGCTCACTTCACTGTTGTTATGCTATCACCCTGATGCCAACCTGAACTCTGCAGATTTCAGTGGTGCTCCACAGATGTACAACTGTCTACTTATATAAACCTCAGGGCCTGGCTACCCTGAAGTTTAGAGGCGTGATTTATCTCTGATGCCTCAGGACGTGTTGGACTTCTTTAAAACTAAGCATCTTGGGCATCAGTAATAGTCTTGCTAATACTGTAATCTGCCTTCAGGCAAATTTGCCAAGGACTGGGATAAACATGTGGCTGTGAAAGTCAACTTCACCATAGTTATACTATTGCTATTTGTTAGTTTTGACCTGGTTCCAGTTTCACCTCTTGGCCTGCCCAGTCTGACATCAGGCTCAAACTGAGAAATCCCTCTGCATCACGTTACTCTCAGTTACTCATCAACAAAGGCACTGGATTTAACAAGCCTGCATGCAAGAACGCTGATGGAAAAATGAAACAGAAAGCTTCAAACCTTGAATCCCAGCTCAGGCAGAGCAGATTTGTCCCAGTGAGATGGAATCCTCTTAAATTCTTCTGTATTCTTAAAGCCCCTGTATAGTACAAGACAGTTTGAAAAGGCAATTAAAACAAAACAAATCCTTGCATTTTATGTACACACGTGTCATGGTTTGGCCTAATTTCTGTGATGAGGAAGCGTAGGTACCCACAGATCCATGCCCTGGGAAAGGAGGGGGGGTGGAAATGGAAAAGGTAGGGAGATGGGCCTGGATGAGAAAAAACAGAGGCGGCAAGCTAAAGGGAAAAAAAAACAACAATTCAGTTTCCTAAATATAGTAGCGGAATATGAGCTAATACAGTACGATTGAAATTGAAACTAGTAAATCAAATAAAATGCAAAAAAGAGAGAGTTTCCAAAACCAAAGTCCTTACTCTAATGCTGTAGGTGAAGCAGCCAGGGAGCGAAGAGGGGGAAGTCTTGTGACTCCCAGCCCATTTTAGCTTTCCCTCCAAACAGAAATGGAAAAATGAAATCTTCTGGGAGTTGTAGTTCATTCTTCTTTTCTGAGACTAAGGGACCGGAAATAGTAGCAATGCACAGAACTGCAGCATTAACGCTTCAACTCTCAATGCACTGCATGATGTGGAACACCAACAAAATACCATCAAACCATAACAACATGATAGTAAGCATTTTTGCCAAGATGAGGGGAAAAAATAGGCAACTTAAGATACTCCGAAACATTTCAAAATTGGCTTTTCAGTTCGTTAGATGAAAATATTTTTCAGCATTGCTATGTCAAGACTTATGGCAGGAGGCAAGATGCCAAATGAGCAGAGAATTTTGACATACACTGAACTAAACATGAAACTAGTTTTCTTAGTTGTGAAGAGTTGAATGCGCACAAAAAAAGCCTCACTACATATGAACGTATGCTTTGCAATATAAAAATGCATCCACTACACAGAAACAGAACAGATACGGCCCTTTCTTTCTTCCACCACCATTTCAGTTAGTTAAAGCCTTTAGCTGCTGCTCCTTCTTGGAGTGTTTAAATCAGTGCACTGCGAGGGAATGCATTAAAAAAGCTGATTGTTACATGGAATTATATACAACTTTTCCCTTTTCAGACTTCCACCTTTTGATCCACTTGTGCCAACTACTGCTTACTTCTCAGACCCTTTGGTTGTTCTCACAATAACTGTTTCTAAACTCATATCGAGCTTTGAAAATGCATCTCAAATGTCAGAAAAGGCTAGTGCTCATACGCTTTACTGCTTCCATCTGCATCAGTTGCTCTAATAAATAAAATAGCTCCCTGCTATAAGCAGCTCCATACAACACTGTGATATGTTGAACTGTCTTCCACATTTGCACACTTTCTGTGGGGAAGTCCAAAATTCCTTCACCCCTAAGGCTCCCATGTTACCTGGCCTCAGTTTTTCCAAGCTGGAACACTTTGTTGCAACAAAGGTACTCTCAATTTCTTCTCTCAATTTCTTTAAAATTGTTTTAACAGATCTCTTTCACCTTATTAATACTTTTCTTCAAGACTATGCACTGAACACTATTCCCAATACACTATACCCATCACCCTAGAACAAGCAGTTGCAGTTTACCTTTTTCTTAGCTTTTCGACCTCTGACTGAGACACAAATTTAGGTCTTCTGCAAACCTTTCTCTCTGTTCTATAGCGAAGATTTTTCTGAGTCATGGCTGGGGAAGAAAAAGAAGACAAACAGAATGTTTTATTTTAACCTGGCAGCTAAGTACCACGCAGCCATTCAGGCACTCCTGAGTGGGATGGGGAGAGAATCAAAAAAAAAAAAAGAAAAAAAAGTGCAAGACCTTGTGGGTTGAGATAAAGACAGTTTAATAAGAAAGGGAAGAAAACAAGAATAAAAGCAAGTGATGCACAACACCAGTGCTCACTACCCTCCCACCCAGGCTCAGCAATTCCCCAGGCAACAGTAGCCCCTCCTGGCCAACTCCCCCAAGTGTATTGTTTCACATGACACCCTATGATACAGGTTATCCCTTTGGCCAGTTTGGGTCAGCTGTTCTGGCTGTGTCCCCTTCCACATTCCTTGTGCACCCCCAGCTCCTTGCTGGTAGGGCAGCACAAGACTTGACTCAGTGTAAGCACTGCTCTGCAGCGCAAAGAAGGATTCCAGTTTCAGTTTCGTTCTTAGCTTTGTAAGGAACGATAAGTTCTGACAGGTATAGAAATTTTGCCTTTGTTGTTCTATAAGCTAATCATAAACAAAAAGGCTCTCTGTTAAAAAAATAATCTACTTTTGATCCATGGATGGTATCCTCTCCTCCTCAATTTGCAATCAAGATACTGCTTTCATGTATTTGTAGATTTCAAACTCTATAACTGACAGGTGTGACAGGCCATTCATTTTTACTGACCACCACCGAGACAAATCACAGCAAAGTGAACCTTAGAGCTATCCTGGGCCTTGGATCATCGCGTAGCTGCTATCGCATCATCCTTGCAACTAAAAGGCAGTAGCAGCCAACAAAATTGAGGCCTCATCTTCAGAGAGAGAGTGAGAGCACGCCACTTCTACCAGAAGCTTCCCAGCTTTAGTGCTGGTATTAGTATCAAGGGCAGTGTTAGTCTTTCACTTGCTGGCACGCATTTTTAAACCTAGTACAAGAAACCCTTAAAAATGAAAGGTTTGGAGGAATAGGAAAGCCACTCTGCTATATTAGCAGCTCTTATGAGAGTTATGAGAACTCTGACAGGAGCTCTCTCTTTATGTACAGCTGAAGGTCAAAGTTATGAAAGCCAAACTTGATCTCTTGTATTAACATAGTTTAAGACAATAAATGACCTGGAAGAGAGGGAAAGAGAGAGAAATAAAAAATAAAAAACAAAACAGAACATACCTCTAAAATCCAATTCATACTCATGCACTCCTGCCTTGAAGTTTAGCTTTGGAGAACTTCCTGCAGCATAAGCTTTCTCCAGGTCATCGCTGCTTACAGTGGCAGCTGCATGATCACCATCCTGTCAGGCCAAAACCAGAAGAAAAAAAAAAAAAAAGACTCACCTGGTCTGTTACATTCTAACAAGTTCAGAAACCAACAAGTATTATAGGGCGGCTGCAGGCTGTACCAGACTTTATGCATAGAATCACAGAATCCTTAGAGTTGAAGGGGATGCTTAAAGGTCATCTAGTTGAACGCCCCTGCAATGAGCAGGAACGTCCACAGTGAGATCAGGTTGCCCAGGGCCTGATTCAGGCTCACCTTGAAAGTCTCCAGGGACGGAGCATCAACCACATCTCTGATCAACTTATTCCAGTGCCTCAACACACTTACTGTAAAAGACTTTTTCCTTATATCCAATCTAAATCTACCCTCCTTGAGCTTAAAGCCGTTTCCCCTTGTTCTATCACCACACACTCTAAAGAGCCTGTCCCCTTCTTTCCTGTAGCCCTCCTTTAGATAATGAAAAGCTGCTGTCAGGTCACCTCGTGGCCTTCTCTCCTCCAGGCTGAAAAGCCCCAGCTCTCTCAGCCCATCCTCATAGGAGACGTATTTCATCCCTGGGACCATTTGTGGCCCTCCTCTGGATGCACTCCAACAGTTCCATGTCTCTCCTGTTCTGAGGACTCCACATCTGGACACAGCACTCCAGATGAGGCCTCACCAGCACAGAGCAGAGGGGCAGGATCATCTCCCTCACCCTGCTGGCCACACTTCTTTTGATGCAGCCCAGGAAACCACTGGCTTTCAGGGCTGCGAGGACACATTGCTATCTTACGTCTAGCTTCCCATCCATCAGTACCCTCAAGACTTTTTCAGAAAGTCAAGCAAACTTGCTGAGGGTGCACTCAATCTCACTGTCGATGACAGTGATGAAGATATTAAAGAGTATCAGTCCCAGCACTGACCCCTGGGGGACACCACTTGTCACTGACCTTCATCCAGACATTGAGCCATTGACAATCACTCTCTGGGCTTGATCCTGCAGCCAGTTCTTTGTCCATTAAACAGCCCACCCATCAAATCCATATCTTTACAATTTGGAGAGAAGGATGTTGAGTACTGTGTCAAAGGCCTTACTGAAGTTGAGACAGACGACATCAGCGGCTCATTCTTTGTCCACTGATGCAGTGACACCATCATAGAAGGCCACTAGGTTGGTCAAGGAGGATTTGCCCTTGGTAAAGCCATGTTTATTCTCCCATATCACCTCCATGCCTTCCATGTGCCTTAGCATAGCTTCCATGAGGATCTCCTCCATAATCTTCCCTGGCACAGAGATGAGACTGACAGGTTGGTAGTTCCCAGGGTCATCCTTTTTACTCTTTTTAAAAATGGGTGTTGCCTTTATTCCAGGGACTTCACTGATTGCCACGACTTTTCAAATATCATAGAGAGTGGCTTGGCAAATACATCAGCCAATTGTCTCAGAACTCTGGGATGCATCTCATCGTGACCTATAGACTTGTGGATGTTCAGGTTCCTCAGGCAGTCACAAACCTGATTTTCACTTACAGTGGGAGGAACATTGCTTCCCCAATCCCCTCCTATCAAACCAAACATTTAAGGGCTGTGTGATGAGCAGTTATCAGAGAAGACCAAGGCAAAGAAGTTAAGTACTTCACCCTTCTCCTTGTCTATTATTACCAGCCTGCCTGTGCCACTTCCTGAGGGGGATGCATGATAGTAGCTCAGACAAAAACAGTGTATTATTCAGCTGAAAAGCAGAGAAACTACCCCAAAGTAAAAGCAAGGAGTGTTACAAAGATTGAAGTTACACAGTGCAGAGTTTGCATGGAGCACTATGGCTGAGACTGCACATTCACCAGTCAGACCTTAACAAAGACACACAGAGCGCTACTGAAATCTCAGAAAAGAAAGTGTTAGTTAGGAGCAGTGACAAGAATGTATGTTATGTGACCCTATCTGACATGACTCACTGAAGATCTATCTGTCAATAGCGACTGTGACTCAGCAGTGACTCATCCCATCTAAACTAGTCATATTTGCAGGAAAAACATCTCATTGTACCTTTAAAGCCCATCTGTGAGGTGTATGGAGGGAGAGAGGGGGGTGACAAAAGAGAGGATATAAACACCTCCCAGTAATTCGGCACTCTTAGCACAAAGGTTGACACTCTCGCCATTTCTCCACACTTACTTTTTTTCCATACTCCCGCCACACGCCATATTCATCTTCCCAGTACCAGATCCATTCTGTTGTAAGAATGAAGTGAGGTGGTTTGGTCACAGATGAGGCTGTGGAAAGACGTCTGACCTTTTTTAATCCAGATTGCATATCCACAAAAGAGATGTATGAGAAGATAAAGTCCCATTTAGAAATAGGTCTAGCAGATCTATTAAAAAAAAAAAAAACAAACAAAAGAAACAATAATTTTGTGAACTTTTACATATAGATTCTGAAGCTCACCACAAATCTGCAAATTAATTAACCATCACTCAAGACCAGAACACAAATCTGTAGTTTCCATAATAATCTCAGATCTGTCTTGTGTTTGTACACATTTTAGATCTTCAGGTACCCAGGGCATTCTAGTGCTTCCACAGCATGGGATGGGGCAGAGGGGGAGGATGGAAAATCCCATGCTACCTCCACATCTTCCATACAAAAAAGTGAAGGAGAAGATCACTTCTAATCATGGGACCAAACTGTGTATTGACAAGCTCTACACAAAGACAGCTTCTCAAAAATACATGTGATACAATCATACATATGCAGTTTTCCACTCAGGATTAAGCCTTCCTATGGTAGCAGCAGTAGGAACTAGTTATGCAGTTTTTTGGAGTGAGAAATACTACAGTCTGTGAATCAGACCCATAAAATCACGATGGTAGGGCATCCCTGGCCAGCAGACAAGTATCTGCAGAGTTGTTCGCTCACTCCTCCTCCCTGCCCCTACAGGGCAGAAGGAAGAAAACAGGAAGAACAAAAGCAAGCAAACTGAGGGGTCAAGGTAAAGACAGCTTATGAAGTGAAGGAAAGAGGGAGAGCAAATAATTTAAAAATCAAATTAAGAAAAAATGCTCAACGCCCCCCATGGCCAGACCATGCTCAGTGAGTTTCTGAACAGCAGACACCTTAGAAGCCAAAAACTCAAACTCTCTTCTCCTAGCTGAGATTTGATTGCTGAGCATGACACTATATGGCATGGAATATCCCTTCAGCCAGTTCAGGCCGGGTCTCCCAGTTTCCTGCCCACCCCCAGCTACCCATCTGCGGGGGGGGGGAAACAAAGAGAAAGCCTTGACTCTTTGCAATCACTGTTCAGCAACTGCTACAGTACTGGCCTGTTATCAACAGTGTTTTAGTTACAAAGCCAAAACACAGCCCTGTATGAGTTGCTAAAAAGAAATTTTTAACTCCATCCAAGCCAGATCAAGTGTGGTAGCACAATGGTCCTATACAGATCGAGGCATGCATAAATCACAATGGGTCAGACCTCAAGCAACAGCATATGAACAAAGCAAGGTCAGCAGAATACCAAATGCAATAGAATTGCAGCAATTTATAGCCACTGAGGGCCTGGTCCATTATTGCATGTCCAGAGGGCAAACTCCAAACATTATTAAATCTTTTAAGCATTTATACCTGACGTTACTGGGGTCACAATATTCTTTTTCTAGTTCTTCCATATTCTCCAAGTCCTTCCAGGTATCACCATCAGAGATTTGCCATCTATACGGCAAGTGAAAATGAGTTCTGATACACTTGTCTATAAAAGTGGGGGAAAAAAAGAGATGCATTATTTTTACCATCTGTGAGGATGACTCCAACATTTCAGGCACATGCACCTAGCTGGTGAAAGTATCAAACGCATAGCTATGGAAAGGGTTCAGCTATGAAATCATTGCAAGCAGTAGTACTGAATTTTTCAGCACGGTCAAGCAACATTTAATTTCTGAGCTCAAGCAAAAGCTCAGTTCCTGCATGCAGTAGATCTTCTTTGTCCATCAAAATTGTTAACAAGCTCAGTTGTAAAGGACTGAGCTGTGCCCTCAGTTTCCAAGACAAAAATTTACAGTAACTGAGACCACAAGCTCATATAACTCTATTATTTCAAATGTAGTTTAATGTAGCACAGACCAAATATGTAAGATTAACCACTTAGTCCCGTGGTGGTACTGATGAAGAAAATAATGCTCAATTTTAGGATAGGAAATGACTCAGTAAGTCAACAGCCTTAAGGGTCCAGTTTCTAGTCCACCAGTGAATAGAACAGCGGTTGCAGCATCCCAGATATCACAGATGCCACTCAGAAATCATTCCAAGAGTCCGAATGCAGCCATTCCTCAACAACAACGAAGAACTAGTCACCAGTACACATATGCACAAATTCCAGGCTAGCTTTCACTGCAGAGCAGCTGGCAACATAACAACACAAAGTCAAGAAGACACTTCATATGAGAAGATGTGCAATACCTCATAGAGGTACCACAGGTCAAAAACACCAAGAAGGACAAAGATGACAAAAGGACATCCCAACAAAAGCGGCACTTTCCTGGACAAGTCAGAACGTTTTCAAAGGGATACAGAGCTCACACAGATGGAACGGAAGAATGCTAGAAGAAACGAGGGAGAAAACAGATTTCATAGTAACTTCTGCAGTTATTTGCAAACAGGAAGGACCCCTATCATTCAGCAGTCCCTTAGACGGACCCAGCTGAAGCAGCCAATCTCAAACATAGGCTAACACTAGACATTTCAAAGCAAAATTAAACAACTCCTTTGTGAGTTAAACTTTCACACCAGCATTCAATATTGCAACGTGATTTAACTACAGGTAAGCATAAGCTTCCCTTTCCTGTGAAGGATTTCTATCACTTTCTCAAAAATTAAAAACAGACTGAGCTTGCTACAGTCACAACCTACCTTCAAAGATACAACTTGTGTACAGATGATACAAACAGATCTGTTCCACTTCATTACTGGTAGATGTGGACTCCTGGCTAGAGCTGTGTTTTCTCTCTAGAAAGGGGAAATTATAAACCTTATTAGTACTCAGGTTTCAAAGTGCTCTGGTTTCAACAAGTTCTCTTAGAAGCGTAGATACGAGAAAATGCCTAGAAACAGAGGGTTTATTTACAAGAGCTGCTCTGAAATTAACGCCTCCTATTTTAGGATTTTGGCCAGTGACATCAGAGGCAGATGTTGGTGACATGACAATAGAGGCTGAACCTTCCCATCAATATCCCATTACATTTTGTTGCCATGCAATAGATGGCAGAAGAGGGGCACTCTGTCACAATGCTGTCTGACATGGAAGTGTGTATGAAGCAAAGGTGTGTCACTGAATTCCTCCATGCCAAAAAAATGGCACACACCTACATTCATCAATGCTTGCTGACCATTTCTGGAGACCAAACAGTGGACGTGAGCACAGTGAGGTGGTGGGTTGTGCATTTCAGCAGTGGCAACAGATCATGCAGATTTTTACAAGCGTGACATGCAGACTCTTGTTCATTACTGGTGAAAATACACAGCTACTGGTGGTGACTATGCTGAAAGATTGAGTTCTGTAGCCGAGAGTTTGCTCTATCAAATAGCTTTATTGTGCTCACTGTTGGAACTTCCATGGAAATAAATAGGAGGCATTACTTTCAGAGCAATACACGTACATCTGTGCTCACCTTTGGAAAGACACTCAAGTCTTCGGTAGCCTTGTATGCACTGAAATCCTACTCCTTTATCCTATAGTTGCTAAATATAACTCAGAAACAGTTTCAAGCTGTCACCACAAAACAAGAATAGAATCCAAAGCCTCTCCGTTTCTAGATGGATCTGAGTTATCTGTGCATACTACATAGTTGTACAACATAGGCAGCTATAAGTGTCAAGTTTCAAAATTCGATACTTCTGTAAATCAAAACAATTAAACTGCAGGGAGAATAGCATACACACACTTGCATTTTCCATTCTGCTATCCTTTAACTTTCCTGCTAAATTATACTAAGTGATAATTCTAAGTAACTTCAAAATAAAATAAAAAACACCGTGTCTGTGAGAAGCAACTAGGATACGGCTGTCAGTGAATTCTTGTGCTAGATGATGGTTACTTTAAAGAAAAAAACGGAGAAAATAAAGTAGTTTATAAACAGTTCCCTATCCTTTGTTTATGTGTTTTCATAAAGAGAAATCACAGACCCTCCTATCTTCAGTTTCCATTATGCTTTTCTAACTCCAAATGTAAGGATTTTAATAAAAACCAATGACTTTATCAACCCATAATGCCTTGAAAGCTACTTTGCTTCAATTTAAGACATGTCTCTGCCAGTGACACATCAAGACATGAAATTTGATTTTCTCTTTTTCAGCGACATCTGTGTGACTATAGTGACTACAGTGATCTTCTGATGTTCTCAGGAGACATTACGATCTATTTACCTTTGCATAGTGAAGGCTTGTTATCTTCTGTGTCACGCTTGCTTCCCTTGCTATTTTGTATGGCGTACATATTTCTGTAAATGGACGGCAGTTTCTGAATAACATCTGAGCTCATTCCCTGTCTCTCCAGTTTTTCACAGCATTCAGGCTTTGAGAAGTCATGGGATCGCTTGCAGCTGCTGCCAAATCGGCACTGTCCCCGCAAGAAGTACTGGCAAACATGCAGTTTGGTGCAGAGCTTTTTAAAGGTACAAGATCCATAAGGTCCATCACCTTTGTTGTAATACAGGCAGACCTTGGGTAGGGGGAAAAAAAAAAAGAAAGAAAATTTAAACATTCAAGTAGAGTATACTCATATAGACTGTTTGAATTCAAGCTTCATTTTTAAATTTGCATTTAGAAGACGTACAGGTCTTTTTTTTCTTCTTGTTTTCCCCGTTATTGTCTAGAAAGATCTTGCAGCAGACAACAACCATGTCAGAGACATTCTCAAGCAAATGGTATTTTTCTCTCAATCACATACACGTAGGGCAGTGAATTTTATTGTGTTGCTACCATAACTCTTTGGTTTTCTTGTTTCAGAATAGCAGAATTCCTCAATGTGAATTTGATGGTAAGAAGAACTAGGTCTGGCTGGCAGGGAGTTAATTATCTTCACAGCAGCCCATATGCTGCTGTGTTTTGGATGCGAAGCCAAAATGCTGATAACATATCACGGCCAAAGCTTTATCTTTCCTCCACAGATTGGAGCAGGCAAGACTGCAGACAGGACAAAGCTGAGCTAAGCTGGCCAAAGGGACAGTCCATACCATATTAACATAACGCTCAGCAATAAGATTTGAGGGGCTGGGGGATGCCCTCTTACAAGTTGACAGTGCTTACAGACCGACGGGGCATAGGTCTGCTTGCGAGTGAGTGGTGGTGAATTCACAACACTTCATTTCTTCCTCTCTCTCCACCACTTATTAAACTTTTTGTCTTATTTTCTCCCTTTATTTCTTTCTACTTTCTCCCAGCCATTTTGCTGGGGCATGGGAGCGAGCAAGCAGCAGTGTGCATGCTGCCAGTCAGGGTCAACCTATCCACGTAGGAGAACAAAGGTTGCAGATTTCATGCATTATATTGATACCCAACACCTCCAGCTAATGCCACGCTTCTTTCACTTTGCGATGGTCACTCAGAAGGGCACAAAGAACAGTGCTCACCTCCGGTAAGAGGGTAGGGTCATTTTGGAGCAGAAGCTGGCGGAGTTCATCACTGCTAAAAGTGCTGTCGAGTCCATGCTGTATGAGAACAGTGTGGTTGTGGGGAGAGTAGAAGTCGTGAACAAACTTGCATTCCTTCCTACAAAGCAAGATGAAGACAACACATTAGCACAATTTGGTACCCTGCTTATATTATGTGAAGTAATTCTAACAGCACACCGACTTAGCTAGTTTCAGAAAAATCCGTAGTACTACTTTGTAATGTAATTACACGACTGCTCTGAGGATAACTGCCTTGCTACTTCTGATTTACCGCCCCCAAAGCTTTACTGCAGCCCGGCAGCACTGGCACATCCGACCTGCGGCTCACACCCGTGCACGGGACAGCAACAAAAAGGCAGAAAATGCCCTCGGCCACACGAACCAACACAGCCCGGCGTGCAGCGGGGCAGGCGAGGGAACTGCGGGGAAACGACGGTGAGGCGGAAAGGAAGCGGCGGAACCAGAACGGATCTCTCACAACCTCTCCCGACTCTCCGCCTCGACGAGAGGAAAAGAACCGAGTCTCAAAAACCGAGTCTCAAAAGTACCTTCGCCACACGGAAACGGAAGGAACGCAGGAGGAAGGCACAGCCGGCGCAAGGCCGAGGCCCGAGGAGGGGCTCCCCTCGCCCCATCAGTTCCAGGCCCGATCGCCCTCGCTTCCCCCCGCAGGTCCTCGCCCTCACCTGGCCTGCTGGTTGCGGCAGACGCCCTTCAGGTGGTACTTGCAGAGGTGCAGCCGCCCGCAGCCCCCCCGGCACCCTGGTGTGACTCCCCCAGATTTTGCCTGGGGGGGACCCACATTCAGGAGAGGGGAACCCCAAGTTAGGGGGCAGGAGCCCCACAAGCTGGGGCAGCCCCACAAACAGCCCCCCCCTTTCCCCCCTCGGCCGCTCCTGGCGAGCGACCTGGAGCTGTTCCTCCTCCCCACAGCTGCATGCCCTCCTCCCCCCCTCTCCCCCCAAGAAGCGTCCCCACAAATGGGGGGTGGGAGGATTTTTTGGGTGGAAAAAATGGGGTTTTGGGGCGGGCTGTACAGCCGGGTTTGTACAATACATGGGATTGCTGCCACCTCCGCTTCTGGCTCTTTTATTTTGGGGGAGGGGCTGTAGGGTCCTTATGGGTCCACAGGAGGGGGATGTAGGGTGCCTGCA
>JAOWBP010000001.1:49064120-49078383 GCA_028571105.1 Tragopan temminckii | reverse complement strand
TTAAGGTATTGCTGATTTTTTTTTTTTTTTTTTTTCCAGTCTTAAGCTGTTCATGAGTTAATTACGGGTCTGTTGTAGTACAGGACTGCACTCTGGTGTCTAGCACCTGACTCTGAAGGTGATGGACTGGACACCATCCTTGTGGTAACATTCTATCTTAAGAGTCTTTGATCCGCTTTGAAAAGCAAAGGAGTGCAGTAAACCAGTGCCCAAGTATTGAAAAGCCATAAATGGGAATGATTACCACAGAGTTGCGTCAGTGCCAGAATCTCCTAGGCAAAGTCAAGATCCCTCACCTTCCGTGTGTAATTGTTTGAATAGGCAAGGAAAATAATTCCTCCCTTTGTTGTATTGGCTCTGCGGCATCAGGAAGCCGAACTGAAATCTGGAAGCATTATGGAAGACTTGCAAGTCAGGGCAAGCTTGGTGGGCATCTGTTCAAGCAGAGAAGTCACAGCCAAAATGGAAATTGTAAAAGGAAGTGCTGTACTGACATATAGGAGTGGAAGGGAGAGAAAGTAGAAAAAACAGCTTTCACAAAAATAACGCATCCCAGTTGATAAGATTTGTAATATTAATGGAAGGAGGGGAGTATTACATGCTTTTACACTCTACTTCAGTGTTTTCTTCCGTAAAAATCTCTTACAGTTTCTTTCCCGTTCATAATGATCCCATTGCTTCGGATTCTGCCAAACAAGAAACAAAAGGAACTGAATGGATTTTTTATTCAAACTATAAAAAATGCAATTGTCTTCAGAGACCAGCAAGATGCAGCTGAGGTAAGGCCATTTGTGTGACAAATTTATGGATAAACAAATGCTTTGAGGAAAAACTGGAAGTGGCACGAGCCTCAGCTGAAAAAGGAACTCAGTCTGTTTGAACATTCAAAGCAATTTAGTGAGGATTTTCTTCATTTTTAGCTTCATGTACCATCATCCAGGCTTAGTGCTGATGCAGAACTGTTAAGACATTACAGGAAAGGCTGCTTCTCTCAGTATTTCTGTTCAAATAAAGATGCAGAGAATGTTGCATCTGGGATGACTTTCCAACACAGTTTCTGGATCCAGAAGGAAGGAGATTCATCCTGTAGATTTTTTTCTCATCTTAGTCAGGAGTCATTAAGCTTTCCTTAAGAAAAAGAGAAAGGGGAGAGCCCCTACAGAATGATTCAATCCTGTCATTATCTAGCAGGTGACAAGGGTTTTATGTATTCCTGTGGCAGTTTTTACTACTTCTGAAATTGGGAGAAGAGAACCTACATGTCTGTTTAAGAGCAGACATTTTGTATTGCTATGGCTAAAGAGAAAACTAGTAAATTCTACTTAGTATGTAAAATAATTGATGTGTATTAGTAACAAATCAGCCGTTACCCATCTCTTTCATCTAGACATAAGGCAGTTCTGATTTTTGTTGTGTTAATTACTGTTGTGAAGTATCTGAAGGCACAGACATTCTAATAAAGGTCTCTCTATTTATGATGTATGAAATACTTTGAACCTAGGTGTGTGCTTCAATTTTGGAATATAAAAGTTCTTGAGATCTTCTTTTCCTTTTTGGCCATTCTTTGCTGCAGTGTGCATGTAATTTGCTTAAAAACAATTTAACCACTTAATTATGGATGTGTAATGAGAAACAAAGAATATAAAAGAGAATTCCATAGTAAATGTAACTGAGACAAGTGTTGCATATCAGTTGACTTGAAATATGCCATAACATACCTATCAAGAAGCTTTTAATACTGAAATAAAGGAGATGTTTCTTTCCACTTTGAGATGAACAGCAATTCTGATGGGAATAACAGCACAGGTAAGGATGGATCGGATCATCCCAACTTCTTCTCACAGCTTAGCCCCACAGCTGTCACCTTTCAGGAAAGCATAGATTTTAATTTACGCAATGTTGTATCTAGGGCACATTTAAAAATCAAATTGATTTTCAAAGATATTACTGCTTTGTACTGTGTTGCGTGTTCTGCTCTTTTTCTTTGACACTCCTTGTAGTGAATTCTCATGTATTTGTTGTGCTTTATCATCCCATGCTTCCTATCTTTCGTCCAGCTCATCTCTCTAAGTCCTTTCCCCCCACTGGCCTTTATGTCTTTTTCTCCACCCTTCTTTCCATCCAAAAGTTTGTATGCACTGTTGAGTAGTCATAAATAATTCATGATTCAGAAACATGGGTGATGTATGTAAGCTTGTTGCAGACACTTCATTTCTGGTGCATAGATCCAGTGGGAGCTTTTAATAGCCCATTTATGGGACTGTACATATGGAGAGTTTTGAATCAGATTTAGTTAATGTATTAACTACTGTGTGTTATGTATTAGTAGAATGTATTTCTGTGTCAGTAGCACTGAAAACATCAGTCAGGGACTAAATTCTTGTTTGTATTAGAAATGGTCATTCTCAAACTGCAGACTGCCCAGATAAAGGACAAGAGGTAAATATGGTTAGGATAGAAAGAAAAGAAAAATGAGTTTCAGGAGACGAGCAGGAGTCAGCATTCTCTCCATATGCAGTTTGTTTGCAGCTTTCAGTGGCTGATGGAGCAGAGGGGTTTAAGATTGTGTTGGAAGGGATATTGGGAGGTGCAAAGCTCTCAGCCGTAGGATTTGAATTTTGGGTGGTGCTGTGTGGAGCCAGGAGTTGGACTTGATAATCTTTGTGGGTCTCTTCCAGCTCAGGATAACATGTGACAGTAGTAGCCTAGTATCAGGACAGCATGGAGGAAAGTACAAGGTCCATGTTTACCTTAACAGCATATGCAAAAGTCCATGACTGGCAGTGATCCCACCTGCTCCTGGACTTCTGCCTGATTTGCAAAGTTGTCATATGGGAATGGTTTAAAGTGCTAAGAGTTAGTCAGACTCTTAGGGCCAGCTTTCTGAGAGCATATTTAAATCCCCTATGCAGTTCAAGAATCATTAATGCAGCTTTCAAAAGTGACTGAAAAGTTTGAAGCTTCCTTTATTTCCTATCTTCACCAACTGTCTTATTATCCACTCTTGGAATTTGAAGTCGGTGGAGCACAAGTTTTGATACAAGAAAAGAGAATTAATAATTTGCCAAAGACTTAAAAACGAAATGTGAAGTGGTTCAAAATATAACTGCTGTCCAACTCAGTGTAGGAATGTAATCTAAAGAGATTATGTGTCCCAGGTAGCCCTGTGTTTGAAGAATAACGATGACCTGTGTCCTAGGTATAGCATGATGAAAGATAGCCACTGAAATCAGTAGCAGTTTTGGCACTGAATTTTAATGATGCCATGATATAACCAGTAGCTACTGGTTTCTTGTGCTAATAATGAGAGCTGTAAGCAAAATCTTATGGTCTCCTTGTGCTGCATTAGATCAATGGATATTCCTTAGATTGCCATATTCCTAGATGTTACGCTGTGCACATCTTTTACTCCTCACTGATTTTATCACCATTAAAAATGTTTTTGTTTTTATCTTCTGGGGGAAAAAAAAAGCATTTGGAACGAACTGTAAAACAATGAAAAAGCTCCTTGAAAGTGATTCAGCTGAAGCTTGTCTTCCTCTCATCTGCTGTGAACATGAACAAAGAATGAAAAAAGGCCAAAAAATGATGTGACAGGCAAAGTCAGCTTGTTATCATCCATGTTCCATCAGTAAATGAAACAATACTTCTGAATGCCTAAAGATAATCCTACAGGCAGACAGTAATTTTACAGCCAGGTTTAGATCTAATAATATGCTTGCAGCTCATATGAGATCTGTGATGTCACTTTTTCTCATTCCATCGGTTAGTGCTGCAGATGTCATTTTAATTATATATTGTATTTCTGTGGTCAGTCAAATAATTTCAGTCCTGGATATTCCACTCATTTGGATTATGTACGAAAACATTTAGTCATCGTACTTTAGAAATTTTAATATATTACATTTATTCATGGATTCAAATTATTGTATAAAGCTTTTTGCACTGTTTAGAGGAGAGCGAATTCACCCTGCTCGGAAGAAGCGGCACAAATTTAATGCACCACTTAACATCTACTTTAAAGACTCCAGTAGGATTTAAGTGTTCAAATATCTTACTCTGATTATCTGCCCAGGTTTAAATCTTTCCCTTAGGCAAAATGTTTCCAGAAACAGGGTGGGTAGAATATTTGTTTGTTTTGATAAGTGATAGTTTGATAGATGTTCTTTTAATAATCTGATAGGCAAATCATTGTTCATGTATGTTGTTTTTTTTTCTGTTAAGTTGTTGCTTGGTTCTTAACATGCCAGTCTGTTATAAATGATCTTATCTACATGAAGGCTTTCATGGTGCTCAAAATTACAACCCCTAATACTGTGGGATGAAAGTGACCTCCCTCAACAGAAGAAAGGCCAGAATTTCATTTTTAACCCATGGGAATAACGTTGGGAATGTAACAATTTAAGGATATTGCAAAGCATTGATTTTTGAGGATCACAACAGATATGCAGGAAAATTCGGTTTTCAAAGTACGTACACTGTTGTTAAGGAGAACTGGAGAATTCAAGGAGGTTGCAACACATTCTTCCAGTGTCTCTTAATTTTTCCAGTCATAGTGTCTGCTGTGAATGCGTAATACAAGGTCAGTGATCCATGTTAAGAAGATAGTGACCTTATGATGTTTCTGATGCTGATCAGCTGTTTCTTAGCGGTCTCAAGCTGTTTTGAAATGAGAGGGTGACGAGGCACAGAGAAGTATCACCAGAACTGTATTCATTGACATCTCAGTTGGCAGTTCAATCAATCTGGCTGGATACCTATAGGCTACCTGAATGCTTTTGCTGTATGTCTGGAGCAGACAAACGATGGTTGGACATTAGTAAATACTTCTTCTCCGAGAGTGGTCAGGCGCTGGAACAGACTGCCCGGGGAGGTGGTGGAGTCAGCGTCCCTGGAGGTGTAGATGTTGTACTGAGGTACGTGGTTAGTGGGAACGATTGATGGTGGGTGGACAGTTGGACTGGATGATCTTAGAGGTTTTTTGCAACTTTGGTGATTCTATGATTCTGTGATGGGAGAGGTGCTGCTCTTGTGCCATGTGGTGTTAAGCCACAAAGAAGCTCTGGCCCTTTCAGCTGTGTAGATGACTTGACCTCCCAAGGATTGGTATGGCACTGGAATACTCTTTATTGTGCTAGGTCTGAAACGAAAGAGGTTGTCCTCTGGTCAGCAACTGCCAGTGAACAATTACAACACCCGTCTCCATTTTTTTCCACTTCTTGTTCTCATTCCTGACTGATACTATGCCCAGTCCCTGGTAGGTACAAGCCCACATGCCTGGGCAGGTACAAGTGGTTCCTGCTGAGTAGAATTTGGTCATTGCAGCATCGCCCATGGGAGCCTAAAAAGGGCTGATGTGTCAGGAAATTGAGCTGAGTTTTGAGGAATGCTTGTGAGGGAGAGGTAACTGCCCTTTCACTGCTATAGTAACATGCTTTAATGAAGTGGTATCTTTTAATATCTTTCTGGGAAACGATGGCCTGGTTACAACTTTAATCTCTGGAACACTGATTCCCAAGGAACAACATGTGATGAGCTTCCCTAAGAGCTTTACCTAAGGGGAAGAGGGACGTGTGTGTGTACCTGCATTCTGCAGGATAAGGGACAATCTGAAAACCTAATTACTGTGGCACTCTGTTCTTTTCTCTTCCTTCCCCAGCTGTTCCCTGGAGTTTTTCCTTTTCTTGAACTAATGAACTATTTTATTCAAGAGCTGCTCGAAATGAGTTGAGCAGAGGTAATCCTCCTGAAAAAGTCTGATCCTCTCCTTGTCAAGGGAAAACTATACAATTACTAAGAAAACTTAGTTAAAAATTTGCTAAATGCTATGTACATTCCAGGAGCTATGTGCGTGTTTGAACTGTGGAAAATGCAGTACAGATGTTTAAAAGTAAATATTTTTCTAAGGAAACAGCAGATGGGAGGATTAGACACTTTCTAATAGTGTGCAGTTTTCCTGCCATTGTAGAAAACTAAGCAAAACCTGTTTATATTTAAAAGAAGGTGGTGTCCGTTTAAGGATACATAGTGCATGGCAATATTAAATCATTCGTTTTTATTGATTAATAAAGTCAGTAAAACAAAGGATCAGCCTGGTCCTTTTGTTTTGCCAAGTCTGCAGGAGGGATGCTGCTCCACGAGGCTGTTCTCACGGTTTGATTGTATTCTTATCTGCTGCCTTTGTGAGGAGGGAAGTGAAGTGGGTTTTCAAGAACAGCAAATCCGCCTTAAAGATCAAATAATAATAATAATAATAATAATAATAATAATAAAAATAAAGGAAGATTTTGTGCTAAATATGGGGTCTGAGCCCAAATCGCAAACCTGTATCTCTGCTGTTTTAAGGAGAAGATTTAGTTCCTCTGGAATATATTAAAAATCTTCTGAACATTAAATCTGGTTTCTGTGCTTGGGCAGTGCGCAGTGATTCTAACAGGATGAAAAGCAGCATTATGTTAAAAGGAGTTTTAGCTATTCAGCAGCTTTTGAAAATCAAGCCATTAGTGCTTGCCTTCAAAGTTGCGTTCTTTCCTTCCCAAACTTGAAGAAAAATCTTTTTTTTTTTTTTTTTAAGGGTGAATTTTTTAATGAATTTTATAACTTCCTGAGGATTTTTTTTTAAGCAGGCGTTTAAACACAGCAAGGCCTTGAGTCCTCAGAGGGAGATGAACTTGAAGTCCTTGTTACTTTTGGTTACTAGTTCAAATTCTTTGGTCAGTGTGTTGTTATCTTTCCAAAGATTAGTTGCAGGCCTACAAAACAGGATCTTTTGGTTTCAGGCTTGGGCTGACATGCCTGGCTGAGGTGCTTTCATCATGAAATGCAGTTCCGCAGTCTCTCTGCTAAAAAGAGATCAAGGACAGAATAAGTAAGGAGAACGGTGACTTTCTCACCTCCCTGAAGTGTGGTGATGGGGAAGCAAGGAGAGTTTTGCATTGCTGCTGCATCTGTCTGCGGCCCAGCACCTCTGTGCATCTCTGTGGCCCAGCACACCTGTGAGTGTGGCACAGTACAAGCACTGCTGTCATGAGGGGATAGCAAATGTCTGCTTGTTTACCTGCTGCCGGCCACCACTAGGTCTGCTATTACTTGCCCTTTGACATTATCACACCATTTCTACTGCTTCCTCTGTTAAACATCTGAGTACTTTATAGATTCGAGGCAAGGAACAGGCAGGTGGTATAATGTATATATTATTTACCCCAATCCAGCAAGCCCTGCAGCAACTATAATAAAATAATCTGACATCTGTGATGCTTTCCCCAATATCTCCATCTAGCTACGCTCCCATTTAGCCTTTTTCAGTCACTGCTGTTTATCTTCAGTTCTTCAGGAGCAGCATCCCCTACCTGATATCTCACATATCTTACCACAGGCACGGTTTAGGCTCCAAACTGCCCTCATGCGGGTGAGCAATCTCATTGATTTCTTGGAGCACTGCAGACATGCTTCGGTTGGCAAGAGCATAAACTTACATCGAAGGATAGAAATGAAATCAAAGAACCAGGATGTTCATACTGACTAGATTGGTGAAGTTTTTGGGTATGTGGAGTTGCCAGGAATGACCTTACAGACCATACAGAAAAATGTGGTTATCTTTGGAGAAAAAGCTAACCTCACTTGTTAAAAGGTGAGTGGAAGAGGTACTTCAGGTGGCCTTCAAAAAAGAGGTGTCTTTACCCCTCACTGGGCAGAACTGGGGAGGTTCAGATGTGCCATCTAGCAGCATTACTCCACAGGAAGTCATTAGGCCAACAGGATGCCTTCAGAATCACAGGGAGAAAGGACTTAAACACTTCTGTCAATAAACCTTGTATTCATTTTCCTCCTGTTTTCACCAGCCAGTGCAGGAAGTGAGTATGGACATTTGGCTTTGCTGATCTACAGCATATGAGAAACATCTTTTAATTGAGAAGGGTGTTTTTTTTAGCGTTAAATAAAGGCTTTTTCACCCAGTGTAAAAATAAATAAACCCACATGCTCAGCTGTTGGTAATGTCAAGGGTTTTAGTGACTTTTTAAAATTATGTTTATGTGGTAAAAGCAGTCACTTAAAATATTGTTTATCAGAAATCCAGGCCAAAAGATAGTGTAAGGACTTTTTCAAATAACATTTGCAGTGAAAATTCTCTGAAAAACTGGAGGAGGGAAGAATTAAATGGCAAATCTGCTTTTTCCAAAGAAGCTATCCCCAGTTATCTAGTGGAGAGACAAATCCTCTTTTTGATTTGCTTGGGGCTTTGGTTTTCTTTGGTCAGTTCAGCTTCCATCTCCTTCTGTGTTCTTTCTGTTGTTGATGCTGAAGGAGCGATGGTGGTCACAGTTCTGGTTTGTGTCCATAAACATAAGAGGAGCAAGAACTCGTGGTTTGAAGGTGAAATCCATCAAACAGTAGTTGGTGTCATTGAGCTTTGCGGTGGCTTGGCCACTTCAGGTGAAAAACAGAGAAGCCAAAAAAAAAAAAAAAAGGGTTGCTGTTTCTTGTGAGGGTCTGGGTCTCTTACTTCTCCCCTGTAAGCTAGACCTGGCCTACCTCTCATTAATTTTTCCTTTACCCTCCCAGGCTTCCCCTGTGATGGCAAGGGGACCCTGTACTTGTCATCCAGAGAGAAGCTGAAACGCTGACAATTCTGTTTATGCCTGCAGTAATTCCCTGTAGGCAGTAACGTCAGTGCTGGCCACTTGTCCCAGCCTGATCCTGTGCTAGTAATGAGTATTCGCAGCATGCATTTCAATGTCTGATTAAATCTTTCTGAAAGGCCATCTGTTTGAGGAGGATGTGGCATAGGTTTTAATACTTTTTATACATTGTACTCAATACCGCTGTTTCATGACCTTAGACATAAAGTTTGTCCCCTTGTTTGTTAGAACCTCTCCTGATACTCCAGTCAGAAGAAATAATTGGATCGAGGCTGTTGCAACCTGTCGGCTCACGGTGTGTCTTTGGGGAAATGTTACTAGGTATTGAGTTACAAGGGTTGCACGTAACCGGTGAGGTTTTACCACGTTCATGGCTCCCTTCCTTCTGGGATGGGATTAAAGCATCTCCTTTCCCTCTTAGCACTCAGAGCAGGCAGTGTGTAGTTATATGTATATTGATACATGCCAAATCAGTAAGCAATCTGTCCCTTCTGTTGTATGTTCTCATCCATGAAAAATATCCAGCCTGAGCAGTGTTACCTGTGTCTTTTAGGGTCATTTTCCTATAGGATTGGAAGCACTGTTTCCTGTGTTTCCCTCAGCATAAAGTATATCTTCTCTAATATGTATTTTCTTACTTTCTTTTATTTGTTGTCCTTCATGGTGCAGGGTCAGTATTTGTCCCTTTGGCTGAAAAGAGAAATCTTCACCCTGAAATTATGCCCACGTGCTTTCTTTTCTAACTTTGCCCTCTCTCAGTTCCTCCTCTCTTCCCTATGTTGCTTTTGTGGTCTGTCCCTCCCAAGCTTCTCAGAAAAGCCTGCTTTAGGTCACTGAAAGCCCTTCCTTTTTCCTGCTTAATCCGTGATCTGGTCTTCATCCAGGGTGTGGGGGTTTCAGGCAACAAACAAAGGGAATCTTGTCATAGAATAAAATCATCTGGAGATTAATTTCCTGCATAGCAGGGTGGTGACCTTTAATGCCAAGTTGGGATATAACCTCTAATCTTCATTTGCATAACCATTTTTTTTTAAAACCTTTTATTAGTAGTATTATTTTAACCTTACTCTTGATCTAAAATTTCAAGGGATCTGCTGACTGGGACTTGGACTTTTATGTATGTATTTTACCTTGCCATTCACAGCAGTAGTACGTTTGTGTACTTTGTCTCTACAGACTTTTTTTCTATACATGTAACTAGAGAGCATCTAAATTCTTAATTTAGAAAAAAATTATAGATTTACTGACCTAACTGATGTAACAGTTTTTCCTTTCTCTATCAGTATTATCATTTTTAATTTTATCTTTCATATTTCTTTCGTCTGTTACTGATTCGCCTTCCTTCCTCCCTGTCTCTCAGAACTAGAAGAGGAGTTGCAGCACTTGTGATATTGCTGGGTGATGTTGAAATGTTTCTGTTAGTCTCTCTGTGTCTCTGTTTGCCTACAGTAACCCCTTAGCGCCATGCATTGCCTTCTTTTTGCAATACAGCCTGACCATTTCTGAAGCAGTTATGAAAAAGCTGTTCCATGATATTTCATTCTGGTTCAACCATCTTGTCCATTTGTTGGTATGTTTTGATCTCCGGAGGTTTTTCCCTTGATCTGTCTCAATTGTTGGTGTCTACTTTGCACTCCTTTGATATTTCTACCTTTTCTCTTCTTCTGCTTATGTTAGCAGACCCATACTATAAGAGACACCAACAGCAGCCCATCTTGCCAACAAGAGAACTGTTTATGTGGTCAGCATTTTGATGTCAAGTACGTAAAGCTGCTTTTCTTTTGTACCTGGAGGCCACATCACTGTATGAAAGTGGCCAACTTTGTTTACTGGGGCCATTCTCTTGTTGCCACCGTGCCTGAGCTGCCCTGGATGCTGCCTCTCTTTCCTCAGCCTGTTGGAGCCAGCAGAGCTGGAGGCCTTTGGTAAACCCCAGCTGTTTGTGGCCGTCTCTGGATTTGGAGGATAATTTAACATTTGAGTCCCTTATTATGGGAAATGACAGATTCTCTGTCGCTGGAAGCCTTAAGGAAAGATTTTTTGGAACGTGCCCTCTATGTCAGCTGGCTGCAAGGCAGGAATCTTTGCATGGCATTCCTTACTCTGCCTTTTGCAAAAGAACAGCCTGAACAATTGCAACAATTTCTCTCCCTCTCTGAAAATTTGCCTATGAAATCCTGCACAGCAAAAGTCGATGGCAGCCTTGCCCTGCCTTTGTATCTTCTGGCTGTTCAGGGATCTCTTCGCTTTCTCCAGAGTGACTACTCTTCCTTTTTTTCCACCTTCTGGGATAAGCAAGCTATATCTAAGAGAGACAGAGGCTAGAGGGGAGCCAAGCACCTCCTTTCTCTCATCATCAGAAACGTACACTTTTTAATAATGTAATCTCAATTAAAAACATACCAATTAAAATGGGCTTTTTAGCAGGTCTCCTGGGAGAGGGAGCCATAATTCACATTAAAATGTAAAGCTTCAGAAGCAGGGAGAGCTAGGTGCATTGCAAGTGCCCAAATATTCAGTGATTTTAATTACAATGGAAACTTGATAAATTGCTTTGTGCCACAATCCATTATTAACAGCTTAATGAATATCATTGCTGCCTGTTTTAAACTGCTCCATGGTGGAAAGTGTTGTCAGTATTTCAGTTGCGAGCTGTGATTTTGTGTGTTTGTAACTCAACCCTTTCAAAAGAGAAGGGGGGTCGAGTGTGAAGGCTTGGCTCTGGGCTGGGGTAAGTTCTGCTGGCTGCAGCATCCCAAGGGAGAGAAAGGAGGAAAGGTGGACCTTCTCTGTTTCACCAGTAATGGACTGGCCATGCTGCTTGCATGATGTAGAGCAGTGCCCCAGCTGCTGCATGCTATGGCAAAGTCTGGGCACACAGAGGGCCCTTGTGCTAACAGAGGGGTCCCCAGAGCACAAAGCTACCCTTGCGTGTCCTGGCTTCATGCTCAGTACCCATTAGGTTGGAGGACTCTTCGGGCTGTCTGTTCACAGCATTGGAGAGCAATAATGTCAAAGCCTGTGAGCTTGTTTTGAAATACGCACTGTGGGTTGGTACACGTTTTCCAATTTTTAGCTAACAAAAAGCTGATTTGAGGTACGGCATTTGGCAAGTTCTTCTGAAGCATTGAAGTGTAAACAGTGATTGTGTGCTGAGCTTTGAACAAGAGCAAAACATTTATTTCTTTTCTTGACAGTTGTTATAGTGGTTGTAATTGTGCTAATGTTAGGATTGGTAAAGTATGCATTTCTATGTATATATTTATATGTATGTTTATACTAAACTGGTGCCTTTTCCTCATTTTTCAAAGCAACTTAATATTTTAAGCATAAATGTTATTATTAGGAATGCTATTATTTTAGATGCTAACAGCAGGTATAGTGGGCTGGTAGTTGTGCCCCACTGAAGTGTAGGGATTTAATCTGTAGGGATTTAAATAGTCATGAGCTGGCTTCTGTGAGATTTATTATTTATTGTGGGTGTTCTGTTTTCACTTTTCACTTGTGTGGTCTGACCGGAGGGTCATGATCTCCAAATTGGGGTCTCTGGCAGGTGTGTGACCAGATCTTTGTGAGATAGGAGATAGATCTCAGAACAGAAAAGACTAAGAATTACTATTCTAATTGAGGAAAGTCACAATTGCATGTCTGGGATAAACATGATTTGTCTGAATGTAATTAATGTTTCAAGTTTTGCTATTATTATTCCTGTTATGTTTTTCTGGAAACAACAAAAGCCTATTCACTCTCCCCATCCCAGAAATGGCATTGTTACTCATAGTGATATTAACTTGCACTCTGTCTCATTTTGCCAATTACACAGAGCTCTCCTGGTTCATTATATCAATAATTACACATAGGATTTTTTTTTTTCCTTGTGAAAAATCTTTCATTGACAGAGGAGTAATGATGCCTGTAAGTTGCATAAGTATTGCACAGTCAGGGATCTGTAAGATGTGGGAGATGTCCTCCTATTTTCAGGGAGAAAGACAGCTGGTATTCTGACATACTGTTAATATTCATGTGTTCCTGAATTTGTTTTTTTTTTTTTTCAGTGTATGACTTTAGGAAGCATTCCAGACCACGGTGCTGCCTGCCTGTTATTTTTCATGCATCTCTATACTGGCAGAGGACAAAGTGGCATGAAAATACATAAAATGCCGTCTAATTTTTCTTTTGTTCTTTCATTCATGCACAACATGCTTCTTCTGTGTGTTTATCAGTGTGTGCAAAATGCCTATATTTGCAAGATAATGGACGTGTAAATATTAGAAAGTCGAACTGAAACTCTCTGAAGGGAAGGAGAGCAGGGTGAGAATGCTTCCTGCTACTGAGGAGCCATCTATTGGATAAAGCTCATAACTGAACCGAGCATCCATGAAACTGCAGAGAATAACACAATTTGTTATTGGTCACTGGGCAGAAAATAATCCTTTCCTTCCCAATGCTGCTTTTACCAACTGTGCTGAAAATCAGTACCCCTTCACGCACAGGAGTGGAGATCCACATGTAGAGGAGATTTATGTACTATTGGTAAAAGCCAGTTTAATATAGCCAAAGATCTGATATAAATCCTACTGTAGCGTGCAGGTGTGATTGTGAATGGATAAAGCAGCAGTGGGATTGCCCACCAGCACTGGAGAGCAGTTGCTCGGAAAAGCAATAGTAAGGAAAGTGGTGTTTTTCAGATTGCTAATAAAGACGATAAATAGCATTGTGCTTTTCATAGCAGCACATATCGTTTACACCAGTTTAACAGTTTTAATTAGCTTAGTTAAAAAATAATGAGATTTTTTGTTACCCAGAATTACTTGATGCCCTCACAAAACCGAATAATGAGCTGTTCCTTCCTGCAAAATGTATGTAAAGTGTATGTAAAATGGTACAGAAAGGGAGAATCTGGAACAAACTGTGGGAAGAGATGGGGGAAGACAGGATGTGACCATTAAAGCTACCAGACATCTTGGTGGCTGTTTGAAGTGAGTGGTGAGGCTTTAAGGAAGAATGAAGAATAAAGGAGAAATAATGAGATTTCTATGCATTATCTGTGAATGTCAGGCAACTGCTAAAACCAGGACTGATTATTAATCAGAAATTAAATTTAAGTAAATACAATTATAATCTCAGGCAAATAAAATAAAAATGGACAGTGGGGCTGTCTGCAACAGCAGCCTTTATTCAGCGGTTTGAGTCAGTGGAGGGTCAAGCTGTTGGGTGTCAGGCACTTATCCTAAAACACTCCCTTCCTGCATCCTCCCTTCCTCCTGCAAATAGAGGAGGGGAGGAGTGTTGGATGGTTCACTAGGAGGCCAGATAAGCTTGGGGAAAGGGTGTGTGCGTACAGCATGAAGCAGGGTGGTCAGCTCTGTGCTGATCTGGGAGTTGGTACCGGTTCCACTCACTGGTGGGCACAGGGGTCCTGGCCCAAGCTCTTCTCCTTCCCCAGTTACTTTGTCACTTATTGCATTTGCCCACTGTGCATTCTGTTAACCTCACTCCTCCACCTCTAAAAAGCAAAGTGTATGCAAGCAGAAGAAACGTAGCTACTGCATGCACATACCCAGTGTTTACTGATGATAGCAGCAGTCATTATCAATGCGTTATTATGCTGGATGTTTTGCAAA
>JAOWBP010000001.1:48954040-49057709 GCA_028571105.1 Tragopan temminckii | reverse complement strand
GGAAAGTCCTGTTGTTGGGTTTCATGTGTGGTGTGACTTAAAAAACCAAACATATAAAGACTCATCCCCCCCTTCCCCCCCCCCAAAAGGCAGTCTTCTGAAAGAAACAGTGAGTTCACTAGGTCCTGTCAATTGCTTTAATCTCAACATGTCCCCCACCCCAAGACGTATAATCTTAATTCAGTGTTATGTTTCTGTGCTGCCCTGTGCAAGTCACTGCAGGTGACAGCTAAGGCCCCTCTCAGCTTTGCATTCAATATGCTTTGCTAACTGAGCTCCCTAAGCTTCTGATGTAGAGGTTGTTTTTAATTTTTTTTGTTTGTTCGTTTTAAGCTCATCCTTCCATTTTCCTCTGCAACCATCCTTTGGGCTTTGTCCAGTACTCCCATACCTCCTGTGCAGTGGTGGGCCAAGGCTGTGTAACAGTTGGGCAGCTGCCTAACCTGCATTCCACGTGCTGCTTCTTGCTTCTCTTTGGAAGCCCCCAGTATCGTAGAATCATAGAATGGCTTGGGTTGAAGAGACCTCAAAGCCCACCCAGTCCCAACACCATGCAATGTGCAGGGCTGCCACTCACCAGGTCAGCTGCCCAGGGCCCCATCCAACCTCGTCTTGAGTACCTCCAGGGATGGGGCACCCACAGCTTCTCTGGGCAGCCTGTGCCAATGCCTCACCGCCCTCTGACTGAAGAATTTCCCCAACATCTAAACTAAGCCCTCCCTCTTTTCGTTTGAAGTCATCTCCTCTTGTCCTATCATTATTAGACCATGTAAAAAGTTGGTCCCCTTCCTGTTTGTAAGCTCTCCTCTAGTACTAGAAGGATGCAGTGAGATCTCCCTGGAGCCTTCTCTTCTCCTAAGAGAACAATTCCAGCTTTAAGAGGGGTGCTCCACTGCTCTGATCATCTTCATGGCCCTCCTCCAGACCCTAACACCTCTGTATCTATCTCGTGTTGGGAGCTGAGGCTTGGATGCAGTGATGCAGGTGGGCCCTCATAAGGACAGAGCAGAGGGGGTTATGTTGGTGCTCCTAGCACTGCCAGTTCTGTTCCCAGCTGTAGTCAAAGCAGTAGTCTCGAATGTGCCTATGGCTTTGCCAAGTAGAGATTTCCGTGCTGGAGGTATGATGTGGTTTCTGCTTCCTCGATGCATCACTAGGCTGCCAGATGATTTCATTTCCCTCTTCTGTAACTGCAGCCTGTCCTTTTTGCTCTGTGCTATCCTATCAATCTTTGTGTTGGTGTTAGCTTTGCCAAGAAGGAGCTTAGTGACTGAGATGACCTCATGGCTTGCTGCTGCCAAAAGGGATATTCCCCTTCCCACCACCCTCTGCAGGGCTGACTTACATGCATCCAATCCTTCAGTAGACCTGACTGGCTACTTACATGGGCACCCTTCACTCTCCTTCTGGATACATTATCATCAGCAAAGGAATTTCATTTCTGCTAGGTTTGTTTGCAGGTCTAATGGTTACATCAACTCTGGCAAAGATCAGATGAATATAGGAAAAGCAGCAAGAGGGGATCTGTGGAGATGGATGCTTTGGGGTAGGAAACCATGTTTGTCTTTCAGTAACAGTGAGTTCTCAGGTTGTCTCAACTACTTCCTGCAGCCATACTATAATAAGTGGTCTTCTGGTTGGATTATTCCTGTTAAAATTCCATGTCTAGGATGGGGTTGTTGGAGTTAGTGAAGCAGGACTGGTGGTGGTGGTATAAGACACCTAACAGTTAATAAATAGCTGCTAGGACAGATTTCCAACTATGGAGTCCCTAGGCCACTTGTATGGCTTTCCAGCAGCAGAATGGCAGAGAGACTCGTGGACATGTTCCTTAGCACAGAAAATTTAGGGTTAATTTTACAATAGTTGCAACTCCTGTTTCCTTTTATTAGTGAATGGGAAACTATTCCTGAAATTCCTGCTGCCAGGGGATCTGCTGATAAATGCCTTGTGGTTATCAGCTATCTTTTGTGGCCAAGAACTAAACCAGCTTTTAATTTGTCTAATCTGGTATCTGATTGGTTCTCCATCTAGCGTGAGGTCTTTCAGGCAAGATGCTATGTCATCTACAGGTACTAGCACATTGGATCAGCCTGAATAGATGCTAGTGGAAGACTTATTTTTATCAAATGTACCTGTATCTCTGTCCCCCTTCCTACACCCCCCAACACTATCCAAAATAAAAGGCTTGCCTGGTAATACTGAAAAGCATTAATTACATTTTTAGTCTCTCCTCTAATTCCTTATTGATGGCATCCCAAATTGATAGTTCCATTATTTTATCCAGGGATGTTGTCAAGTTAATTGACTTAATACCTCTGCTTTTCTCTGGTCCCTTTGCATTTTGGGATTATGCTGGCAATCCTTCAAATGCTTTGAGTTGTGCCAGTGTTCCAGAGGATGTTAAATTCAATATTTTTAGTGTAGAGAGCATCTTAGCCATTTTGTTAGGTATATATTATGTTCACCTTCAGCAGGATTATGCTTTCCTCAGTTACAAACTGTAACTTTACTATTGCATCAGTTAAAGAAGTGCTTTTTCAAAACGTTGTTTGTTCAGATACAGATAACTGTGGATGCAGAAGTGGAACCAATCAATTTTATCAACCACTGCAGGTAGGCAGCCACCTGCATCTTCCCTCACATACTTCCATTTTCCTCTTTTTTATTGCAAGAGTCCTTGGAGTTTGTTGTCTTTTTCTATGTTCTCTTGAGAATGGAAAGACATTATACCAACTAACAGATCCCTAAGCTATTGTGGTGACAATGGGTAGGTTCTGGACCTTGGCATGGTTGTTAAGTAAAAGGATTGTGAGGGACTAGGTACTGCAGCAGAGATCCAAAGAGTGGGAGAGTACAAAGCTAGCAGTAATTGGTGGTCTGTAGTATAGAAAATCTTCAGTCCTTCGTGTTCGGTTTTCCCTGATATTCAGCAGGGCAGCTTCCCGTTCTGAAGGGTGTGACAGCTGAGTGTCATGTCAGCCCACTTCTGCTGCAGATGCCCCTTCAAGCAGTAGATGCATGTGAAAGACAGATGCTCAGTCTGAATGAAAGCATGACATACAGAACTCCATGTGGAAAACAAATAGCAAGCAAGACACACAAATCTATTAAATACTCATTTTGTTCTCTGAGGACTTGAGCAGACATGGTGAGTGGGGGTGTATATGGATGTATGCATTAATATAAGATTAGGGCTTCCTGAAGGTTTCAAAAGTAGCCCAGCTTGAGTTATGCACTATGCAACTATACTGGGAATAGCTAAATAAAACAGCCATTATGCAGTGTGGTATGCCATCATGGGAATGCATCATCTTTCCCAGGCCTTTACACTGCAGCCACTTTTTGACTTACCACTTTAGGGACTCATTACTGTCAAAGTGTTTCTTCCGAGCTCTAGTAGTGGCCAGCAAGGGTCACTTTTTTCCAGTATACCATGTTTGGCACAGCAGTATATTGTATACTGCTCCATTTCACTTGTTTTGAGTGGATTGTGCCAATACTTTCTCCTCAGTGCCTTTTTCTTGTTCTTCCAATTCAAAGCTTTTAACCCATTGCTTTTTTTGTTGTGATTGGATCTTCTAGCTTAGTTTAATGTAGGAGAAGCACTGAATTCAAACTTCCAGCAGTAATTGAAGGTATTTGTCTCCAGGCCTCTAGCTTCATGTTTATTGTTAGCTCACTGGAGAGAAACTAAAGCTGGAAATAACAATGCAGGTCTGTAATTAGCCTTTAAAAAAGAAATTAAAAAAAAAAATAGTTGTTAGTGTAAGAAATACAGAAATCCAACTGTAATAATTACCGAACATATTCCCTGGTATCCGAGTCTCCTCCTTATGTGCACTGTGGCTTGATGTGATCCTGCATCCTGTGTTCTGTATGTGACTTCCAAACTTCGCCTTTCTTACAACAAACCTCTTTCTTTCTGCCAGGATTTCTGTAGTTTGTATCAAACCTTGCTTTTATGCTCTTCTGTTCTAGAGCTCAGTTCTGTTGTTGATCCTATTATTTTTATCAACTTCTTAAACTTTTTTGAAGCCTCTCATTTGTCTGTTCTGCCTCTTAAAATTATCACTGATCTGCACCCAAGCTCTTGCGGAGAGGGTAAAGCAAACTGGCTTCTGCAGGCTTCAGCTGTCCTCCTGCATCTCCTGCTCACAGAAATGACTTGGTATTGTTAACCTCCCTGTGGAGCTTTAGACCGTGTTGGTAGTTATAAAGTAATCGGCTGATAGTATGTAGGCTTCCCTCCCCATCAGAGGACCCAGTGTTGGTGATTTATTTATCATGTTCAGTTCAGAGGGAGCTAGGATCCTCATCAGTGATCAGGGCTCTGCTGTGCAGTGTAATGGGAAGATGGTCACCGTCTCAGCAAGTCTGCTGTTGATGTGTTGAGGACTTTTACTTTCTTGTGCTAGGAATTTTGGAGACTGTTCAAATGACAGGGTGAGCTGGGACAGGAGTGCAATAGTACAACCTTTGAGAAGTGCTGGGCAGCTCAGTAATGGATTCATATGGCATATTACTTGTGCAGCAGCACGTCAGATATTAAAGACCCAGGAGCCAAGAAGCAGGCAATAGTAATGGACTTTCTTTAGTTAGCAGAGAGCACTGGTTACACACTGCATCCACTGGCTGCAAGATAAACAGTTGAAGAAGGAACATGACTGACACAGCAGCTAAGACACTTCATTAAAATTAGCTCTTCCTGTCATGTGTTCAACTGCTTCATGGAAAAATAGGACTGCTGCAGTGTGGGTTATGGGCGGTCCACATGAGCAGACCACGGAGTGAGCTGTCGTATGCTGTGACATCCAGCAATGCAAATCGGCTCTGTTCCAGGAAAACCATTTTCATGTCAACCTGTACATGAAAATTATTTGACTTGAACAAAGGTTTCCTTATAAAGTTAAGTGAATTATTTGTAAGGATTGGAGTTTGTTTGTGTCATGGAGGAATGGCCAGAATGGACTTCAGAGCACAGTCAGAAGATGAGATAATGTGCAACAAGCATTATTTTAATAACTACCAGGCCAGAGAGGAACATGTCAGCTTATAAAGTACACTTCTGTCTGAAAAGCCCAACCGGCTGTTTTACAAGTAATGCACAATACAGCTGCATTTTTCAGTGATTAAAGAAGGAAAATACCTTTCAGTCATTTTTCACTGGGTTTAATGCTTTATGCGTACCTACTGTTATTCCTTCCAGTAGTCAGTTGCCCAGTCCTCTAGTCGTTCAAATGGGTGTTTCAAAGCTCTGGGAAACCCCACATGCTTTTGTTTTGCGTTTAATCTGAATGGCACTTGGGAGCAATGCTTGAGTCTATTTTATTTTTTTTTTAGGCAGATTTTGAGTTCAGAGTATCTCCTTGAAGTTTGCTTCTTGTGATCCTTTCATCCAGTGTGTTTGAAATTCTGCTTTTCCTTTGGCTGCCTTTGGCATCAATTCAACTAACTACCTTCTGTTTTGTAGTAGTTATCAGCCTTGGCTAGTGGCCCACAATAGCTTATTCAAGCTGGGGATGGTGACTGCCTGCTGAAGCACACTGAAAGTTGATTAAAATAGTTTTTCTGCTCTTCCTGTCACATGCCTACTCTTGCTAAAGGGTCTTCTGCTATTGCTGAGGTAGGGAATAAAATTTATGCATACACCTTGTCCCTATTCACATTATCTCTTACATGATGAATTCATGCTATGAAAAGGACTGATCTAGTGCTCCTCCTGCATCAACTCTTACCAGCCCATGGGTACCTCCTGGAGATGTGAGTAAGGTGCAAAGAAGAGGCTGGGTTTATGTTTCTGCAAGGCTTTGAGGCCAGCTTCTAAACTTCCCGTGTGCAGAGGCTCGAGGGAGGAAGGATCACCTCTTCTTTCCCTCAGTAATTAATGATACTGCTCCTTGGTGATCAGGGAGCTTTGCACTTTTTCACTAGGGAAGCTCCAGACACCATTCACTTTAATTCTAGTGGTGTTATGCAGGAAAATATTATGCTCTAGACTTGCATTTTTAAAATATGTGTATGGTAGGTTCTCTCATTTAAGCCTGATGCTTTGCTGCTAGCTCTAGCACTATTTCATGATATAGCAGATTGTCATTTGTTCCCTGAAGCATTCCCACTTCCAGTGGGTCCTTCTATGCTACTTAATGTGTCAGCTTCAACCACCTGCCAGGCCATGGGATCACTCCTCCAGAGGTGTTTGTGCCTCTTGTATCTGCACAATGTGGAAATGAAAAGGAGGGAAAGAAGTGTAATGTAATCATTGTGATGTCTTTGTTTGATACTGGGAATAAAGGAAAAGGAGAGGGACAGAGGAGCGAAAGTCAGAGCAAGAACAGAAAATCAGAGGCAACCTTTCTCCTTGTGGCATCAGACTACTCCCGGTTCACAAGTCATGGGTGGCAGGCAGGCTCCAGTATTAATTTCAATTTTATTTTAGACTGTCTGGTAATGTACAGTATTATAGCATCTTTTCTGCAATTAAGGGTCAGACAGTGTTGTCATTGTCACCCCCTAGTATAATAGATTATAACTTGCGTAAAATAACTAGCTGCAAGCTGAGACTTTTATGTGAGCTCTTAGTCTGAACCAGCACTTTCTTTATTTCTAATCTGGCATACTTAATTATAGGTGGGTCTGAGAGCACCACAAATTAAGGTTGTGTGATGCTCCCATTATACAACTCTATTTTCAATTGCCTATTACTCTATCAAACTTTAACCAGCTGGGCTTGAAGTTTTCCAGGGCTGGTATTCACCATAGGAAGAATTATTGAAAAAATTCAGATAAAAATTACTCCATGATTTCTGAGACAAAGGCTAAAGAACAATGTTGTTTTACTTGCTTTATATTTAGGATTGAGTAGTATTTATACTATTTAGAGGTGATACTTGATTTTCATATTAATTTTCCTATGCTTTGACAGAGGTATTCATTATTTGGTGGTAGGAGATGGTTTGTGTCAGTGGATATATCTTTTGCCTTTCTCTTGCAAGTCTGAGTCAGCTGTAATCCTTCCAGAATTTGCAGTTAGCACACATTCATTGGAATTTCTTTTGTATATATGTAACTTGAAGTTAATATTTCCCACTCTCTGGGAAGCCAGTGCCTGTGTGCAGCTCAGCTTGCTCCAACTGCAGGAACTCAAAACCCTTTCTGTAGCTGGTCCCTTGTGTGATAACATTGGTGAGGTTTGGGCACGAGGCAGGGAGCCTTGCACCTGTCCACCAGCCCTTTTCCTCTTGGCTTGACCTCTACCTGCATGCAACACATCCGGGCAGAAGGGAACGCTTGAGTCATAGGAATGTAGGTGAGATGAGAAAGAAGGGGACTTGTGCAAGCTGTCTGACAAGAACGGGTTTAAAAAAGGAGAAAGTGGGGTGAGGAGTTGCATGGAGGAGGGTGGGTAGATTAGATGGGCAGAGATGGATTGGGGAATTGTTCCCTTTTGCTGCACTTTCTCCCTGAGGAACTACTGGAGAGGCCCTCTGTCTTGCAGCTCCCTTGTGTGAAAGACAACCTGCTTCTCCTGTCAGCTCTGCTGTTAGCTCATTTGGCACAGGGCTCTGCTGTGGGTCCAGGGTCTGTTGATAACCCCTCGGGATGCAAAATGATGCAACATGATGGATTTTTAATGAGCTCCTTAAAAACCTGAGGACTTGCATAGAGAAAGTTGCATTAAAGGCACATTAGTGAGTGAGATTGTAAAGTCAAGCACATGAAAGTTAGGAAATACCAGACTGAAGTTGGGCTGTGGAACATTAATTCAGGCACTCTGTACATTTTGAAATGATCTCTGGCTCTCTGATCACATCCATTTCTGGTCTGCATATCTGCAATGTTCTGTGCACTGAATGAATGGTGCCCCCTTGATGTTAGCTTGAATAAGTAAATAAAAATAATGATAATAAAATCAATTCATATGCAGTGTAATCATGAGGTCTATGTGCATTTTTCCAGAACTGTCATAGGGAGGTGAATTGTTCCTGCAGTCTGTCAGAAGTGTTGAGGTTACAAGAGGGGAAGACCACTTGGGGAAGCCTGGAGGTTTGTTCCAGAAGCACTTTGTTTTGGCAGGTCTGACAAAAGGAGGAAGGCCTGCATTCCACACCTCACCTTCAGCCAAGGAAGCCCTCTCAGGCTTGGAGGCACTGAGTAGCACTAAGCCTCTGGGAGCAGTTTTGTCCTTTCCCTCTCCCTGGCAGCATGCAAGGCCATGCAGGCCTTATGCCCACTCAGTGCTCTGGATGTACTGCTGCCCCTGAGGAATGTGGTACCACGCCTCAGCTCCAAAACTCATTGCTGCTGTCAGGGAACTGACATCAAGAGAGCTGCCAAGTAAACCACAATGGCACGGATTTAAAATGGCTCTGAAAGACAGCTGAGGTATGAGTGCGTTTTTGGGAATATGACAGCACTTATGGCCTTGAGATGGTACCATTCTCATGTGAGCATCGCAATATCTGTGTGAAGAAAGGTTGGGAAGAGGAAATTGGTGCTTAAGAAAGCTACAGTACCCGTGGTTTCAGGGAGCAAAAGGAAGGCCAGTTCTGTGGTTAAGGCAGTGGGCTTAGTGAGGTCTCAGCTCAGCTATCAGCTCTGACCCAGGTTTCCTGTAGATATTTGTTATGGTCCCCCACATGCATTAAACACTAGATCTGTTGTGGACACTCTTCCTTCATGTCCACACAGGATGGAGGTCCCACCTCCTTTACCGGGGATACCGTAGAGATGTAAGGATGCAACTGCTGTTGACCTCCATCATCTTGTTTAAAAATGTCGAGCTCACAATGAAGGGATGAGGCTATGGATTTATGACTTGTTCATTTGCTCTTTATTTGGAAAAGTCAATGCCCAGTGTGAAGGGGCTGCACTCTGAGAAGTGATGAAATATTGTCATTGGCCTGCTGTACAGACCATCTGTCTCTCCCTGGGCTTCTCTGGAGCATGGTATAGTGTTTTGCTTTTCTGTATGGTCTTTCTTTTTTTTTTCTTTTTTTTTTCTCCTCATATAATTGGCCTTGATTCACTCCTATTTTTTTTTTTTTTTAAATCAAAGCAACTTTAAACACACTGTGACAACCTGCAGCCTTATTACATTTAGTCCCTTGAGCCTATCAGGTCTCTTATGATAAGAGACACTAAAAGAATTGTTCGGCAGACCAGAACAATATGGATTAAAAAAGGATTGTTAGCAGATAGATGAAGGATAAATGTGATACTGGGCATATAATTTGGCCTTTCCTGCACATTATTTCATTAAAGCACTTGCTAATGCACCAGGAGTAATAATCCTATGGTCATTTTTGTTTCACAGCTGGAAAACATCTACCCTTGTGTGTAATGTCTGTCTTATTCTTGTGCAATTATGTCAAAATCCCAACATTGGGAATGCAGACAAGTGATTAAGAAGAGCAAGCATCATGTGGAAGGTCTAATTATCTCTAGAACTGGTGTTGCAGCCACACAAATTCATGAAAGTATTGGTTTTTTGCAATTGAAAGTGAAATTGCAGTACTCAGCTTTATCCCAAGCTGGCTAAAGACTCTTTTGAAGCTTACCTTTAGAATATACTGAAACGTTACTTGTGGATTATTTATTTATAGGAGCAGTAGTCGTTTTTTCCTCTGAGATGAATACTCTACACTTCCAGATATATTTCCTTTCAGCAGAATTCTTCGTTTTCACTAGAGCAACTGCTGGGTAACAGCAAAGGGCAATTTGACCACAGTTAGTAGAACAGGTTATAAGAAAGAGTTAATTTCCTGAATTTTCCATCTTCTGCTTCAGTGCTTAAGTCTTCTGGGGATGTATAGCTGACTTTGTTAAATTCTATTTTATTTTTCCTGTGAGTTCAGTTGCTGGAGTTGATAGCGAGAGGTGGTATCCACATTGGCTGTGATGCACACTGGAATACCCACTTTCAAAACCAGTTCTCTTTGTGTTCCTCTGTTGGGATTGAATAATGCTTTCCTATGTTGTTTGTCCCGAGCATGAGATGAGAGTAAAGACTAGTCTGATGGCAGCTCTCCAGTGATCTTGATGCAGTATCCGTAATGCAGAAATTCCCAGAGAGGGCTAAGAGCAGAAACTCTGACTCTATCACCAGCCCAGGGATGATATCAGTGTCTTGGTGAGACTGTACTTTCTAGGCAGGGCTCCAAGGAAGGCTTATATATTTTATGAGCCGTCACTGTAATGTTTGGGAGACTACCATACTATTTTGTATATTATCACCTCTTTGAGCAAAACTACATCCTAGTGTTAAGTGGGATCTAGTGTGGGTATACATTAATAGAGGCAAATAGGCGAAAAATGCATGATTATCTCTTACTTGGCAGGTATGATTTCCATTATTTCAACAAAATACTTTGTTTTCCCACACAGTCTTCCAAAATAACACATCTCCTAGCTCCCAACAATAAGATTAAAAAACATCACTTTTTTCTCCCCTCCTCTCTGCGTGTCCTAGTTTATAGCTTGCAGATATTATTAGGTTGTGCATTACTTAGATGTAGAAGGAATGACGCATTTTCTATTGAGAGAGAGATTTGGGGTGGTTTCAATGGTATGTTGAACTCTGATGCAGATTTGGCAACTCATGAATGATTTCTGCTGTACAAATTGATTGCACTTAATGTTAGATTGTGTAATACTTTTTCTTGCAGTATTGATCAATACTGGATTGCTGGAGCAGATAGCTTGTTCTGTCACACACATATTCATCACAACTTCTAATAATCTGTTCATTTTAATTCCTTCTCCTTATTTTTTACATGGTGTCTTATAGCAGAAAGTTTGTGTTTTATGTTGCTTTAGTCATCCATGCTGGTCTACAGGAATCTATTTGGTGTGCTGACTTTCTCTTAACAGTTATGTTTAATCTACGCAGAAAGCACCCAGCTCTGTGAGGCCATTTGTGTATCTTTAAAGAGTTATTGAATTGTTTATTGATCCACTTCATTACTGCTGTTCCTCTGGTTTCTTTTGATGTGTTGTCACTTTGTTCAAAATATAATGCCAGGGTTTTAAATGAATAGTTGTGCAGGAAGCCCTACATATGTAAATATTATGGTATATTTCTCCTTTGAGTGAGAATGTGCTGGGTTGTCCAGTCAATACTGCTGCCACTGGAGTCTTATCCTTTATCTACCCCTCCCTTTACACAAAGACTCCTTCCTGTCATCGTCTTTAGAAAAGCAAAGAGTCTGAAGTTTCATCGGTTAGGTTTTGGAACAAGTATTATCTCTTAGGCTGCCAGAAGCTTACAGACCAGTTCCCTGCTTACAAAAATATTTTTTTCTCTCCTTTCCTTTAATCTTTTCTCTCTTTTATATTTGTTAAATTCACAAAATAAGTCCTTGCTGATTTTTCTTTAATTTTATTTAATCTCATTTTTTTGGTAGCTTTTTGAGTGTCTAGAATAGACAGGATCCTGTGGCAAAGAGTTCCATAGTTAGAATATTGATTATTTGGAAAAGCGCTTCATTTTAATCCTGCCACCTGAATATTTATTTGTTGTCTCTGGCTTTTTTTTTATTATTATTATTATTTGGTTATTTATTTATAGCAATGATGAGTAATAATTCTTTATTTATCCCCTCTAAGTTATGCAGGATCTTAAATGTATTTGTCATGCTGCGTCATTTGCTTCTTTTTCCAATATTACAGGATGGATACCTATTCCTGGTATGGAAGTTATTCTCTGTCATTGGCCATTCAGGTTACCTTTCAGTATCTCTTCTATTTTTAGATTGTTTTAGATGAAATATCAGAACTACAGGTGACATTTAACAGGAAAGGTGGAAATGTATGTTTTCAAGTAATAAAAATAGTGTAAATCTTTGGAGTTTTTTTCCTTTCATTTTTTCTTGCAAATCCTCTTCAGCTTAGGGAAATACAAGTAGTTCTTGACTTGTCCTTTCTGTTTGCTAGCCTTCTGGCTGGTGTTTTTCTCTTGGTGTGCTCACATAGAAACAGCATTTTTTATTTTGGAAGTTGCCTGATAACGGATACATTTTTGGGACAAATTAACACACAAAGCATCATATTGAGAAATAAGACTTCCTCCTAGCGATGAGGCAGATTCAGAACTGTTTCATTTAGATGTCCAGCTTCTTCTGTCACAGGTTACCTAGTATTGCAGTGGATGCCCTGTCCCTGGAGACTTTCACGGTAAGGCAGGATCAGGCCCTGGGCAGCCTGGTCTAGCTGTGGTGTTGGTGTGCATTGCAGGGGAGTTGGACTAGACTTTCAACTCTAAGGATTCTGTAATTCTGTGATTCTTGAGGTGAATGAGATGTAACTACCTGCCAGGCAATTCTTCCTGTTTGCACTCCTCCAGCTTCTAGCCTACCTCCCCTTCCAGCAACAAAATCTGGCCACTCTTCTTCCTGCACTCTTTGTGCACAGCTCCGCAAGCTGCTGGCCAAATGTGTGTCATGGGTGCGCTGAGTAGCTGAATCACATAAATTAGCCCCTTCTAGTTATCAGTCTCTTCTGGATGAAGAGGCAAAGCCTTGTGCCATGAAGCTGTCAGGTGCACACACTGCTGATGTTCATTTGGTGTTAGACAGTACAGATTTTTTTTTACTTTTTCTTTTTTTTTTTAACTCCCCTCCCTTCCCCCCAAATCTTCTCTTTTTCCTCCTCCCACCCCCTCCAATTGGTGGGCATGAGCTGAAATAGGACAGAGATAAGGGAAGGAATGAAGCTCTTAAAGTGATACCTGTGTAATATTAAATCTTTCTGTGCATGCAAAATAGTCTGTCCTTCAGTGTTTGCATACTCTTTTCTGCAAAACTACAGATATTTCAGTAATGCCAGAAATATGCTGAAGTCTCAGCAGTGTAGAGCTGTATGTATTTATTAATGAGATTTCTTTTTTTTTCTGTTGGCCCTGCCCTTTTGTTGGTGTACTTTGGTGTGTAGGTTGACTACTGTCCTTCTGTTTCCCATCTCATTGTAAGCCCTGTTTCCCTGCCTTTTGAAAACCTGCTTCCAGTGCAGCTGAATAAAAAGCATCAGAGAAAACTCTTAGGAGGAAAAAGGAAAGCAAATCCTTGGTATGGAGCTGCCAGTACAGTTCAGAAGCTGATAAAGATGGGCTGCTCATCTGAGCACAAACAGTTCTCAGAGCCCAGGGGTGCTTATTGTCTTGTGAGCCTGGGTGCTGAGCTTTGAGCACTGCTCTCCTTAGCTCTGCTTTTTTCTAAGTATTTGGAGATCACATCAATTAATTGGTGCAGCGTAAGATTCTGTACAGGGAGATCAGGGATATACAACGTCCACTCTACGGTGAAATGAGCAGTTAGCTCCAGCTCTGTTTTGTAACTTGTCACATATTCTACATTGAAAACATCCAGCAAAAAGTGCGGCAAAACTGACTGGTTTCCATTCAGATAGGTTTTCATCTCTTCTGCTGTTTACATACAGAAGATGAGGGCTTTGCTGTGACACAAAGGCACTTTAGGCAGATTTCAAACAGCAGCAAAAAAATCCTCTCTTTGGGGAAGGAAATGCATCATGTAGGCTGCTTGTCATGTTGATGTTAGAATGTGTTGTTTTTTTTTCCCCAAGCATGTCAGCTATTTCAATTTAAAATAAAATAATAAAAAACTTTTTAAAAGCAGTTAAGTAGCCAGAAAAGTCAATAATATATATAAAAACTATAATAAATGTTGACTTCTGTGCCTTTTTTCCTCAAAATGCCCTGTAATACTGAAGTAGTGTTTTGACACAGACTGAAGACACATCCCTTCTATTCAGAAGGTTTACGTTTGAAAAAGTTTCTGCTGCCTCGGTGAAAGAACATGATTGCTATTTTAAAATAATCATATCTGTATGTTCCGATTGCAGTTTCTATAAAGTATCTTCCACAAAAGAAAATCCATTAAGAAAATTGGTATTGTGCTGCAGGAAATCTTCTCAAGAAATTGAAATACAAAAAGCTACTGACTAGTTACTTAAGTCCCATTCTGTTTTGTTGGTCAAATGAGATTTAACACTCTTAATTTCCTATCTTTCTTTTTCTAGCTGCATTTTTTTCCCCACCTGCTAGAGGGAAGAACCCTTTTCTAACACCAACTCCTTCCTATCCTCCATCCTCCCTGCCCCCCAAGATTTGTGTATTATTTACCCATTTGATTAAAGCAGAATGTTGCTTGCATTATGTGGGGTATTTCAAATGAGGCATATGTAGTTTATGGGATATGAAAGCAGAGATGTTCAAGTTGTAGCAGCGGGTTAGCACAGTCTTCAGAGTCAAGACTGTCAGCTGGGCTTCGTAGGGGAGTCAGCTCACTGGGATCCGAGGGCACTGTTCCTGACTGTGTCTCTATAGTGTAATTCAGATGAATTGTAGAAGTCAGTAGCCTAAAGCAGCTGATACCATGACCCCTACACTATATTCAGTTCATGGTTTTTAATTTAATTTGATTTAATTTGATCCCCAGTCCCACCATCTTTGTGCTTCAAAGCTAAAGGACCACCTAGTAGTTCAGAACTGCCCTGTGAGGAGGGGCTCTGCTCTCATACTTCACCTTCCTCTCAAAGAAGTGTGGTTTGCAGATACCAAAACTGCACTGGATGTGGAAACATCATGGAGTGAGCAGGGACAGCTGCAGGAGTGCTTTAAAATTGTTATTGCTCTGAGCTGGGGTGCTAATCAAGATACTGTCTTTATTAATCTTAATGATCTTTTACACAGGTCCTCCTGGTGATAGTGTTCAGCATGATAACAATCAGTATTAATGTGTCTTTGGCTAATCAAAATTGCTGCTGTCAGCTCCTGCACTTACAGGTTTCACTACCTGAAATCCGCTGACTTAAACTCACTGTGTGTATTAAGAAAGAAGGAGGAGAAAGCTTTGGGATTGCTTCCTCCCCTACCCAGTATTGTCTCTTGTATTGTATTGTTGACATGCCACAATTCCATATGAAACAAGGGATGCATGAAGCTTTTCAGTCTGTGTTTTGTTTCCCTGTTTTTTGTTTTTTGTTTTTAATCTTTGTTTAATTTGCTGACTGGCAGCTGGAAAATCACTTAATCGGCATATCTGGCCCAAATATTAGGCTTGACTTGGAAACACTGACAGTGTCTTGGCTCACTCACAACTGTGACTAGTTTGAATTCCTGTTCTGTTCCTGTATAGGTAGTGGTGATGGAAGAAGAAGAAAACAATCATGTGAAGATCTATTTTGCTTCTTTCCTAGCTGTACCTCAATAGCCAAAACCCAAGTTCCCATTTCGGTCTTGCCATAATCTCACATCACTTTAATGATTCACTTACAATGCACTTATGGTGATCTTTGAGCTCCCTTCCAACCCAAGGCATTCTGTGATTCTAAAAGACCTTCCAGGGGAAGAAGAGTAGCTCTCTATTCTAATTGCTCAGTTTGCAGGCCTGCATTTAAGTCCCTTCATTCTTCTGCCCTCTCAGAAGTGCTGGTTCCTGTGTCTTAAGGAGCAGTGTCACCAATCTGATGGTTCTCTTTGGCAAACACTGAAAGTATTTTCTCCCTCTCTGAACTCAGGGAAGCCACCTGAACAAATTAGTGTGGGAAGCCATATCATGACAAGGTTAAAAATTAACTTACTGCCTTGTTTTTTCCAGGTATTCCACCTCAGCCTTCTCCAAACTAAGCAAAGTGGGAATCAGACATCCCCCACCTCTTCCCTTCATTGGAAACCTGCTCTTTTTCCGTGAGGTAATAAATAGTTTCATTTGTATCTACCCAAAATGATGGGAAAAGTGACTAGGAAGTAGGAGGAATTGAAGGGGACCCTATGTTCAGTACTACCATCTCTGTAAGCATCTCCCTCTGGAAAGAACAATGAAAACACAGCTTTTTGAGCATATCTGTAGGAAAAGTTGTATACAAACAGCGCTAATTTCAGGGTAAAATAAACTTGAGGGGAAAGAAAATGCATGCATAAGCTCCTGCAGTTAATTACTTGAGCTTTTCCAAGAAAGTTCACACACTCAGTGAAACAAACTTAGTTATGTGAATAGAGCAGATTATGTTAACTAGCCCCAACTGGTTTGTTCTGAGTGGTTTTGGCTCACATGACCTTTCTATTTGTTTGGGTTTTTGCTGATGGTACACAGTTATTTTAAAGCTTGTAATGTTTCTTGCTTCTAACCAGTAACTGGAGTCAGAGATCACTGGATGCTATTGCTCTGTGCTCTGGATATTGCCTGCCTGGACTGGGAGGGGAAGTCCTGTAGATTCTGCCATCAGATTTAATTCACTTACACTTCTCTCCCTTCACCTCCTGTTAGTCTGTTCACGCTGATCTGTTTTGTTTCTTGCTTAGCGTCTGTAATGCTTCTGATTGTCCACATGCTGTCAATAATGAGGAGCTGCCATTTTTCTGGTTGGACTCTAGTGACAGTTCTAAGTCAGGGTTTGAAATAGTGGTTGAGCACCTGGTGGGAAGGCAGGACCAACCCAGGCGAGTTCAGGCATGTGCAATACACCTGAGTTACCAGAAGGGCTGGAGCCAGGATCTACCCCTTCTCAGTCTTCATTTAGAGGTTGGCAGTGGAGGCAAGGATGTCTTCACTACAGATGCCTGTGTACCTGAGGCTTTCTGAAGATAAGTAGCTTCTTTTCTTTATTTATATAACAGCCCACAGTTGTTGTATGTGAACAAATCCTCATTTGCTCCAGCTTAGGACCTTGTCACTCTGCTGTCATTGCTGTGCTTTCCATTGTGTTACAGACTTCTACAATAAAGCCTCCCAAATGTGTCTGCTTCATTCCAACAACTTTTCAGGAAATCTGGGTGAACTCCAGCTGCAGCCCAATATCCTGTTTTAAGTGCATAGTCATCAATATCCATGCTGAGATTTGAATTATTAATGAGAATGTAATGCCTCTTACCTTGGTTTTCATGGTGATTGTTCTGTCGATATTTGACTCATTATTAGGTAAAACCCACTTAAATACCAGTTTTACATGTACATCTGATTTCATTTAGAAAGTAGCATAAAAAGTGGACTTACTTCCTTTTAATTCATTTGAATGGAATTGATAGAATGACTCTGAGATACAGAGGATGCCAATTGTACAGTATATAGACCAGTTCACCCTCATTGTTCTGGTTTAAAATCAGCTGGATGGGATGAAGTGACTCATTCTTTGGTGGCAAAATCCTGTTAATATTAGTCACCTGCTAGCACTTGCTGTAGGAAAAGCTGCCTAAGTTATTTTGTTATGCTGTAGATAGGCTTACACTGTTACTAGTGCATGAGCAGAAAGTTTCTGTGAACTATTATCTATATCTGTTAGGCAGATTTCATTACCAGTGTTGCATTCATTAAAATTGCTTAAAACAGGCTAACAAAGGTATGATTTTACTAAATTATGAGTAAAAACAAAAATTAAAGGTAGCCATGAAATCATGTCTTGAAGTACTAAAGAATAAGAATGCCAGACAGGATTTTTGAGCAGTTGAGTGATGATGCAAGAACTTGAGCCCCACTGGGCTGTGTGTCCAGCACTACGATGTTTCACCATCTATCCTGTCTATAGTTTTATAGCCAGTAGAAATAGGAAGAGATGAATCTAGCCTCTTTGTAATCTTCCTTCCCTCATATTTTGCCATGTCTTCTGGACTTGTACTTGTGGCTACTTGTTTAGCAGTAGTACTCACAGCAACGTGCTGGAAAGAGGAAGGCTGCCGTTATTCTGCTGGCTGTTCTCCAGCAGAGCATTTTCTGTAAAATGTGTCTCCTTACTGTAGGCAGTAGAGGACAGCTTCTGCTTTCCTTTGGTGGGATAACTGCTGCATCCCTTCCTCAGAGCTGGGGCAGGATTTAGAGACTTGGCTGCCAGTGGGACGGTGATCCAAGAGGAGTAGTTTGCTGTATCGTTAAGAAGTTTTTTCACTTGCTTGTTCACACAGCCATGTCTTTTCACCAAACTGGCTTTTTAAAGGGCTTCTCTTAACAGGCCAGCTCCTTCTCTTGCTGTGCTGTATCGCCAATGTTATGCATGGAAGAATGTAAGCCACAATCCTACTAAAAGAAGCTTTCAGCCCATGACCCACTTGTATCGGAGGCATTCATGAATGGTGGCAAAGAGTAATGAATTCTCATGTGGTGTACAGGAATCTGCATATGTGAAACCTGTGTATTTCCAGTTGAATTTGGTCTACAAATCAACGCATGTTGAAAACCTCTGTATGTGAATGAAAATTAGGAATCAAAACACTTGAACAAATACAGCCTTTCAGTCCAGAGAGCGTGCTCATCTTGACACTTTGAACTTTCCTTCTGGAATGATCCTTAGAAATTTAAGGGAAAAATGGAGGAGCAAGGTGAGTCCCTCTAATGTAACCAAGTATATCTCAGACCTGCGGATTTAAGAAAAAATTACCAAAAGCTCTTGGCAAAATTGTAGGAATAAGCGCTTTTTTCATCTTGTAATGACATAAATTCAAGCAGTGTCTTTCTTTTTCCCTTGCTTACATGGGTGTGAATCAGTTTTACAGATGCTAGTGAACGTTCTCATTTTATTCTACCATATATGTTAACAGAACATCAGGACTTACGGTTCTTTGCTATCGTTATTATTCTGTAAGCGAGCCTGAAAATGAATGAATGCTACATGCAGGATTTGACCAGTGGAGCTGGATTGAGGTTTTTAATAAACTTTGAAATGTATTTTAAATGAGAAAATGTCTTCCCTATGAGATTTCTTTTTTTTTGAAGACTCATTTTTTCTTTAAGAAAATAAATTGCCTGAGAAATGCCTGAAATAAGAGTTGCTATAATATAGTGTCTCTAAGAAAGGAAGAGGAAGTGCTGAAAGTTAAGGGGATAAGGGAAAGGCAACAAGAAAAGCCTATTTCCATCACAGAGAAGTAGACTTTAACAGCTGATCTGGGGAAAACAATGTTGTTTTACTGTATGTTGCCACTTTTCTCTCAAGTACAATAGAGTGAGATAATTGCACCCTGAATCTAAAACATATCCCCGTTAATCAGCTTATCTAAAAAATGAGAAGATATGAAATTATTGCAGTTCTGCAGCTGGGAAATCATCTGAGTCTAAGGTATTAGATTAAAAATTTTTCCATTGCATGAGAACAATTTGTGGTGGGTAGGTCTGATGTAATAGTAAATGTGATTAGGCTGTTCAAAAAAAGCAGCGTGTTCAGTTTTCCCAGTAACTAAGCAGACTTGCAGCAGACAGACCAGTGTTTTGCTAGGACTTACCGACTGTTCCCCTATCTCTCCATGTACTGTATTTTTCTTGCCAATGTGGAAAACTGCTTTTTTACCTTCTTCATAAAACAGGAGACACAAAGGTATGCACGGCATGGGCTTTGAAGCCCATACAAGTGTATAAGTGAGAAGGGCAGGTTACAGAAATACTAAGCAGAACTGTCTTGTTAATTTGCAGGGTAAATATTTTACTGTGCAACAAATGCACTGAAAATGGAGTGCACCCATGCTGTGTTACCCTTCCTCCTGAAGAAACACAGTGAACACTGGACCTGTTGCTATGGCTCTGCTGTGCCTTTCTCCCCATTTCTCATCTCTTAGAAGGCAACTATGCTGTTGTTAAATGCCACTGACGCTGACATTTGAGCAGCTTAGGGCCTGGTACTGTAACTGTACTCTGCCCAGCCTCAGAGCAGTGCCATGCTGCAGCCAGGAGCTCTCTGGTCTGCTTTTTTGGGGTGCACCTTGTCTGCCTCGTTTGGGTACTTGGTAGGAACGTACACGGCTGCGCCCTATATGTGGCTGGGTGATATGCATTGGGTCCGTGTTGGCATGAACACGTGTTACTCTCCTCCTATTGCTCCTAGCAAGCTCCAGCGATGCTTTGGACTGGTTGCTTGTGTCCCTGCCTTGCATTTTAATGAAGGCCATCGCTCTCTTTAGCCCCTCTCTGTTTGGACAGGATACTCTTTGTTTACTCTGTTTATTTCTGTCTGGCCTACTTGTGGATCCTGGGCTACCCTGACGCTGCCCACTTCTGCTGAATGGGAGTGGGGGCTGTGTGGTTCTTTGTTGTGCCTTCAGTTTGGGATCTGCTTGGGCCATGTTGTTTTATGGCTGGCGGGTAGGAGTGGACAAGGGGGGAATGTAGCAAGGAAGCAGAGAGCAAACATCACCTTTTTCCCTCAGGCATCCCTTTGACTGGGAAGTAAAGAAAAATAAAAGGCTGACTCCTTGCAGGAATGAAATGAGCCTTGTGCCTAATTTTCAGCCTAGAAAGCAGTGTCTCAGTGCTTGGAAAGAGGCTGCAGCATTTACTCTTCTGGAATTTAATGACACAGCATGCAAGCCCAAGCAAGGTTGGAAAAGGCAAATAGAGGGGGGGGGGAAGGGGAGGGGGGAAGAGAAGAGGGAGGAAGAGGAGCTCTCGGACTATGAACCTGGATTTAATTACAATAATAATGTGCCTTACACTGACAGTGAAAGCTTACATATGGCTTTGTGCTGCTTTGCACAGATAAGCAGGATAAGGGAGCGTGCGCTTTGCCAGTTGGTGGCTATCTACCAGAAAGGAACCAGAAAGGGTGACCATGGTATTGGGGACCAGCCTGGTGTATCTCCTCTGACTGTGCATATGCACTGTGGATTTTGATCATCTATACCTCATGGGTACTTTGGGTTGTCTTCATGTCCTAGGGAAACTCCTCTTAACTGGGAGGCCTGTTTGTGTGTTCATGTCAAAAGAAATGCACCATGTAGTGTAGATCTGAACCTAGCCACTTTACAGTCTGCAACATGACAGAAAGCTTGGGATTAGATGTGTTTTTATGTGTATATTCATGTGTTTGTAAGCTGTTTGTACAGTCTCTCTCCACTTCAAATATGTATATTTTCCTAGTTTCAGCTGATAATCTCTGCCACCTTCTTTGATCAGATATTTGTATTGTCGGATTACCTGACAAAGTCAGAATAGTACCTGGTTGTTGGAACCTAATGAGGAGGCTGAGACATGACAATTAACTGACTAAATGCCATTGGCACCCTTCAGCAAGAGCAGAGCATCTGGTTTCTCAGAATGGCTTTGGACAAAGCTGTGCTAGGGCTCATACCAGCCACTCACCATGCATGTGGGGCCTCAGCAGGGAGAGCCTCTGGGGGAGCGGTGTGTACTCCTCAGACAGACTTACATACAGACTTAATATCCTTGATGTTCTTGCACTTGATGTATCTGATAGCTATGTTCATGAAGTATCCCTGATATGACGTCAACAGATTCTCCGTAAATAACCTCTATGGAAGTTGGAGACAGTATTATGAGGCACAAAGCAACTGGCAGGTCTTATGTGATGGAAAAAAGGTGAATCACTGCTGCTTTGCTGGTAGGTAGTGGTGACCCAAGGGTAGTGGTCATGAAAGATGCTTTTGCTTTCTTGAAATATTTTTTTCCTTTGAAAGGAGAAAGATCTGAGCTTTGCCTTTTGTAGTGCAAGGAACAGTTTATTGCCGTGTACCTTCTGCCTGCCCTACTGCTGTTCTGTTTGCAGTACTGCAGACAGCTGGGTGAATGTCTCCTATAGAAACAGTGGAGTAGTTGCCTTTCAAAGGAGATGAAGATTTCATTGATGAGCAACATCACTTCTTTGGTGTTCTCTTAGCTGTGCTTTGGCAGTTTCTTTTGGCATACTTTATTCTCACTTGAAGTAAGGAGGGAAGGCTGTGGCAATTGCTATCTATATGCACAGGGCTTTAACGACCATGTGGAAGAGGGATTTTTTCAATGGCATCACAGCAAAGTGAGGGAGATTTTTTTTTCAATCATGTTCCTAGCTTTCCCCAGACTCCCAGAGTGTTTTTGGGCAAGTTTGACTGGGGAAAAGTTTCTTACTTTCTGGATAAGCAAAGCTCCTTCTTTTATTTCACCTTGTGCTTCATTTTACCTGCCTGCAAAATGACTGGCATGGGTGATATTCTGGTACATATGTCCTCCTTTGTCATCTGTTTATGGTGAAACACTTTGTTCAGTGCCTAAATGACTTACTTGGAGACATTCTCTGGTAGATTTTGGGAGACTAATGTTACTGCTGTCTTTAAAAGAGTGGACAGTTTGAAGGCTGGAAGAAATTGAAATGATCTGACAATAGATGGAGAGCAAATAGAATTGCGAATCACTGGCAGGCCTGAGCTCTGGTCTGAAGATATCCGCATAATGTTAACTTACAAGATCATCATGATTCTTTGTGATTTCATTCCATTCTTGATAGAAATCCATTGCTCCTTGATTTATTTATTTATTTATTTTTGGTGGCAGCAGAAAAATGGCTACCCAATATCCATTTGAGTAGAGGTCTGCATCATTTAAATGACATGTGGCTGCTGGGAGTGATGTAGGGGAAGTTTGCCTTGTATTGTGCTTCTTGGAGACTGTATTTGCATGTTAATCACAGAAAAGTCCTGAGTATTATCAATAGCCTACTCTTTAAGCAATGCATACTACTGAATTAAAGATAGCTCTGGCATGCAGTGTAGCAACAATGGACATAAAACAGTTGTGCTACACAACAGTTAAGAGAAGTAAGATAATGTGGAATTTCAGTGGTAGCAGCATACAGATTGACCCAGCATAACTGGAATTTGCCTTGAGCTCCAAAATTCCTCTGATCATGCAAGTCATGCTCTTCACCTCGAAGAGCAGCTCATTGGTGATATGACTGAACAAGCTGTTGTAGTGAACTTCGTGGGCTTCTGCACATGGTCTTAAAGTGAAAACATTTCTTAGGCCTCATTGTCTTCTGTTGAGTTTTGGCTATATTCACATCAGTGCAACACTGGCTTCAAGAAAGTAGGATTGAAATAAATGCCAGATCTATTACTCCTTGAAATTAAAACAGAAAGGAGTAGACTCAGTAGTGCAGTGAATTAGAGCAGTCTCTGTCTTGTTACGTGTAATTCTGGAATTTAGTGGCATCATATGCTACTCAACTTTTTATTCTGATGCATAGAAATCTATATTCAGAAAAAGAAGTTCTATGTCAGCAGCATCAGTACTTTTTATTATAGTGGCCAGGTATCAGCTATAATGCTAAAATTATAGCCAGCTCAGATTGGTTGTTGAGAACAGTCATTATCCATGAGCCAACAAATTTAGCTGAGTCTTAACTTCATGAGCAGTGTCTAAATGCATTAGCCATATGCTCCTCAGCATATGGGTAAATATATAACAATTTATTTTCATTAGGGTTTTCTTACAAGTGCTGCTAACCCAAGCTCCACTAGAAGTGTTTACAACATGACAAGTCTCTTCAGATAAGAAGCTGGCCTTCTGTACATCAAGTCATCCTGAAAGGGTAGTAAACAAATACTTCCTCCATTCTTTCCTTGGATAGGAAGGTACAGCTGCTGCAAGTCTGATCTACTGTAACTAGCTGGGCTCGGTTTTGTATTGGAGTGAGTAATACAAGGCTTTGCAGAGCTGTCTGTTCAAACACGTGCTGCTAAATCCCCAGTATTAATTGTGTACTGCCTTTTAGCTGCCTAGCATGAACTTTGGGTGACGTTCTCTTCTTGTGGCTTTATCTGAATGTAGGATGTATGACCTAATGGGTTCCTTACCCTTCCTCCCTTCCTCAAGAAGGTAGTGGATGAAATGTAACTTTCCCAAGGAGGATCTGAATGGGAAATTAGGTCTCAGTCTTGGCTTAAGTGATCAAATGGATGCAGTGTAGGGACAGTACTGTAGGTTTGGGTTCTGGGACAGAGCCATGAGGGCTTAAGCAGCAGCATATGTAATACTGGTGTAAAGCAGCTGTTGCTGTTGTGAGAAATAGGTGGTGGTTTGTGTTTTTTGGTTTGTTTTTTTGTTGCTTTTATTTATTTGTTGGTTTGGGGTTTTTTTTTGAGTAAATATCTGGATCAAATTGCATAGCCATGGAAGTTGCCTAGGTAGATGTGGAAGTGTAAGAAAGGACCAAATTGTCTGAGGGATATAAAGATCAAATGCAAATCTAATTCTCCACGTACTCTGAGGCCTCAATGCATACCTAAGCACAGACAGTAATGTGAAACCAGAATTAACCAGAGTTAGACTCAAATCAGGTTTGAGAGAGAAAAGGATTTTCTACAGTCAAAACAAACCTCTGTGTTTAAAACTAGGTATTTCAAATAGCTGTTGGCTTTTCTTTCTGTTTTCATTGTGCAACAGATTGACTGATACAGTCTTGGGCTGTCCCTGTAATTTTAGCACTCTTTTTATTCCTTTGCTATTATCATTGTTTTTTGAAATTCTTAAGTATTCTGTGACTTTTAGGCAAAAAGTTTTTTGGAAAGTTGTACTGGGGCACTTCTAAATATTCAGGTAGGAAAAAAAAAATAAGCTTCTCACTAAACATTCTTGTTCTGGTGAAATGGAATTGTGAATGAAAATTATAAGCAAGACAAAATGTATGTGTTCTAAAGTATCCCAAATATACATTTTCTTAATAAACTTGAGGTAAGAGGAAACCAAAGCATTAAAATAAGTGCAATTTTGTCTTTGTCACCTTCCATAGATTTTGTGCAAGGAAACTAATGACCTTTTTTACTTATGGCATTATGCAAAGCCGTTAACTTTTCATAGGTAGTGTGATGCTAGAGGCGATTCAGCTAGCATTTGTAAATGCTGGACTACAAGAACCATAGGAAATCACATGCAATTGTGATTTGAGGTGTTTAAGTATTCTCTGGGAAGCTGACTGGGACTTCAAACACCACAATTATGTTCCAGTCATGGAAGGTGAAAAAGATGCATGTGAAGAGCAGTTGTTGGGGTGAAACAGATAAAAAGGGGATGTGGAACCCCTAAGTCTCCATTTTTGGGGGGTTTATTTCCATCTGTCTATGTGTCAAAACAGCACATGATAAAACCTGGATAAAGCACCTCATGGCTCTACAAAGTTTTCTAGGAAATAAGTGCATAGAGATATGTACAAGAAATCAGTGATTGATATATATATATATATTTTTGCAAGGGTTACATCTGGCAAAGGGATGAAAACTGTTTTGATCAGTTTATACACCAGAACATATAATATTCTGTGAAAACCGCCTGGCAAGGCAGCCAGGAAAGGGTGGCATTTGAATTATTCTTCTTTGTGCTCTGCATATGAGGACAATCTTGGACAGGAGCATCTTGCAGCCAAACTATGGTGGAAAAGGCTGAAAAGGCTCTTTATCACATGCAAGAGAAGGATTGAGATTTTTTGAAGGGAAAAAAAAGCTGCGGTTGGTGACCTTCTACTAGGGGTCTCTATTTTAATAAAGAGTTTCTTATAGTTCATGACAGATAGAATTAGGGATCACGCAAGTATCTTGTAGTTATATTTGTGTTTATATTTTTCACTACCTTTCCCCCCCTCCTGTGCCCCTGGGAGCCATCTGAGAGACCTCATAAATGTGAGATTTCATTTTCTAATGCTATTTCATTTCCTGGATGGAAGACCTGCCACAAGAAGACCAGACCTCAAATTATAATAGCCCTATAAATAACTCCCTAAGGCGAAAGGGAAAAAGAAAACCTTTGAAAGACAACTGCGAGTACAAACATGAAGGTGTTTGGGTTCTTGTAGAACCAGACTAAGTGGCTCTAATTAGGGCATCGTTTATTTAGTGTAAAGTTAGTGGGTTTTGGGGGGGTTCTGTGTTGTTTATCTCTGTGCTCTGTTTCTTTAAACTTAGATCTCAAAAGTCCTCTGAGGTACTCTGCTGGAGTTTAGTTTTCTACAATGTTTAAGTGTTTTTTGTCCTGTCTTTAGATCCTGCCAGGAAATGCAGCTTCTAGGTAAAATTGAAAATGATCAAAGAAACTGACTAAAACAATTATGAATCCAGTTAAATATAGTCTGAAAATGCAACATTCTTCTTTCTGGATGAAATTGTTTTATTTCAGGAGACCCAGACCCAGACTGTCTGCCTGCTTTCCACTGGAAATCTGTGCAGAATTGGCACATTGACTAGAATAAAAACATTCCCGAGGAATCGGCATGTTCTGTCAAAACATTTGAACAGCTCCCATCTCCCCGAGCACAGCACTGTTACGGAGCCTGCAAAGGGAGCTCTGAGACTGCGATGTGGTTTTGCCGGCTTTGCTTCCAGCCTCCCAGCTTGGATCGACCTTTTTGCATAGTTAGGGGCAAAGGGCTGTGGATTAGGTTGTATTTAGCTGTGATGGGAGCAGGGAAGGAGGTCCATGAAGACCTTTTGTATGCTGGTGTGACCTGTGTGGAAGGGCTGGCGATGTGTGTGGTCTTTGTCTTCTCTCTGTTTCTGCTAAAGCAGAGTTAAATATATGAGGAGAGGTACAAAAGATGAGTTTGTGGGACCCAGTAGCTTCCAGCAGCAGCCAGTGGATCAACCTACTGGCCAAGGTCAGCTGGCCTGGCAGAGCTTCAGAAGTTCTGCTACCCAGAGGCAGGATTTCCCTGCAGTGGATGCCTCTGTGCAGTGCTTCACGATGCTGAGTGACTCTCAGCTGTTTGTGAGCTCAGCATCCTCCAACAGCAGAATTTGTTCTTTGCATTGTGCAGTTATATTGAGTTTTTTCATGGATACCTTTGTGACTTGGTTCATAAAAAGTAAAATAAATGTAGTCTTTGTTTAGAAGAAGATAGATACATTCTGTAATTGCTACATAAGCAAAGTGTGATTAGCATCAGTCTTTTTTGTGGGACTGATTGCTTTACTTTTTCTAGGTAGCATCTTACTCCTGCACCACTGAGATGAAGGGAGTCTCACTTGTGGGATCTACTCGATCTGAACGAATGTTAAAATGAGGCCTGCAGCCAGTTTACTGGAGGTGCTGTCTATCTGCTAGTGAGACTAGTTGCTTGGAAGTATAATTGTGTCATTCTTGTTACCAAAATTGATATCCCCTGACTGACCACAGCTAAATTAGTTTTTATTTTTGCAGAATTTCTGGGTAGTTGCATGATGATGCATTGTGGTGGACAGCATGTAGTCAGTGGTATGAAACAAATAAGTTTTTCTTTATATTGGAAACAATGATGCGTATCAAGCAATGCTTTACTGTGCCAATAAACTAGCAGATGGTGTCCTTTTTAAGGCTGCACATGTGACAATACCCTGTTTGAATCAGAGTATCATACCTACTTTTCTAACCTCTTTCTGGCAAGAGAATCCTTTATAAATTAGCATAAAAGTAAACAAGGTGGAAAGGCACATATGTATGTGCCTATCTTGTCCACTGTGACACATGTCCATGTGCTGTGGTTTGACCCCAACAGGCAGCTCAGCACCACGCAGCCACTCGCCCACACTTCCCAGGTGGGACTGGGAGAGAATTGGAAAGGTACAAGTGTGAGAACCTGTGGGTTGAGATAAAGACGGTTTACTAAGGTAAAGAAAAAGCTGTGCTCACAAGCGAAGCAAAACAAGGCAGCAGTTCAGAGCCATTTTGATAAAAGTGGAATCCATCAGAAACATGATGGAAGAAAAGGACCTGGTTGTGCAGACCAGTGAGGACAAAGGTGGCTTATAAACATTTCCTGGCTCTGTTTGGGTTAGTGACAGCAGAGCGATCTTATAGGGGGTGGGATTTGAATGTGAATTCCTAACTCTTTTTTACTTATCCCCTGGGCCAGAAGGGCCAGATGTGTTGCACAGGCAACAAATTTAATCTGTAAATAATCATTCCTGATGGATTCCCTCCAGTCAGTCTAGAAGTTAAGTTACTGGGCCCCAGCCCACATCAAGTAGACAAGACAAGGCCACCTAATCTGATGCCTTTAGGGAAGAGAGGAGGTGGAATTACTGTAATGAATAATCTCACCTTTTATGCAAATAGTTGTATACACTATGGGCAGTGGTCATATACTGGTGCCTAACCCAAGGCAGCTAAATCCCTACTGTAGAACGTAGAAGTGTAACTCTGATTCTCAGAATCACTGGGTGTTGTTACTTTCATGTGTTGCTCTAACTTCTTTTATTTAGTCACCAAAGATCTAGTATGCTGCACTTGTAAATTCTGACCTAAGCATAGACCATGCTGCTGGAATACAGTCATCTCTGGAAGTGAATGAGGGGAAGGTAGCTTAGCATAGCTCAAGTCATATGGGAGGAAAAACCCCTCTCTGCGTAATTATGGGAAAGATATGTTAACAGGCTTTGAGACCTTGCAGAATGGTGAGTCCATCTATTCCTACAAGAGGAAACCAGATGAAATGTCACTGTCAAAAGCCTGTTAACATTGTGTACTACTTACTGGCTTGCAAAGATCTGATTGAGACTCAGATTCTTGCAGACTCACCACTGTGCCACTCCACAGCAGTTGCTTGATTTGCAAACAGTTCATCATCTGCAGAGGCAGACCTGGAAAAGAGATTCATAGGGTTCTGTGGGTGAAGAAACTGAGGGCTCTGACTACAACAGTTTTGCTTCACCACCTTGAGATCAGCAGTGAAGTGTCTGATGTCTTCATTGGACATGAGAATAGCTACTGCTTGACTCCTCCATGACTGCACAGAAGGAGCTGTGGCAATGCTGTAAAATGCATTTGCATCCAATGGACTCTTGCTCAGCACTTCAATTGCTGCTTCTTTCCCAGAGTCTTTTGTTGCTGCAGTTCATATTACACGAAGGATAATGGCTCAAAAAATCCCCAGGAATAAAAAGCATGTGAAGTTTAGGGGTCAAACACAGCTTGCTTTTTTTCCTACTGCTTCTATAGTCAGTCTGGTTGTTTTTGTTTGGCTTTGGAAAAAATGTGAAAAAGTGTTTAAATTCATGTTTGAAATATTGCCTCTCTTCTGAGAAATTAGTATCCTTTTTCTCTTTTTCAACAAGGAAAACTTGCTTTTGAAGCAGAGATTTTGGCATTAATGTCTTGATAGAATAATAGGCGTGAGATGGATTGCAATCTATTGCCTCAAGACTTTGCCAATCATAAACTAAAATCAGTTAATGCATTAAATCTTGCTGTATTGTGAAACGTGCTAGTAGTATTAAAAAAATCAATCCAGAAAATATATTGATTATATTATCTCCATAGCAACAAACAATAATGGGATAATGTTAGCTTAATAATTGTGCTTTGTGAAAACCTTTCAGAATAATTACTGTATTGTGGTCTTTTCACAATGTGCAGTGTAATAACGTTTCTTCCTTGACTGCAATCACCATCAGCACTGCGTCAAGAGATGCTGTTTATGTGTGCATACATATGTATCCACGGGTAATTTTGCTCCGGGTGAAACAATTTAGCAGACTATTTTGGGACTCATTTTTAAATGGTCAAGACCACAAATTGTCAATTGTTTTCCATGTGGTTTGTTTTTCCCCACCTCCTCTGACAACTGGCTACTGTAAAAAGGGACTGTAAACGTTCTTTCTCCTGCCTCTCACCTTGCACCCCACAAAGGTTTTGGAAGGAAGGAAACATCCAGCTAGTAGGTTAAGGGTCTTTGGGAGAGAGGAACCCTGCCCTGAAGTCGGTGCCTCAAAGCTGTTGCTTTAATTGAATTTAATCACTCATCGTCTCAAAATAACCTGTTCCACAGGAGTGGAGATAGCTGTCTGTGTTTCGAAGGATATGATTTTCTTTGGCATCCTGCATTGTCATTTAATTAACCTGAGGCTGTTCTGAATAAACATACAGAAATTCTAATATGTATGTGTCTATGTGTATGAACACTTTTAGCTTGAAATTTTAGCAGGAGATTGAGGGATAAATATGTATGCTCTTCATGGGGGTCTTGCTTTTATTTTTGCTTTCAGATTGACCCTGTATATTTTTGCTCTTGAATTAAAAAGAGGTGTTGACCCTTGTGTTTGATGGAGAGGCCAAGTATTTAGAGTGGTCGGGGGAGAGGTAAGGGAGAGAAACAACAGTATTATCCCTGAAGTTTAAGCAGCCCCAGAACTGTTGAGCCCTCATGGAGGTCTTACAGTGAATCAGGAATTCATCCACCTTCTAGTCATGATAGTATTTCCTAATGCACCTGTTGTGCAAGGGCTGGGTTTAGAGATCAGCTAGTTAATAGGCTGCTGCCAGGTCTCACACCAGCTGGATTACTTGTGGCTTTGATAGGGTGTTCTGCTATGCTCAGTAATGTGGTAGGATGCCCCTTTACTTCTCTGAGCATGAGTGGATGACGCAGTCTCCAGTATTGACTGTTCCAGCTCTTTTCGATGAAGGAAAACCAGGAACAAGCATTGATGTTAGCTTAAAATGTTTAGCACTGTTTCTTTCAGTTCATATTATTTCATTTCTTAGTTTTTGACAAATTTGTTCTTCAAGTTGCCAGTAATTTGGAATTTTATCATTTACTAGATAGGAGTCCCCTTTTCTTTGAGGGTCTCCTGGAAAAAGCCCCTACCTTGGAACTACTATTGAGCAATATGGCTCCACAGCGGAGCCAGGAATATCCAAAGCCTCTCAACAGCATTATGGTGGTGATTTGGTGCTGTAAAAGTAAAAAATGCAGTACACTACAGGAGCGGACAGTTTTCAGTTTGAGCTGATGCCTTCATAAGGAGTTTGATTTTTCTGCTGTCCTCTGCTGTTGCTTTCATTTACAGTCCCTCCAAGCTGTTGCTATACACGAGGGTGTAATGGAAGAGTTGTCTTCTGTCCCAGGCAGTGGTTCCTTTCTGCCAGTGGCCCAATCTGCTAGGAATGCAGAAAATTCACAGAGAAAGGGAAGGGCTCTCAACTTTATGCTTTGTGCCAAAGTGGCTAATTCTGTGTAGCTGTTGTACTGAATGAGGGATGCCAAGCCTCTCTCTTTTCTTCTGTGTAGCTGTGAAATGGCAGCTGAATGTATCAGCTCTCTAGAAAATATCTGGTACCTGCAGGTGTATAACATCATTCATCGTTTAAAAAAAATCAGATAGATAGACAAGGCATAGTTGAAGGAATGACTGTGCCTTTTCCTGGTGCCCCCTGTGCTCACTCTGACTGCTGGTTGGTGGCCTTGCTGATCACGAGAGCTGTCCCGAATTCTCATTCCACTGCAGACTCCTGCTTAGTTTCCTTGTGCTGTCCTGTCCCAGTTCCTGCTGTTCTCCCTGATCTGCCCAGCATGTGATGGGCTTGGCATTGAGTGTTTCAGTCTGTCTTATTCCAGGGAGGTTTGACATGGCTTTTCAGTGTGTCTGTTCTCTGTGCTTGGATACTACCAGATACTGCCTGGATGGCTTGGGTCTTAAACACTGTCTGGCTTCTAGAGAAACATGAACAGTAACTTACCTTATGAAAACAAGGAGAATTTGTAGGAATAATTATTTTAAGGTAGACAAAGAATCAGCTGCATGGTTTGATGCAACTGTTGGGGCCATAACTCATCTTATTCCAAGAGAAATAAGACTGTTCTGTCCTCTTAAGGATCTTACACCATGCTTTTGACCATTGTGGTTCAGGGTAGGTCCGTCCTACCTGTTGGATTGCACATTTGGGACCAGGATGAAGCACATTAAGCATTTGTTTGTATGGATAGGATGAGGATTTCCAAGTGTATGGGCTCACCTTGGGGCTCATGTGTGTGTCAAGTAGGTTTGTCTGGTCTTATCCCTGTGGCTTTTCCAGAGGTGCCATGTCATAGTAATAAAAATGGGTCTGTCCATGCTGCAGATAGCAGAGGGCTTCTTTACCCTCATGCTTGAAATTGTGCAGCCATACAAGGTGGAAATTGGACAAGAGGAAGCTTGTCCAGCTGTGTTACAATACAGAAGTAGCCTGACTACCTTCCAGCAGTGCATTAAGTGGAACAATTAATGCCTGTCACATGTAATGCTCTTTCCAGCTCTCTTCCTTGATGGAGTACTCTGCATGCAGTGCTTTGAGTTGGACCCTGGTTTTTGTTCTTTATTGGCACAGTAAACAATCAAAACTTGGGAGCTGAACACAGATGGAGTGTGTGATGACTTTTAGTTCTTTCAGATCTTTGTTTCATAATTTCTGACGCTGGTCACAGATACTTAAGTGTCATTAATTTTTATAATCGATTTATAAACCACAGTAGAGACCCCTAGCCCCATAGAATGGAAATATCTCTGAAGATGCTGAAATATTATCATCCATTGAGTGAGTAATGCTGCTTTGTAAAGATGAGCATTTCTTTGAAATCCATTTGTCTACATGATGCCTGATGGGGTGCTAGTGAGTTGAGACAATGTGAGATAGCCCAGAGGCCTTATCAGAAAAGAGAGTTAAACACCGTCACTCTAATTTTGTAAATGAAGATGTAAGATTTACATATGGACATGTAACTGTTCTGGTATGTATTTCAAAGTCTATTTGTACTCTGTTGTGCCAAAGAGACAGTTACTGTCTCTTTATCATGAAAGATGACATTTCCATAACCTAAAGTAATCTGCTGTTGCTGCATCAGAGAAGAAGGATGGCACTTTCTAGAAGCAGAGAAACTCCTTGGAGGAAAGGAAAGTCCCTGCCTCCCTTTCTTGGGGAAGATGTCAACTTTCATTTCTCCACATGCCAATTTGTTGCTCCCTAAAACAGCACTGCATTGTCAGAGTACTCCCAAAATATTTATTTTCTGTAGATCTAGCTAGTGTGTCTGCCTGTCTGTCCTACAAGAAGTAGTTGTCTTTATTTAGATCATGCAATTGCTTCTTTGCTCCTCATATGGGAGGCCAGCAAGGAAAAGTAATAGAACTCATTCACTATTCAGATGTGCTGAATGCTTGCGCTAATGCATCAGAGAGACGTTGAGCACACAGTAAAAGTTCACATTGCAATGGTCTTCTATGAATTCTCTCCTATAGAGAGCACTGTAATTCTCCATTTTCCTATTGTAATTTGAGGCAGTAGTAATTTTAAGCAATGCAGTGAAGATGGTTAGTGATCCAGTAGAACTATGTGCAAGAAGAGATTGTGTAGGAGAGAGCTGCACTCAGTTTGGGAAGATGTCAACTTAGAAGATGTTTACTGGAAATTATATAGTCAAGTAGAAACAAGATCCATCATTCCTTTATCTCTTTTTTTCCAATTTCTTTACTTCTTATAAATATGTATTTATCACAGGCTCAGAAACTGCAGTGAGACTGTAAGACCTCATATGGAGCCTTTCATGAACATTTATTGCACAAATTGTATTTCTCTGTGTGCATGTCTTCATAATAATGTGTTTTCTGTTTTCTGTAAAGTTTCACAGTAGCCTGAGTAGGTGTCTTCTGTGACATTTACTATTAAACAAAATAAGGGCCTAGCAGGTTTGTGTTATTTAGACATTTAGACAGTAGGCCTAATAAAAATAGTAAAGTTGCAATTATAGCTCTACAGCAGATATAAACAAGGTCTACGCTAATGGCAGGCAACATCCAAATAGATAAAAAGAAATATTATTTTTGCCATTGTAATCAGTCTGGAGAATTCATCATTACAAAAATCAGGGGAATCAAATACAGCAGCTGGAATAATCTGGGGGCCTGGTTAATTTTATGACTAATTCCATTTGTAGCTATGCATATTATAAGAGTAATTGAATCTTAAGATAACAGTTGGGTGAGGAATAAACCTCCCTCTATTTAAAGCACTTTAGAGTTAATCATATATGTGCTTTTTTCCCCCCCTTGCTTTTATTTTGCAACTTTGGGCATGTGATACATTTGGAAGTTCATAAACAGATCAAATGTGTTGATATTTCTATCCCATACTGCCTTTTTCAGTGGCAGAGAAGGAATGGCTTTCTAAGATTCCAAGGAGGACTGAGAAACCTACAGCTCATCTCTGGCTCTGCCACTGTCTTCTTGTGTGGCATTTGGCAAACTGCTTAATCTTGTGCACTTCCAATTCCCCACCTCTGACAGATGGGCACTTACCATCCCAGAGATGTTGTGGAAATGAAGTTTGTAACGTGAAATGAGATTGAAAGTAGAAAGACAAAAGGAACACTAAAATCTCATTGCAGCCGACCAAATTAATATCCGAGGCTATACCTACGTGGGAATGCTTTGGAAAGCTAAGGAAAAATCAACTGAAAATGTGCATGTGCAGTGCGTATATGAAATTTCCACTAGAAGAGAGTCTCGTTTTTATTCTGGAAGCAGCTGAATGACACCTTAAGAAGCATGGGACTGGAGTAGATGAGCTGGGTTATTGATCCTACACTCCGTTTTTCTGTGTATTCGCATCCAATCATGTCCTCTGCATCAAAACCCTTTTTGAGGATTCTGCCTCTGCTATTCTGTCTGGGAGGCTGTTCTAAAATCTTATTACTTTGATAGTCTGTAACTTTCATCTAATTCCTACCAACATTTATCCATGGCCAGTTTATACTCATTTGATCTTTTAGTAATGTAGGCCTTTATATTAAATAGATATTTTCCCTCCCTGATGATTACTCCCTGTACATTTATAGACAGCAAGCATATCTGCTGCCTTTGGTCTGCTAAAATGAACCTTTGGTTTGCTAAAATGAACTCTCCTAATTACTACTTGTAAGACAGGCCTTCTGTTCCCTGAGGATCCTTGTAACCCTTCTCTCGACTTGTTCCGTTTTTAATTCATTCCTTTTGAATGTGGCTCGTCAGATTTGCATGCAGCCTTCTAGAGAAAGCATATCCCAGATTAACTCCATTTGTACTTTTCATCATACTTGTTCGTTGTTATCCTGTGCTTGACGTGTCTGTCCAAGTTTTTTCTTCTCCATTATTTTCAAACAATCTCTTACGGCAGAAAATCTTGGAGTTAACATAGTCCTTTTAGGACATGAAGCCTGTTTCGAAGTGAAGATTCATTCATTGCTGTTGTTCAGGTTCTTCAGGTCATCCACTTCTTCTGAGATGACAATCCAAATCTTTCTACTTGCTGAGGATGCTTTTCAACCCAGAGTGGTGAAGATTCTTAGGATTCTTAGCTAAAGTCTCTCTGCTTTTCATGTCAGTCAGTTCTCAAAGCATTGAGCAAAGTTTGTCCCAGGGGTGACCCTTGAGACACTTGTGGGTTTCCACCATTCATGGGTGTGCTTTTTTGAGCACGGTCTGTATTAATTTCTCTGAATGCCTCCTGATAGAATGTAATACTGATGTGTCCATTTTCCATAGTTCTGTTACCTATAGAATGTGTTGCCTTCCCAAAGAGGAATAAACAACTTATATCCCATTTCTCATTCCCTTCTCCGACAGTCTTCCTGTTTGTTATTTCTTGCACCTAAGGTGTCAGGTTATTGCCAGTGGGCCAGAAGTGGTGAGCAAGAGGATGTTAACTGACTGCAGCTGTTCTGTGCAGCCATGACATGGAGACACTACTGGGGCTTACAATATGAATTCTAAGAACATGTGATGGAGTTAATGATAAAATTGAGGTTTATGTGTGTTCCATGGCGGTGAGAAGTCTTGAATGCTGTTGAGGTCAGGCTTGCTTGGTTTCCTCTTCTTCCCACTGTCTCTTTGTTTACTAGCCTATTTGAATCAGCCATTAACCTGGTTAATGAGGAAAGACAACAAATACCAGGAAGGATGATGTGCATTTGTCAGTTCCCTCTTGGAAACCTGATTGTTTTAAACAATGAATGTCTCAAGCAAGTGCCCAAATGGGTCCAAAACATATCACCCTCTTGTAATGCAGGCACGCTCAGGCGGAGGAGAATGAGATGAGGCCTGGGTCTTCTGCTTGGGACTTAACTGGGAGATGATCTCTGGAGGTGAAAGGGTAGTGCCCTGCCAATACTGCCCCAGTGGCTTTGAGCTGGCAGTTGCATTCAGGCTTGGGGCAGTTGAATTGGCATATCTGAAGCATATTGAGCCATGTGATCCTTTGGGGTGAGATGACTCAATCCTGAGAGCCATTGGCCTTTCTGGCCAAGGAGCTCAAACAGGGTTTTCAAACTGTATTATGACAGCTGCTGATGGAAGATGGCAAGAAGTAGTACAGCACACAAACAGGAACCTGCCAGCATAGGTTTTCTTTAAGACCTGAAAAGGTAAAAGATAGTATATAATTTGTTTGGTATTTAGTTCAGGTAATTTTTTAAATTGTATAATGAGAACACATTGTCCAAATTTTCATATGCAGATTCAATTAGTGTTCGGTTAATTAGCCTTTACAAATGAAGATTAACTTAATTACATAACACTAACCTCTCTTAATAACTATTAAGGGTAGGAAGACTGCTTTTAATAAATGTGAAAGGGCTATGTGTGTTTTTTAAAATCTAAAATGGCATACACATAAATTAAACAAAATTACACAGAGGACAGCTATTAAGGGCAACGATCAAAGCAAACAAACTGTACGTGGCTTGGAATCAGACTGGTTAGAAGTTCATGCTGTTTTCCTCTTTGTCTACTGGCATCCTAGTGTTTTTGCTAGGGTTATTACTGGAAATGATGTACAATCTAGGGGTCATTCCATCAAAGTGGATTGCAGTCAGATACTAGTTAGCTCTAATTAAATTCTAGCTTGTGTTTTGGTATATATATGTTGATTAGGGTACTAGGCTTTTAGCATTTCCAAATAGTCTAAGGAAAAAACACAGTGAAGCCCATTCAGTAGTAAAATTCTCACCTATAAATGCTGTCACTCATTGCTGTTTTGTACTGTAGACAGTTGTATAGATTTTTGTCTCTTGATATGAGGTTTGTGCTCAAACAATGATGTCTCAGTTAATATCACAGTGAAACAGAAAATCACATCTGATTACAGGGTGATGAAGGGGAGGGTGGAGCATATACAGAACTCTTAATGGGATGTGGCGTCTTTCAGCTTTTGAGTCACACATTTGAATCCAGGTTGTTGTGGCTAGTGACCTTTATAGGAACATAAGTGAAATGAGTTGGTGTAGCCAGTCCAGATCCCTATGAACAGGTACTGGCATCAGCTTACGCCACCTGTGGCACCATCAAGCCAAGAGGTGCTCACTTGTGCAAATACCCTTTCGCCCCCCAGCTCCAGGGATGCTTTTTTCATGTCAGGGTTGACACACACAGAACTGCAAAGCAAAAAAAAAAAGCAAAACAAAACAAAAAAAACCACCTTGATTTATTTTTGTCATATCTTATTTGTTCAGAGGTTAGAGGATCTCTTGATCCAATACTATCACTGTGATGCTTTTCAGAAAGGTGTAACAAAAGAGGCCTTTTTCTCTTGACTGTTCTTGCATGGGTAATGATTTCTGCTTGTAATGGATTTGATGGGCACATCACACCTATACCCTTACTGCATTCTGAAAGTCACTTTTCTGACTCCGGATTTTAAGCTACTGCCCAGAGCATTTGATGATCCCCTTGGGGAAAAAAAAAGTCTATTAACCCTTAAAAATTCTGGTTAATTTCATAATCCTTGTTTTCCAGCTGCAGCAAGTCGAAATTTTGCAAAGTGTCTTTCATGCAATTTGGGTTACCTTAAGCTTGAGTATTTAGCTTAAAGTCTCTTAAGTCCCAATTTTCAGCTCAGGAGATATGTAGTTATTGAGCAACTAATGAGGATAGGTCAGATATGCCTCATGTTAGATAATACTACTAGATACTTCTAAAATCTTTGGCTTTGTACCTACACCTATTTTCAGCAGAGGGATGATGACATTGCTGCAGATTTTTGAAACTGTCAGGAATTAGCAAGGTGAATGTGCAGTAGGGAGAAAATGGTTGACGAATCCATCTTGGAGTGGCAGAATCTACTGAAAAAAGGGAAGGGAGCACTTGAGCCCATCCAGTCCCTTTCAGAAGCCCTTTGGTTTACATGCTGTTCAGGCTGAGCTCTCAATATTTGATATCTCAAGATAGATGGTTGGCAATGGCCAGATTTTGCTCTGGCTGATGCAGACCTAAACCCTGTTCCTTTCCATAGGGGTTACACCTGTGTCCCGGAGAGCAGGATTTGGCCTTGAGAGTGGTTCTGCCTGCAGATGCAACTGATGATGCATGCTCAAAGGAACGGGAGAATGCAAATTCCCTGTAGGGAGGCAACCGCCAGCCATGTAAACAAAGAAGCCTTCTGGGTTTGCAGCAGTCAGCCCACTTGAGCTGCTGTTTCCATGGCGTATCAGATGCTGTAAAATACGCTTTCTTTAGGGAAAGAAGCTTTTCATACTCCTGTATTATCTTGTTTGATAATGGACTGTCATCAGGCTGGTACCTTGATGTAGGGGCTACATGCAGGATATCATACCCCCTCCTCACCCTGCTCCAACCCTTTTCGAGTTGTTCTTGATTACAATTCATATTCTGCAACTTCCAGACAAAGAGGAGGCCAAGTGATTTTTCTGTCCTGGAACAACATCACTTACTATGTTTTTACACTTCATTGTTACTGTTTAATGTGTTACAATTCCTCCTGATGCGCATGGTCTCATCTCATAAAGTAGCGCATTGGTTTGCTTTTCAGTTTCCTTCTGTTTTCTTTTATAATATATATAGACAGATATATAAAAACTAAAATACATTTTTCCCTATTTCTAATTCACTAACCCCCCCCCCCCCCAAAAAAAAAAAAAAAATTACATCATTATAGCTCCTCGCTTATGGCTGTTTAAACCACTGTTTCTCAGTTTGCTTCCTCGTCCTTGTGCTCACCCACAGGGTGGTCTTTGGGAGATGAGTAGGGGTCTCTGCTTCCATTTCTGTAGAACAGTTGCAATTACAAACCTTGACAAACCTTCAGTAATGGCTTTTGGAGCAGATTGACATTGGGTAGTATAAAGAAGAAATGAAGTTGCCTGTAGCACTTATGAGGCTTGCTGTGTTTTCAGACATGACTCATAGGAGGAGGAGGAAGTTCTCAAGGTACCTGTCTGCTAGAAGCTGTATTCAGGAATGATGCTGTAAATCTGGCAGGCCTATGTGGATGTGACATATCTCCTGACTGTGTACCTGAGATGGTCCGTTGGCTTTTTTCCATGGCTATCTAGGACAAATGTTAGTGCCTCACTTAGCCCTCATCTTCATCCAGCTGAAAGATTATACCTGTGGAAGTCAGCTGAAAATCTTGCAGGGACTTGGATAGGGCTGTTGATTTTGATTTATAACTGCAAATGATAAGCAAATAAAGAAATACTCCTTTTGTAGTATTTCTGAAGCTTTTATCAACTGCAGTAATGCTTTCTTCATCACTACTTTTTTTGTCTTTTCAGCTTTCTCTGTTCCTTTTCAACTGTATCTCCTTACTATCTTCCTGGCTGCAGGCAGAGATGCGCACGTACCTTCCTTTGTCTGTGTTCTGATCACTGCTACTTCTCAGGGCTTGGTGCAAGCATTGTACTGGTGTTTCACCAGCAGCTTGGTGAGACTGATGTTCTGCTGGATGCTCACCACACCATATGGAGCCTCAGAGTGAGACCAGGACTGCAGCAGGACTGGGGTGGCTGGTGGGGACAGGTAGTGCTGGGGCTGTAAGGCAGAGTGGGATGATGGTGCGTCCTGGGGTGGGGCAAACAAGGGCTGCCTCTGCTCCCAGGAATGCTTTGTCCTGATTATCTTGCCTATTTTTCAACTCCATCCCTCCTCCTATCCTTCCGGTCTGTACTTTGAGGTGGGAGAAGTGTAGCTAATTTTAAGCCAGTGCAATCATTTAGGAGATTGTGAGGTGGAAAACCAGTTATCGGTTAACAAGACTGATTTAAAATGTGCTCAGTCTGACCCTACTATGATAGCAAGTCAGAGTGCTTCCAAGAAGCTGGCTTTCTGGAAGGCTTCTTCACAGAATCATTCGAAGCACAGGTTTCTTGTAAATGTTGAACTCATGCTGGCTCACAGGAGCACAGCTGGTGGATGCAGAGGGCAATATGTACATGTGTTCTTGCAGTCCACAGGGAAGCTTAGCCAAAGGATGAAGAAGGACAAAGGGATTTGGACTTGTTTAGCTTGGAGAAGGCTCTGGAGAGACCTCATTGCAGCCTTCCAGTACTTGAAGGGTGCTTACAAACAAGAGGGGGACCAACTTTTCACACTGTTTAATAATGGTCGGACAAGGAAGAACGGCTTCAAATTAAAAGAGGGAGAATTTAGATTAGATGTTAGGTGAAAGTTCTTTAAATAGAGGTTGGTGAGGCATTGGCACAGACTGCCCAGAGTAGCTGTGGTGTCCCATCCCTGGAAGCTCAAGGCCGGGTTGGATGGGGCCCTGGGCAGCCTGAGCTGCTGGGGGGCAGCCCTGCTGGGGTTGGAACTGGGTGGGCTTTGGGGAGCATTTTGTCCCATTAAATAAATAAACATATACAAGTCCAGGATTAAAAACCAAACCATCAAAAAGCAATCAAATAAAAAAGCACACTTCTGTTAAAAATAAAGAATTGGGTGGCTTTATAAAAGGAGGAATGCAAGTGGTGGCAAGTACTTTGCTCATTCGGCTGCTAAGTTAGCACCCAAGGGTGATAAATGCGGTAGCTACTTATGATTAACAGGTTTTCTTTTTAGTTTGCATGCATGTTATGAGGTCTTGTTTATTTATGTGTGTACTTTATATATTTATAATAGTTTATATTGTTCCAGCTAATATTTTGCAGCATGTCTTAAAAACAAGAAAGCTTCAGTATGAGGTGTAAGCATTCTACTCTGCCAGTGAGTTTTCTTTGAAAAATGAAGATAGATCACAATAGTCTATCTTGAATTAATATAAATGCAGATTAATGCAGTCAAATGTGTTATTTTTCCATAGATAAGTTACAAACACAATGCAGTATGACTTTCAAATATTGCAGTTTTGTTAAAAACAGATTTCCTTATAGTCACTTTTGGGAGTAAATTTTACACACCTTCTTTCAGATTAATCAATTTGAATTCATTTAGGGCACTAACAGTTTAGTTCAGCAGCAGACAGATTTATATAAATGGATACCAATTTTCATCAATTATGAAAATCAAGCACGGTGAAATTCCAAAAGTTTGTTAAAATAAATCTGCTTACTATTCTACAGAATCTCCCAGGGGACTGCCTTGTGCTAAATTCCAAATCACTTAAAAAAAAATCAATAAAACCCACCAAACAAACAACAATAACAAAAAAATACCCAAACACCCCAAAAACCCCAAACAATCTTTCAATGTTACCTATATTTCTTTAGTGTGTAGTAAGGCATATACTATGTTATAATAATAAAAATGTCATTTTTTTCCATCCATACGCATATTGGAAAAAAAATGAGTAAGGACCTTGATCATTAAGTTACTTTAAAAAACAAAACAAAAAAACCAATATTGTGACCTCGCAGCATATTTTGAAGTGTGGGAGTTCAATGGAAACGTGTTTAATGGCTTGCCAGATATTTTTCCTTCACTCATCGTTTTTAGACTCTTCGTTCAGAAATGGGCCAAGAGAGCAAGATGAGATTGAGTTAATACTGTGGCTCTTCTAGTTGAGGTTCAGAGCTTTGGTGTGAGTATTAGCAACACTGTGTAATGGGATTTCTGTTAAGCACTGTTCTAAAATACTGTGATATTTTTCTTTTACCCAGGGCTTTTGGGAAAGCCACACAAAACTCATAACGGAGTATGGACCTATTTGTGGGTAAGCTTAGCTGTACCATCAGCTTTCTGCTCTTGTTGTTCTTTCTGTTTGCTTTGGTTTGGGTTTATTGCTTGGGAGAGGAGAATATACCACGACAAGATGCTCATTAAAATGCAGAGTGCAGTATTTCAGTCTGGGTGATAGATGTAGATGTTATTTGATCACATGCAAAAAGTAGCCTTGGCTTATTTTATTTCAGCATTTGGTGTTGGCCTTCATTCTTCCCATATAAAGGTTTTTTTTTTTTTTTCAGAACTATACAAAGCTACCTGCAACAATTTTCCTTTTTCATCTGCACATTCTTTCTATTTATGGTGAAGAGCAGAAATAATAACTTAATTTCTTAAAAAAAAAAAACACAAACACACTCAAACAGAACCTACTATTTATGAAATAGTGTGGATTTGGCTCAGCTGTTGCTATTTATATTTATGTAGAAATATTAATCTTAAAATACAATGAAATACAGTTTAGAGATGAGGCATTCCTCTCTCTATAGCTCAGTTGTGCTCCCTTAGCAGGTTATTAGGAGTGAAGAAGGTCCTTCATCCCAGCACTTCCATGTTTCTGTGAATATTATTTCTTTTCCAAGATCTGCTTTCCAGTTTTCGTGATTTTAACTGGAAATGCAGTTGCTTTACAGTAACTTCTATTGCTATGGTCAGTTGGTGCTTCTAGCATAAATATTGTTTTAATATTTAGGTATCAAATAATATCCACAAAGTATATACAATATCTTTTTTTTTTTTTTTGAGTGTTCTCCAAGGATTTTAAGATATGGATGTATTTGTGTATTTGTTCATAAATAATATAAATATGCTTTGGATGGTCTTCCACTTAAAAATAAAAAAATAAAAAAAATCCCCCCAAAACAACCAACAACCTCTACCAGCCATAGAAAGCCCCAGTCACAGCCTTCTTGTGGCATTTATGCTCAGCCCTAAGGACAGAGTCCTGGAAGAAGTAGTGGAAATAATGAATTCCAAGGGTTAGGCACTTGTCTAAGAGAAAATTATACATTGTCTTGCCTGACCAGGAGTGGAGAAATATATTCATTAACACTGTAGCAATTTGTATGTTGTGTAACAAATGGAAAATGACTGAAGCTTATTATCTCCATGACCTTTGGTGTGATGACGTTAAATAACAATAATGTAGGAACAGTGACATTCCTTCCTCAGCATATTTCCCTCCTTATTAATATCATACCTATTTTTTCTAAGCTGGATTTGAGACAAGTTGCTATTTAGTTGTCTGTTCTTTTGACCAGGCAGAGGAGGCTTTCTCATGGGAGAAAGAAATATATAATTACAGACTTTGAGCAGATAGATAAAAAGTTTTGTTTTTCCAGTCTACCCATGGCTGTCAGAGAATGAAGCTTCTTTGCTTTGGTTACTAAGCTGGATAGCAGTGGTAGTGGTCAGCAAGAACAGCTCTCCCTCCTTGGGATCCAGTAGGTGGGCAGATTGAGTGTAACTGCGTACCATTTATTGTGTACTTGAAAAGCTTCGTTTGTGAGAGATCTGGGATGCTGGCAGGGAATAAATGCTGCTTTTGATATTTCTAAGGAAAACGAAGTTGGGCTCAGACATTGCTGTGCTTGAGGTAAGATTGATTTGTAGTTGAAGGAAGACATTTGGAAACCTGTCTTACCGAGCTGATGTTCAATAGGTGTGTGGTATGTGTCAGGGGGGTATTTATCATGGTTCTGTCAATTAAAGAATTTTTTTCTCCTTCTCTGTACATCTATTTAATTATATTTGTGGTTCTTTGAAATAGGCAGTAAATGGTAGGTGTGCTTATGTGCACAACCCCAGCAAAGTATTGAATCTGGCAGTCGGAAGAAGATGTGGCATTTAGCTTTTTCCAGATTGAAAACTGCTTTCCAATAAGCATAAAGAGCAATGATCTTTATTTCTACAGTGGTGAAGTGAGTTGAATACAAATCTTTGGAACTGAAGGCTTTTTTTCTTTCTAAGGTCACTTGAATAGTCTGAATGATACCATCACAACTGTTTTCTTTTGTGTGTGAATTGGTTTCCTTGACAACAGGATGTCAAATCAACTTTTCAGCTTTAATCAAGTCAAAACAATATATCCCTTCCATTCCAAAAGGCCTCAAGTCGTAGAGAATTATTTCAAGTAAGGCTTTTGTAGGTCACAAAAGCATTTTTTTCTTTGCTCCTGTGTGCTGATCCAAAGGAGAGGTGATGGTATTACTCTTTTATATGGAGAGACAATGCAAATTGTCTTTGGATGTGAGTGTGTGCTGTGAAAACTGTCTGTTTTCATACAGAGTTGGCCCAAGATGGAGGCCAAGGGGGAAATGAACAGCTCTAGTTGCTGCAAAAGTAGAGGTGGAGCATTTCTGTTCAGTGGGGAAAAGCCATGGCACTGACACCACTTTCGATGAGTTCATGCATCAGAGTGATAGGCTTTGGTTTAGCTGTATTTTTGAGCATCTTCTATTTAAAAAAAATTTAAATCTATCCTCTAAAATGTATGTGTTGGTTCTTCATAGCAAAAATACAAAGTGAACAATATCCTGTTTGGAAAGCAATGTAGTCTTGGTTTCGGTTACTTTTGTCTCTTATTTTTAGGATATTCTTTTTTGATGTTTTATTTTCACCCCACTAAATCAACTGTTTTATTTCAATTGCAGACCATGACTACTGGTGAGAAATAGCTCGTAAGAGGAGACAAAGAAATAAAGAACTTCTGGGGTGAAGAGGAGAAATGAATGGGTAGTGTGCTTGATAGAGTCAGAATGGCAATTGCTTATATGTTAGCACAGCTGTATAGGCAGTGATTAGATTTTACTTTACATACATGCTTTGTATGCATGTGCCCTCTTACTGTGATTGCATCATTATGACTTAACAGTACTGTGAGTACTGGTGATTTGGAGGAGGAGAATAGTGCCAAAATAAATGACAGATTATGGGCCCAACAATACACCACCAGCGAATGATGAGAAAATAGAACACAGCCACAAGGCAGGTAACTGGTTCTGGGATCAGTGAATCTGTTCTGCCTTCAGCCACGGCAGTGCGTTTGGATGTGAGGAAAAATGTAGGAGTTCATAATGTAGATCTTGCTGTGTATAATAAAGAATGAAAGATTTAAATTTGGCGCAATTTGTAGGGTGATGCTCTTTCTTCGTTTCCTGTTGCATCTGAAACAACTTGCACCAGATCAAACCCTACTCTTACTCTTCCTTCACTTGAACTCTCAACTCAACCTTCTGTGAGAATTCTGATCAACTGTGTAGTAGAATAAGTGCTAACCAGGACAGGAACGAAGTATAAAGAGGGGGTGAAGAAATTGGTTCAGAAGAAGCAAGAAGAGGGAGCTTGGATGAAACCACTCCTACAAATGAGGCAGCATAGAGTTCGAGTCCAGGACTGTCAGGTTATGTACTGCTAAGGAAAGTCAACAAGCTCAAAATCTCATTTTCTGATGGCAGGGAGGAATTAATGAGAATGTTTCTGATATCTGGTTTTAAGCCAGTGTCAGTCCTCAGTGAAACCATCAGCAGCAAACTGCAGCTACCTGTGCTGATCTTCTGCTGGCTTCCTGCATTAGCATCCCATGATCAGCACATTATCATAGGAAACATGTCAAGATGCAGGTAGAAAAATGGGTTCACACGTGTACTCCTGGAGCGCTTTGTGAGAACACGGATGTGAATGGAGTTCTATTCCCTTCTTGTTTTGCAGCAGGTTACTTCAACACATTTTAAAGTAATACAAAGAAAGCAACTTAAAATAGGGCAGACAATTCAGGTGTTTACAAAATTATACATTGTCTCATCTTTGGGTTTTTCTGTTTGTTTTCTTTTGTTTGATTAAAGACTTGAATGATTTCCTAATAGATCATTATTGGAACCAAGACTGAGTCTGGTCACTTAAATGGTTGGGTGGTTTAAAGGATTAGAATAGATCATGCAGCCAGTCACTAACTTGAAATGCGTCCAGGGCTTAGTTGTGATTGTAAGCTACACTGGCAGCTGACAGCTTTTCAGAAGTCTATGCAGCTGGAGTTTGTTCTGTCTTAATGCTTGACTTCTCCTCTCCTGCAAAAGTCGTTGCTGCAGATGGCACTAGTTAGCATTCCTGCAGATGAGTCCTGAGTCAAACGGCTGTGGACAAAAAACAGGCTTTTCTTGCTGTGGCTGCTGGCCTCTGCAGCAGGGCTGAGGCACACCGGTCAGTCCCTGCAGAGATCTGGGGCTTTCCCTTTCTGTGTACAGAAGAGTGACATGGTTTTCTGGGATTTGGAAGCCTGGAACTTTTCATGAGTCAGTTTCTCTCCTTAAACAAGGCATTGAGGACCTAAAGTGGACAAGGGCAGGATTTCGTCCTGCAGGGAGCAACTGGTGTCTTCATCATGCACTTAATTTATCTGAAGAAGCAGTGTTTTTGCTGCCATTTTAATTTCACAAGCTCATTGTTGTTTTTTTTTTTGTTTGTTTGTTTGTTGTTGGCGTTGTGTTTTTTACCTCTTGGTTTCCAGTTTTATTCAACTCTTAGTGTCTCTCCACAGTAATCCCAAGGCAGGTATTCTCATCTTCGTCTCTGAAGGCTCATGCAAAGAATTAATTTAGTTTTATGAAACAATCTTTCCCTGTTTGGTTTTCTCTTTTACACTGGGAGTCTAATGGACTTACTACCTCTCCCATGGCCCTTTCTGTATTTTGATAATTTAGGCAATTCACTTTTTATATTTCAGTTTGAGAAAATCATTCTTGGGCAAGCAAAGGAGAGAGAATTAAAGTAAGCTTCCTATATCTGATCTATATCTCCTCATAATCTCTGTCTTGCATTTAACCTGATAAAGATTTTTGGTAGCTTCACTTGCTTGGATTTTTGTTTTCTTAAAGCCAAAAAATTTTTTGGCCGGAGTTGAGGCTTTCAGAATCTGTCAGGATTCTTTTTTTCACAGTCTTTTCATTTCCGTATTTTGATAAGGCCCTGTGACTTTAAAGGATTATTGAACACACCTATGACTGCGGTTGTGAAATAATTCTCTCTTTCCACTAAATTCTTACAACCTGTGGACATCACACAGAAAACCCTTAAACATGTTTCTAACTTTGAGAACAAGAGTAATACCATTAAAGTCAATGGTGCTACTCAACTTGCTTCAAGTTAGGCAGAAGTTTATCTACCCTGATGAGTCAGCACTGTAAGAGAAACAATTACATTTGTGCTGAAAAATATTTTAACTGCTGTTGGTACACATAAACACCTAGCTTTATTGTAGCTGAAAGAAGTTAATGGGGAGAAAAATATTTCTCCCTCCTCTCCACCCTCTCTTTTGACAGCACTTTGCATGTAGACAGTTTTATTGTCCCTCTGAGTAATGTGCTAGCCGTTCTTTCTGAGATGGAAAAGATTATCTCAAGAATTGACTGAACAATAGTGGAATCTTAATATTCTTCTGTTAAACTCTTAAAGCACAACCCTCCCTTTTGTTTTTAATCAACACTTCTAGAATTTGCTAACAGTAACCTGTTTTTAATAAGTCTTTTTAGAAAGAACCTAAACCTAGCAATTTTTCTGGTTAAAATTCAGTGCCACAGTGCAACAGTACATCTCCACCCAACGCCCCACACTTAACCATTATTAGGTATTGGTTGCATTTAGTCGCAGTGGTTAAAGCAAGCTGCTGGAACAACTCATATGAATTACTTAGAGAAATATCATCACCAGTTTCTCTTCTACCTAGAGCTAATTGGTCTCGAAGACATAGTCTTTTATGAGACTAGTGTCTAGAGGTTTACCCAAAAGGTGGCATGCCACTCTGTTGAGAGAAATGGAGTCTAGTGTTATTGTTGCAGTTGTAATGGGTTTTGTGGGCTGCCAGTCATTATGAAGAGTTTAAGGTTGGTGTATGGAGGCCTGTGGACTGCAGTTTATAGGCAGAATTTATGGTAAATTAGTTGACTAGTTTAATTCTGGTGTGTTCCAAATGTGCTTTGGTTTCTGGGACATTGCAAATTGATGCTCTGTGTACTTGTAATGTTGAAGGCGTTCGTTTATGAGCTCTTTCTAGCCATGGACAAAATCTTGAATATAGACTATGACCTCCCACAAGATCCACACAGTATGAGCTTGTCTACTCTGTGAAGACTTGTTTTTTATTTTGTCACTGTAGCCTCTTGCAGTGTCAGCTCCAAGGACCCTTTTGTTCTGGGTATTCACAAACATAGGACTCAAAGGCCCATTGAAATGTCATGGTCCCAGCCTTCAGTGCAGGTGAAACCATTTGGATGGGAAAGTTTGATGCAAGTGATGCATCAAAACCTTCTGTCTCCTCTGAGACCTCAGATATTTTCCTGGGCTGACTGCAGTGCAGGCATGTGCACCCTGCTGCATTTTTTCCAAGCTTCTTTCCTCTGTCTCTGACTGCTCCATGGCTTTATTGCAGCTGTCCAAGCAGACGTAAGTCGAAGACTTGATGTAATCTTTTGCAGCTCTGGAAAGGGAGTGTGAAATACAACCAAAGGAGATGGATATTTTATACATGCTTGGCAAGGCAACAAAAGAGAGCGTCTGTCAGCTGTACCACGTTCCTAATGCTCATTTCTGTGTAATCTGATGTGGTTGTAGCTTCAGTGAATTAGTGTTTGCACAGAGGGAAATTCCCTGGTCAGGACATCTCCATGGAATTGGTGTTGGCTGGACATGGAAAGGCTCTGTGAGGTTGGCCAGAGCTACATCAGCTCTGAAGCAGCAGTGCAGGCCCTTGTAACATTCCTCAGCATTGGAGGAACTTGACTGAATCATGGTCTACTTCTACTTCTTCATCTGCAGCTGTGGCTGAGCGCAGGTTTCACCTCTGCTTGCTCCCAGGGAGGTGTCTCCTAGAGCCCACATTTTCTTTCGCATTGGCAGTGCAGCACTCAGCTGTTGAAGCATAATCCTTGTGAGCTCAAGGTTAAGATTATTTGAAAACTACTTCTTTAGAAAACATGCTGCCTGAGTAGCGTTTTACATCTAATATACAATACAGGTGATCTTTTGATCTGTACTGCCTGCTTCATAGCTAATTAGTGCTTAAAATCATCGTTTTAAATGGTTGGGGATGTCACTGCTTAACAGATTGCCTCGTCTTATTGTGTGACACTTCTGATCAGTACACACATATCAGCATGTATCATCTTACTTTAAGGGAGGAGGAGGGAATATTCTGAGTGAACACCGTAATTACAAAAACTAGTTTACTACATTTAATTTCACCTTGAATCTATCCTTTACACCATCTACTGGAACCTGCCTTCCTTAAGTTTCTTAACAGGCTGTGAAATCCACCTTGTAATTTTTTCTCTTTTCCACCATTTGGAAAGAAATGTGCTGAGGGCTTTAAAGACTGAAAAATCTGGGTCGTTCTTTTAGTATCTTATTTGAAAGTATAGGAAAGTAGCAGTATTATTTAATATGCATAGCAAAATCAATGCTTCATTAGAATTTTCTGTAGTATCCAGAAGTACTGCTGCAAACCTGAAGCGGATGCATATAATACATCACGTCCAGTAGCTATTAATGGTCACTGACTTCACCAGCTATGTATCTGATTATGTATGTACTGTGGTGTTTCCTGTGCCACACAAGGTAAATTTTAAAGGAAACTCCTGAATCATTTCCTTTTTCTTCACACAGAAGGAGGAAAAATGCATCATCACCCTCAGTCCCTTCCCCTTCTTGAGGTTACTGCCTTTCCAGATTGCTTCCTGCTGCCAGTTTACCCTTCTTTGTGGCAGTAGAAAGAAATCCAGAACAACTCATGTCTACCTTCTCAAATACCATGAGAAGTATCAAGCAAAAAGGATTTCCCTTCCCTAACAAGGAGAAGGGTGCAGAGAAGAGGCTGGAAACCAGAAGCCAGCCATGCATCCCAGTTTTCTGCCAGGAACTCCAGGAGGCTGCTTCTGATCAGACCTCCCTGTGCGTGCTGGGGAGCCCTTAGCAAAGGCCTTGTAAGATTTCCACCTGAAGGGCACCCAGCTGTGGTGAAGGAGTGGGTCTTGGGGGTGGTTGCCTCTTATTTTCTTAGAAATTGTCGTATTGTCCTCTTTGAGGATTACCACAGCTGCTTTGCCCAGGTATATGCAGAGACACCATTCTATCTATACCAAGAGGTATTCTACCTCTTGTCCTTAGATAGTTCCACCAGTTGATTCCACCAATTTGGCTCTGGGGTGCTTGGTTTTCTGTTTTAGTTTTTACCTTGATAAGTTTGTTTTGTAGACATCATTTTCATGCTTCTGGCTGTATTTTTTTTCTCTAGACGTTTCCTCTGGCTTTTTCTCCCTTCCCCCTATTTTTTTCTAGTCTATGCCATCTTTCCCCCATACTCTAATTTTTGTTCCTCCTTTATTTTCTTATCCATGTTGAGCTGAAAACAGTAATATGACCTGAAAATTTTTACGTCATTCCAAGGTTTTTATGTACTTCCATAAATCTCTTCATTACTTTTTTATTGTTTTGTCATATATTGGTTTTAGTTTTTCCTCTACCTTATTAGTCTGGGGATCAATTTTAGTCTACTATGTTTTATTAGTTGTAAAAGGAGCAAAATATCTCCTTTTTCTTTGTTGGTTTGGCACCATCTTCAAATTACCCTTTTTCTCTCTTTGACTACCTCTCTTTCTTCCCTAGAGAATCTGCTTTATGTCAGACCTTCTGCTGGTAGTGAACTGGCTATGATTTCATCAGGTAATAGGCAAAAGTGCAGCCCACTACAGGGAAAAAAGTTGTTTTCAGCTCTTATGTTAGTTTTTTTTCTGGCTTGGGGAGTGTGGAATGAGCTGAGCCACCATTACCCTTGGGGATTGTGAATCTTTCCTTCCTTCCATTACGTTTGGTAGCTAAACTGAAGACTTGTCTTGAAGGAGGATTTATTTTAGTCATACTGATAAAATTGTACAGGTGTAATTAAACTGCTACCATCATGTCAAAAAAACCCACACCTCGTCCCATGTATAAACACAGAAGTTCCGGAATGGCACAAACTAAATCAAGGACAGAAGTGATCAGTTCCTCCAGCAATTGTTATATTGGTATGGGTATGCTCCCATAGGAATTTTTCCTAGTCTAACTGTATTAAAATTCAAACCACTTCTTGTCCCAGAATCTCTTCCCCTGTGTAAGCAAGCTTGAAAGTAGTGCTCTGAACATTCAAGCTATTGTTTACTTCAGTGTAGCTCCATTAAAGCATAGAGCCATGACTATATGAGGATTTGACCCAATGGTTTTAGGTTTCTCTCATGTTATATAACTTGGATTTTTGAATGATGATACCTATTGAATAAAAGCAGGTTTGGTATCCAGACATCTCTAAGTAGTTTACAGAAAAAGGAATGAGCTGGGAGCAATGCTCTGACTCTGTGAGGGCTTGCAGTAGCCATTTTATCACTGAACAATAATCCAAGCTTTTCTCTCAATGTTGGAATCTATTTTATTGAAAAGGGGGTTGGCAAGGACACTGGGAATTGCCGCAGTGTCTTTTAAAAATGACATTATAAGAGGATCTTGGTTCTTGGGGACCTCTTATCCCATGGAACATCATATGAAATACTCTGAAGGGCAAAACAAAGTAGTGTGAAAGCAGCTTAATGATTTTCTGTTTTCACTAACTGTCCATTTGGTCCATCAGGTAATAAATAAGCTGTTCTTGGGATAGGAGAATGAGCAAGTCAGTCTGCAAGCGGCAAATGTAAAGAGGCAAGGATTAAAGCAGATCAGATAGTAGTGTAATATCACATGGATAAATGTTGACCTTTAATTATTGAATTATTTTCTACTAAAATAGTTTAAATTCTGATTTTTGAGGCAGATTAGTGTATTGCAAAATTGTAAGATTAATACTTGAAGTGAATAAATTTACTGCAGACTTAAATTTCTCTTGAGACAATGGCATTTTGTTTGCTTTTGTGCAGTAACTAGCACAACTGGATTTTCATCAGTAGTGAAAAACAGAACTGAGCTTGTGAAAATAGTTGCTGTTGATTTTCTTAGCAAAATACTTGACTAAAAACATAACTTTCAGGCTTTTGAGTAGCCCCTGATGCCCCATTGATACACTATTGTGTTTATACATACATATGACTGCAGTAGATGTTGCATTCTGAATAATTCCCCATCCCATGCATCTTTGAACTTGCCATTCTGAATACTGCATTTCTGCAGGCTTCCGTTCACATGATGTGCTCTGGCTGGCACCCTCAAAATCTGCAGGCTGTCACCGCTTGCCTTCTTTCTGGGGGAGTCGAAGTAATGGGTTGTGCTGGGGTTAGAGGGGAAGAGGCTTTTGCTAGCAGCTCTGAAACTACCTTGAAGGCAGCACTGCATATTTAACTGTAAGGTCTCTGTTGGATTGAGCAGGCTTCAGGTGAGGAGAGCATGATCAATAAGTACAAATATTAAAAGTGGTGCCTTCTCCCTTCCTTCTTTGCCTACAGGACCCGAGGTATCTGAATTCCCCAGACAATTGCTCATACATTTACATTTTCATTTGCTGGGTTTATAGCAAAATTGTTCCAGCTTTTGGGAGGGGCAGCTATCAAAGATGTACGGGCACTGCCATTGTGTTTTATTGTTCCAGTCCATTTTTCCCTGTGAATGCAGGTGGGAGTTTTTCAGTGGGTTGGTTTTTTGTTTTTGTCTTCTCTTTCTTTATAGCATGTATAACCTTTTTATTGTCAGTCCTCAATCATTTTTGATAGATCAATATATTTACTTCAGTGATGGTTCATCCCACAGCTGTCTGTTTTTTTTTTTTTTTTTTTGCTTTGTTTATAGGGGCTGTGCATAAATTCAGTGAGTTGCTCTGCTATGCTTCTCTTGCTACATGAGGATCAAGTGACTTGATCTTGCCCTAACAATTTTATGTTTAGAAGAAATGTGTATTGTTTGCATTGATCTACTTTCAACTTATTTTACCTATTTCCTAGGTAGACTTCGATCAATTAGAAATGCAAGCTTTGGTTCAGAAATTTTCTGCTCAGAAGTATGAAGCACAAATAGTGATGTTGCGTGTGTACTCTACCGTCTCAAGAGGAGGGTTCTTGGAAACAGTTCCAGCAGGCAGCAGAGACCCAATGGGTTTGGGAAGTAATATAGCAAAGCAATGTTGGATGATAACATTTACTCAGACAGCTCAGAAATGAGGCAAGTCCCCAGGAGTCCAGAGGCCTTTAGCCAAGCAGCTGTGACCGAGCCAAAGAAGAGGAATTCTTCAGCCTACATCTCACTGTCATCCCAGGGTGACCACATGTGGGCCCAGGATAGCTGTCTAAAGCAGTCATGAGCAGAGGTTGAATGTGTGCAGTGTGTGCATGGTGCTGGGGTCCAGCATTGGTGTGACTCTCTGTGCTGGGGCTGTCCTTCACCCTTCAGAAAGAGGTGGGTGAGCAGGACTTGCTGCTAGAGGACGGAAGCAGGTCCATGGAAGAGGAGTAAATGAGCCCCACCGTGATTAGGGATTCAGATTGCACATACTTATCCTGAAACAACTTGCCGTAAAATCCACCCCCAAGTCCTGAGAAAAAAGAGAAAAAAGTAAAGCAGCAGCAAACAAAGTGTACTCGCTACAGTTGATACTGCATACATGGAGTTCAATGGAAAAATAGGTCAACGAGGCCATTCTTACTGATATTATTTGAAATATGATCTGCTGTGTATGATTACGCATTAAATATTGGGTCAAACCCTCGAACTTGCATGGATTCAGTAAGGTTTAATAATGGAAAACAGGTGTTCACATTAGCAGTTTGTATAGGATATTATTCCCATAGTTGTCTTACTGGGGCTGTATGTCCTGTTCTTCAATTTTTAGGCTGGAATCATTTGTTATGAAAGTTGTGACTCAACTGCTTCCCAGCAGCGTGCTGTCCATTTGTAAGAACCGATTTTCCTGGAAGTCATTACTTTGGAGTGCCATTGTCAGCTGCACACATCCCCTCTGTTCCTGCCATCCTTTGTGGTGCAGATTTGCCTGTTGTTGTGCGTGAGGATGTTGCTACCACTGATGCACAATCTATCAGCTTTTTCCATTCTCTTCTTTCTTTTCTCTGTTGAATTGCAGTTTCCTTTGTCTTCTGCGTGATGCACTGAAAGAGGCTGGGAAATTTATCACGGTTGTTTTTAATGGGTTTTTAAGGTCCAGCACGACAGATTGAATTGATTGAGGAAAATTTCCTGGAGCTGCAGCTTTTTTTTTCCTATTAAAAATATTTTTATCTTTAGAATTTTTCTTTAAAAAAAAAAAAAAAAAGACAGTTTTTCCTTCTAGTCCTATAACAAAGCCCTGCTTTCTAATGTTTCCACATGGTCAGATATTAGCCATTTCCCGAGATAATTTAGTTTGGTCATGTGTACGGCTAGCATTTTTATTGTAAAGAATTCTGCTAGTGGTTTCATGATAAATGCATACAGCGTTGGGAAATGACTTTTATTGGGCTTAGTGTGCATTTAATATTGCATTAACAAAATTAAGCGATTTTGTGTGTGTGTAGGTCTTAAAAATGTATAGGAAAAAAGTACACTATCATAGGTATGCAAGGGTTTAAAACAAATGAATCTCGCCTGACTGCATTTTGTACGCTGTAGCATAAAAAAAGTACATTCCCAGGAGCTCAGTAGGTGGTTACTATCCTCTTTTCCTTTGTTTCAACATATTTTGAAGGCAGATCAGGAAAGAAAAGCAAATCCCAGTACCTGCCCCCTTCGTGGCCAGCCTGGGAAGCCCCTCTGTGCCCAAGTAAGGCTGTCTGGGGTTGGCTGGCAGCTCTGAGTTCGTAGCACATGAAGCAGTGGTGTGGTGTGCCCATGGCTTCCCACTCATCAAACCTTGCTTTTATTTGCTTATACTTCAGGTATCTTCAGGCTGGTAGTCACAGCCAAGTTAAAATGCCTTGTTTCTTATTTAAGAAAGCAGTGTGTGCCTGTGTGGTTTGTTATGCAAAACTCAATTTGGCTTATTCATTCCACTGTGTTATGTTTACAGTGCAGAAAATCAGTGTATTGAGTCTTATCTATTTTGGAGAAATTAAAATATTCTAATATTAAGACGGTACGATTCCAGAAATGCATGGATCTGCATTAATGTAAGCAGAGCAAAGGAATAAAAAGTGATGGAATGCAATATATTGCAGCACTCTCATTGATTTAAGATCAAAATGCCACTAAGATCGGGTGGACAGAAAGAAAATTATGTGTATGTTTATTTCAAACACATGCAGAAACAAAACATTGTATCGTTCACTGCTGCTGATCGTATATACAGGAGGCAGATGAGCTGTCTTGCCTAGGAAGAAATCAAAGATAAAGTACAGAATTAAAACAAACAGAAACAGCCTACTGATTTTGAATGCTTCTATTTCCAATGCCTCTTTTGAAGATATGTATCAGGACACGGCTTTTCAGCAGATAGAGATGCTCAGTGTTTTCTGAGAGCTGTTTCTTTCCTTTAGGGCTAAAATAGCTAACCCAAGTGGGAAAATCTCTAGTCACACTTGAGTCCTGGCCACAATAGCAAAGTACAGATGAGATGAATGTTGTGGCAATGCAGCCTTATGGATGGTTTTTGTTTGTACCCCGATGTCAGGTCTCATGGAGGAAGAAAAATAAGAGTCTGTTTCGCTAAAGTCAGAAATACTTTATGAGAGGCAGAAGTTGGATCACACAGGTCTGTTTAGTTTTCTGGAAGAGTGTTTGCTTATGTGAGGTTCAGTGATGAGCATGTAACTAGTGACTTCATTACACTTGTGGTTTTATTCCAGCCAACCTGCTTTGTAGATTGCTATATCTTGCCATGTCATCTTATCACAAATTATATTTGAATCCTTCAACATCTCCCCAGTTTCATTTTCTCCACATGGTTGCACACATGTTTTTGTCTCCCATCCCCAAATCTTCCCTGGAGCCTGCACCATGATGCACACGTGCTCTCCTGCGTCCTAGGACACACAGCATCCTCCCTGTTTTCACTACTCAGATTGGTCCCCTCTGCTTTGCTAGAAAGCAGCACTATGCTGCTCGCTCTGCTCCTTCATGTTCTCTGAGCCCTATTTTTCTGTGTAGTTTCTTGGTCGTATCCCTCATTTACAAGCACGCTGTGCTATCTCCATTCATCTTATATGAAATGGCTGCAGCCTTGCCACGCTTTAACTTCCTGTTGCTTCCTAGAAATTGCTTGCTTGTCTGTCAAGGGAAGCTGCTTCCTGCTCCAGACTAGAAATCAGGATATGTGTTGAGCACATCCTTCTTCCTTCCATTCTTTTGTTTGTTTGTTTATTTATTTATTTATTAATAAAAGACAGAAAAGGCTGTCCCTTATATAGCCGGAGTAACATTGTCTGCTTATCCCCAGCCATCTTGTAGCCTTACCTCTTTTCACACTGCACTGAAAAAAATAGGTGATGCTGTCGAATATAAGTAATACCATCACACAAATCTATATAAGTGAACGTTGTGTAGATGGCTGCAAGGAGAGTTTGGAAAGACAAAGTTTGCAATCTCCCAGATGTCACCTTCCCTGGAAATAGTAATCCAGTGTTCTGGAAGTAGTAACTTGGTGGGTTTTTTCACAAAAAAAAAAAAAAGAGAAGTTTGATACTGAATGAGGTGCAAAGAGCCCAAGATGGGGCTGCTCTCACACTGTGTCTCTCAGGCCCACAGAAAGGCCAGGCACAGGAATATGCTGAAACACACAGGAAACGTCTGCTGCAGCATCACATGAGGTCAGTCAGGCATACTGTGCTTTAATGAGCGCAGACAAAACAAGCTTTGGTGAAAATGTCACAGTCTAAACATGGGTAACAAAACACAGACTGATACAGTCCAAGCTTGATGGGAAACGCGGTGGGAAAAGATTTTAGCAACCTTCTTCTTGCAAGCTTGCCAAGAGCTATGAGCATTTTGAGCATCCCACAATAGCAATGGCACTGTACTTCCAGGCAGGAGAGCCTGGTTTCTTACTAATATCACAGCACTTCTCATTTCCAGGAGCATCCTATAAAAGGGATCCCTTATTTACAGCTTTCATTTCGCATTAATGAAGTGGCATACTGATGCTGCTAATCAGCAGCAGCGAGGTGACGCAGACCCATGGAGCTGTGATGGTGGCAGTCGCTTCAGCCCGGTCGCCAGGATAAAAATAAATGCCAAGCCCTGGCGAGGGAAGCTCCAGCTGCAGGGAGCACAGCCTGCACCCCGCCAGGCTCTGCCAATTCTCCTGCCTGGAACAAGGAGAAAAATGGCTCTCCTGTCCCCACATTCGTTTCCTTTGCTGCTTCTCTTCCCCATCTCTGAGCAAGGACGTGAGATTTTGTGCTTGCCATGGCTGAAGCTTGCACTTGGTTTTGGACTAGAATTTCCTCAGAAAATCGAATGGACAGTGATAGCCCAATTGGCTTCCATAATTCAGAAGGCTGTTTTTTCCTCTCTGTGGCACATTGTGAGATTAATCTAATTCGTTGTCATTCCCTATATGTGGGTAAATACTACTTCATTCATGAATGAATTCACACGGCTGTGTGGAGTCTGTATCTTCTGTGCTGCTCTTGGAAGGGGAAGGAGCTGGTAAATGAGGGGGAGACACGAAAACTCAGCTGGAGATAGAGATGCCCAGAAACAGGCCTTACTTGTACCATGCTATAAGGGCCCTGAAAGGCGCTGTCAGCTTTGTACCATGCACTGACCAAAATCAGTACCCCTGACCCCTATGCATCCCTTCTGACTTGGGATATTCTATGAATCTCCATACTGCTGAGTCTCCTGCTCTTGTACCACCAGTCTCACACCTGATGAAGGAGGAGCTCCTTTAAATGCGGCTGTGCTTTTAATGGTAGGGAGAATATAACTAATCCCAGCATTTTTCTCCTTTCTTGATATTTCCATAAGCATGCGGGAAACCAGAGGTCTTTTGGCAAGGTGCAAGACTGAGATAGTGCAGAGGTTCTTGGTATGGAGAAGATAGCGTTTGTAATCCTGGGTATGTGGACAAAGAGGTTGGTGTAGAGCAATAGAGGCAGCACAGAAAGCATCTGCGAGAGCCTGGGCATCTTGTTACGGCGTATTTCTAATGCAGTCAGGAATTAAATTAATAGTTGTGTGTGCTTATTTTGAAGCTTTCATGACATGAAAAGAAGCGTACAGTTCATTGAAAAAGGAAATGAGGAACTATTTATTCTTAAATAGAAATCACTGTGGCCATATCTTTTTCATGAATTTATACAATGGGTTGGATTAGTCTCAGGCTAAGGCATGTGTGTGCTGGCGGAGCTGCGCTCTGTGCCTGAGACTGCTCAGTGCTACCAGTGCTCCGTTTCCATTTCCTAGACAGATCATCTCTGTCTAGGGTGGTTTTTTTCTTTACGCAAAGGTGATGTGCATTTCTTAGTTCTCTGTCTGGAGCCACTTGACTTGTGAGTGCTCGATGCTGACAGCTCAGCGAAGGATCTCCATCGCTCGATGTCACAAGGAAGAACTTTTTTTCTGTGAGGGTGACAGAAGGCTGCCCAGAGAGGTGGTGGAATCTCCTTCTCTGGAAATATTCAAAACCTGACAGACACTTTCCTGTGGAACCTACTGTAGGGAGCCTGCTTTAGCAAGGGGTTGGCCTAGGTGATCTCCAGAAGTCCTTTCCAACCCCCATCATTCTGCGATGCTGTGATTCTTTGGTGTTGCAGCCTGGGCTGCACGTGAAGCAGCACAACAGCAGGCTCCTGGTTTTCTACCATGCTTCCCAAAGAAAACTAGCCCTAGAATCTTGGAGATGAATGGCAGCTGAGGAACTCTGGTCACACAGGGAGTCATTAGGAAAAAAAGTGATGGTTGGCAGTTCCCAGCTCCTCCATCCCTGCCCGGACCTCAATCCTGCAGCTGGAAAGCAGAGAATGATCTTTGATTTCCATGCTGTTTGTTGCTTGTGGTTATTTAAACTGTGGGCTCTCCAGGCTTTCTACTTATGTATAACTCCTACCAAATGAGGGCCCAAGGACGGTCAAGGCCTCTAGCTGCTAATATAACACAAATAATAATTGAACTGATAGGTACCTGGCAATTTTTTGTCCCCTCCTTTTCTTTCCTCTTGGACCAAAGTGACCATTTCTATGAAGATTGTGATTAGGCTTTCCAGCTGTCAGTTTTGTATTGCTCAGTCCTGTAGGGTCTGAGCTGCCTGCAAGAGCCAGGAGGGGACAGCACTTATGACAAATCAATTTGCTGACCTCTGAAATAATTAAGCAAGCCTCGAGTCCTATTTTACACAAGCAATGTGCTATTCATTTTTTGCATTTTTCTGCCTGCTGGGAATGGATATCTCTAAATAATACAAGCAGAGTGATTAAGGAAGGTTTTTCTTCTGGAAGTGTCTCCAGAGTAAATTATCCTTTTTCCCTGTATATCCGTGTATTTGCATACTTCTTTTTCTTTGTTCTTCCCTGACAAAGGTGGAGATAATAAAACTGTTTTTTTCTTTTTTTTTTCTTTTAGTTTTCCAGATGATCTTTGTGTACTTTACCACACTGCAGCATAGAAAACACAGGCTTATTTATTGCCTAACAGCATATATGTGTTTTATGATTAATGTGCGGTGTTTGCTATACACGGCACTGATAATAGATAGGGAGATCAAAGTCTTCTGTGAATTGACAGCAGCACTATAAACAAGGTGAAAAGGTTGCAGGTGTTTCCCATGCGAGTGTTATACAAAAACATATGGCCCTCTGCCACAACACAGGACATGTGCTCTCTATCTTTCTCTGTGCAGCAAGACAGTGTTTCTGTAGCACATCCATGGCAAGTGCTGGAAAGGAAGAGGGTCTGTTTGTGTGCTGCAGGAGGGGCTGCACCGTGCCATGACGGTTGGACTAGATGATCTTGTAGGTCGTTTCCAACCTTGTGATTCTATGATTCTATTGTTCTGTGTGCCTCTTGTCCCGTTGCTTCTGTCTTGGCTCATGGCTGGATGTAGTAGTGTAACCAGCAGGAGCAGGAAGGTGATCATCCCTATGTACTCAGCACTGATAAGGCTGCACCTTGAGTGCTGTGTTCAATTTTGGGCCACTCTCTACAAGAAATATATTAAGACCTTGGAGTATGTCCAGAGAAGGGCAATGGAACTGTGAGGGGTCTGGAGCACAAGTCTGGTGGGAAGCAGCTGAGGTAACTGGGGTTGTTCAGTCTGGAGAAGAGAGGCTCATTGCTCTCTACAATGACCTGAAAGGAGGTTGTGACGGAATGGGGGTTGGCCTCTTCTCTCAGGTCACAGCAGTGGGATGAGAAGAAGTAGCCTTAAGTTACGCCAGTAGAGATTCAGGTTGGGTATTAGGAAACGTTTCTTCTCAGCAAGAGTGGTACTGCAGTGGCACAGGCTGCCCATGGAGGTGGTGGAGTCACTGTCTCTGGAGGTGTTCCAGAGCTGTATGGATGTGACACTGAGGGACGTGGGCAATGGGCATGGTGGACATCGGATGGTGATTGGACTAGATGATCTTAGAAGTCTTTTCCAACTTTACAATCCTAGGGTTCCGTCAGAATCTCATGCATCTGTGACTTCTGCGGCCATGGCCAAACTAGGTGCTAGGAGTGGGGTGAGAGACCTGGACTGTAGCTCTGCAGAAAGCAATGGTGAGGTATGCACAAAGCAGTGGAAATCTTTACTAGATTGCTGCTTATTTGAGGGGTTAAAAGAAATGATGTATCTACTAAACGGCTAAGTAATTGCAAAGAGGACAGCAGTAACCTGGGTAGAAGTCTCTCCCTTTCATTAAGTGCTGCAAGAAAGATGATTGCCTGCTCCTGTTCCTACAAACGAAACTGCCGCAGTTGACTTTGTTTGGTATTTGTAGCCTCTGGAGTTATTAAAACACTCTGAATGCAGATTAACTTCCCATGCCCGATACACTACAGCATAACCACCCCCTTGACCTTTGATAAACACGCTGGAGGGCAGTCTGGCTTTTCCATAACTTCTGCTGGTAAATCTGTACCCTCTGTTGAACATCTCTGAAAAACTCTCTGTGCAGCCCTCCCAGGGATGGTGCAGTGCAGGCTGCTTCCCTCTGGCACCAGGAGTGTATGGGGTCTTGTCCCCCTCCAGCCCCTGGAGAAAATTCATGCTGTCCTCATGCTGGTGATTTACCAAATGTGCTCTATCTGCTCTATCTCACCTTCCAACAGATCTAAAGCTCCTAATCTAAAAACGTAGGTGTTTTTCTCTACTTCAGAGGGATGCATTCAAACTGAAATTTAATAGGAATTTCCCTAGGAGTGTGGCGTAAATAACTGAGACCTCATCCACCCTTGAAAATGACACTTTTGTGTGTTGTGAGCATTTCTTTTCACAGGTGTGCTACAATGGATTTCTTTCTCTGTGGACAGAGTTGCATTACTCTGTGGACACTGTGCTATGTTCACACGTTCTTGTTTCTGTTTAGGAGTGAGCTAGGTAGTCATGAGCATACACTGCATGTCCTACGTGAGAGTATTACAAAGGTTTGGGCCAAGTGCTGTAGTGGTACTGTGTCACTGTGGTTAAAGGCAGGACTCTGGCACGTGGACAAGCCCTGTGAAAAGATTAAGCCAGAGAAAGTTAATAAAAAGTGGTGTCCTAAATTATTCATGAATCCATTTGTAATGTACTTGCTGGGAGGCTTTTGTTTTTCTCAAACTCTTATTTATTAAAATCTGACAAGAATATCGGGTTTTGTTCAATAATAAATCTAGATCTCTGTGAAGCTGGTGATATCCTCATGTAGTAATACAGAATCAAAATGGAGTTACATGCTAAGGGTGCATATGTTATTTACTTTGGAAGAATAGATTATTGTTCGGAAGGATTTTATTTTTTACTTGCAATTTGAAAACAAATTTATTGTTGTTTTAAAATACAGCTGGGAATGTCCTCCTGGTTTTGAGACCTGGATGCTGCAGAAGATTTTAAGTGTATTAAAACTCAGTTAAGCGTATTTATGGTGGTTGTGGAGGTTCTGGACCAGTATTTGCTAAATCTGATAGTTCTTATGGTCCTGTTTCATGGACATCATACTTAAAGCTTGTGGATTTTGTCTTGCAAACTGTGTCCATACATGCCCTCTTCTTTCTATGTCCTCGAAAACATGAGATAAATTGTACTCAGAAAGTATTAGAAAGGAAGAAAAAGGCCAGGAAGAGAGTTTTACTGATTGGGGTACAATAGAAAATGATAATTTGACTGCATTAGCTGTAGAAGCAGAACTGGGAGTTTATAAGATTGGTCTGAGCTGGAGAATGATGCATACATTTGTTTACATAAGCTTGGCTTACGAGTCACTTTCTTGTAAAAACAGGTTGAGCAGAACATGCTCCTGTCCCGTACTTTAGTCCTGAATGCAAGCACAAATGTACTGTGACACAAGGGCTCTGACTGAGTACCATCCCCTTATTGCCATGGATTGCAGCTGGAGCTCTGCAGCTTCTAAAGATTGAAGTAAGCTAGAAGTATCATGTATACACACACACACGTACGCCTTGCAGGATATCTAGGGTGGTGCTCAGGATTAAAATATCTGGATAGATTTAATCATCTTCTGCTTCAAGTTTGAATCTGGTGTTTGAGACTTGGTCACTAAGAAAAGCTATGTGTTGAAACACCGGTCACTAGCTATTAGATGAGACACTCAATAAATTTGGGGAGGGAAAGAGAAACATAAAGCGTGAAGGAAGATCATTGAAAGAGGTCATTATTTCTGGCTGATCATCCTGGGTAGATTTGGAGAGATACATACTTCCACTTTGGAAGCTTGATTTGCATCTTTAGCATCAGAAATGTTATACAAAATACATGAGGAAGGGACGTGTAGGGTGTTATCATCTTTTGCCAAAGGTTGATCAAAACACTATTTAAAATAAGGCTTTAGCTCTTCCTTATACAAGCTTAAAAATCCTGAAGAAAACTTTTGACCATTAAAAGACGGATGCTTTGCTATGATTTAATAGGCTAGGAGAGATGAGAGGCTTATTTTAATAGAGAATTAGAACCCACATCTAAGGTACAAATGGATTTTGTGGGTTGGATTTGGGAAATAACTCTTCCCTCTGGAAACCCACCAAATATGAAAAGATGATCTCTTCCTTCCTGAAGAAATTTTTTTCTGATTCTTTTCTGACTTTTGTTTGTTATGAGTTTTGGTGGAATGGGGTCAAGAAGGACCCTGAAACCTTGCTTTGGAATCAAGATATTTGTCTGACTTGTTTGCCCCTGGTGAATTCAGTGCTGCTGCAGCTTCATTGCCATGGGAACCTCCACTTACTAAATTTGATTTAGCCCAAGGTGTACTTGTCTGCTCTGTTGCTGCAGTGTAGACAGGTGATAAGCAACATATTGATATTAAGCTGTATCGTACCAAAATGATTAGGCATTGCTATTAACCACAGTGCTGCAGCATCTGTGGTTCCACTCTTGTGCTATGCTCTAAGCTACCCAGTCTTCCTGCACTTGCATTCAGCCTCCTCCTTCTCTCTTCTGGCACAGCAGAGGCAGCATCACCTGTGTAGTCTTTCTGGTCCAGCAACTGAGAAAGGTAGGTGGCTGCAGGCAACCTCTGCTTGCTGATGGTGCTCCTTCCTGCTCTGCAGAGCAACCAAGCACTGAGTGTCCACAGAAATACTACTGGAGAAGGGAGGTCTGTGCCCCCAGGAGCTATGGGATACGGAGTGGGTCTCAGCGCTTCTGTATCATCCACTGTGGTGTCAAGTCCCCAGAGGAACAAGTCCTGGTGATGCGAGGCCAGATCAAACTGGGAGCAGGGAGATGTATGAAACAGAGTGAGATGTGTCACCCAGTCTTGTCTTAAAGTTTTATTAGCTTTCTTATACAAGGCAAACATTACAGGTTGTTGGGTTGCCTTTTTTTTTTTTTTTTAATTGGCGTCATTTTGTGTTCAGATGGTCCTTGTTAGATGGTAATGATGAACCTGTAAGTCTGAGATGCTCTCACTTCCGGTACTTCCAGCAGCAGTGGTGGAAGTGTGCATTTACTGCATCCACGCTGTGGAGAAAGGTTAATTGTACGCAGGGCTTTGTCATGGAAAGGTATGTTGTATGATTTGCTGCAGAATAATTGATTTTGTAGGTCTTCCACAGTTGTTGGAGTTGCTTGTTGCTAAGGTTTTGTCCCTCTGTAGTTGTAGTTTACTGATACTGCATTGCTTTGTACAGAATTCGGAACTGAGCAGTGTGTGTAAACCACTATGTTAAAATGCTGGCGAAGTATTGATTAATCAGTAAATGCTTTAAGCTATTTCCTTTAAATTCCGGGACCACACATCTTAATTTAATAGTTGAGAGAGATGAGGAAGGATACTGATCTGCACAACAGTATATACGTTCCGTGGTGTTTGTTCATGGCGAGTATTTTTAAACCAAGAAAAAGATTTTAGGGAATGTGATGGTTTTCTGGTTGATGTTATCTGCTAAAATGACTCTCTTTCTTGTAGATACTATATTGGTCGCCAGATGTTTGTGGTGATCTCCGCACCGGAGGTGATCAAGCAAATCTTAGTGACAGACTTCAGTAACTTCACCAACAGAACTGTAAGTAGACAGAAGGGTCCTCTTTGTGGACGGAGGTGATAATACTGCTAATTTGAGCTCAGGTCAGAAGCAGCCACAAGACAGCTGGAAACATAGTGGGGGAATGTACGTGGTTCAATAGAACTTAAAGGTATAGAAACTCTATGTGTTTCAGTCAAAGATTTCTATTACCAGAGCTCAGAAGATGAAAGGGACCGTCATTAAAAGAAATACAATGCCCTTGTGACTGAGGCACCAAATAGATGTAGGAGAGAGAGAGAGAGTTTCAACATCCAGTTTTGCCACTTACCTCCTAGGAAAATCCCATACTAGCTCTTTCCCTTGGTTCTCAACCTGTAATATAGGGACAGTATTATTTGCTTTCTCCTACCCCTGGTCTCCTTTGTCTGTTTAGATTTTCTAGGGCAGGAATGGGCTGCTGGGGCCAGGGACATGCCTCTCTCAGCTGACATGTGTTTCTTAGCGCTTTGAAAATGAAGAATAGAAAAGAATTAAGTTGGGATTTGCAAGGATTTATACATATGCTGCTGATTACTTATTTTACTTATATAAATATATATATTGAAAAGCACTTTTCTGAGTTCTGGTTAGAACAAATAAAAAAGAGGGAGGGAATAGCCAGAGGTATAGTAAAGATTTCTGTCAGTTTCTCACCATTTTGTGTCGCTGTGACCACACACTGCCTCAGTGCCATCCATTCTTTTCTTCCTCCTAGCCCCTTTGTATGCGCAAACCTGCTCACATAAACCTGCATGTATTCATGTCCTCGGGGAAAATTTCATCTCTGATCAGCTGTTTGCCTCCTCTGCCCCTCTGATCCTCTCCGCAGCCAGTCAGTCTGTTTGCAGATTGCTTGTCTCCTTTGCTTGCTTCTTCTGGTACATGAAGTTCATCTTGTGACTACTTGTATCTTATTTAATAACCACTTGTACCAGTCACCTTGCATTCTGCCTGTAACTCACATCTAAATGGAAGAATCAGTGTGCAACCTTCCTAGGCTGAAGTTGTTGCATGCTGTAACATTCTTTTCCCCGTTTTCTCTGTATTCAAAAGAATTTTCTGCCCTTTTCCTTCTTCAGTCCCCATTCATGTAACTTATTTCTTCCTGTCTACATGCCTTTCTCCTGTATATTTGATATGAGTAGGTTGTTTGCTCTATTCACAGCTGTAGCTGATGCCCAAACAATACCTTTTGAAACTTTTTGAAGAGATCATTCCTTTGAGGATATATTCAAATACTCATTCTAGACTTAATTTCAGTCAACCTCACCATTAGAATATATCTCTACATTGTCATCCTTCTTATATTGGCTGAATTTTACTTTCTCTTCAGACTTTTCTGGTGGGAGGTTTATCTCTCTCTTTTGGTTGTACATCCATCTGTCATGGTCTAATATTTGTGTTCCTCTCAAATTCAGGTAATTCAGATCTCTGTAGCCAGTCTCTCTCCCCTTTTATTTTCTTCGTCAGAGATCATCTGGGTGTAGTTGTCTGTGTAGATTCCTACCTTGTCCATATCACTTGACTGTTGTTGAGCCATCTGTAAGTTTTTTTGCACAACACCCTTTTTTATGCATGAGGAACTGAGGCACAGACTGGTTGATATCCCTGCCACCTACCAGCAAGCATGTGACAGATGTCCTACCTTTCTCTTTGAGAAAAGGAACAGTTTTTCCCCCTGTACACTGTTACTAAATCTGAGTTGCTCAATGCCCATAAGCCTAATTCAAATGAACTTGCTTTATCTTGTGTACTTTTATCTGCTCATTCTGTGGTCTTTTCACACAACTGCAATCTTTGGGTGTTACCTTTTACTTTCCACTTTGTTACTCTTCTTCTGCCTTTTACTTATCATTAGTAAAGGATAAGCAACCTTCCATTTCTGGGTCCTTCCACATTTGGCTTGGGAATCTTTTTTCCTTCTTGAATTTTCATACTGGGTGCTCTCTTTTTCATACACCGTCAGATCTTTCAGTGAGATGTTCTGATATGCTGTATACTAAGGATTCTCTATATGTTAATAAATACTGCTGTACTGTATGTAAAGAAGGTCAGCAGATTTTGTTCAGTTATAATTTCGGTTATAAGTGAATACTGATGGAAAGGTGAGAGTGGAGAAAAACAGTTTCAAGAAAGATTCTTCTCATATTGACTGGATGAATGTCGTTTTAAGGCTTTAATAATGTTCTGTTTATACTTGTAAAAACTACTCAAAGCAAGCTTCTCTACTTCAGGCGAGAGTCAGTTTGACAGGGGAGAATTCAAAACACAAAGTAGATCTCTCTGCCTTATTTTATCCATTCCTTTCCCAAATGATGTGCTGTTGAGTGGTTATAGAATTGGCTTTGGAGTCAGTGCTGTTCACAAATTTAGGCTAATACATTTCAATCCAGACGTGGCGTTCACTTATGTTGTTGTTTAACATGGTAAGCAGATAAACACCATGCAGCTGTTCACTCGCTCTCCCCAGCCAGTGGAGTGGGGGTGAAAATTGAATGGAAAAGTGCAAGAACTCATGGATTGAGATAAGTATAATAAGAAAAAAGAAAAAAGAAAAAAAAAATAGTAAAAAGAAAAAGCACAATAACAAAAAGAACAAACAAAGCAGGTGATGTACAACACAATTGCTCACCAGCCGCTGACCAGTGCATAGCCAGTCACCAAGCAGCACCTGCTCCAGACAGTTCCCCCAGGTGTATTGTTCCACATGGTGCATTGTGGTATGGGATATCCCTCTGGTCAGCTAAGGACAACTGTCCTGGCTGTGTCCCCTCCTGGTTCCTCAGCATCCCCACTGGCAGCGCAGCACAAGAAGCTGAGAAGTGCTTGACTTAGTGTAAGCACTCCTCTGTAACAACTAAAACATCAGTGTGTTATTAAAAATATTCTCATCCTAAATCCAAAACACAGCACCACACCAGGTACTAAGAAGAAAATTAACTCTATCCCAGTTGAAACCAGGGCAGCTTATTTTGACCTAACGCATTCTCTCAAGCATCAGTTTTCAGAGTGGGAAACATGGGAATGGGGAAAGCCCCATGGGTGTGAACAGCCCTTGAGAAAACCCAGCATGTTCTTATTTTTTCTTTCCCACTTTTTTTTCCCCCAAAATTCATTTCCAAAATCTAAATTCGTGCCTTGTACACCAGAGGGGAAATGTGAATTATCTATCCCTGAATGCCACAAAGAGAGATTATTCACCATGTTCTGTAGCAGTTGCATCAACAGCGTGTTAACATTGTCACTAACTTGAAGGGTGCATAGGATGATGTCTAAAAGCCTGGTGTATTACAGGGTAGAAAAAGTTTATGTTTCATGTGTATTTTTCTACTCTTTCAACTGCCTAAATATGTATATATTACAGTAAGAGACAATGGGAAATTCAACTTGTGAAGGGTTGCAAACAGTGGATGTACTTGATAGACAAGAGCGAATCAGATGATGATTCAGTGAACTTGGAGCATTTATTAAAGCTATTCATAATGTAATGTCATGTCTTTGAGTGCTTGTAAGAAGAATGACCTTAATCTGAGACTGTGCATTTGCTGGCAAAGTCACTATTTGCTGGCAAGTAGTCAGGAGATTGTTATGGAATCAGGGTGGTTTTAATCTTCTTAGAGGACTATTGGAAGAGTTTGTTTAGTTTAATACCTGGATGAGAGATCCCATACTTCAGTGAGGGAAACAGATAAAGGGCTGTGCACCCTGCAGCCTTGGAGGCTGAATCTAAAGTCTAAGAAGACATGTTGTGCAGCTGTATTGATGTGAGTGCCAGGCTATGGCATGTGAGGATTCTTGACTAAGAACAATTCTCATGGAGTAGGAAAGGTCACCTTTGTCTCCTTTTCTTCTAGAGGGAGGACTGAAATAATGACAGTTTTATGTTTCTTGTTTTTTGTGTATGCCAGGAGGAAGCTGGCATGGTGTTGTATTTGGCCGAAGGGACATGACTGTGGTGGTCCTGATTCAGAGACTTATTTTCAGTAACTGGGTATTACGTTACTGGATTGACTGAGTGCCATAAGGAATCTTCCATGCTTGCCAAAGCAAAGCAATAGCAGTAGGTGCTGGGTGTATTGGGCCTATCCATGCTGGTTGTGTCTATGCTTGAATGACAGCTGTGAAAAGGCAGCATCTTGCATCCTCTTTCCATATTCAGAGAGAAGTAGAACATTTCTCCTGCATTGAGCCTGAGTGCTCATTATATGGACAAAATAGATTTTGCATGTGAACAGGTGCCAAATGATTGGTCATTTTTTTGTGGATATGTTTCCCTTTGACACTACATATTTCACATCTTTACTATGAATATCTTTTGAATATTGCTTTGAAAAGACTTTTAGATTCCCTTGCCCTCTTATATTGTTTCTGAGCTACCGATTAATAATTCTTGTGACAGAAACATATGATGACTGCAGATCAAATCTGCATTAAGGTTCACTTCATTTTAGAGCAAGCAACCGGGTCTTGCACAGAGGTGCACCTTAAGGTGTGAGGTATATTTTAGTGTTAACCATATAATCACAGAAAAGCCACAATGACATCCTATTTTCCCACTTAATTTTGACTTGAGTAAGGTGAGCATTGTAGGCATTTAAAAATAGAAAAGTCTACTGTAACGTACCTTCATACTTAAGGCATATGAAGCCCTTTCCCTATGTTTTTAATTATACTTGAAGAAGAAAAGATGAAAATTAGCTTATAGACCTTCTGCCAAAAATATGGAACTGATTTTAGTTTAAGTTAAGTATGGAAAACTCAGCCATAATGCTAGGCAGGGCTGTGCCACAGTGAAGAATACCTTCTTCTCACAAATGTGGTAAGTTGTCTTTGAATAGAAGTTTTCTTTTAAGAGCTCTAGGACTATTCTTTAACCTTTTTTAACTGCATTGTTGTGTTGTGTGTGAGACACATTTATGATGTGTTGCATGTTGCATTCTGCCAGGCAGGATAATGATACATAGTCTGTTTTCAGATTGTTTGTAATTTGTGTATTGAAAATTTGTTTTTGAATTAGTACTGGAGAATCATTAAGGCGTACATTTAAAAATGTGAGAGAAGAATGTTAAGATGGAGAGAGATTACTCGCTATCTAATATAAATGACAGATTGTCTCAAAGTTGCAGGCCAAACTCTTGCAGAAAATATGTATCAGTAATCCCTAGGGCAAGGGTAAGCATTGGCTAGTCGAGGTTTGACAGGCTGCTGGAGTAGGTGTTCTGCCAGAATTCATGCAGCTATCACAAGTGGAAACTGGTAGTTGATCCAAATCAACTCCTTAAATCTGTGTGCTAACTCACTGGAGGGGGGTAATGTTTTTAAATACAGAAATCTGCACTGATTTCAGTAGAGAACATCACTATTTTTTTCACCAGTTACAGTGAAAAAAGTAACAATGAAATAACAAATAATAATGAAGTAGTAAAAATGATGAAAATGTGACAAGGAAGTTAATATTACCTGGTGGTGTAAACTATTTGTATCCCTCTTGAAGGAAGAGAGTTACCCAGCAACAACAAAGCAGTCACCAAAGAGGAAGGAGCCCATTTTCTGCATCTCGTTCAGCTGTGGTCCAGGATGGCTGAGACATTAATGCATCAGCTGGTTTTTCTCATCTCTTGCCTGAGGGCAGGGTTCCAGAAGGGAAAGTGTCTGTGTATATTTCTCTGGGAAAGGGTCTATCCAAATTTGATACAGTATACCCTCCAGAAGTCCTTTCCAACCTCAACCATTCTGTAACTCTGTGGATTTTGCGTCAGGGACTCAGACAGTGGTAAGTAGCGTACTTCCAGTAACTGGATGACCCAGTGCTGACTGAAAGGATTTATTTATCTCTGGAGCAGGGCATGGATGCACAACTGGCTGAGAACAGCCCAGTGTGGTACCTCAGGAACTGACAGTGTGTGTGTGTGTGTTCTTGTCCTTTTTCAAGTAAAGGGTCAGTTGCATGTCTTGTGCAGGAACTTACTGGTTGCATGCTGCCTTGGTTTTTAGAGTACACGCACTGCTGGTAGGCAGCAGCCCAGCTGATGCGCTATCATGAGGTAAACACTGGCAATTCATATATACAGAGCCAGCTTAGAGGCTAGGCTGCTCCTTTACGCTCTGTGACAAATAAGGTTTTTGTTTTTAAAAATGAACCCACTCACTTATTGATTTGGAGACAAGTCATGCAAAAATAGCCATGGAATAGTTGTGTACCGTTGCAAAAAATGTGTATATATGCCTTCTTGACCCTGTACTCTTGTTTTGTTTAGAAATGTTTCTTTTCTTCAAATTAAATATCCTAGGATTATTTCCTGCTGTGTCAATGTCACTGTCAACATTTCATGTGAATTTGTTAGTCTATTACTAAATTGTTGTTGCAAAGTACAATGAACTCCACTCGTAAACAGATGAGCATGCTTTGTTAGGGGCTCACCTGCACATGGGTACGTGGTTTGGAGCAGCAGTGACATACACAATAAGAAAGCAGACAAGTCAATATTTGGGAAATGATTCAAACAACTTAAACAAGAGAAAAAAATGTTGAAATTTATGTTTAGATCTTCAGGGTTTTTTTTTTTTACCCTTTGATATGACTGTTCAGTGGGATTGTATATTATGCAAGTGACGCTCCAGTATGTGCTAATAGTTGACAGTGATTTTTAGTTTTAAAAACAAGCTGCTTTTTGAAGCGTTGGAGGGAAAGAATGAATATGCCTTAAGTTTATTTAACACCTCAATCTTTTAAGATATATTTATTCATTTTTCAACTCTGTGTCAGAGGAGATGGAACTAGATGATCTTTGAGATCCCTTCCAACTGAAGCCATTCTATGATTCATTTTTTCCATTTGTTCATTTTGATTCATCTTTGTTTTTGTAGGGTTTGCATAGGGCGTACAAAGTGAAATGCAAAGGCTTCTGGACCCAGCATGTCTCAGGATTTGTTGCTATTCCTGTCTTTGTGCTCACATGTGCCCATTTTTATATATTTATGGATACGTACAGATGTATACAGATTTGATTTGAGCTGTCTTTGAGATTTGAGGAAATGCCAAAAATTCAGTCCTCACTAGAGGAGCTATGGGAACTTCATAAAATGTGCCTCCTCTCGTATGCCATAGTGACATTCAGTTCGTGATGCATCAGAGCCATCACACCTCATAGCAGGCCTTGCCTTGAATGTGTAGTTCTTTGTGCTAGAGCTGTGACTTTCTCTCCTCCCTCCTTCCCTTTGTAGGATGACTTCAAGTAAGTGTCAATCCTACCACGTGTACAATAAGTAGCAGTATCATTGAGCTGAGAACATTCATTGCTTCTAAAAATCACTCCATGCTTTACAAGGATAAGTGAAAAGGTGTCCAAGCAGTGAATTTAGTAAGATTTACTCTTTTTGCCTAGCAGTTTCCTACAGCTGCTAGATCATCATTGTTTTGAAATCCTGGCTGGTATAGCATCATTACAGAAAGAGAACTATGCTGGGAGGAAATGTGTTTGGCTGTGTGGCACTTAACTGTGTAATATTAATCAGTTTGACTGCGTATCTGAGGGTGCTGTTGAACAGCCATATGAGTCCAGATGCCTGAGAGATTTTTCTAGTGTCAGTGCCTGCCGGGGCTGAGCAAGGGCTCTTACCCCTGTTTTGACCTGATGGTTCTCACGGGGGTTTGCTGGTGCAGGAGCTCCTGGGCTCAGCAGCTGCAATGAAGTATCCACTTTCTTTTCCTAGTGTTCCTCTGGGGCTATCTTCTAGGTACTGGTGAACCTTTCTAGCTTGGTCAGTGTATGTGTAACTGTTTTGCCTTTTGTTGTATCCTGTAAAATAGCTTTTAATTCTGGACTTCTTTTTTCTTTCTTCCTCTTGTTTTCAGAGCTTGCTAGTTAATTTTTTCTAAGCGATTAAATCTGGTATTGTTTAAATGTTTTAAACTAGGAGTGCATATGCTTGCAGTAGACATTTGAAAAATTAAAATAATAAATATTGAGAGGGTCATTTCTTTCGCACTGTGTATGTCTTTTTATGCGTGCACAACAAATTACCTCTTATTCCCCATCTGCTGCAGCTAATAGCACAAAACTAATGTAAAATGATCACTGCTATTGACTGTAAAATTTATCAGACTTTGGCTTCAGTTAGGCTTAAAGAAAAACTTAACATATTAGTAGGCTGTGTTTTGGGAACCACCTGATCCTCTGAATCCCAGTGGGGTGAGATCTGGTTTTGTGATTAAGGCTTTGGGTTGGGATTTAGGAGCTCTGAGATTGATTTTTGGCTTTGCTACAGAACTTCTGTGTTCACAAGGGCAAGTCATTTAGGAAGTGCTTTGTCACCTTAACAAATGTGAAAGAGAATATAGGAAATTTCTAGCTGAACATTAACACTAGTGAATGTTAGTGCTTCAGAACTTATAGAAGAGGTTGGAGTTTTATTTTATTTTATTTTTTATTTTATTTTATTTTATTTAGTTTTGGTGTGAGGAGTCAATGCGAATTGCTTTTTTCTCCCCATTTTTATGCAGAAGTCTAAAAAAAAAAAAACCTTCAGAAAAGGAGGAAAGTTTTATTTGAAGGCTTATTTTTTTTTCTTTTGAATTGACTTTTTCTTTTCAAGTATTTTTTTAAAAGTAGCAAATATTGTATTAACAGTTTCAATTGACTGATATGCATTTTGAGGACTATCTTAAGTTTGTCATTTTTATTTTGTAATTCTGATTCAGAATGATAAACCAAGGGAAATCTGTCCTACAGGGTGCGAAAGCTCATTTATAGTTACCTTGAACACCGGGCAAGTGCCTATGGTGACTACTAGTCATAAAAAGATGTCATCATTTTCTTACTTCTCTGCATATTCTTAAGTCTCATTTAATTCAGTGGGCCATGATTGTCTAACGTGTTTATTAATAGTCTGCTTAGAGTCAGGATGTTCCCTTAAACAGGGGCCTTTCCCTTTCACTGTAGCCTTTCTGCACCTTGCTTTGTGGGCAAAACAGTGTGTCTTGTCGCATGAATAAGTATATGGTAAGGATGAGTACCTGAAGCTTCAGAAAGATCCTGAAAATTATAGTTCAGAGTATCACAGAACGGTTTACAGCAAGCAATCTGAAAATGCTGACTGTAGTTAAGTCTGATTGTTTTTTACAACCTGAAAGGATGGTGTGGTTGACTTGAAAAGACCCTCTGCTAATCCCTCAGTGACATGTAACTTTCTTTGAGTGGTTGCCTAGCTGGTCTGGTGATTCCAGAAAGCTGGCTGAGCTGTCATGGCTGGAGAGAGCTCTCCTACTAGAACTCAGCGTATCCCCAACAAGGGTGGGTTGCACTGGAGTGAGGTTTGAGGAAAGCCACACTTTTCATAAGGACGCTATTTTTACCAGCTGATTAGAAATTTTAGAATCTTTTGGGTTGGAAAATACACTTACAATCAAGTCCAACCATCAACCTAATACCAAGTCCACTGCTAATCCTTGTCCCTAAGCATCACATCCACACGTCTCTTTAAGAGTTCCAGGAGTGGCAACACATGTGTAAGATATTTTCTTATATACACCTACAAGAATAACTCTGTATCTAAGGTAGATCACGTGAATTTGTTTGCTGAAGATCTATGAATTTCTGATTGAGGAAGCAAGCACTAATATCAGCCATATTTCCATGTAAGATAGCAAAGAAAAAGGGCTGATTTCCTCCTGTATGAAGCAATGATAGTGTGGAAACAGATGAGTTATCTGCAGATAGAATACAAGAATAAATTTTTTCCACTTCTGTGTATGGCAGCTCTTTTCCAAAATTAAAAAGAACATGGGTTGTCTATTTTCAGATGCTATGGGCCATAAACCTCAGCAGTGCCATTGACTGTAAGGAGGCTAAAAGGCTTAAATACAAGTTTCATCTTCTATTGCCCCCTATCAAGACATAGTGAATCAGTAGGCTGAGACCACAGTTGCTGTAGAGATGATCAGACATCTTATCTTTTGCAGGATTTGTTGTGATGTGAGTTATGTTTCAGCTTGGTCTAAGTATTTTAATCTATCCCCAAGTATTTCTCTGATTTATTAATGGACTGCACTGCTCCCATCACCATGGTATCCTGACACCTTCTTCCTTTATGAAGACTGCAAAGCTGAATGTTAATGAAATTTACATTTTTAATTCTCCCTTCTCCTCGCCTATACATATAAAAATGGCTTGCAAAATCATTGGAGGAAACATACACAAGCACGGTGTGGCATGGAGAAACGACTGAGATTGCTGTATTGTTTTGTTTGTTTTTAATGTTCTTTCTTTCTGCTATTATAGTGCAGCCTTCATTGATTCAATACCTGCTCCTAGGTAGACACCAGAACACCAGATGGATTACGTACTTTACAGCACTAATGATAGTGCCTGATAATGTGTGCAAATCTCCCTTTCACTGATTGTTGAAGGCAGTTAAGAAATACTGAATACAGCTGTACATAATTGCGCTGCTTTTGAAACTAAACCAGCCTGTGAAATTTCTGTTCCTGGAAAATGGTCAAAATTAGTCAATAACAAAGCAAAACAAACAACAAAAACTTGAACCCTTTGCATGTACTTAGTTAATGGTATATTGTGACATTCTGCTTCTTAGATGTGAGGCTTCCCTGCCAACTCTATTGAAACTTAATGGGAAAAAAAGTGCTGCATAATGAGACTACAAAAAGGTGGTTTTGCTGCAGGTGTAGGAAGATGCTGATTTGACAACACTCAGTGCATATGCACTTGTTTGTCAGAAAGCTTTTGTGTAAGGCTAAGCTTTTGTGTTTTTAGCATGTTGCAGGTATGTGATGGGAGGGTCCCTATGTCCACTCATTCTCGTTCTTTCATATGTTTCTTTGAGTTACAAGATCAACTTTTGAAATCTTCCTTATCAGCTTATTAATTCCCACTTGTTTTTTTTTCCTGTCACTCTACAAATTTTCTTTTTTGAATGACTGAAGAAACCAAGACCAGTTTTATTAGGTTTTCCCTTCCCCCAGTTTTTCCTCCTGTTGAAACTTGCCAATCACTGTTAAAGCCTACATCGGGCTTTTCTGCAGCGCAGGAGATATCATTAAGGCTTTAAACCCACTAATGAGGGAAATGTGCACTGCTTGAAGGCTCCTGCAATATTAACTACATCCAATTATGTTAGGTAAACGTATGAGTATAGTCAAAACAGGATGAAAGCATATCTTTCTATTCAGGCCAAAAGCAGTCTTCAGAGCCAATCTTTCATCAAATGTACATTGGCTATTTATTTACTGGTTTTGTGGCATTTTTCTTTATGCTGCAAGTCCTAAGACAAACAATACTTTTAGACAGGAAGGGGCTATCTATTCCCAGGGCTCTGCTCCTTAATTAAAGAACGCATTTTATTGCTGGATAAAATGTGAAATCTTAATACATTTTCCCGGTTAGATTCTGTATTGCTTTTGGCAACCTGGTCTTGTGGATGGTGTCCCTGCCTATGGCAGGTGGTTCAAACTTGGATGGTCTTTAAGATCTCTTCCAACACAAGTAATTCTGTGATTCTATAATTCCTTATCAAAACCTGTCTTATCTGGCTGCTATGAGTCAGTGTAGTACGTCATATATGTGGGGATGTAGCTTGTGCTTGTCTTGGTGGTCCTCCCTTTTGTTTTCTGATGATATATTAATTTTGTTTTAAGGGCAATTCAACTTGTCCTACTTCTTTGAGCACATTCCTGGGGGATTTTTTTTTTTTTCTTTTAACTTATTTTGTCTAATAACACTGGTTTTTAGACAGTTCCTCATTACTGACTTCTGGAACTATTATTTTTCAGTAGCAGACTGGCTTTCTTTACTGTTTTCTCTCTTTTCCCTACTCTTGACATATAGTATGTTGTGTCCCTTAATTTCTACCTTTCCCAGTCTGTTTTTGTTAGGAAAAAGAGTAATTAGTTTGTTGCTTGTTTCATAATTCATGCAGGCTCTGATTACAACAGTCATGTTGGCCTTTTTACACGTTCAAGCAGTCAGAATGTGGAGCTGGTACTTTGTTCTGTTTTCATGTCTTTTTCCAGCTTTGGAGATAACTTACCTGCTCATGAGGAGAAAATCCCTTTAAGGCCTCTGACGATAGTGGAACACATTCAGGTCTCTGCAAATGACCTTTAACAGCACAGAGAACTGATTTGCATGTACCTCCCCAGAAGCCAAAAAGTTTGCCACTGAGAACTGTATCAGATGTGACCTGGCAGTATATGATAGTGCCTCCAATCTGTGCAGCATCACTGAGCATCCTCGTGTCATAAGTGTCCAGCAGCAGAAGCCACAAGACTGGCACAATAACGAGGTAGACCATGACAGTTGTTTTCCTTTTAGCTTTTCTGCCCAGTCTCCAACAACAAGTGGTAACTTCTAGTGCCAGAGGATGCATCTGGGCATCATTTCCCTTAATGGGTCTATTGGCTACGAATCAGCTCCCCACCATCCCCTCTGTGGAAACCCTTTCTATTATGTGAGCAGGTGTTTTTGTTGGTTTTTTTTTTTTTTTAATTTTTTCATGGTTGAACTTTTTGTTTAGAATATAATAGGAATTATATTTAGGGATGTGTGTGTGTGTGCAGGTGAAGTTCATTCCTCTTCAGTCCAAGTTAATATAATACAGCTGGGCATTACTGTACTGATCCTTGGAAGTCTCTGCTTTTAATTTTAAGTCTTTTGAAAGTAACTTTGTCATCTCAAAAAGAGTGGGATTAATTCTCTCTTTAGTCCTTCATTCAGAGAGTTTAATTCATTTACCTGCCTTTACGCTTATTGCTAAACTTAAACAAATGAAAAGTTTTTGTTTCTTTCTTTCTTGTTTGCTTATTTTTTTTTCTTTCTAATTTTCTTTCTTTCCTTTTCTTTTATTATTATTATTATTTTGTCAGAGATCATAGTGATGTTCTTATCTAGCACAATGCTAACACATTTTTTTTTTAAGTATGTTAGCTGGACTTCCGATTCCCACAGCAAAACCTATAAAATGGATCATGTGAACATTCCTCATCTGGTTCAGCCCCCAAACAACTCCATTTTAGTTTATTTATTATCATAGACTTTCTCAAAGCCATGCAGGCTGCTTGGTGCTGAAGCAGACAATGAGAGCTCACATGGGCTCTCTACCAGCTCTGGGAATAGTGGTAATCTCCAAAGGATGGGGAGTGGCAAACAGCTGATGGGGTAGTGATGTCTTAAGTTATGCAGCTATTTTTTCAGTTGTTCCCTCACCATAGCCTGGGAAGTTCTCTTCTGATCTTTAGAAAGTTACCTGGTGATTAACTCCAGTCGCCTTGGTCCAGGAAAAACATTTTTTTATGCTATATAATGTTCTGCAAGAATAAAACTCCTAAGGTAAAGTACATTCAGAGACAATGCACTCCTTACCAGTGATGGTGTGTTGCAGTTATGAATCTTACGGAGCAGAAGTGAAAAATGAGTTGGCAGGGCTTATTTTAGTCTCTAGTGAGAATTCTTTGTTTATACAGCAACCACATTTTTGGCACTTTTTGTTGAAAATAGTTGATAGCAAGTAGTTGGCTGGGCTGAGCCTTCAAAAGGGAGCATGCAACAGTGCATTATGCAGGTGTCAGGGAAGCAGTGGGCTGCTCACAGTGCTCCTGACCATGAGCAAGGAAAGTTGCAGAGCACTTGGAAGTGCTGTGTCCTGACACATCACTTTTTATTAGCTTTAAGTTCCCCACAGTGAGTAGAAAAGAGAGGATGGGTATAAAATTAAAGTCTTAGTGATACATGGCTCAGTCTCTGCTCTCCAGCATTACAAGTGCTCCCTGCTTCAAGCCCTGCTGGCTGGTCTTGTGTTGATTCCACTCTTTCTGAAGGCTCAGTGATGGCTCAGGAAAAATTGGTTTAGGTGCACAGACACATGCAGCAACAGGTATTACACACAGATCAGGAAGCAGCTGTCCTGAAGCAAGAGAAAAGGGTAGTTTGTTTTTGCTAATTATTTCCTTCTGCCAGTCTCTTCTCACTAGTGCTAAGCAATAGACAGAAAAATAACTGCTGTCTTTACTAAAATAATGTGCAATTTTTCTACTTTTTATTTCACATCTGCTCTTGCACAAAGGATTTGGGGAAATAATTTGTAAAAACAAGATCTATCTTGCACTGTTCTCCTCTGCCAGATTAGCTGTAACTTTGAGATGCATGAAATATTCTTTTTTTTCCTTTTCAAGGCAATTGCAAAGGACAGTTTCACCATTTCCTTTTCCATTTTCAGTATGCGCATTTAGATGAAGCTAAAACTGCATTCTTGCACTTTTTATGCAGCTTTCCTAAAATAATTCTGAATAATTTAACAATGGCTCAGAAGCATCCCAGTTTAACCAGTCGTTGACCTTCACTCACGTTTTAGTGGCATCAGGTCTTAAGCTGTATTTCATCAGCTGCAAAGAAGCTGTCTGTAGGAGAGGCAGAGGTGATATCTGTAATTAATAAACATTGCCCACCGTATTCCATTATGATGTTTACCTTCCAGAAATTCCAGAAATTATTTTTTTTTCCCATTTAGAATTTTTCTGTCCTGATGATCTTGGCGTTTTGGAGCAGAAACCTAAAGAAAAGATAGGGCTTTGTATCCACTGTGGGGAAAAATAAACACAATGTCCTTTTCTTTGTCTTTGGCTTTGATCTCTCTGGTGTAAGGGCTGGATATAAAAACCACTTTGAAAATCTAACCAAACTGCTTAAGTTTATAAGCCCCTGAAGAATTTCAGTAAATATAGACTCAATAAAAATTATTAAAGACTGAGGAAACTCACTTGCAAGTATCACTCTCTGGTGACATGGTTCTACAGATCAGTAACTTCTTCTACAAGTTGCCATGTGAACTGGATGTCTAAAGGTTGAGAACCCTGAGCTTGTGATTGAATTTACATGGAAGATTTTTTTATCTGTAACATTAAAAACTTTCAGAAATTTATCTTTTTCCGACTGTTATAGTTGCAAAATCAAATAGAGATCCCATGGGGAAAAATAGCATAACTAGAATTGGGCCCATTTTTGCATATACTTTGGAATACAAAGGCCACATTGAATCTAGGATTTTCAAGCCCTTTAATGCTTTCTTTTGATGTTTTAATTTCTTTCTAATATAATCTTACTCTACTGCAGGTTGAATACCTGGCATGATATATTACCAGTGTTAATTAAAAAAAAATAAATGAGGCTGCTCTGAAAGTAATGCCTCCTATTTTACTATGCTACCCGAGATATCTGAGGTGGATGTGGGTGATATGAACCTTCCCACCAGTATTCTGATAGATTTTGCTGTTATGCGACAGATGGTAGCAGAGGGGCACTGTAACAAAATGGTGTCTGATGTGGAAGTGTGTGTAAAGCAAAGATGTGTCACTGAATTCCTCCATGAAGAAAAAATGGCACTCATTAACATTCATGGACACTTGCTGAACGTTTCTGGAGACCAAACAGTGGATGTGAGCGCAGTGAGGTGGTGGGTATTTCCTTTCAGCAGTGGTGACAGCGAGGGGAAAAACAAACCACATTCTAGAATGCCATGCACAGCTGTTGCACCATGAAATGAAGAGTGTCTCCATCAGCTCACCTATGCAAATTGGTGAGTTACAGTCATGGAACTGTGTACAGAGCTGAATATCAGCTTCAATGCACTGGAAATGACAGTGGCAACATTGATATATTTGAGCCAGCTGGGTCCCATGAATGCTCTCACAGGAGCAAAGAGAACACCATATGCAGGTTTGTCAGGCCCTATTGAACCAATACAAGGCCGAAGTTTTCCTGGATCGCATTATTACTGGTGATGAGACGTGATGTCACCACTATGAGCTGGAGTCAAAACAACAGTCCACGGGGTGGTGACATGAATTACTCATCAAAGAAAGAGTTCAAGATGCAGCCCTCAGTGAATAATGTGCACTGTCTTTTGGAATAGGACAGGGATGATTCTTCTGGATTTTCTGGAACCTACCCAAACCGTCAACTCTGACAGCTACATTGCAACGCTGACCAAACTAAACTTCCAGAGTCAGGCCTGAGAAGAAGACAACCTTTCTCTTGCAGCATAATAATGCCAGACCCCACAATGGTTTGAAGACCATGGAGCACGTTCTCAGTCTTGGCTGGACTGTCCTACCACACCCAGTCAGGATTTGGCACCTTCTGACTTTTATCTGTTTGGGCCAATGAATATTGGATGTGTGGACAATGTTTTCCTGGAAACAACACCATCATAGCAGATGTGGAACAGTGGGTCACCTGCGCTGGTGCACGTCTTTATGAGTGTGGTGGGCAGGCTCTTGTTTATTGCTAGTGAAAATGCACAGCTAATGGTGGTGACTATGTGGAAAAACAGTATTTTGTAGCTGAGAATTTGCTCAATCAAATAATGTTATTGTGCCCTTTGTATCTGTTGTAGTTTCCTTGGAAATAAATAGGAGGCATTACTTTCAGAGCAACCTACTTATGTTCCATTGCCCTTAATGTTTCTGGAGATTTTACGAGGAAATGTGTGAAAACAGAAGTTTCTTTTTGTGACTGATTTAGGTGAGTCAGAAGCTGAAATAAAAAGCGAAAGGTTGATTAGAATATTTTATTGCAGTTAAAGCTTTTAAGGAAAAGTTACAGTTGTTTCAGTTTGCAAAGTGAGGTTATTTTGTTCCAAAACCATACATAACAAGAAATTTTGTTGAAACTTTTCTCCATTTTTCTTCCAAAAAACATGGAAAAAACAAATTGATTTTGCAGTATTTCCAGGTTCTCTCAATCACGCTCCTTTAAGCTTCTCTAACTAGCTTTGGTTTTATTTTCTTTAATGTATGTAATGCAAGCCCCCTTCTTTCAGTGGTGTTTGGCCATGGCAGACATACCCTGGATGCCCTGGCTGCTGGACGGCATGGCCTTGCTTTTTCCCTATTCAGTGGTCAAGTGGGACAGCTCTCATTTCCTCACTTCTTTCAGCTATTCCCTTGGCATTCGTGGTGGCTTTTATATTATGTTGGCACGGCGCAGTAAGTTTTGGCTGTAAGATCTTAGGCTGGCCCCAGGGTTAAGATTTATTCTAGGGGAAAGTTTTACCAGGGTTTCAGGCATGTTGCAGAGGGCTATTTTTTCAGTTTCAAGGTTCCTGTAATTTATCCAGTTATTGGATGCTGGGGGGGGTTCAGCACTGACCTCAGATATGGGAGAAGCAGCTGTACTGGTAACAAACCAGTTCTTGTGTTGTGGGAGCACGTGCTGCATTGGCCAGCACTGGTGACTGGAGACTACAGACCTCTTTCCCTTCTCTCACACCACTGTAAAGATGTACCTGGAAGCACAGTGACTGATAACAAGCAGAAGTATTAGGCACATATATTGTGTCTGCAGCCTGGCAATATCACTGATGCATGATGCAGGCACTGATGCTGGAAAGCAAGGCCTCTCTCCTCCTGTGCATAGAAAGAACCTGTCTTGCTCTCAGCAGGTAGGACCATGGCAAACTCTTTGCAAGTTACCTGTTGTTTTTATATATGCACCCACCTATCCTGGGGTTACTGTGCAACCTTTTGCAGTGGAAGAGGCCCCCAAAAAGCTGCATTGCCTGAAGACAGCTTGTTTTGCTAGAAAGGGATTGGTGATCTCTGGGGTGGGGGCTCCAATCTGTTGAGTACTCTGGTTGGTTTGTGTTTTGTTTGTTTGCTTCATTTTATCTTGTTGTAGCACTCTTAAGGAAACAAGATATGGTGATGTGCTTTATGTTTCCTAGTCCATGCTGCTTGCCATTACAGCGTGGCATGTTTGAGAATGTGAAAGTAGCTGATACAGTTAATTTGTTTTGAACAGGGTACTTGTGGATACTCAGAGGAGCATTTTAACTGCTCTCCTTGAAGAAATCCAACAGGAACAATATGAGGAACAATCTGGTTACAGGTTGTTTGTGAAGCGAGGCTGCTGTAGTGAAATCATGAGCTCAAGGGAACTCAGGATAATACTATAAGTCCTGTAATATTATCTGTACGCAATAGGACTTTATTATTGTTGAAATTATCTTTTGATGAACACTTAATTCTTGATGTGTTTAAATTAATCTGAGTGTCAAATGAACAAATGCTATTTCCTTCCAGCAGGCTTCGACATGCTTTGATAAATTAGGATTGTTATTTTTTCACTTGATTGAAACCAAACAAATAATCACAAATGTGAAATCTTGGAAGATAAAATCCTGAAAGTGGGCTGTACAACTATTTACAAAGTTTTATAGCCCGTTTTTTCTTGAGGGACAAATAAATGAGGAACTAAAACAGCTACTGCTATCAGGAAAACACATTAGTGTTTTGACAGATAGATGTGGAGATCTTAATATACAAAGTTTGTTTTTCTCCCTGATGTGTAAATATTCACTTAATGTAATTAGAAACAATTGTGAAGTGGCAGGCAGGGAATTCAAATTCTTCAGTTAAGCGGATATTGCAAATGTGATTTGTTGACAGCTTGTCGTGCTGCCATCACAGCTGACCTGGAGTTCTCTTTCTGAACAACTTTTCAAAGGAAAACTAACGTAAAAAGTATCATGTTGGGCCAGGGAGCTCTCTGCCTGACTTGCAGCAGATGCTCAGAGAAAGAGTACAAGAATGCAGCAAGTGCAGAGTGGTATTTCCTTTAGCACAGCCCACTAACTTCAACTGTCAATGGCTTTTGGATTTGCAGAGCTGGAGGTTGCAACCACACTTAATTTTTACTAGTCCTTTTCTTCCAGTAGTTTGATTTAAGTAGCGTTTTGAACTCATTCGCATTTTTTAAAGCCATGAAGAGCCTTTGCAAGCAACCTTTTATTCATTTTGTTTGACGCTGTATTCGGTTTTTCATTTTGACATCAGGGAAAAAAAGGTGGAATACTTTTTTCTGGATTTATTTTGCACACATTGGACATATTGGTCTGAAGAACTGACTCCAAATGTTCTGTTTTGAATGAGGTAAATGAGACTGAAGCGCATTTTGCATATCAGGATGTTGCATTATAGGAAATATGAAAATAGGCAACAACTTGTAGATGCTACGTAGAAATTTAGAACACTGGTAGAAACCCTTTCAAAGGACTGTCAGATTTTGAATATACTTTACTGATTATCTGTGTTTTTTTTTAGTGTTTCTCAGTGCTCAGAGATTTTAAGCTGGATGCCCTGCGTATAATTTTACTTTATATTATAACCTTTGAGTGAAAGAATGCAAATTAAAACTTTCAATAAAAAGTAAAACACATTAAATTGACATTTTTAATGTATACTCTGCTCTCAAGAAAATCTTTGCATACAAATAATATTTTTACAGTGAGCTGCTGGGGTAGGTCTCCCCTTCACCTGGCTAGCTTGGCTCTGATAGCAGTCAGAAAGTCTCAAGCATTTAGCTATCGTTCAAGGAGCTTTGAAAATGTAGATCCTTAAAACCCTTGCTCAGCCGTACGTAATGCTGGGAAGTGCCTTGAAACCCTTGGGGCTGGCAATTTCAACCAAGGCTTCTCAGGCCCCTGCAATTCTTTTTCTCAATATGGTCAGAAGCACTTTGGTGCACTTTGAGATCTATCTTGTGTTCAGCATGGGTGACCTAAGAATATGATGAATCAAGAGGAGCCGAACCTCACAGGCATGCTTTGAGACTGCTTGTAGTTTGGGCTCTGAAAAAAATGTAGCAACAGTAAACAACTCTCTTTGAGTTGCAAGAGAAGGTGATGATGCTGGGCCCCTTTTATACAGTCCCCAGAGACAAGGGTAGCTGCACAGAGTGCAAGAAAAAGGCTTTCATGCTTTTCTCTGCTGGAAGTCATGTCAAGGTGCTCATCTCATCTCTCTGGGAAGTGCTCTATCTAGCAACTCTTGGGGAAGATGCACTTGCAGCCTTCTACATGAAAGTAATTCTGTTTTTTCCATGCAGTCCTTGGCATCCATGGTAGAGACGTCAGTGAATCTCTCCAGCCTAATAGGGCAGTCATTTTATTCAGGGAGGCCAAGGTTTCAGATACTGCTTCAAAATATTGCTGATTGCAGAGGCCAAGGTTTCAGATAAACTGCAGAATATTATTTCTTTTTCTTTATTTAATGATAGTTTATATGTAAACAGACCTTGGAGAACTGGGACTGAAGCATGAAGACTGAATGCTCTAATTACAGCCTCTGTTTACTCCTAACTATTCCTTGGAAAGGACAGGAGGGTTTAGAAGTATTTCTCCCCTATCCTTCCCCTTGCCTGTACTCCTGCTGTGATGGATCATTCCTTCTTGATTTTTCTTATTTCTTTACCTTTCTTCCTATAGGCATCATCAATAATTTCTTTGTACAGGAATGATTGAAAACACGGAGATATAACTGAAACAAATGTTACTGGGAGCTACTTTTCTCCCAGTTTACCTTAGAATCTATAAAAGAAAACTTTTGATCCTCAACCTTTCCTTCAGGTAAAGTCTGCAAAAACAGAGGCTTTTATTAGTATTATGACTTTATACAACACTAAATAGTCCAGTTACATCAGCTGGAAAATAGACTTAAACATTATGTTTAAAAACTGTTTTAACACAGCAGAAGCTGAGTATAGAGCACAGGTTCTCTAGTACAACCTGTATGTGCTTATAGTACCAAAACCTCTAATAAATGAAAAGTAAATGCTTTTTTCTTTAGTTTGTCTACTTTGACCCCAGGTATCCCAACTGACCCCTGTAAACAAACTGATGAAGGTGTGGACTTAATTTTGATCTTGTTTACACCAACAAATGAAATGATGTGTGACTTGCATGGGTCTAGGTCAGACTGTAGGAGGCCATATGTGTTTATTTTAGCATTTATGAATGGTTATATTTACCTCATAGCAATGACTCGCTTTGGTTTCTATTGACAAAACCGTGACTTAAGAGAATGTTTGCAAAGACAAGAACAGATGTTTCCGGGCATCTTGCCACAGACAGGAAAAATGCCAGTATTTACTTGTAAGCTGATGTTGTCTGTGCCATTTTTCCAATGAGTAATGAACAGTAGCCATTAGTCAGTTGTTGAAAATCCTAACTCGGCAACAAAGGAATGGACTCAGAGATGCTATTTTGTATAGTCATGTCTATACAGTAGGATGGAAGACAATTGCTGCAATCACTCCTACCAATTCTACGTTGTAACACTCTTTTGAAGTCACATAATGACCAAAGAACACCTAAAAGCCCAATAAAATGCATAATACATTTTCTGTCCTTTTCCAGAAGTGTGTTGATTCCAAATTAAACTACAAACTTTTACTAGACACTTTTATGAAATTACAAAGCAACATTGACTTTTTGGAGTTAGTTTGGTGAACTTTTTTCTTTCTTCAACCATGAGATGACCTTCTAAATCACAGGTGCTAAACACAGACTAGTTTTACATGGACTTTTATAGGGGAAAATACTGCAGTAGACTTTCAGTAGTGTTAGTGATGGTCTCAAGCAGCTTTTGGGGTGAAAAAGTGTGTGCTCAGTGCTTTTTTGGCAAGAAGGGACTGACTGCTCCAAACAGAGCAGAGGGCTGGGAGGGACACATCAGTCTCTTCCACTGCGACATGGGGCTCAATGGCCTTTGCCCTATGTGAAGGCTGTGATCTGTGGGTGAAGAGCTGAGGTTTTCTCCAGCTATGAGAAAATCTGATGTGTGAAAAGTTAGGCATGTCTATTACCTCTGTGTAAGAATGAACCTGATAGATGTAACAAGTAACAAACTAGAGTGTATGACATAAAACAACTCTGTTTTGTTTTGTGTAATAGCGTGTATCACCGTACTCTCCTGGTTCAGGTGGAACACAATATGTTTTCCAATGTCATGAATGCAGGGAGAGCTGAGTATGGCTTTCCTCTTACAAATCACCAAGCAAATTCAAAGGAATATGGAGGCATTCTCTGCAGACTCATTTTCATGGTGCATTTACTGCAGACCTGGTAAGAGGGTAAGCTCTGTAATCTCTTTTTTATTTTCTTGGTGTGATTTTGTTTTTATTTTTTTAAGAGGAGGTATTTGGTTGGTCATTAAGTGTCATGCCACTGCCTGGATGAAATTCCATCTGAGCAGCTCATGTGCTTATTGGTTCCACCTGCTGGCTGAACCGCTGGTGGTGACCTGTCAATCAGCTGGCATGAAGAGGACTGAGGAAGTAATCATACAAAAAGGTTTTAGAATAAGTCATGTCTGAGGGATGAAGATAGAAACTTGCCTTTTTGCTACTAACCTTCTCTCTGATTTCTCATTAAATTAAATTTTAAAACACGGTTTCTTAAACAGGATGGCAACACCTAATTATAAGTGTGCTTTTAACAAGAGAAGGACAGCAACCTTTGAAAATAAAGAGATGAACAAATTAGTCCACCCATGTGGCAGGCCTGTTTGCTGCTTATTCCTGTATGTGGGCTTTGGAGCTCACCCAGGGAGAGAAAACTGAACCCTATTACCCCCTACAGCTATCACAGATACTGCATGGTAAGTCTGAGGGCTAGAAGAAGGACTATACCTTGTATTCAGAAAACCTCCCAGAATTGTTGTGGAGAGGGAAAAGGAGCAGATGGAGGACCTACAACTGGATGTTACCCCGAATACTGCAATGCCATAAGCAAAGGTTGAAAGTAAGAGAAGCAAATGGTTTTTGTCAGCATGGGTTGTAGGGTTGTTATTGGTTATAGAGTTTGGGATTCCATTTACGGTTGGATTCTGCAAAGCCTGCAGGGCTAGAGGAAAGTTGAATACTTGCACTAAGGCAAATGGTGTTTGTTATCAGTAATGCCAAAATTACTCTTGGATTTGCTGTTAGGACTTGGGATTTTAAGTGCTCTAGAGCTTAGTTCCTTGTCTGAATCTCTGCTGGATTTGAGTGCTGAAGATAACTTCCAGAAGTAGATCATCTTTTATTGGTTCTGAACATGGGAACAGTAAACAATGATTAAGATTAAGTTTCTGAGGTTCAGTTCCACAGTTTCATTTCTTGCTGTGTTATCTATGCCTGTGGAGCAGATGAGCAACTGGTTCTATAGACATGAATGGTTTACATGGGCTTTGGAGCTAGTAGGTTCTTAAGGGTCTTAAGCAATGCCTTTAAGGTCCTTTGAAGATTCTCTTTGGGATGTCTTAAGAGTGAATGGCTGTGTTCTTCTGCTTGTTGCAAACCACGAGGAAAGATTTCTGAGGGAATTTTGTGGTGATGCTACCCTTCCTTCTGCTTCAGACAGGAAGGCTGCTGGCTGCCGGTGATTCAGCCCTAACCTTTAGGTGATAAACTCAGAAAAAAAAATATATATATATCATTTTTGAATTGCACAAGGCTACGGTAATAAACCTGAAAAAAAACGGGGCTGGGATATTAGTGCATGAGTAGATCCTACAGATGTCCATATTGACACATTTCTTAGCATGGTTTTGTCCTGTATTGATTAGTCTCCCTCAGACACAATCTGGGCACAGTTCAAGAGATTAACATGCATAGCTACCAATAAGCAGTTTGGATACGGCCATTCTCTTCAGGAAAGCGATTTAACCTTGGGGACAGGAGGTGTGCTGTACAACTTGGCATCAGAGCCAAAGAGTTGTTGGCTTGAATTATTTAGTAATACACAGCAAGCCAAATTGACTCAGGGACGAACAAGCCAATAACTAGGTCTGAAGGGTCAGCCTAAGGAACAGCTTAATGGGGAAGGAATTCTTGCATCAATTACAAGGATGTTGCTCATCTACAAACATTTGGTTTCTGTTTTAAAAGCGCTGGTCTTTCAAGGATGTTTGAAAGCAAATTCCTGCAATTTTTTTTTTGTTTGTTTGTTTTTGTTTTGTTATTTCTCATAGCATATCTGCGATTGTGGGAACTCAGTAGCACAGTGTGGGTATGCTGCAGCAGATAACTGTGCTGCCAGCAGTTTTCGTGCAGCATTACTGTACTAAGGTCAAAAATGGTTGATTACGCAGGAGAAGGATACACAAAGCAGTTGTTGAGTGTTTAGATAATGCCAGATGGAATATGAGTCTGATTGCATTTGACTTAAAAGCAATTTCCTTCCCCACCTTAAAAACCAAATCTACCCCTGAAAATATTGCAGCTACCTTCCATGGTAATATGTTTTAGTGAATTTTGTAGGATCAAGAATTGTAACATACAGCTAGTACATTGTCTGTTTGGAGGGAGATAACGCTTGCATCTTTCACTAAGATACATCAAGATCACTGTCATATCAAATTCATTTTCATTCTTGCTCCAAGAACCCACAACACAGGTTATGCAATTATGAAAAAAACGTTTGCAGAAATTACAAGAAAAACCCGATAAATGAAATCTGCTATCTGCTGTCAGTCACATTGATGCTATTCCAATAAACACAAACATGTATTTGAGCACCCAATTTAAAAAGACAGAATAAAGTAATTTATGGCCAAAATTGTGTTTCTTTCCTTGCAGCGTCTAAATATGTATAACGCTATACACACCAAAAATGTGCTGAGTGAGCATTGCTGACATAAAGTAGGGTGCTAAAAAGGCAATGCTATGGTTAGTGTCATAGTTACAGCATTTCAGTTAACAGGCTTCCTGTTCTGTAACAGGTCCCCTTTCTGTGAATGCACTATATACAGTCTTCATGCAATTAGGAGCATTTTTAGGGGGGAATGTTTGGTTTTAGGAAGAGGCTTTGCTTTCAAGTCAAATGCAGTCAGATTTATTTCTCATCTGTTATTATCTAAGTGGAGCTTTGTCTTCCAGAGGAGATTTGTCTTATAAAGTGCACAGATTGGGCGGCCTTCAGTTCAGAAGTGGACGCAAAATACTTTTCCAAGTGTTGCTCTGTATTTTTTTCCTTTCTCCTTTTTATTTTCCTGCACACAACTCAAATCTTGCTTGGAAAACCGATCAATCATTTCCTTGTGGGAACTGCCATTCCGTTCTTTCACTTTTTTTCAGAGCAATTCAGAAATGTTGAATTGCTACCCATTAGTAGCAATTCAAAAGAGGTGATATGGTATCTCTGCTTCATAAATCAGGAGCAAGGCTGATGACTGAAGCACGGGTCTAGAAGTGTTTGCTAATTTGGGGGATCAATTTGATGACCTCATTTCTGGGGTCAATATATTTTGTGTGATCAAATCATACTCTCTTTTTTTTTTTTTTTCAGTTGCATCAGTGAGAGCTCAGAGGCTGTGTAGTCTGGTCTTCTGGGCTCAAAGCCAAAGACCAAAGAAAAAACGAATACTTATTTAGTGACCATCTAAATTAAGATTTAGTGTAAAAAACTTCCCTAACATTGCACAAGAAGTGTAGAGCAGAAACTTGTTTCTCCAAGTAAAAACAAGACAGATAATTTATTTAACAGATAATTTATTTGAAGAGGATACTCAGAGAAAACAGTCCAAACTACTTCAGCTTTGACAGCCTGTCCAGATTTTCCTTATTATCACGTGAAGTAGTATGGGCTTTGTGTATGTTAGAGAGGTACTCATATTTTACCTCAGAGTACTCATCTCATGAGAATACCTGGCTCTATGTCTTCGTTCAGCTTAATATCCCATTGCATACTCTTCCACTTGAAAACAGCTCATCTTCGCTCAAAACTGGTCTGTACTGTCAGCTCAGTGGCTTTACTTTACTACACGGGGTGGTGTTGCTGAGTATTTAAAACTATTGCATTAGACTGCTTACAATATAAAACGAACTTCTGCATTTTAAAAGCTTATGCAGTGTGGTGAGATTCCTGGCAAGTGTGAAGGGAAAAGGTGTTAAGGAGAGCTGGCAGCTTCTTAAAGAAGATATTAAATACAAACTCTTCCAATATGCAGAAAAGTTAAGGATCTGCAGTAGAAGACCACTGTAGCTAAATCATGAACATTTCACTGCCCCTAAAGGGAAAAAGGTTTTTATAAAGTGGAAAATAGGTCTGATTTCCAAGAACAAGGCTAAAAGAAGAGCATGTAGGGACAATAAAATCAAAAGGTATTCAGGTGTGTAATGGGTGGTAAGAACTCATTCTTTATGTACATTAGCAACGAAGTAAAGGCTCAGAAAGGTGTTAGAGTGCGAAAGGAATCAATGGATAATGTTGGGAATGACAACATGTACTTTTTGTGGGTTTGCATCTTTCCTGGGAAAGGACTGGGACTCCTGTTGCTGTTAACACAGGGGCTATACAACCACTGCTGCCCTGGGCAGATGTCAGATCTCAAGTGCACAAGTGAGTGTCTTTTTATAACGTTATCTGCACTGTGACATACACCTCTCATCCCCTCCCACCAATTTTGGAATGATTTGTCTGAAGGAAATGGCTGTGCAATACGTGAACTACTGATTGAAGATGACTTGGGAAGGGTTTAGGAACAGTCCACTGTTAGAATGAAGGCATGCGTCACGGGGATTCCAGAGGCAGGCACTTTGCAAATGCTGGTCAGTACTTTTCTTAATGGTTTAGATGGTGACAGCATTGGGTATGATAACACTGTATAGAAGGTACTGAGCTGGGAAGGATGAAGGGTGCTGTGAAAGAAACAGTTACAACTGAAAGTGATCTTGATCAGTCAGAAGTAATCATACAAAGAACAGTCATAGTTCAATATATACTACTTATAGGAGTAACCAGCTTCAAAGATAAAGGTTGAGGAATAATTCCTAGGGAGCAGTTATTCAGAAAAAAAGTCTGACAGTTGCACTGAACCATAAGCCAGGACATGAGTCAACAGTGTCATGCTGTGGTGTGTAGCATTCTGGGGTGAACAGGGAGGAAAACAGCCTGCAGCACATAACCTGTTTTCTATGCCTGCTCATGATAACACAAATACTACAGACTGTATAGGAAGAAAGGTGGTGCTGCCTTGGTGAAAGTAAGCCAGCACTGGAACAGATTGCCTGGGTAGGTTATCAAATCTTGATTTTTGGATGTCTTCAAGAACAATTAATCACCTCTGAAAATAATAGAAGTTTTTGGAGATTTTTCTGTAAGGCCTTTTCTAGATAAAATTATGTTGTTTTCTGACATGCTTCTTCTCTTTAAAAAATAAATGTCCTCTTCTTGGTGTATCACTGTTCTGTGTAAAGGGATTTCTTAAAATTTAGCAAACCCATAGCAGTTATCTCAGTACAGAACTTAATGGGACAATGCTTTAAGCTAGTAATATGTTAGACCAAGTTCTGAAGCAGTAAAAACCCCAAGCCAGAACATCTTCATTCGGCAACACTCTGTGAGAGTTCCTTACAGACAGAGTAAGGACCGAAACTTGCTTTCTAATCAACATATTTTCAGAAGACTTTGAAAATGCATGTAACAGTCTGACATACCAGCTGTCACCAGAAATCGTGTCCCCCACCAACACCCGCGTGCAGTATGTTGGCACTCATGTCACACAGAGAAGGAGTGTTGACAGGTCCTCTTGCTAGTCACCTTAGAAAGGGAGAAAAGAAATCAGGGTTCAGCAAAGGAGAGCTGGCAATCACAGGAGAACATCAGAAGCGACAGAACCAGAACAGTCTGAGTAAGGAGCTGATGACTGACCTAGGGCTTTTACAAGACCAAGAAGAAACACAGGCAACAAGAGGGAAATATTCTGTAGCTTCATCCATGTTTACTTTGATGTTTGGGACTGACTTGAACCCCTGTCGTCCTGGGACAGCAATGCAATACCATTCATGGCCAATCTTACCAAATTCTAGAGCCTCCAGTAGCTTTACTTGCCTTTGTTTTAAAACTGAATCATGTTTTCTTTTGACTTAGAAGCCGAACTTGATTTCCAAGCCAATGCTTGACAGCATCCTTTGTCTTCGTGATGAGAGATGGAAGTATGTCCGGAGCCTGCTGACTCCAGCCTTCAGTGATGCCAAACTGAAAGAGGTAAGGTATAGGCAGTATTGCTTTCCTGATTTAGAAGGCGTAGTTTTTTTTCTTTTTCTTTTTTTTTTTTTTTTGTGTGTGTAAGCATCTACTCCATATTAAGGATAGGTTAAAAATTCTACTGCTTTTCATTTTACTTAGATCTTAATAGTATGTCCAGTAGAGAGTGTACAACGTGGTCCATGTCATAGACTGGTGTAAGTCAGAATAGCTCATCTGAGGAGATTATCCTCTCTCTTTCTCCATATACTCCATATAAAACTGTTGCAAAGTAAAAATAAATAAATAAAATCTTACTCCAGCCTTTTTAGGAATGAGCTAGAGTACAGAAAAGGTTATTGCTCCCAACTGGAGCATAGCTTTTCATTATTTGCAGAGTCAGCAGCTCTCACGTTAACACGAGAACTGCTGTCAGTCTATTTTCATTTCCCCATCTCCTTCCCCCCTCCTTTTATTCTTTAATCCTTTCATATAATAAAATAAGTCACTGGAACAGAATGTCATTGCCAGATAAATACCTCTGACTGAAAATAAATGTCTCCACGTTGACCTGATGCTAATTTCCTATAAACGTCTCAGCATTTACTTAGCCACGGGAACCCATTACTCAGTAACAAAGTTCTATTCCAGTGACACGATATCTCTTAATTAAATGCAGATAAATGATCGACTGGTTAAAGTCTTCTTTCAGAGGAAAAAATAACCGACAAACCACCACTTCTTCCTTTATGGATTTTATTCTGAAAGGGAGGCATGCCTCAATCCAGTGCCCAGTTCTTGGTTGTAAAATTTTCCACTGGGCAGACGCTTGTGTTGTTTTGACATGCCGCTGTCGAAATCCACAGTAACATCTAAATGTGTCTGGCTCTTTCGGCTCTATAGACAGCGGTCGCTTAGCAACGCCGGCTGTCACCTCCTTATTATGGTAAATTCTAATTGGCCGCAAGCCTGCTGGAGATGCTGATTAATCACAACTGACAATATCATTGGTTATGCACCTCGACATTTGCTCTGTCACCGGCTCCATCGTGGAATTTTATGGACACGAGGATTTTTAAATATTCAAGCGATTAGTCGCTAATGGTGTGGTGGTAGAGGAGAGTTTTTGCATTTTCTGAGCTGAAATTAATCTGCCTTACTGGAGGTCATTGGCAAAGCGCAGCTCCTGGCTTTGGCTCTCTGCTGGTGAATTGACAAAAGATAATGCCCTCTTTCCCTTGGTTTGCACAGAGCTACCTCTGCCAGCACCAGCAGAGAGAGGTGAGGGTGAGCAGGCTGAGACCCTCTGTGTCCTGCTTTGGGGCCAGGCAGGTACAGGTCTGCAGGATTTGACTCAATGAAACTGAGGTGGGAGAAGTCACGTTGCTCACTTCACAATGCTTCGTGGTGGAGTTGCAGTGCTGGAGTAGGTTCTGGTAGAAGGTAAAATAGTGGGCCACTTAGCACCTTGTACCCAGCAAGCATGCAAGAATTGCAATCTTTACTTCTACTTGATGGTCAGCTTTTCCTGTTGTACCTCTCCCAAACTTCATGTAAGGGGTGTAGGCTCTAAGGTACCTGGAAATGCTCTTTTTCTCCCTCCAGTCTACACAAAGTTGGAAAACAAGGAGAGAGAAGAGTCTCTTTTGAAAAGGCCCAACTTTATTTGTCTGTTTCATTTCTTCACAAGAAGACTGTTTGTTCCTGTCCACAGAAATACTGGCAATAAGTCTACGTTAGCTTAAAAACCTCTTTTGTATGGATGTACGCCGCAGTTCTCTTTCAACCCAAATAGATGGATGGTCCTTGGATCTGAAGTTAATGCAACATAACTCTTTACTCATATGCTTCTCGTGTTGTTTAATTTAGTAGCCATACCAACACTTCTTGAAGGAAATCAATGCTCATTAATTATGATCCCACTATTTAACTCTCCCACATTTAGTACTCTGCCAAAGCTTATACAGAAGCATGGAAATAGAAATACTGTGTTCTACTATTAGCCATACTAGAGAATATTCAGGGTTATCTAGAAGGCATCCTGTTAATAATAAACTCTTCCTCGCTAACCCAATGAATTATAAATGAGTTAGTTTTGTTATGAATTTATTGCAAACTTGTTGTTCGATACTTACTTATGTAGCAGGATTTATAAATACCTCATTTCTTCTCCTAGGCCGCTGATTCCTTTGCCACAGATATCTGAACTCTGAAAAAAAATAAATCACCATAATCTTCCTGTCTGTTCACCTTGGATGTCTACCTTTCCTTTGTTCCTCTGTGCAAATGCTCCAGCATCACTGGGGAGACCATATAACGTCAGAGTAGCTGTGGAGCGTGGTTTCCCCTGAGCGCTGCAACCCCTAGATGTGCTATGAACATACACTTTTCTGTCTGGACACTCTGAGAGAACTGGGAGCTATTAGCCTGTGACAGAACTATAAATGTTAACAACTCTGTACTCCCCACAGCAATTCCTTCAGACAAAAGATGTGCAGAGAGCCAGAGTTGGATACAGATTCCTGATATCTCCATTTCAGAAACACATGATTCTATAATGATGCCAAAAGACAGCTTTAGGACTAGCAATAACAAGAAACTGATCATCTACTCTTTGAGCTGTCCACAATGGGACAAAACCCAAGGCAGAGAGAATATATTTTGCTAGGGTTTGACCTATAATACCCCACTGAGCTGGTGTGGCTGGGGACAGAGATGTATTTTTCCCTTTTCTCTCCACAATATTGGTGTAGTGTCACTGAAAATTTCACTAAGCATGATAAATTTCACCTTGGTTTGGCAAAAGCTTCCAAGAACTGATTGCCAAATGAAGAAAATTTGATCCCAGAAATGTCAACAGTTAGGAGCAATTAATTGAAACCAGAGGTTCTAGAGCTGTTGGGGAGCCAGTGCAATGATTGCTGCTTGAATTTAGAGGTTGATTTTCTAACATTTTTCAAGAATTCTCTAGATCTTTTACATTTGCTCTCTGTATCCTCTATTTCTTGCTTAAGAAACTGTGCTCTGCTTTGCTAGTGTTTTCCAGAAGTTCCATACTCTCTGTGTTCTCTCTTTTAAATTTTCTTTTTCAAATGTATATGCAAAGATTAATAAAGCACTCCACTCCATCTGAAGGAAGGTTTGGTTCCAAGTAGCACTAAATTCAACTACTGTAAAGGCGAGCATAGTCAGATGACTTTTAGGCGTGATACTACAGTAAGATTTGGTAGTCTCATCCCACATGAGATGCCACTGGGATTGGTAGCAGATCTGATATTAAGACTTCGCAGTGAGACTCCTAAGTAGACTCTATGTACCATTGCTATGGGAGCACTGAGAATGAGGAAAGATAGGAAGCAAGACAACCAAGGCATTTCACTTCTAGCCTTCATTTCACAGACTACCTTTGTGAGATCAGTAGAAGCTACTTAAATTCTCTGTACATGAAACATTTTTTATTTGTTAAATGGGAATATTACCAACCACTGAAAGTGGATCCAAGCTGTGATGCGTGAGGAATTTGTGAAGTAATATAGCTGGAGGTTTTAAAGTAAAAGATGAAGTTCCCTGTGTCCCTGTCATGCTCACCTCAGCTATTATGTAGTGAAACAAGCTGATATGTTAGTGATCTTGCTGTACTGATCTTGATTCCCTATTTAGTATTTTTTATTTCTCTTTTTTGCTGTGGTGCCTGTGATGATCCTGCAGTTCTGGACCCCTTGTCAGACTTGATAAATAGCTTTGCTCTCTTTTACAGCCAACACCAGCAGAAAACCTATTGATTTTTATTTATTCTGATGGTGCTGCAGTACTCTTGTCATCTCCTATCAGTATGCTGGGTATCCTCTTCTCCATTAACTAACTATTAAAACAAAACAGAACACAAAAATTAAAGAAAAGAGTGCAGTGTAATGTAGCATTGTCCTAAATAACCTGTGAAGTGGAGTTTGTGTTAAGGCATTTTCCTTCAAATGAAGGGAGACACAAAGCAGAACTTGTGATAACGTAACAGAGCAGTGCAAGAAAATCCTCTAGGGTCACTCTAAGGTGTGTAGATCTTTCAGATCCCACTAGGAGAGGATCTGACAGCGCAGCCACAGAGGATTCCTTGATTTTCTCTTCCTCTACTCTTAGACAGTGGTCAGAGGCCTTTTAGAAGGGACTCTGGAAATCGCTGTTGCTATTAAGCAAAGCAAGTGCACTCACTTTAGTTGAGACAAATCACCGACTTAAGAGCTGGTTTGTGAAATGTGCATATCCTTGGGCCACAACTCATGGTTGAGTTGCTCTCCTTGGTAAGTTGTGCCCATGAATAGCAGGGCCCCACTGTGAGGGGTTTACAGAATCAAATATGTGTTGGAAGGGACCTCTGGAGATCATCAAGTCCAACCCCCTGCTAAAGCATGTTCCCTACAGTAGCTTGCACAGGCAAGCATCCGAGTGGATCTTAAATATTTCCAGAGAAGGAGACTCCCTCCCTGATGGAAATACACCTCTGTACTTTTCCTGGTTTTAGTCAGTGATTTGAAATATGGAACAGAAGAAAGTCTTATGCTGAAGATGTATCTTTTTTCCCTCCTTCTTCCTTTGCATTTTATCTCACTTGTGGGACAGGAGGCTTGCCATGACCTCACCATACTGTACTGAACAGCAAAGTCTCCAGTATGTCTGCCTACCGTAAATAAAATCCAGGCTTCTACCTTACAGTTTTGGTGCTAATAATAAACAGAATGATAATAGTAAATAGCAAGGACCACATCAAACTAGAGGAATGTGGCTCTGATGCCTTTAAACAGTGCAAACATCCCCATGCACTGTGCATACGCAGAATCGGAAGCTAATTGTTGTTATGTGCCAAATTGCATATTGGCAGGATTAATGCAGCAAAGCCCCTGGCATCATGAAAACCTTAACCCCAAATGCTCTCTTTTGGCAAAAGAAAGAAATTTGGACTCTGGGCTACTCTTGCTATTAGATAACTGGCAGATCAAATATTTACAGGGACCATATTGTTTAGATTTTTCTTCATCCTGTTAGTCTCAGCCAATCTGAACACAGAGCAGCTGGGGTTTGTTTACCCACCAAGATCTGAATCTCAGGCAGGTTATGCAGCTTTTATATTCTGACTGGCAAATGATAACATATAGGAAGCTAGTGATACCCAAGGCAGTGCAGATCAACATGTCTGTTATTGTGCCGATTTCTGAAGTTTGGTGCAGTTCACCTCCCTCAATGCTACTTTATTTTTCTTGATGATTGAACAAAGAGTTTAAAGTATTAAGGGACTTGAGAATCTTTCAGTCTGTGGTCTTTGTAGTTGGCAATCTTGGAAGAATTTATGTCCCTCAGGAGAATAAAAACCCAAACCCGGGATTCCTGAGTATATATCCTCTAGCTTTCATATGCAAAGAAAGTCTTCTTAATATGACTCTCCTATAGTTCTAACAATAAATCAAATCCATGTGTCCCTCTCCCCATTTTCCTGGTTAGGTTTGCTAGTAAATGTATCTTATGGCTAGAAATGAATTGCAACAGTATTTTGAAAGGCTGGTGGAATGTGGGAAGTTCAGACATGCTGTGAGATGCCCTGGCCAGAAATACGTGCCCCGACCATGTCTGCCAGCTGTTGGAAAGCAATAGCAGCCAGCTGGGTGGTTTCAAGTCTGGTGATGTGCTGAAGAAAAGAGAAAATAAGGCAATAAAAGAAAAATCTGAAATGATCACCATCTGTTTAGAAAACATCATACCTGTTAAAATATGGATTTTCATTTTGTTCTCCTTGATTGGCTCCATTCGTTGGAAGGTCTGGACCCAGAGAATATAAAGCATTTCACCCTGGTTCAGTCTGTTGAACAGAAATGTGTTAATTTTGTTGAACCATTTGAGAAGAAGCTCACTGCAGGGGACCTTCTTTTGAAAGCAAAAAGGGCAGAAAACTTTCACATAACATGGCGCACACCTCGCAGACACATACCAGCTGCTTTTACAGAATACTAATCTGGCTTCAAAATTGTTTTGTGAGACTCCTGTTGCACAGCCCAAATCAATCCAGCTTTGAACTGAAATAGCAACAATCTGCTCTGTCCTGTATAGGTATGAGACCTTGAGAGCTGCTAAACACATTCTTAACTGAGACTTCTGCCTTCGGAAAACACATTGGATGCTCCCACGTTGGCCTTTTGACTGCGCATAGTCTTGCCCATGTGTTAGCATGGCAGTGTGCCTGCACACAAAGTGTTATGCCAGTTTCACAGAGGTAGAAGTGCCAAGCAAAATGGACTTGGCTGGGCAGCCTGCAGAGCTTTCGGATTGTGCTGAGAGGCTGCAGTAAGTCTTTTTTGGTAACGAGAATGTCAGAGTAGTAGGACAAGTGTGTTCTCATGTTTGTTGACATCCGTATGTTGAAGGAGGTTGCTCAGGAAGGAAAGATGGTTTGCTGTGCATATGTCTGCTAGTGCTTGGCATAACTGAGGCAAGACTGGGGTATTAAGTTGTAGGAGGATCTCTCAGCAGTCTGTGGAGAAAGAGTCATTGTGGGTAGTGTTGTTGGGGTAATGGCTGGATTGCTGCTATTCCCTCATTCAAGGTAACAGTCAGCCCCCTTCCTCTGCCCCTCTTGAAGGTGTAATCAAGGCAAGTGTCTGATGCCTTACATATGTTAAGAGTTACAGAGAGACTTTAAGGAAATCTTGGTGGTTGCCTGTGTCTGGTTTCCATGAAGTACTAAAGAAGAAATTATTTTACTGTTAGCTATAGCCGGGCTGTGTGTTAGTCTACCTGACCATCGTGTGCCAGTGACTGAAAGAACTGCTTGCCACTCGAGGCAACCTTTTCCTAACAGCTGTACTTCTCCCTCATGAAGCTGTAGTGATATGCATGGTCTTTTCCTGATGTATGCCTTAAATTCCTCAGACTGAAGGACAGGGGAATGGAAATGCTGGGTCTCTGGTCATGATATCTTTATAAGACTATGGAACCACAGAAAACATCATTCCTGCTGATCTGGAGTGTATGTTATATATACATATATATATAATGTATATAATATAATGTAAATATGGATCATGATAGATCATCAGATGGGACAGGGAATTATTAAAAAAAAAAAAAAAAAAGAGGATTATTTAGGTATATAGCCATAGGTGGACAAGAATTAAAGGTCAAACAAGCATCAGAGCCTCTTGAGTTTAGGCCCCAGGCTGGAGAATGGTTTTCCTATAATATGTAGGTTTACTTTTAACAGGTAATCCCAGCATTTTACCTTACCCATACAAAAGTGCCTGATCACACCTGTGAAAGAACCTAAGAGCTTTATGCTGTCTACTGGATAAGACTAATTTAGAATAATTGATTTTAAAATTATTTTTATTTTTCACAATTTTTAACAATATTCGTAATAGAATGTGTTCCTTTCTAGATGATACCACTAATAAACCAGGCCTGCGATGTCTTGCTGAGTAACTTGAAAGTCTATGCAGATTCTGGCAGAGCTTTTGATATCCAAAGGTACGTTCAACATACCAGAAACTAATACCAGGTTTTAAAAAAAAGTCAGTATCAGAAATTTGGCAATTATTCTAAACATTCACCTACTGTATACATAACAGAAGTTTTTTTTTTCTCTTGCTTTTATAAGTGGAAATCACAGAACAAAGGATGTGTATGACAGATGCCTTTTCTTCCTTGGGGGGAGACACTGCATGCTTTAAAAGTAATTTTGGGAAAGCATCTACAGTATTTCTAGCTGTTGTTTAATGACGTTTTAACATCTGGAAGCAGAAAGAAAAGTTGCACCAGTCCCTGTCCAGTCTGCCTTCTACTTTCTGCCAATAATGTACAAATATAGGAATTGACCTAGTATCAAATCCTTCTGTTCCATTACTTTCATGCTTTTTTGTATGAGATTTCTTGAGTGCTTAATCATTCTTGCCACATTCCTCCTAACCCTGTCTAATGGCATGCTAGCCTTTTGTGAAACAGTGAGGTTGGTACTCCAGATGAGAATGCACCAGTAATTTATAAAATGATACTTTAATATTTTCCATACTGTGCTTTCTCCTATTTGTTATGCATTTATGGTTGTTTTTATTTTTTGTTGCTTTTTAGCAGGGATCTTCCCTGGGCTGTTCTCAGTACTGTCTACTCCCTTCTCTGAGCAGATACAGTTTTTTTAAGGCGTCTGTGTGATGTATGCATAGTTCAAGTACATCCTTTCTGTTAGGCACTGTTTTACCTACACATCATTTGCTAGGTTGATCAGCATCTTCTGAAGTTCCTCATGATTTCCCCCAGCCTGGAGTAGTCCAAATAATTTTTTTTCATCTAAAGGAATGGATATTTAGCCACTATTTATCCATCTCCTACACAGTACATGTGTATGTATGTATGTAAGTGTCTGTGTGTGTACAAAGATGTCTTTATATTATACATCTAAGGAGTTACTATGAAACTTGGAGATACATTGCACTTACCATAGTGCTTTGATTAAAATTGACCTTTTCAGTCCTCCTGTGTTTTTCCCTTTTTTGCATTTGTCCTTTTTCTTTGCCTGGTTTTCTAGCTATTGATCCATGATGGGGTTTCACTTCTCAAGAGGCACTTTTTTAAAGTAGAAATGAATGATGTGGACCATCTGAAAATATGATCTTCCAGTTGTTTTATCATACTTCCATTTCAGCCAGTCTGACATATATAGATGTGATTCTCTCTGCCTTGGGAGCTATTTTTTGGTTGTAGGTACTCTATTTGCAATCTCTTGTCTTCTGTATGTTAGTTGTCTTTAGCCATTCTGTGTTTTGTCAACAACTCAAAATGTAATGTTTAAGCTTTTTCAATAACTTGGTGAGATAAGGAATTGAATACATCTGAAACTGTTTTATTGCAGAACCCCTCTTTTAATATGTCAATGTCCAATAGTACCTTTAGTGTGTGTGTAAGAGTTGAAAATCCAAAGTTGTTACTTAACTCTATAGCGTTTTTTTTCTTCCACATTTGCCTTAGAGTCCTCAGAATGGCTGTGGTCCAAGTATCATAGTTAGAGATATTCTGCTTCACGGTATATACATGGAATATACTGGGCCCCAGTCCTGCCTTTTTCTAATTCATGCTCACTCAGGTTAAGACACTAGGAGAATTTGATATTAGCTTTTTGTAGTAAAGAACAGTTACAGAAAAATATAGCAAAACAGTCATTGCAAACAGATCAGAAAAATCAGATTGCAAGGATATTTCACATTCGTGGTTCATTATCTCAAGTTACTATATGCGCAAATGCTCATTAGAAATAAAGCTGGATAAATGGTCAGATATGTGGGGAAAGATTCAGTAAGTTCTAAAGTGTTGATGCCAAGGTCTACACATCACTTGTAGCTCTTAAAGAGCTTGCTTCTCCTCTGAAGAATTACAGGTTTCATGTGATGTCAGTTCCTCTTGGTTTTGACCGGGATTTTGTATAAGAAGGGAGCTATCAATAACAAGAAAGAAATCCTTAATAAGAAGTTTTACTTAAAGACCTTTTCACTGAATCATAGAATCACCAAGGTTGGAAAAAACCTCCAAGATCATTTAGTCCAATTGACTACTTGCCACCAATATTTCCCTACTAAACCATGTCGCTCAGTACCACATCCATGTATTTCTTGAACATCTCCAGGGACGGTGACTCCACCACCTCCCTGGGCAGCTTGTTCCATCGCCTAACAGTCACTTTTGGAGAACAAATTTTTCCTAATATCCAACCCTCACCTCCCTTCTCGTCTTATCACCAGTTACACATGAGAAGAGGCCGACCCTTACCTCACCACAACCTCCCTTCAGGTAGTTGTAGAAAGCAGTAAGGTTTCCCCTGAACCTCCTTTTCTCCAGACTATACAATCCCAGTTCCCCTGTGCTTCAGATCCCTCATCAGCTTCATTGCCCTTCTCTGGACACTCTGGAGCTTCAGCATCTTGTAGTGGTGAGGGGCCCCAGGCTGATCATAATGCTCAAGATGCAGCCTCTCCATAGCTGAATACATGGGAATGATCGTCTCCCTGCTCCTGCTGGCAACGTTATTTCTTACACAAGCCAGGATGCCGCTGGCCTTCTTGGCTACCTGGGCACACTGCTGGCTCATGTTCAGCTGAGCGTCAGCCAATACCCCCAGGTCCTTTTCCTCCATACAGTCTTCTAGCCACTCTGCCCCAAGCCTGTAGCATTGCCTGGGGTTTTTGTGGCCAAAGTGAAGGACCCAACACTTGTTCTTGTTGAACTTCGTCCCGTTGGCCTCAACACAGTAATCCAGCTAGTCCAGAAGTCTTGTGACTAACAGTTCAGACTGAACTGACATGAGATGTTTCTGCATTTTTAAGTGAGAAAGAAATTTTCTCTTTTGCAAACTACAAACATTGGTTATGAATTTCTGCATTAGATTTCTAGATAATAACAAATAAACTTGATTTTTAAAAATAAATTATTAGTAAAATTATTGAGCCACAGGAAAGCATTTTCACTCAGAAGAAGTGGTTGTTATTAGTGAGTACTGGCCTATGTCAGAATGATGGAAACATCTGTAAAAACTCAAATCTAAAAACAAAAAGAAAATCAGACTAAAATCAATGTCACATGGTGTTTATAGGATCAGCGTATTAATGGGTATGTAAGCTATAGCTAATGGTTTATTATTCTCAATGCAGGTGTTACAACTGCTTTACTTTGGATGTTGTTGGTAGTGTAGCTTTTGGTACTGAGGTGGACTCTCAGAAGAACCCTGATGACCCCTTTGTTAAGAATTCCAGAACATTCTTTGAAATGTCTTTGTATAAGCCTCTTCTTTTTCTAATCCGTAAGTATAGTCCACCTTTGTCTAATCCTTTATGGTTATTTTCTGAAAGTCATTCATGCAAAAGCAGCTCAAGCAGGAACAGGAAGATGTATTGCAGACTTATTTCAGATGTGTTCAGAATTCAACCTACAGCCCAAGAGTATCCTTTAGATTATCATAGTATGATCTACAACTCCTGTCATGGTTAATGTAACTTCCTCCAGAAACTGAGTCACAAAAAGCAATGCTTCATCTTGATTTGAGTGGAACATTTCTGGGACCTATAGCCTGTGGGCTGTACTTCTATATTAAAACTGAGTAACTGTTACCTAATACATATTTTATAAATTGTGTGTGGCCCTTGGAAGCCTGAGAGCAAAGCTTTTGTACACCCACTTTACTTGGTAGAGAGACTGAAATCCCACCCATAAACAGCAGTGGACTAATAACCAGGAGAGAAGTAGATGAGCATAAACAGATAACATAAGTCCTTTAAATTCTTATTTAAATAAACAGAAGTGGCCTAGCTGATGGCTGTAAAGGATAAGGATGGTTAAGTGCCAGCTCGGGTTGTCTTTAAGAGAATCAATTTATTTTCACATGGGTAGACTGGGAATGCAAGAACACGGTACAGAATAATTTAGCTCCAGGTCTGGAACAGTAGGACAATGAGAAGTGGGGCTGAAGAAGCTGCAATGTAATTAATATTGATAAATTAGTACAGTGTTGCTATCTAGACCTGTTCACAGTAGTGTCGGGTGCTGCAGTGGCAAAGCTTCCTGTGCCCATCTGATCCTACTGGCATTACAGATTGCACCTGTGCTAGCAGCACATGAATTGTTTCCTTTTGGAACTGTGTATCCAAAATGTCCTGGGGTTAATGTTTAACCTGGTTGCAAAGTGGGATTTGTGACTAATTTCTGAAGGGACAGAGATTTGTTCCTAATTTCTAATACTGTGTCCTCCATTAAAAAAACAAAAAACAAAAAAACAAAAAAAAAACAACTTAATTTGCAAACTGTGTTATGCTTTTGGCAGCAGGTGATTTCTGATGACTTTTTTTTTTTTTTTTGTTTTTTTTTTTTTTT
>JAOWBP010000001.1:48933050-48953940 GCA_028571105.1 Tragopan temminckii | reverse complement strand
CTCTCCTCTCCTCTCCTTTCCTCTCCTCTCCTCTCCTCCTTTTTTTTTTTTTTAAATTTCACTTTAAGTCTAGGATTTGCATTTCAGAGATAATGGGAAGCAGCAATTCCTTTCTGGTTATCAGCTGGCTATCAGTTACATTTATTCTGTGTCCATCTCTCATTTAAAACAAAATATATGTATCTTAAAAATCTTTTAGTGATGGTGAATGTTGTGTCTAAAACCTAAAGAAATCAAATTAGTCAGTAATTAGGGCTCTTTCTTCAGCAATGAGCTAACTTCTTCAAAGAAGAACATATTGGGATTGTCCTCATCCAAGTTCCTAATGCCCCTTGTTTGGCCTGGTTGTTTCTTCAACTCCTGAATTTACGATACGCTTCATCTTGACAGTGTTTCAGAGTACTGTGTAAACCCAGTTGTGGTTTAGAATATTGGTTGAAGTCTTATCTTGGCCCAGGCTCGTGTGAATTGAAACTTGAAATTTGGCTTAGAAGAATTAGAATACTAATTCATTCAAACATGTCCATTACCAGACGAGTCTCTAACAAAAGGTTGTTTGTCCACTTGTTTTTTTCGCTTCAGTTTTACAAGGAATGCTTACACGGACAGCACATTTTTTCATTAGTTTAGTCCTACTGTTCATTTGTAAGTACATTTTCTTTTCCCCAGACTTTTACAGATTATTTACAGACTAATTCTGAGTTCATAAGCTTAGATGGGCAAACACTTTTTTTAACCACCAGATATTTGTGTGAGGAATTCCTGGGTAGAATAGAGAGTTCAGCAGTGCCATGGGTGAATGAGAGTACGGCTCTAGTTTTGCTTCAGTAGAAAAAGAATGACACTTGCATGCAAATGCATGAGGAGGAAGAGATAAATTCCTGAAACTTCAGTTTCCTGTATTGAACTACCAAAAAGAATTAAAAAGAATCTTCCAGCCCTCGCTATTTATGGTATGTCACCACAGCATAGTTAAGAGTTGGTTTTGGAGGGCCATTAACCTCACTGTCTTAAAGCAAGCGTGCAACCAGCATCCCTCTAACTGCCAAATACAAGTTAACTGGATGCTTTAAATTAGTCTTCATTTGAGAATGACACTTTGCTGTCCTTGTTTAGTCTGTAAGGGCACTCAAAGGCCTGAGTTAAAGTCACAGATGGCCACATCAGGAGAAATAATCTTTACACACAATGCTCTATCTTACATGCATAACATTTCTAACAAAACCAACTAAGAAATATGTTAGGCACATAGAAGGCTTGATTATGATCTTTATTACCTCGCTGTAAAGCAAGAGCAGCACCACTGAGCTCCTTGGAGTTGCCCTAAATTGAAGTGTGTGCTCTGAAATACAGAGGAGAATAAATTCACTTTATAACGCGTTAACTTGGAGAAGACAAGTCTCTGTGTCCCAGCAGGATTACCAGTATTCAATCAATTTTAGAGCTTGTATATCCCAACACTGTAGGTAGGCTTGGGAAGCTTATTTTGCAGTAGAAGAGTCGCTGCTCCTCCACAGAATTCTCCGGTAGCAGCCAAGCCTCCTAAATAATCATCATCCCTACTGTTCAGTGTGTCAGTGCTAGAAACAGAGGAGCAGTTCTGACAGCAAATGTGTCCCTTGGAGAACAGGAGACTTTCCATTGGCATAAGAGCTTGCTTTTAAAGTCCTGCTGCTTGGCAAGGGATGGCAGCTGATGGCAGAGGTCTGCAGGCAGTGGGTGTTAGCTTCCCTACGAGCCTTGGAAAGCCTCTGGCATTTGTGTTCACTGCCATGGGCAGAATGCAGAGTTGCCGAATTTTTGAATACTTAAATTCATTATTCAAACTCCCAAATGTTGTGCAGTCAGCTTGGGGGTAAGGAAAAGCATTAACCTTAACAACTTTCAGTTTCTCTACTTAAGCCATAAATAAGCCTTTACTTGCTTGTAGATTTGGAGACTTTGAAATTGTTTTCATTTCTACCTAGCAGTCACAAGACTAGAAAGAAGTTTTAGTTGGAGCCCTTTTACCTGTGCCCAAACTTTGCTTCTTGTGCAATCCTGTAGCTTTAAAGCTGATGCTTTCAGAAGAATCCAAGTAACTAGGGATTCATAATAAAGCCCCAAGATTTTGTTGCCAGATTTATTTTTGCGAAGCAGAACTAATAAAACTTTAAGGAAGAAGCCTTAGCCAGGTTCTCAAAAGTAGGTCATTTTCTATTATGAAAAAAATAATAAAAAAAAACATACAAACTCAAAAGCTTGAAGACTGAAGCTCAAATCAGTTTAATTAATGTGGCCAGTATAGGCTTTTTGGTGAAGTGGAACCAGACAAACAGGTGTTAGGTGCACAGAAAACAAAGAAGTGTCAGTATGTTGGCTACAGAATGAGTTTTGCTTCTTCCTCCTTGCATACATAATGTTGTGATGGATGTTGGCAAAAGGAAATACGATTGCACATGATTAAATGTTGACAGCCAAGGAGTTTGGCTTTCTGTTTGCAGAGGTAAAAATGACAAAAATAATAATTTGGTAGAGCAAAACTTCCTATTTGTCTTTTGATGTTCTCCTCGCACACAGCCCTGGAACTTGGAACTGAAAAATGTAACAAAGGCTACCATAGTAATATAGTTAAAAACAAAACAAAACAAAATCAAAAACCAAAAAACCAAAAAACCGAAGAAAATCCCCGCTAAGTTTTAAGTGCACAAAATGTTTTAATGGAAAATTACTGTTGCAAATTGCAAAGGAATATTATTGTATCCACCCCCCGGATGTGTTCTGTATCCCATAGTAGTTGGGAAATGCATGCTAAGTGGAAAGATGGATAAGTTTTCCTCTTTCCTGGACTTTTGATGTAATTATTTGGCCAACGCTGAGAGAATCTCTGCATACTCAAAGAATTCAGTCATTTCTGAAATACTGATCTGGGAAGGTCGCTAAGTTCCAGAGTTGGTGAGGTCAGGGTAATGAGATCAAGTGACAGGCCCAGTGGTACCCACTGATTTAGTTGTTTAGACACCGTAACCAAACCATGACCTTCTTGTTCTGCAGCCTCTTTGATCTAACTATGTGAAAACACAGCTGCTTACTGGAGATCGCATGTTAGTATGCATGTAGGCGTTAGGGTAACTTTTCATGACATTTACTTCAGTTAGTCTGGGGTCAAATTATAACAGTGAGTATCACCCACCTGCCCAACCTTATCTGTTGCTCAGAACCCTGGTTTTGCTCTCTGTTGGGATAATTGGTGAGAAGTCTTCAGAAGCTTGAAGAAGCTCTGGAGTGAAGGGGATGAAAGTCCTCCTGGATGAGCAGGGAGCCAGTCCTAATCTCACAACCTTCTAGAAATGTTTTGGGGCAGAAGTGGCTCTTGTCAGTTGTAGCATATTTGCCAATGGCCTAGTACTTATGGCTTCAGCTCACTGTCACTTTCACAGTAGGCTCTACAGGCAGACCATCTGCCTTACAGGCCTTGTAGGACAAGTTTTGCTGATGCCCCAACCCAACACTCAGTGCAAGTTCCTTGGCATCTGCTTTCCCTTGCACCTTTCTGTGTGACGTGGCCTGCGGTGCTGGTATTCAGCAGGCCATGTAAAGCCTCCTTTGTGGGACCTGCGTTTGCCCTGATTGCTGCCTCTATAAAACTGCCTGTGGTGCGAGTCTTTGCTCAGCAATGATCCTGTGTTCTCTGTATTTCCATCATTTTTGGATATCTGTTTGATTTTCAACAACTCTGCAACACAGAGGTGCTCTCTGCCATCAACACCCCAGTGCCTGTGTCAGAGTCCACACGGTATTTCCTTCCCTGAGCAGGAATACACAGGTATGGAGCACCAATTAAATCTGCTAAAAAGCTGTACCATGCTCCCATGGTAACTTCTACCCAGTTCCATATGAGATCATATACTAGAGGCCAGCTGCTTCCTGCCCCAAGTTTATATACTGTGAGCACAATAGTAAAGTTTTGTGATGTATGGATGTGACCTGGGATCATTTAGAGCAGAGGAGCTGGTTGCAGAATTTATGTCTAGCCCACGGCAGAGCACATGGGCTCCTGGCTATTGCATACTTTTGCCTTTCCACTCACACACAAGCTTATCAAAATGTTTTTGCAGGCTTGCTCTGACTTCCCTACACAGCATTTAACTCTTCATTTGAAGACCTTTGCACACTTTGTGAGCTCAGCTGCAACGTGCACTGCTCAACAAGGGCGAGCTCGGCCAGAGCCAGGAGCCCACAGTGCTGGCTCTGCAGGCATGGTGCCTGCTCTTGCTCTCAGAAGCAGGGGTAAGATGCACTTAAGCATAAATAGGAATGCAGCCTAGGGTGCCACTGTGTATGTCCCTGTTTGAATGTATGTACAAGAGAAGTTTTGAGATGATCAATGTATAGGCCAGTATCAGAAATAGAAAGCACATCTGGAGGGGCACTGCAGTGCCCTACAAAGTCATGTAAAAACCTCTTAATGTTTTCTCTCCTCTGCCACACATCCTTCTGTAGGTGGTATGGGCAAAAAAAAACCCAACAACCCAGTCCCATAGCACTGGGTGCTGAATAAAGAATGAAGAGATGCTTGCTGGCCCAGTCTCAGTTGTATGGGAGTCTGCTTATCTCATCAGTATGGTAGCAATAAGGTTCAGATCTTCAAAGTGTGCTATGTGTTTTGTAGGGAAGTGGTTGACTTTTGAGAAAGATAGAGGAATACTGCGAAATTTCATCGATACCAAAGTAAAAAATTGAAGTACCTTCTTCATATGATTTCCCTGTTTGTTTTTAGAAAAAACGTTCTCTCTCCCATTTTGTATGTAGCATTTGCACAGTGCATGAATAAAAGGTAACAATCATTCAGGGCACTGGCAGATTTTTTTGCACTGTCTGCAAAGATTTGGAAGAAGCAGTTCCGGGAATGTCCTTCCTGCTGTCACAAAACGTTCCTTAGCTGCAGAAAAAGAAATTTCTTTAGTATGGCTCTTTTCTTCTTTCTACAGGAGAGTGTAGATGTTCTATAGCAAAATCAAGTATGGTTTTCTTTCCTTTTGTGCTTCTTCTTTGCTGTGGCTAAATGATTTAGGGGAGGGTTGTTAGAGTTAGGGTAATATGGTTAGGTTGCGGTTGGACTTGATGATCTTTAAGGTCTTTTCCAACCTGAGCAATTCTATGATTCTGTGATTCTACCTGTCAAGCACCAAGCCAAACTGCTAAACACCGTGCAAACTGCCAAATGTAGTCCAAATTACAGCAAGGCCGCAAATATGTGTGTGTGTTTTACTGTGGATATCTGTGAGAAATCAGCTGGGCATTTGTAAAGTACCTATCAGAGCTTTTGTTCAGATTGATTTCCAATGTGGATTTATATCAGGAATTGTATAATAAATGAGATTCTGCTGATGCTTAGCATTACACATGCCAAATACTCATGTGGAGCAGAAGACCTAGTTGAACATTTCAAAGAAGAATAGCTTTCAAAGCATACTCTTTCTGTTCTAAGTTAAAAGTATTATGCAGAGGCTTAAATAGCGAGCTGTATTCTGCCCTTTCATTTAATATGATAGAGAATAATAATTTAGTTTTGTGTCTGCAGCAGTGAATTGGCTGTAAAGCCTGGGAGTGGGCTTACGGCCGTAGGATGGGCACGCTGTGGTTCCACTGTGTGGTGAGGAGGTGGAAGAAGGTTTGCTAGAAAACTCCATGGAGTACTATAAAACAGTGTCAGGAGTGTGTTGCTGCAGGGATCCGATAACTAAACCAACAAAAAGCTGTTTTCTCCTGATATGATGTGTTGATAATGGAATACTTCTAAAAGAAAATTCTGAAATGGCCAAATTTGACAGGAACTGGAAAGTGGCCTTGCAAAGTGATGAGCAGTTCCTGTTTAGTTGCTTTGTTACTTGTATACAAATTGAAAACATACACACTTGTTGAGCAGGGAAAGTGTGGCCAGTGCATTCTCACATGTGACTCCTGAGGTGTTAAATCAACCAGCACCTTTAATTTCTGAGACACAGAAATTGGAGTTGGAAGTGTCTGCAGCCCAGTGTGAGACTGGTCTGCTGAGGAGTCTGCTCGCTGGAGTCAATGGGAGCACTCACAGGGCAAGGTGCTTCTGTCTGTAATTTGTGATATCACAGCCAAAGAAGTGGATTTCAGAGATAAGGGAAAACTGGGAGAAGGGAAGAAGAAAGTCTGTCAACACTGAGGTGCTTTGGCAAGTTGCTGAGGAAAAGGCATTTCAGTAGAGGATGTTAGGTAACCAGGGGGATCACTGGTGGTATTTTGTGCTTTACTGAAGATGGAAACATTTGGTTAAACTCCTCACTAGCTATTAGCTATTTATTATAGCAATCTCATGAAGCATGTGTGGCGCTTGGAATGGAGCAGACATTGTTCCTGGAGGTTTTCAAGAAAAGGGTAGATGTGGCACTGAGGGACATGGGTTAGTGGGCATGGTGGTGATGGGCTGATGGTTGGACTAGATGATCTTAGAGGTCTTTTCCAACCTAATGATTCTACGATGGAGACTGAGATTAGAGATCACTTTCCCACAGTGACCCTCTTGCTCTGGCGGGATCTGCCTCCTGTACCTAGGTATGGACATGCTCCTGCTCAAACTCTCCCCCAAGTCCAAATCCTGCTGATATAACAGTGCCAGCTGTGGAGTGTGTGTCACCCTGGCAGGCTGTTGGTGCAGAAGGTGGGCAGGGGAGATGCTTGAGAAGGAGAGGGTGCTGCCATGAGGTGTCACGTTGCTGTCAACTTTTCTGCAGGCTGTGCTCTTTCCCAGCGTATAAGTAGCACTGGAGAGAAGGGCAGAATGTCAGGTTATGCCAGAGTGGAGTTCTGTTCTTACATAGTACAACATCATGCCATATCTGGGAAGAAAGCCTGAATTATTCGGTCACTTGCATAACTGTGTGTGAGAGTGTTTATAATCAAGGACTTGGGTTCTCTCCATATTTATGAATGACCAGGGCTTTGTCTGGGCATAGTTCCAGCACTGATACTGTGTGTGAATTGCACAACTCTTCTGGATACATGACATTGCTGCTCTACGCTGGGCCACGGGATGGATGGGACATCTGGCAGAGCCCATGTTCCCAGCTTGGAGGCATGCATGTGCAGGGAGGACAGCTACTGTGTGCAGCACTTCAGCCCTGCTCACTGACTTCCTTCTACTCAGCCACTGTCTCTGGGTTTCATCCCTCTCCTTCAGGTCATTTTTGGAGTTACAAGCTGCCCCTTGAATTTACCAGAAGCCTATCTTCAGCAAAAATGATAATAAAAGAGTTATGAACTTCCCTAAGTACAATTGTTGACTTCTCCTTTTGCCTTTTATTAATTGCGTATGGATACAACATCTTTACACTACTTGATGAAATTTTGGGCAGTTTTAGTTCCGCAGCTGTTATGGTTGTTGATGTTAAGCATTCACACTTCTCTGGAGACCACTTTACATGGGAACCTGATCCTGGCCATTATTACCAGCTCCTTTTGCTTTCTCCTTCAGCTGGAGGAGTGGAAACCTTGATGTTACCTGGGGGAAAAAAGGTAGCAAAACTGCCATATCTCTACTTCACTCACACCTTGAGGCTCTGTTCTGTAATGTGCTCCTCCTGCACTATTACTGGATTCCACTGCATAGCAGATCAGTGCATTGCTTTAGTTCCCTCATTACCATTAAGTAGTGATCTCGTCATGGACTGCCTGCTGTATTTTCCTTATCTTCAGTATTCCATGTTAGGGTTAAAGCCACATCTCATGGGAGTAGCTCACAGAGTGAGCTGGTGTTCAGCTTCACCTGGAAGTAATCAGGATTGTGACTGTGTGAGGCACAAGCAGTGACCTTCCTGCCTTGAAGATTCCAGTCTGGAGCAGGGAGTGCTGGTGCTGCCGTGTTCGTCACCAGCTAATAGCTCTTGGCCACTGTCCTGGATGAGGGCTCTGTCTGCTATACTGACATCTATCCAATTTCAGTGAATACTGTATTAAGCAAGAGAGAGGCAGTGAGAAAATGTCACAGTGATCTCCCAGAAACAGCCTTTGATGTGTGACTGGTTTGCCTTGTCCTAAACGAGTTAATGCTGCTGTAGAAATAAATGGAAAAATACAAGCCTCTCTATGCTTTCTATTTGCACATAATAAGAGAGGAAATTTTCTTCCCTGACCAGACTTTGGCAGGTCAGTAGATCCCTTTTAAAATGTCACAGAATTAAGGATGTAGAACAGTGTTCCTGTGGTAGCACAAGATACTCTTAATTTCACTTCCTTACCCCAAATAATCTCTTTTTCAAGAAGCACGATTTTAAGTAAGTGGGAAGTTGCCTTATTTACTGCTAGCAACTGTGAGTAACCGCTGACAACATCAGAGCTTGTTTTGAGGGGGAAGCATCATTTCTGATTGGGGCATGTCACGGGTCATTTGGTCTTAAAATCTTCCGTTGTTTCTTGTCTGGAGATACAAGGGCATTGCCACATTGCTTCTAGAAACGCACACGTGTAAGTGCAAAGCATGCAGCACTGAAGACCTGGAAGAGTTCATCTTTCAGAGGAGGTGTTTATCCCAACTCCTTTTCAAGTTTATTTTTGTTCAAAGCCAGGGTGCGACATGTTGGATGTGTGCTCTGCTGGAGAAGTGTTATTCTCCTTAGTTTTCTTCTGGCTGGGCCGGGACAGCACCGTCCCCATCCTGCAGCAGGAGCACGGTCTGACCATAAGCATTTAACTTCCTTGCAGTGGGCTGTTACCCATTATCAGGCACAGCACTTCTCTTTGAAGATTGACTCTCTTTGGGAGGAATATGGTGGCTGCCATTTTTAGAAAGGGAAAAAACAAAAAAGCAATTACTTTTACCAAAGGAAGGGAGCAGCCCTAATAGGATTTTTTTTTTATCGGTCTTTTTTTTTTTTTTTTTTTTTTTTGACTATTTGGGTAATTCAGTGATTATTACTGCACAGCTCTTTTTCCTTAGGGGATGCTACACTGTTCCAAAAGCGTTTGTTAGTTTACTTAGACATTAAAGGGGTCCTTATGAATTTAGATTATGCTAAAGTAGTTCAAAGTATCCCTAGAGGTCCAAGCTGCTTTGAACTTAACCTTTTCTGCCCGGTCTTGTCATATGGGCGAGCCCAAAGATTGTAAGCAAGAGGTTGGTGTTTCTCAGTCTTTTTAATACTTTGACCTATGTTACAACAGGAAAAAATAAACAAACCAGGTTTCCCTCTGATCTAGCTGGGAAGAAAGAGAGAGGACAGTTTCAGTGGGCCTCTCTGTGACCCTCCTCTTAACCTGAGCACTCCCCTGACCCATTAAATAGGACAAGCAGGAAAAAAGGCAAACAAACTACCCCCAACTGTAAATACCCACTGCCTCACTTCTTGCTGCTTTCCTTTTAAATAAGCTCAAATGCTTCAAATATGTGTAGGATCTACTTGAGATCTTTATATATATATATATACATATATATATATATAAATTTTGCATGGTGAAGCATGTGAGACACTTAGAATTGGAAAAATACGAACTTTCATAAAGGTGGTCGTGCCACTGGGGCTGTTCAAAACAACTGCAGTGACTCCAGTGGTGTACGCTGATTTACGTGAGGTGAGGATCTGGCTCTCATCCCTTATTATCTTGCAGTGTGACTGTGCAGCTGTAATGCAATCTTATTCAGCTCGTTGGGTTTTGGGGCAAAATAAATACCCGTGGTTATTTTTAGAAAGGCACGTCATCACAGGAGTTCATATGGCTCTCTCTGATATATTTATTTTTTATTGCTGTTGACCTACCTGAGCTCTTCTGGCATTGGAAAACTTTAAAAAGAATAATTCAATATTTTCATCCACTGGGGATGCTGGGTAGTTTGTTTTTCCCACTTTCTATTGCTTCACAGTGTTGGAGGCTATACCGGCAAGGCATTATTTTGCACATGATGCAACGCAGCACTTGCTTTTCTTGAAAGGTGGGTCTGACTGCACCTCTTTTCAGTTTTCAGGTGTCTCTGCACAGCCTGCATTCTCCTCCACTCTTTAAAATAGAAATTGGACTGCTTCAGGGTTTTGTGGGTCATGCACTTCTCATTTTCTCATCTGAAATCTGAGCACTCAGACCTTATGGTCATCTTGGCGGCAGATAACCATGATTGTTGTTTTTCCCAATTTGACCTTTTTCTCGATCCCTGAGCTACAAAGGGGGGCATGAGGGCTGTTGGCATCCTTGAGATCAGGGTCTGTTGCCGCTCAAAAAGCCTCTTGGATGTGTGCGCCCTGTTTATACCTCTCCAAATAGCGTTAAGGAGGAAGAAATTTGGAGCATCAGTTATTTTAGCAAGCAGAAAGTGCTGTTGATTTCCCCCTGAGGCATTAGCAGCTTTTTAAGAACATTTAGAAGCATGAAGCCACAAGGTACCACTGGGTGTTATCACCAGCATTCTTCTTTAAACTATTTTTATTTGCACATACTTTATCTGCAGCACTTCTTCAGTCTGAGAAGATCAAGCTGACGCCACATGTGCAGCATAGCCCAGACAGCCAGATGACACAGTACTGTTTTGACTCGAAAGTCTGACTTCTGCTAAGCATCAAGGGGCAAACCTTTATCTCTGCACGTAGTGCTGAGGGTGTAGGGAAGAATTCATTCCCTCCCTTGGAGGAGCTGATCTAGATTTTCCATTGCAAGCCTAGCAGCTGCAGGACTCCTTTCTCCAGAGTAACTTCGAGGCCTTCTTCCCCTCAAACTTAGATCTTCCAATCCTGCACAGCTGCCTCTCCCTCATTTGAAATTTGGCTAATGCAAAAATAAATAAATAAACCAGAGCTTCCACCTGATGCTCCTAAAAAGGTAAATGAAAAGACTCCATCTTCTCTGTCCCACCTCTTAATGAACCTTACCTTGGTCATGCAGGAATGAAGGCTGCCAGTGCACCAAAGGAAGTGACTGGCTTGCCCCCAAGAAGTATGCAAACCATAAAAGTGGTTCTTGTAATGAAGAGCTTTGAAGTGAGAATTTGTTGCTAGATTGCAGTGTGCTGAGTCACTTGGGCTGACATAGGTTCTGGATTGCAGTTTGCTGTTCAGGGCAAAGTCTTGTCCCTTATAAAAATCCCTATTTTTTTATTATTTTTTTTTCTAAAGCATGAGGTCACCTTGTTCTGTGGTAAGTGTAGTTCATTTGTCTTCACTGCAACGAAGCATGCATAAATCAGACTGTGTTATGATAGAAGTGCACAGTGAAACAAATTCCTAATAAAAGAGTAAACATGGAAGCAATCCATCTGTACCCTGCACATTCCTCAGTGAAGCCTTCCTAGAAACACAGCCTGGGAGGGAACTGGTGGACAGGGATACAATACCACTTGCTAGCAATTGCTGACAAGTGAGGAAAGGTGCACTGAAGAAAATTCTGTTTCCCGAAAAGTAAGTCAGCTTGCTGTCATACTTTTACATTGGCAGCCGAGCTAATCCACCCCCACCAAGTTTGCTTTCAGAGGCTGGGATGGCAGTGCGCTGTGGAAAACTGCTTCCATTAGCTCAGATGTGCTTCATCTGGACTTGCTGATTGCAGTATTGTTCTGAGTTTGGTTATCGAAGCTGGCAACCCTCTATATTTATAAATATCCTTATTAATCCCTCCTCTGCATGCCCTTCCTTCCCTCCTGAGAAAAACCCTGCTATCAGAAACAAACCACTCTGTAACATCTCCAAATCCAAGTACACTGGTCCATGTAGGCTAAGTTTTGCATAGACTTTGCCTACATTTTATTCAGGCTTGCAGTCTGTCTTGCCCTACCGGAAGACAACATTTAAATAATGCTTGTTAAACGGATACTTATGACAAATACAGAGTACTGAAGAGGAGTATCTAGTGAGGAAGCATAGAAGAGGCTTGAACAGTTTCATCTATAGTTCCATGTTATACATCCTTAGAACTATATCTACTATTGATGAGTGTTTTGACAAGTGTGGTCACTGAGAAAGAAGAGAGAAGTGGCTCTCCTTTGCAAAGACACAATTTTAGCACAGAGGTGTGCATTTTATACTGGTTTCTCCAGCACCTTTTTGTTTCAAATCCTTGAGCATTCAATAAACAAACCTGGAATTCAAGAGCATTGTTTTTCCTGGCTAAAGGTGGGACAGCTTGAACACAGAAATGATTTGCCACTGGCGCACCAGTCCATGTCAGAACTGAGAATGAACCTAAAACTGCAGGCTTTCTTGGCAGTGAGCTTGCTCTTATGCATTATATCATGCTTGTGTGAAAAATGAGTACCATGAAAATATCTCTCCTCCACAGTGTAGCTGCAGTGTTTCCTGCATATTGATAACAAAACAAAGCATCTATAATAAATTCCAGGAACCTCATTCCAATTGTACTGCAAACAGTGATTACAGAGCATGGGGAAAGCTGTGGTAGCAACGAATGCCTTGTCACTGTCTGAAAGCTACTTTGGCTTGTTTGTGCCTTTCCTGCCCTGTGCACTGTGAGCTGCTGTGTGGTCGCCTAAAGAAATGGCTTGGGATGCAAGGAAGCACACACAGTTTTTATCTTGACTTTGTGCCCAGCCCTGGGCCATTTTTGAAAGACAGTGCAATGCTAGATGGCTGCTGTTACTTGCTTTGTTCTCTTAACATAAGTGTAGGTTCTTCTCAGGTTTCATTGCTGCCTATCTGCTGCTGCTCTGTGCAGCTCAGTTTACCATGAGGCCCCGTGCTGAATGATTAACACCATTATTTGCCCTCCAGCTCCTTGCAGACCGGGACAGGTGCCCAAAAGAGGTGGTCTGGAACCCCAATGGGAAAAAGGGAGCATCCGTGTCCAAGGTTAGCTGGAATGCTTCATGTTCTCTCCTTCATGCATACACCTGGGGAGCCACCCGGGCCTTGCTGCCCCTCCACAGTGCCCTTTGGGCTGAACTCACAGCTCCGCTGTTCTCGCAGCTCTGTCCCCAGCATCAGTCCCTCAGTGCAGTGGTGTGACTACCAGCTCAGCATCAACCCTGCTTCTGCTCTTCCTTTGTAGGATTGGGTGGTATGCATCCAGCGGTGCCCTACAGCACTGAGAGACCATTCAGAACAGCATGAATTCTTGTGAGGGAGAAGGAGGATGTTTAAACTGTTTCAAATAAAGATTTACTCCTGCTGTCTATGCTTAATATTGCTTGAGCTTATTTTTATTTTAGTCTTTACTCTCATCCTGCTGTAGAAACTCCTTTTGTGCATTTCGTTCATTGTATGCATAGTGTCAACTCTCACCTAGCTCATCACATGCTGCAAAAATCCAGAAACCTGACTTGTTTGCATTTGCTTTGTTGTGTGTACACATCAGTGTGTTGTTTCTTTAGCAAAAACATCCATGAAAACAATGCTGTAGGGTAAAACTAATATCCCTCCCTCCTTCCCCTTCTCCCACACCCTTCCATCCTTCCTAACCCTGTTACAGGCATACACAGCCCTTTGGCTTTGTAGGCTTACAGCTGTATTTATGACACAAACAGTAATGCACGACCGCACCTGTAAGCATTATAAAGGTCTTATTCAGATGGGCTTGCACAGCACAGTGTGGAAATGAAGGCGATGTACAAATGGAATGGGCAGAAAAAACAAAGGTGTGCTTATGGGAGATGCTACAAGGAGCACAGAAGGGAGGATTTTTGGAGTTGAGGCCTCTTTGTGCATGTTTTACTGATTGATTAAGGCAAGCACTCACCCTGGCCACCAGTCACAACTCACTCCTACGCACACTCTCGTTCCTGCCAATGGGTCATGCTCTCTGCCTGATGTGCTTTTGGAAAGGAACTATCCTCCTGCCACTCTTGTGTATTTGAGGAAAATACCAAAGGGAGACAATTTCTGAATTTCTGTGCACACAGTTATGCCCGGACATCAGCAAAACGGACATTGATGTTTTCTATGATTTGCTCTTTTTTTGGCACATAAATAGTGGGCCATATAAACAGGTGAAACAGTGCAGGTATGCACACACATCTGCGCAGATGTCTCAGTGATGTTCTTTATATGGAATTAATAAAATTGTTGCAAGTTTTTGTTGGTAATTCTGAGAAATCTTGCAATTTTTTTGTCTGTCCCTTAAGAGAAAGCCAAATCTGTATACATTCATTCTGAACTGATGTAAAGGTGTCTCTGCTGAATTTAATTCACTGCAGTGAACTAAATCAGTGGAAGTTTTATGTGAAGGACAAAATCTATGAAACTTAAATGCTCAACACTTTTTCCTTTATTCTGCTTGTTTCTTCAAGTTTAGTTGCAGTTAACCCTTATTTCAAGATCAGTGAGATTCCCTGGGCTGCAGACAGGATGATTAATTAATTGAGAGTTAGCAAGTCTGTAATCAGTAACCAGTGCAGAGTTTTAGCAGTCCAGATTAAGCAACCTGCTTTCATATCCTCTGCAGCACTGTCAAGGGTATCTCACCTAACAAGAGATCCTCTGCAGGTGCTGCGAGGCAGCAGACCTGTTTCTGGAAGGGGTAGTGCAGGTTTGAAGTAGTGAAATCACTGAGACCTGATGTGGATGCAGACTCTGCCTTCACCAACTGAAAGCCAGGCGCAAACCTGAGGCTCTGCAATTATGTGCCACCACTCTGGTGTGAGTTCATGCTTTGATGGAGGAGTAGTTTAATGTGAGGCGAAGTAATTAGAAGAGCTGTGGATTGTTATGCCTTTCTGCCAGAAGAGAAGCGCCATCTGGCCTGGACAGGGGATGGCCCACTTCTCCACAGCAGTGTTCCCTCCCAGTTCTTGGAGAGATAAATGGAACTTAACACATAGTTCTCTACTACCAGATGATATTCAGGAGATCATTGATTGACACAGCTTTGCTGGCAGCGTCCCAAGAGCTCTGCTCAATCCTGGTCTTTGCTGTGCTCTAACAGAGTAGTGTGCGTGGCTGATGCGGTGCTCCGGTAGTCCTGTAGCAGCTCAGACCCTACAGTACAGTCAGCTTTGTGTGGTTATGTGAGGGAGAATGGGGGAACAACATTGGTCCGGCCTTTTGGATGAGACATTTTAACAGCTTGGTGGTGCCTCCCCTCCTGCTTTAGGCTTAGGCCAGCTGCTGCTCTGGATTAAACTTACAGCAGAAGTGACTGGCCAAGTTAGATAATATGAGAATCACAGAGCTTCTCAAGAAGCAGTTATGGTTTTGTTTTCCCATAATCACAAATTAGTTTATTTTCTTTCCCATGGAGATGGGTGGAATTACACCAATATAAAATCCTATTAAGGAATATTGTGTCTGAACACCGGCTTCTGATTTTAGAGGAGTTTTCTGGGTCTTTCTTAAGGCTGTTTTCCTGTTGGTATGTCAGTAACAAAGACGTGCATTTTGAAGCTCGTGTAGTTTGAGAAGCTTAAACGGTATTTCTCACTTGATAAGGTCCATTTTTGAGAACATAATGTGTTTATTGCAGGTTATCAGATCACATCACTTATAATTTGCTCTGAAAAGCGATCAATTTCTTAGAATAAAATGGCATTGAAGAAAAAATTCAAGTGTTTCCTAATATAGTGCCCCATAGTCTATCCACAGAAGGTTTTTTTTTTTCCTTTTTCTTGTAATACCTATTTGCACAGCTCCTAAGTGCTGAAGTGCGTTTTCCTAGTGCTACGGTTTGCATGAAATGTAACTCAGAAAAAGTGCAGTTCACCCTTCACAAAAGCTTAATGTAAGACCTAAGCGCTACTTAGATTTTAATGTAAGCCCTGTTTTGATGGGCTGAAGTAGGATACCTGCTGACTCCGTGCACAGTGATGAATTTCACCTCCATGGTTTGATTTGCAATTGATGTTAATGAGGGGATGGCTCACAGGGAAAGCAGCCAGCGTGAAGACAAGTGCGGAGGCTCTGCCTTCATCTGGGAACGGTTATAGGTGTGGTGCTCCAAATTTGATATGGCTTTTTTATAGCTTGTGAAATAGAGGAGTGAGTCGGCCTGTCAAAAATTAAGTGAGGGCACGTTTTCTACTTTCCACTGCTTGTAGAGCAGCCCAGCAATAAACAGCAGTAAGCAAATGAAAGATGTGGAAGAGAAAGTATGGCAGGGCAAATATAGAAAGGGGTTCCTGAGGCTCTGGGCCCAGTTCACTGCAATTGCATGCACCCACGTTATCCTGTAAGCCTTGTCATAAACTGGTAAAGCTTTAAAGCTCTATCTTATTAGGTGATGTTGGCTCCCCTATGTGAATAAGCTCCGTTACACATGCCCTTGACTTTGTTCTTCAGAACTTACTAATGTGAAGGATTTTTTTGTAGACCAGCAAGAGATGTTGTTAGGTAAGGTGCAAAGGATCTAATTCAGCTTCATGGTCAGGTTTCGGGAAACCTTTTGCAGAGAACCTGAGAGGTGAATGGTTTATTCATATCTATAGAAACAAGATGATGAAAAGATGAAGATTGATGTCTTTGGTAGGACAAAAAGGAGGGGAGGCACAAAAAGTGCCCGAGAGGTGTACTGAAGCATGGGATTTTTCAATCTCTAAAAACAAAGATGAGAAGATTTAGATTTTTGAATTCTGCTTGCAAAATATGATTACCATTTTGAGGGGGGATTTTTCTTTTAATCCCTGACTGCAGCTGGAAATCAAGGGACAGCCTTGCGAAGTTGAGCACTGAGCAGAAGCCAGCGGTGCTGTGATAAAGAAACAACCAACACATGAGGAAAGCAAACATCCGCTGTGCTGCCCAGCACTCGTAGCCCAGCTTCCTGATTGACGAACAAGGCAGGGGTTGCATTTACATAGCTAAGGCTTTGAATTTTCATTGGCAGAGGGGAAGGGAACATATCTGAGTTCTCTATGGTAGTGTTCTCCCAAGTGGTGCCTAGTGGGGTGCAGAAAGAAAATATTTTATAGATCGTTAGTAAGTAATATATAAAAAAAATTTAAAATACTGTTTACTTAGTCTTTAGATCATCCTTTCTTAACTTCTGTTTTTGTTTATAATGTACGTAAGATACTAGAACAGTAATACCTATATATATATTTTGCTGATTGTCTGCATGATCAAATAAGTCTGCAGGCTTATTATTTACATGCTTCACCCTTGATCACACTACCACCCTGCTACAGCAAGGGCAGAATCCTTATCTTTCCTTTATCATACCCAGGCTTTGCTTCTGCTTTCTGTAAGTCAGATTTTGTCAGCCTTTCTCATGCTCTGCAATACTTTTTATTCCAGCACTACAGCCAATTAACACAACCATATCAAATGAGATTAATTGCAGAGTGGGTCTGATCCAAGACCCATGGAGGTCAGTTGAGGAACTCCCATGGTCTTCAGTGCATTTGAGATAAGGCCCAGGATGACAAGCTTGTTGAAATACAGTAGTTAAATGGGTCCGTCCCTTGCTCTTTTCCATTGATTTGATTGAGCTGTGCTGTTTTGTTTTGCTTTTTTTTTTTTTCTGAGAGGAACAAAATAGATAACAGTGTGTTTGCGCATGGGCTTGTGCTTTCCTCCTTTTGCTTCCCCCTCCCCCCCCGTGCTCACATGGATTCAGCATGGAGCCGACGCGCCGTTGTGTCAGCTAACTGACATGGAGCAGCATCTTCCTGATAAAACTGGGGCTCTGTTTGATGTGATTGCAGTCAAGTGGGCTTGATTTGAATAAGAGATTTTTTGAAATCTATTTTTATGCAGATTTTAAAGCCTGCAAGGTAATGAGTCAATAAGACAGCTATTAACACTTCAATCTTTTTGATACCCAGAAACTCAGAAAGAAATGCCGTAGATTTAGCCATCGTTTTCTTGCTTGGGTTACATTCACCCTGTTTTATATGCTGAGTTTGGTACTGGAGTAGTTCCAGATTTTTTCAAATCTGGGGCTGCTACATGAAAGGCTCTTTAGGTGTGCTGAGGTGTGCATAGAGATATCTCTACTGCATCCTTCCTCCATTTCCACATTTCTATTTCTGTGATAATGTCCATCTTTCAAGGTAATTATACAGCATCTTTTACTGGCCTTAAAAAATATGTTTTAGGAGTGCCCGCTTATGACTGTGTCCTTGTGATTTTTATTGATCACAGCACGAATAATGAGCCTCAGATTCAGTTGTTATGCAAGTCATGGAAGCAACATGTCCAATTCTTTAAAATAAAAATAAAACAGAAAATGTGATTATATATTTTTGAAAGGAATTTTCTGTCTGTTTATGAAGTGTTGGGATAAAAGACACATACATTAGATTTTCTATTTATTTTACTTGCCCCTCTGGAGGTATGATCTTAGTTACGCTTATTGAGAGTCTCCTGTGTACAAACACAGGATACAATTGAATGTATAAAAAGAACGCCTAGCATTCACATGTTTACTATTCCTAAATGTTCAGACTGAGTAATTACACATGACGGTGCAGATAATTAAGGGTTCATGCAGTACACATGAGGCAGAATCGAGCAGACAGTTGTGTGTCTCGACCGTGTGAGAGCTGTGTCTCTGCTCTTCAAATTACAGCTTCTGAGGGCTTGGGTAATATAATACATGGAACAAAGAGGCTCAACCACAGCTAAGTTTCAGTTCTGCCTCATCACGTGCAGGCCAGGCCCACAGCAGCCTGCTGCTTGTTGGCATGGTGCTTCACCGGGCTGATCTGTGTGTCCATCTGCCTCAAGGTGGGGCACACCTGCCCTCCGCTCCGCAAGGCCTGGGTCTGCTTTCTATGCTGCACACCTGATGTTTACACCCATGCTCTCTCACCCTTCCTTTCTTCTGTTTTCTACTCCTGTGTGCTGCTGTTTCGTCCTTCTAGCACAGCTGTAGGCTGTTTCAGCCAAGCCTTTCTGTCATTTGAATTGTCATGGCCTTTGTGGTCAGAATTTCCTCTGCTGTCCTCAGGTGCTCATATGAGGATGCATCCCTCTGTTTGTGGGGAATTCCTGCACAGTTAAGACAGAGTCCCTTGCCCTGTGCAGCTAGTGCAGATTTAGCGGCTTTGTCTTTGGACACTGAGGTTTGAAAAATGTGGCTGCAGGAGGCAATGCAAACTGCACTATCTTTCTCCTTTCTTATAAGAGAAAAAAAACAAAATACATTTCCAGTAAGTGGGGATAATATGTTGTGGGGTATGCTGCCCCTGGGTTACTACTTTGGATATATTTTTTAGTTAAGACCAGGAATATTTGTTCTGTTTAAAAGTTTTATACATTTTGCTGCTGGAGCAAAAGCAAGGCCCCGGCAAGGCAGAGAAGCCTGAGCAGCTAACACGGGTGCTGTAATTGCTGCATACAGCCTGAGCTGACAGCCAGCCTTGCTTAAGTGCTAAATTACCTTTGAAAACAAACAAACCACCACAGGCTTAAAGACTGCAACATGCCTTTCCACCAGCCACGACTTGCTGAACGAACAATGGGAACAACGGTCTCAGGGGCTGACTGGTGCCCTGCTGTTTTGACAGGGCCCCTGAGTCATCACCCCACTGCTTCCCCAGCTGGCTGCAGGTAAGCAGGAGGTGCAGCTGCCAAGCACCAGCAGCTACCATTGCCAAAACCTCCTCCAAACCCAATCATGAGCGCTTCAGGTAGCTCAGTTCCCAAATGTCCCACCACTGGATACTGCTATCAGAAGCTTTTGCTTTCTCAAATGTTAGTTTCTGACATCGTTACTTTTCTTTCTTTGTTTTGCTCTGTTGTAAAAAAAAGCTATAGTAGGGTGCATGTGAAAGCTCGTCAAGCAATAGGAGACAAACAGTGCACACACAAAAAAGTTCCATGCTCTGCTATAAAATACAACTCTATTAAGCAGACTTGTTTCAGATTCAATACAGCAACTGTTCTCCTGGCCCTGATCTGTCAGGAGAGAAGAATAATGACCCAAACTTAATTTTCAGGATTTTTAAGCCCACAGGTGGCCTGTCCATAGTAGCAAGTCTCTGGTTCATCTTATGTTGCTAATGGAATAATTAATCCCACCTGCCTGCACCTCACAGAGTGGCAAACCAGGGCAGTCTGGCTGCTGAAGGATGTGTGGTCTTCTACGGATGCTCAAATTTTGAAGCTGAGAATGTGTATGTCAGGCCTGGCATTTAGGTATAGAGTGAAAAAATCAGTTGTTTCCTAGTTTATGTTGGAGAGGAGACTTGGTTAGAGGGTCTTCACATCAGTGAGTCTTTTAGAAAGTACCCTATGTATTGGTGAATCTGTTTGGATTTGAAAGGGTAAATTTTGCATTTTTTTTCCCCCACTTTCTTAAAAGATGTTTCAGTTTATTGTCATTTACTGTAGATTGGAAACCATCCTAGACAACTTGATGTCCATGCGTACTCTTTCTCTGTCAAGAGGATTGCAGAAAATCTTGCAGTGATCTTGTGCTGTAGTAAGAAAATTCAAAATAGGAATGATGATGTAGTCTTGTGTCTCTGTGTTTGTTGACTTTAATAGGTAGCATAGATAGAAGGCTCCATGCACTAAAACAAGTTTAATGAAACTTTGGTAGGGTGGTAGGTGTGGTAGGGTAAGATAGTAAAATAAAAGCCAAGTGCTTGATCCTAAAGAAATCTTTCAATTCAGGAAGGCCTACTGGTGTCTGAGGCTATTTCTCCAATTGTTACCTCGCTTGATATCTCAGCTTAGGCTCCCATTTAAAGAGGGAATGTATCTGTCTTTGCAGGTAAGTTGTGGGCAATTTTAACCAAAGCCTTTTTGTTGCTGTCTTCAGTTATGTGGTTGCATTGGCGTGGAAAGGGCCTGTTCTATGACTTTGTTGCTGATTTGTATTAAGAGCACAAATCCCTCCTTGATGGAAGAGTATGAAAATAGTTCCTCTTCCATGGGTAGCTAACAATTAGAGTGCTAGTTAATCACTTGTTTATTTATAGGCAAGAATGAGCCGTGCAGCTATGTAGACTGACTTCCTGTGTATTCAATCTGTGTGCCTTCCTTCAGACCTGCTGGGGACAGTCCTG
>JAOWBP010000001.1:48919637-48932849 GCA_028571105.1 Tragopan temminckii | reverse complement strand
TCCCTCTTTGATGTGCATTGCCATCTCAGGTAGGTGAGCAAGCCAGTGTTCTTTCTAAGATCTGCACAAATCATCACAAAGGTCCAAGTCCCACTGCCTCTGAATTTTAGTTGGAAAAACAATGGCAACACTAGATCTTCTGGTAAAGGCATGGAAGCTCTGTGCTAAATTCTGTCTCAACATAAATGAAACATATTGCCCTGATAGAGGTGATGGATGCCCCATCCTTCAAACGTCCATGCAAGGTCAGGCTGGAGGGGGCTCTACAGAACCTGATCTCGCTGTGGGTGTCGCTGCTCACTGCAAGGGAGTTGGACTAGGTGGCCTGTAAGGGTCTTTTCCAACTCAAAAATTCTATGATTCTATAAATAAACTTGGATCTAAAGGCAGACTAAATACAAGCTTGTACCAGGCACCTAGCCATGAACAGTCAACTGTCATAGAAGTCATACAAGCTTCATAAAGTCCAGTGTAGGGGTGAGGTGGGAAATTGCCTCAGAGTAGAGATACACCATTCCTTGTTTCTCTTTTCCTGGCTGAAGATGAACCCTGTGTAAAGGAAACTGGAGTTTTATGAGGGGAAGTGTTTTATGCTCTAACCTGTCACTGATCCTATTGATCTGCAGATGCAAGTTGATTTTAGGGTAATTTATTAAATACAGCTGCCTTTAGGTCACTCTTCCAAGGAGGAGCTGGTGCCGTTTCTTAAACTTGCAATTAAACATGCTGGGCAACGTACATGGGCTATTGGTAAGCTTGCTTAGTTGACTAAGCTATTTGGATCCATTTATTTCAGTAAAATGCAGTGAGTGAAGACAGAAGTCTTGATGCACATCTACATGAATGGTGCTTGTTTTTCAGACTTGTCAATCTATTCATGTAACAGTTTATTTTTTATCAAACTTTTTTTTTTTTTTTTTCATATCAGAGCTCCATTTAAGTGAATGAGTGAAAAACAACTCATGCTCGCAGCCTTCTTCATTCACAGTTGAACTTGGATTCAAGGAATTACTTAAAGAGTACATAAAAGATTGCTAATAAAATGCAGGTCCCTAATTCTAGAGAATGTTTTTTTTTTTTTATTACAACCATGTTGCATGCAGAGTTGTGTGGTTCTTCTAGGAGTTAGAAAGCACAAATTTAATCTGTGATGGGAGTATTAATAAAATAATAACTACTCAAGTTCCTTTGATGTTTCCATTCTAAGCTTACTCTCCTATTTTAATAACCTCTGAATAACTATTTTCTGGGGGAGGCTTTTTTATTCTGCCGGCATTGTAACTTTTCAGGATGGCAGTAATAGGAGAAGGGAAGTATTAATATTTGCTGTTGTAAGTTTGGGGATGCTGGTAGCTTCTGTTTGATCAGAGTTGTAGCGTGTCGACTGTTCTGTGAATACAAAGACTAGACAGTTTGTCCACTTTTCTTTTGCTTTAAAAGGCTTACAGGCTAAACGGAAGGCAGTTGTAGGTAGAAAAAAGAGATGATAGATGTAACGTACACTAGAATTGTAACATGGTGATGTCAACTGCTGTGTTATTGAGCTATTTCCTTAGCAAGAATTTTGTGAATGGCGTTACTTGGAGGTTTAAATGACGCCCTTGAGTTGCTGCCCATCAGCTAAGCCTCTGTAGCTGTTAGTGTGTGCATTGTAAGGCCAGCTGTGATTTATCACAGTTCAGCTGACAGGTGGTATCTTGCTAAATTGTGATAAGACCAATTTCTTCACATTTCTGGATAAAGTGAGGTCATATGAAATGGGGAGAGAAGTAGGGGTTGGTTGGGAAAGGTAGGAGAAAGTGTAGCTGCTTAAAAATAAACAGATACAGGTCTTAAGAGGAAACTTGGATGACTTGGTTATTATTTAGGCTGCCTCTTACAGTACAATCAGGAACACCAGTAATTCTGTGTAGAACACTGTCTAACAGCACACCTGATTTCTCTTATGTTTTTATTAATGTAATATGAGGATGATGCTGATAATGGGTCGTGTCAACCTTAATTCAGAGGCTATAATCTGTGTTTATCCTCCACATGACCTTAAAAAGCCTCTTCCTATAGCAGATTTAACTCAGCTCATCTAACGTTGAGAGTACAGAGAATCTCTTGGGTACACAGTCTCTGCAGATTTGGAATGGGGTGAACAAACCTGAAGCTGCTTTTTTTCTGTCTTCTATTAATATAACCTGCTCAGGTCTGCCTGCTCACTTCTACTCCTGGGGGGTTTAGTTGTCTGCTCCTTCCCCATCTTTAGTACTTGCTATCAGTAGGTCCAAGTCTCTTCCCCTAGACCTCATACCATGGATTCTTCAATGGCTGTTGCTACCTCCTTATTATTGTGATAGACAGTAAAAATACTGCTTTAGTGACAATAAAAAAAAAAAAAGCACTATATGGCAAGTACATATCAGAGGTACAACACTGAGCACTCTTTAAAAAAAATTAAAAAATCTCATGTCTGTGTCGCTTCCACCCTCTGTGATTTCCACTAGCCAAGCTGATTATCAGAGCAGTTTCTTCTAAGAGCACTTTCTTCCTCAATTCCAGGGGCTGCTGTCTCTGTTTGCTTAATCTCTGTGAAACTCAGGGTTCTTTTCCAGGCATGAAATAAAAACAAACACTTAAGGGAGGAATGAGGTTAACATTTACAAATCCCAGTGATATTCTCGACTGAAAAGTGTATCTTTACAACATATTGTTCATTTTCATTTCAAACATCTGCCGAGCAGGGTACCCCGTGCTTGGTTGTAGCTGCAAACATCGCTTTGTCTCTTTTTGCTGCCTGGGAAGATATTTGATAAAATGAAAGCAGGAGTTTATTTTGCTTTAAAGTTTAATGTACCATAAACTTAGCATTATGAAGAAGCTGTCATAGCATTCAGATACCTGTGTTCAAACTAGACTATCAACCCCTTGTCTAAACAAACCTGTTTTTTTTTCAAAACTTGGAGGTTGGATGGGAGGTGTTTGTTTATGTTTGTGAGATCCATGCTTAATTACATGCTTTCAAGCATAGCAAAATATATACTGGTAATGTCCTTGTCTGTTTCTGAAAAGCTAAATTGTTCATAAAGATGTCATTTTTGCATTAATTCAGTGTTATAATCACTTATGTTACAGAAATATGTAGACAAAATGAGAGATTTGGGTTTCCCTGGATTGAGGCACTGTCCATGCATTTCATAACAAGTCAGTCCTGACACAAAGTATTTGCTGTCTCTAATGACCACAAATGAAAATGAAGTCCATTTTTTTTTACTCCTGTCCTTATGCTCAGATGTTTGCATGCACTTAGATGCAGAGGATGCTTATACATGGGGGACAATGTGTTAGAGTTCATTAGTAGATAAGAGGTCTGCAGTAGACCTCTTTCTAATTTAATTTCAGGATTGTGGTATTTCAATACAGGTGACTACAATAGTATTGCTTTTTTGGCTTTACTTCACATCTGTGGTTTTGGGAAGCTGTATGAAAGAGAAAGCTTATGTATGTCTGTCCCAAACAAGAACTTTGCTCTGATTTTGCAAAACGTTGCTACTGGGGCTTGAGTTATGCAAAACTGAGATCAAATACTTATCTTTTCTTTTTTTTTTTTTAAACAAGATGCCACGTAGAACGAGATCTCACACAATTTCTTCTTCTTAAACATCTCAGTATTTGAAAAGATGCTTGATCACTGGAACTCTATGCTTATGACCTGAGTGCAGATATAGGGTGAGCAGATTATTCTCTCTAAAACATGCAGATAAAGCTTCTAGGAAGATCCCATATCAGATCCTTTCTGAAAGAAGCACCAATTGTGAACATGTATGCCCAAGCTATTTCAGCTCTCACTACAACCATCAAAGGCATGGTGCTGTAAGGTCCTCTGTATCTAGAAACCCAAGGCTGGATATGGAGCACCAGCATCCATCCCTAATGATGTATTGCTCTGCTCTCCTGTCAGGCTCATTGAGCTGAGGGGATCAGAGAGGCATCCCAATCCTCAGAAGTTTAAGCAAGCTTTTCACCTGCTGGCAGGAAGCACGACTGCACAGACGGGGAGTGCTCCAGGGCTGGAGCTCCTGGCTGCAGCTGGGCTCTGGCTGCATTTTCACTGAGCTCTGCCTGCTGAACACTTTTCATCTTGCACATCCCTCCCACAGCGGTGGCTGACTTTAGGTTTAGGCTATAAGGCTGTGGTTCCTTCTCTTTCAGCTAAATCGAGCATCTCTAGGTGAGCCTGAGAAGGAGCAGGGTCTTTCCATATTACAACCTGGTAGTTTCTCAGTTTATTCCTGCATCAGAATCACAGGAGCAGGAAGCAGGGAAGTTGTTTAGTTGTTTTTTTTTCTTTTTTTAGTGTTCTATTAATCCCAGCTATTTTTTCCTAAAATGGCCATTATGTCAGTGGAAGTCATTCTGCTCCCCTTTATTCAAATGGCCCATTATGGAAGCTAGAAGGATCTGACTCAACAGGAAACATGAACAAACTGCTGTTGATGACAGAAAAAGCTTACAGAATCCAAATGGTCTTTGTCACGCAGCTTTACATCAAGCAAATCTGGAATTCCCACTAACGCGTCAAACATAATTTGATCCCACAGCTGTGCAGTATACGGCCTCCCCTTTCAGCTAAATCAAGCATCTCTAGGTGAGCCTGAGAAGGAGCAGAATATACTGCTGAGTTACAGTTTGGAGAAGTGCCATACCACAAATGACTAAATGCTTTCTTCCTCTGAAAACAAGGTAGATTTGATCATCCAGAATGAATTTCGCTCACTGCTCTGTTTTTGCTTCTTTTAATTAAACAGAGTTCTCTGTTTTTTTTTTTTTTTTTTTTTTTTTTTGAGAGAGAGAGGTAGAACAGTTTTCTATCACTGCATTTGCAGCTTCAGTCTGGACAACTTTGGTTTTATTTGCTTGCCCTTCACTACAAGATCAAGAGCCCTCTTATGTTTAAGTTTTTTAAAATTCAGATTGCGTGTCCAGCAGTGTTTATTTGAAGGCCCTCAAGTGCTTGTTGGTTGTAGGTTTTTTGTTTTTCTTTTTTAGAAGTGCATTACCCCCAAAAACTCTGTAAAGGATTCAATCTCCAGCCTACTCGCTTCTCATGGTCTTTGTTTTTCCTAAACATTTTCATTCCCCATCCCTTAAGCACAGTTGGATTTTAGTGCATGGAGATTATAGTGTTAATTGTAGGCTAAGGTAGACATACAAGAGTAAGTTAGCTTCCTTTCCTGAAACAAGCATATTTGCCTATCTTCTGGCATCACTTGCAGCTGTAGCACCCAATAGACCCTAACCCATGAATGCTGTGAAGTTGGCTAATGTGCGCAAGTGCTGCTGGTGACAAGAGTTAGACTCGGCCCTTAAGCAGTCTCATTTCTGTTTTCCCTTCCCGCAGGACTGGAATGGACTCTGGGTTGGGCTTGGTTGTGCAGACAGGAGAGGGGAGTTGCTCTGGTCTCTGTACTAGGCAGTTTCTGCCAAGGAATCCTCCCTCTCTCTCTGTGAATCCTTTAGTTCTCCTGGACTAGGACGTTGGGTTTAGCTTCTGATTTGCTCTTTGTCTTGGGGCAGGTTGATTTGTTTATTTTGGCAACATGCAGGAACATCACAGTCTAGTTTTGGGTGCTGTGAACTAACTTGTGGGAGCTCCTGCCTCCATCTACTGACTGTATGAGGAATATGAGGTGCTTAACACTCTGTCCTTGATGCACCAAATGGCATTGAGTTCTGCTCTCCCTGAGCCCCAAGGGAGCATATCAGCGCTCCTCTTGGCAGACCTGTACTAGGAGAGCCAATTCTGCGGCCTCTTGTGTTTCAAGGGGCACAGACCTGTCACTCCATGTCTTTCAGATGGCGAGCCAGTTTTCCTGCAAGCCTAGCTGTGCTTCTGCTCAAATGGAAAGTTAAACCAATGGGTGGTTTTGACAGGTAGAGCTTCCTCAGAGTGCGGAAAAGTAAATCTGCATTCCCCCTCCTCTTGCCTCCTTAAACACTACTTCCTTCATTAAAAGAAAGCTGCCTGTATTCTTCTTCATTTCATTTTGCTTGTCCATCAACCTTCGTCAGTTTTGGGTGTGTTTTGTCCTCATTGCTGGCTCACCAGTAACTAATGCTTTTGACTTCCTTGTCTTGCTATAGGGAATTTTGTATGATATTTAATGAAGCTGCCTGAAAGCTATTTTAAAATATAATATTGACATATTGTTGATACATTGTCTTTTATCAGTTCCCCTTGACATATTTGAATCCTTTAGATATTTTCCCTGTTATCTCTCTAGGTTTGTTCTTTGGTTTTATTCTTTGTCAAAAACAAAGTTTACTGTTCCATGAGCTCACTGTGTGCCAACTGCTGATAACCAGCAGAAAGAGGTGGAAGTGTTTTCCGATTTGAACCTGGAAATGCATTTATTTCACTTTCACAGAAATAGTGAATGAGTTTGAGAAAATGATGGTCAGTGTCTATCTCATTATTCTCTCTTTCCATCGGCCATTGAATAAACTGTTGACAGTTTTTTTTAAACTCTGCTTGTTTATTTTACATGCATTTTCTATGGCTGAAGCAACTGTGCATGTCGACAGGGATCTGAGAATTTTCACATAGGGGCCATTTAACATAAAGGAGGTTGTCCATATCCATTTCTTTGGTAGTTTCTTCCCTTACCAGCTTCACCAATGGCTCTGCAGAAGCCTGTGGGGTTGTGAGGGGCAGTTTACTAAGGAAGCAATAAACAGGGAAAAGGGCAAAAACAATTATATTGGTTTGGTGTTTGTTCCTTCTAGAGGAAAAGAAGCTAGCTGCCCATCCATAGTTGGAGGATGGGAACAAGGGAGTGGGAGCAGGAGGATATGACTCCAGATGAAGTGGAAGGAGACTGTTACAGGTTGAGGTCAAGTGTGTTTTAGAAACTTGAGGCTGGAGTAAGGAGCTGAATTGAGATACATGTTGGGATTAGGAGGGCATGGGACAGTAGCCGCATGCTTGCGTTGACGAAGTCTACTTCCTTAGAAGTAGACTTTTTAGAAAGAACGGTTCCTTTTAGCTAATAGTGATAATTGTTGGGAGTGAAAAGGTATGGGAAGGTTGATAAGGCAGTGGACTTCAGAGGAGATGGGTAATTGATATGATCACAAGATCCTGTGGTATGAATGCTCTTGGATGGGAACTATTGGCAGTTTTGAACCTGTAACTCAAAGTATTCTTTTATGTTATTCAGTAGCAATAAATCTGATGTAATCTGCGCATGTATATTTGTGGTTTCTCATTCAAAAACTCAAAAGAGCTTTTATGTAAACACCCTCTTAGTAGAGCTGTAAGAGGTCATGGAGGCACGTGGTTTGAAATGTGGGAAAAAGTTGAAATATAGCTACTCTGGGAAGAGGAAGGAACAGCTAAAAGAACTGAACTACAGAGGAAGGTTACGTGCTAGCATGACGGACATAGAGGGGAAATGGTGGCCAGGACTGCAAGGGCCTTCTTCCAACTCTTAAAGTATCAGTGTGATTTGTGTCCCCTCCAGAGACTTCTAATAAGCCTAAATTTTAAGATTTTCTGAAATATTCATCATGAGTTGAGATTCAGCAATCCCTCTGAGAGAGACCTCAGTATAGTTTTCATGGAAGGAAAACTGAGAAGATGAGCATCTGTATCAGGATAGATTTAAGTGAGTAAAACACCAACATTCTGGATTGTTTTATGTCTCCGAGGTATTGCAGTATCTCACTGTGGGATTCTTGGCTGAAGAATTCAGCAGTCTCTCTTAGTTGAAGAGAGAATTCAACTTTAAGAAGAACAAACATCTTGTGTGTTTCGAGAAGGACTTCAGATCAGGCCTATAGATAGCAAAGCAGGGCTGCTCACGAGTGGTGTTCAGAAGCCTTCATTTCTAGATATGCACCTGGCCCACTCTCATCTCCTCTTAAGAGTCAAGATCAGGCAGTGTGAAGATAAATCTTCCTTGCTATGACAACAACCCTTGAACTTTTTGGACTTCAAAATTGTATTTTAAACTTTATCTACTAAAAGAGTATTTGAACTTTAAGTAATTTCTCACATATTTGGTACCACACATTGTAGTTATGTAAGTTAGATTTTCAGTAGTTTAAAGCTATTAACAATAGTTAATTATTTAGTGCTTCCACAATTTGTTTTCTTTCTTGAGATATGACTTTTGTTTAGTACGAATGGAAATGGTATCAGCTGGGGTGGAAAGCCCACCAGTCTGTTGTTCTCCTAGGACATAGAACCCTGTTATTGAAAGAAAGAGGTGATCAGATCTTGGGCACCGGTTCCAGAGGAATGAGGCCTCCCCAAAGCAAGTTTATAGAGGGAGGCCGGAATACTTATCTGGGCACACAGTGGTCAAAGTACTGTAAGAATCTGTGTCTTCATAGGCCATGAATCTCATAGGGGCTGGTATATTTACAGTGGAAGGATGTTCATCTGACCGGAGTGCAGGCTACAATTTGAGACCTGGGAATTGGATACTTTGTCACTTGTATCCTCAGCTTTAGTGGAAGCAAGCAATTAACAAGCCCTGTAAGGAGGACTTCATTTCCATGACAGCTAGTGACTCAGTTCCTCTTTCAAGTCTGGACTGTATCACTGATGGACAGTTTTCTACTTAATTTTTGACATTTTCAGGGCTTTTGTGCAGTAAAGTCTTTTTTCCTTCCTTCCCCCATTTTTATTTACGTTCCTGAGTGAGAGCGTAGCCAAGCAGTGAGCTCAGTGCTATGGAAGCATTTTATATTTTGAGCAGAGATAAAAATCTCATTCCTTCTATAAACAAAACAAATCAACAGATGATGCCCAAGAGAACCATTTCTCTATAGCCATTTTCTTCCAGCTGCTTTCTATTCTGTGCAGCTTGCACTGCACCATATGAAATACGCGTGTGCCTTTGTGTGTGCAAAACACAGGTTTCCTCCAGACAGTGGCAGCTTCATCATTTAAAAAATAAAATAAAATTCTTTTACAATCCTGTAATAATAAGATTACTCACAGAGGTGAGATGTTTATTTAATAGCATACAGCTCAGCAATGCAAGGGGATATGATGAAGGAGCTCTGCAGTCACTGTGGCTCTGTCTTCACTCGGAATGGGTTTAGACTATTGTCCGTGGCAGCATGAAGAAGAAGTCTGAGTGCATTACAAACATGAGGAGATGATGGAACAGCTTGTTTTGAGCTTGCTGCCTTGCATATGCCTGTGCTGCTGTGGGGCTCCTGTTTACTGCTGCAGTGGTTTGTGGCTGGGCACAAGCCTCCTGCAGGAATGAGCCTGGCGGAAGGCATGAGAAATGGCCTCTCTAGCCTATTGAAAGCCCATGGTTGATGACACCTCTTGCTTTGCTGCTTTTTGTTTGGCAAATAGGTGATTTGTGAATGGCCAAATTTAGGTTGGATATCAGGAAAAACTTCTTTACTGAAAGGGTTGTTAAGCACTGGAATAGGCTCCTCAGGGAGGTGGTTGAGTCACCATCCCTGAATGCATTTAAAAACCGTTTGGATGTGGTGCTCAGGGACATGATTTAGCAGAGGATTGTTAGAGTTAGGGTAGTATGGTTAGGTTGTGATTGGACTCAATGATCTTTAAGGTCTTTTCCAACCTGAGTGATTCTATGATTCTATGAGACCCTCAGAGCCACAGAGGGAGGGAGGTCAGGCATGAGACAGAGCAGAGAGTGCTCTGATGAGAACGAGGAGCTGTCAGAGAGAGTGCATGGTGAGAATGTTGCATGTTGGGAATAGTTGCAGGTCAGGACCTGACAGAGGGGCAGATGTAGGTGTCTCAGCAGCATCTTGCTGCTCGTCTCCTCCCATATGCACAGGGGGAGGGTGGCTAAGCCAGATGTTCCCACATTGGAGCCTGGGGAAGTAGTATCTGTCCTTGCAGAGGCAGGGAAAGGTGATAACAGTTTGAGAATTGCTAGGTTAATGGGCTGGTTTTTTGCTATAAATAATCAGTGGCCTCTGAGACTTGGAGGAACTTAGAGCTAGCAGAGGTGGTGGTGGTGGAGGCAATAAAATTTGGCAACACCTCCTCTGGTTTCCTAATAAAATGTGCTTTAGAACTGATGCAAAGCACTGTGGCTTCTCATCCCAAAAGCTCCCAAAGGCTTTTATGTAAACAGGCTCAATGTATCTATGTATGTACAGACGTATAATGTATACATGTGTATTTATGTATACAAATAGGTACCAAGTGACTAGGAACAAACAGCTTTGAAGAAAAGCAGAAAAACGGAACGGAGCTGATTCCTGGGTAGATTGCACTAAGTCCTCAAAGCAAGCCCCTTATTCCATCTCTAGCCAAATGACTTCTGGCAGCCAAGGAAATAACCTTGGGTAAAACCGATAGAACTTTTACAACAGAGATGCTCACTATTGACCTTGAATGTATTTTTATGACACCACCTTGGTTTAGTCTTGTATATCTTCATTCTGTGCTTGATACGTTCTGTGCTTTTGAAAAACTGCAGCCTGCGTTCACAACTCCAGTATCTGTCATTTGGGCACACAGACCGTGTTCTTATCTTTGTCAGCACTGGGTCACTCTCCAAGACAGAACTGATCTGAATCCAGATAAGTCTGCTAAGACAGTTTTTATTGAATTAATTGAACTGTAAGATGGATAACTTACACTCTTTCCGCTATGCTACTGGGAGGAGATGGGCTATACCTGGTCCAGCTCAAAGTTCACCTTTCTACCTTAACAAATGGGAGCTAACAGAGCTTGTTTTAACTAGATCAACACTTCTGGATGGTGACTGAAACAGTGTTGATAAGGCATTTGTTGCCTGAACTGTATCATTAAAACAGGGTCTAAAACTCCCTTTAATTTGTGGAATTGCTCCAGTAATGTTAGAGAGCAGCAAGAAAAGGTCAGTAGAAATCCCACTGACTGCCAAGTGCAAATTAATCTATTTTTAAAGTTTTATACTTGTGAATGAGTTTCCCAAGGTGATTTGTTTATGCCCAAGAGCTTAGACCTGTATTATCTATCACATTTGAACACAGAACTCTGAGGAGATATAAGTGTTGTGATGTAGCTGACTCTATTTCTCTGAAGAAACAAAGTATTTTAAGTGCTCAGTTCTTCCAAAAATTTGTCTTGAAATTAGGTTACTTAAGAAAAAAATCTTGTCCCGAGTGTTGGTAGCAACCACTGGTTATTTTTCTCAGTGACATTATTTTGTGTCATGTTATAAAGCTGACTGTAAAATTTAAAAATGTTTTGGTAAAGTTCACATGGAAAACTTGTCACATTTATTACTCAAGAAATTATGAACTCTTAAATAACCCCTATAAGCTGGCTTACCAGTGTAAAACCTTTAAACTCGTAGGCTGAAATTGACTTGCATTGTTTAGGCCAGTGATAAAATGTTGGTTTTAATTTTTTGCCTTTCCTACCTGAGAAAAGTCTTTCACCTCTCATCTTTGACGCGGATCTTTTTCTGGCTAAAAATGTTGCTGAACATAATATTGATACAGTAAAAGAGCAACCCACACAGAAACCTAAGCTGTTCCATAAATCTTTCTCTGAAGCTGCTCACACTGGTTATGTAAATAGAAGAGAATTGATGCTGTTCGCAGAATTGTGATGATACAGGCGAAACTGCTCTTGCGTGATAGAAATTTCATGCACGTATGTGTGCCCATCTATCTGTCCACCCACTCAACTCCTGGTGTTCTAGGTAGCTCTGTAGCTGGCATATGTACCATACATCCATTAACTCGGGCTGAGAAGGTCCTTTCTCAAGTTTTCTGGGAGGATCATTACAATGGCTGTTTTGTATTTCCTTCTTCAGAAAAACCTTTAGATTGAAAAATACATTGCCTGGTTTGGAAGGAATTACTGTATCTAGTCAGACATCAATGACTTTCAGTTGATTGTGGTGGATTTGTGCTCCCACGCCAAATAGTTCGCAGAGATACAGTGTGCTGAGGGATGTTTCAGCCCTGTGCCTGTTGATCCCCAAAGATGCAGCTGACCCATGTATTTTTTTATTTTTATTTTTTTGTAAATTACACTGCATCTGTAGGTAGCTGATGGCCAAAATCATCATCCATGTGTTAATTTAAAGATCAGTCAACGTTTTCAAAGGCTGGGCAGTTTCAAGAGCTTTCTCAGAGCAAGTTGGAAGCTTTGTCTTGTAGGCTGTGTGCAAATTGTTACAAAACACAAGAGAATTGGTAGGAGTTTGTGGAATCATAATTAACTGACAATGGTTTTTCAAAAACCACTTCTTCCAATTTGAAATAAGCTGTTAAAATAATTTAGAACACTGTTACGATAGTCCCTTGACACATGTTGGTAGCTTTGGGTTAAACATATAAATAATGCTGAAAGGACTATATTTAGCTCCAGACTGATCCAAGGACAAACTGAAATACTGAAGGTCAAATAACAAAACAAAGAAAAGAAAATTATAGCCCTCCTTGTTCTGTTCTGCAGCATGCTGCTTGGCAGCCGTGAATGTTCAATACTGGGGAATTTGTCACTTACAGCTCTTCATGATTTGTACTTTAAGTAAAGCAAGTAAGCATGAAGTGTGTGTACTTATTGACAAAAGCACATCACTGAGTCCTGTCACAATGAATCTAGATTGGAGCTTCTGAGTATTGCTGAGTTGCTGGGGCCTGGATATTAAAAGGTCTGTGGGAGACCAATTGCTCAATGACAACTTCCCCCACTCCCTGTCTTGACCCTTGGGCTCTAGGAGTTTCTGCTAGGAACTGAGCTAAAACGTAACCGGGTGCTAAACATTAGATAAAGTTGCATTGTTTTTATTTATTTTGTACAAGCCATTAAAACTGTTGAACTGGAGGAACTTTGGGTCACTACTTACTTCGGAGAGCTAGAAGTCTGGAGCAGGAATTTGTTTAAACAATTGAAGTGCAGAGCTCAGTACTACAATTTGCAGAGAGAAGACAATGAGCATCAATCCATGGAAAAGAGCTTTCAGAGGGGCGGCTTTTTCCTCCCGTATGGAAGAACATAGTGCCTGCACAGCTTGCTGATCTAGACAGCGCCCAAAATAGTGTCTAGACTATTATCTTCATCTGGGGAAAGCATCTCACTTACATGGCTACAGGCAACTTAGGATCTGTTAGAGCCTCTTCTCTTCTCTTCTCTTCTCTTTTCTCTTCTCTCTTCTCTTCTCTTCTCTTCTCTTCTCTTCTCTTCTCTTCTCTTCTCTTCTCTTCTCTTCTCTTCTC
>JAOWBP010000001.1:48872808-48884032 GCA_028571105.1 Tragopan temminckii | reverse complement strand
AGGATAAGAAGTGGGAGAGTACAGGTGTGGTTGAGGCAAGTAAATGAAAGGAATGGAGAACTCCCTCTCCTACAGACAGAGGATGGTAAGAAAAAAAAAAAGACAGGGGAGCAAAAAGCCTGGACCTAATAATGAAAAACAATAGCTCGTCATTTATTTTCATATCCCCTTGCTAATGCTGGAATAATGCTAACAGTGGAATTTTTATGGCATGCATGTCATGCCTGCAAATACCAAGTGAATTACTTCTCAGCAAGGCTATGGGCTATGGCACTGAGCAGCACATTCGTTACAAGTGATTGGATGATGAACAACAGTTCCCAAATTCCTCCTTCACAATGCTACTTGCATTAGTTGTAATTTAATGAGAGAAAGAGACAGAGAAAGTTTTGGCTCAAACCACTGAAATAATACTGCCTGCTGCTGCTTCCCACTGGGTCTTGTATTAACTCACACTGCTACCACTATCTCCACCTCCTCCAATTCCTTCAACTCCTCCCTTTTCACACCCATCCTCAGGTGCTAAGAGTGGTGTCATGAAACCCATCAGCATGGCAAGAGAGGGTGTCAAGAAGCCCCACCTGTGGTGATCACTAGCAGAGTGTATTCTTGCTGGCTGAAAGGCAGAAGAGGACACAAAACTGTCCCTCATCCCCACAGATGGTAACGGGCTAAGGGGGAGGTCCTCCTTTTTCAGTTAGGTTTGTACCCCCCCCTCCCATATTCAGGGCAGAAGCAAACACCTGCTCCCACTTCTTTGCCCCAAGGGCAAAACACAAAGAGAGGCAGGAGCATCCTGCACTTTGCTGTGCTGGAAAGAGCCCAACTAGCCAGCATCGCCTTCCTCTCCTGCAGCAACCTCGCCACATAGCCCAACCCTATCACTTGACAGGACATTTATCCACCAGGTGACCCTACGCTTAGGTTCACCCCTGAAACACGACCCAGCATTTGGGGTCTCACTGGCTGGGCCAGCAGAAAGCTGAGAGGTCTGATCTGAGCAGCAAACCTACTATTAAGAGACTGCAAATATCATCACTGCTCTCCCGGTGTAGATAGTTTCTTCAGTGCTCCCCTGTGACAGCATGTAAGTGACAGGCTTCCCCTGGTTCCAACTCATGGAGACTCCAGATCCCCTTTATCCCCTCTGTGTCAAACGCAATTTAAAAGCCCCCCAGCCCTGGCCACATTTTGTGGTGTTTTGAAGAAACAAATCCAAATTAAACTTACATGTTTCTAAAACTAAGGTACAGGCAGAGGAAGGCAAAATGCCTTTAGGATTGGAACCACATGTATTTGTGCAAATGAGAACTAGGATTTACAGTTACCCAGGCTCCGGTATGTTCTACACTCCTAGCTGTTGTTTACAAACAATCTGTTTTCTTGTAAAGGCTGACTAACACCAACGATTCAGCATGCTGGCCAAAGTCCTATGCCTTATGGACCTGAACATGGTAGGAAGGTTGGCAGGATGGGGCTACCCCAGCCAGTGCCCAACAATGGCTAACTGGCCTTCAGGAGATGAGCCTCCTGTCCTGGGGTGAAGTAACAGGGGTGATCTGCTGTCCACCACAAGCCAAACATACTTGCTCAGGGACTGAACTATAGGGTGAATGTATGTAACCAGATGGATAACGGCCAGCTGGCTTGCAGGCAGAATTAACCTGTTTTTTTCCAAGTTGGGCATCCAAGAGAAAACCACAGAGGTCAAAACTGCTAGCCACAATTAATCACACCTAGAGTTTAAAAGCTGACCAAGTCCAATGCTTGTGCTGGAACAAGAAGCTCTGCTGGGGCCTCCTGTGTAGCCACCTGGGCCTGCCCTCCTTGTAGGTTGTTGTGGTTCACACAGGGTGAAACTCGGCCCCGCAGCCTGCCAGCATCCCCATGTGACACTGAAGGTCCACATAAGCCTCCAAATCAGAGCTTACACAGGGCTTAAGTATAGCTCAGCCAACAGCATGAGGCTGGGTTTCCTCCGCTGCTATCTTGCCACCTATGACCCTGAAATGGGAAAACCTCACACCATAGATCAGCCCCAAGGAAGGCAAGAGCAACACCTGCTCTTCCCTGCATCCCCAGAGAGCACAGCAGGCACCACCAGGAGAGCCTGCTGCTCCCTGCACCTGGTTTAATGGAATCCCTCCCATTATCTGCCTTTTTAGCAAACATTTCATGGTAACCATGGAGCGTTTTCGCCACATGAGCGCGCCTGCACTCCCACTCCTCCACACACCCACTGCCCTGCAGGGCGAGAGACCGGCAGCAGAGGATTCCACTCCCATGGAAAGCCAGCATGCTCTCAACACTGGCTCACCACGTCCTTAGCCATGAAGGCCTCCAGTGGGCTGGTAACCTTCAGCCAAGCGTGACTGAACATGACAGGGCTGTGGTAGAGTGGAGGAGGCAAAGGGACAGAAGCTGGTGAGGACAAAAGGGAGAAGACAAAAAACAAAAGAGGAGTGAAAACCCAAGCCCTCTTGTGAGTCCTACAGTGACACAGAGTGAGACAGGAGAACCAACCGCAGCTGCAACACATTTGGGAAAACTTCTCATTTGATGATGGCTGCTGCAGAAAAATAATGAAACCCAAATGAAAATCTATGACCTGCAACTTGTACCAGTGATGCCAAATGACATAAACATGTTCCTAACTTACCCCCAGTGTGGCTACAAACATCTGCTTTATTGCACCCGCTATCAAAAGCGTGAGGCATCCCCACCTGAAGCCCTGCCCTGCCTTGTCACTCACCCAAATCCCACCTTCTTCCTCCCCACCTTCTTTCCTACAGGCAGGGGCTTTTGGCAGGAGACACGGTGTTTGTCTGCGACAGAGCTCTGTAAGGGAAAGAAGATGTCGCCTTTCAGGAAAGCTTCTTCCTGAAACCCCTTCAGTCCCTCCTGGCTGAGAGGAAGTGCAGGGACTGTTAATGACTCAAGTACTCCCCTGGGAAACAGCGACAATTTTGGAGGAGCACCAAAGAACTTTGAAGCCAAACCCAGCCCTAAAGAAAGGAGCTCCAGGATAGCACAGTTTCACTTTAAGCAAAATGAAGGCTCAGACACCTCCCTATAGAGATACTGAAACAGATACAGCTACTTCACTGAGGTGGTCCAACCTACATCAGATACTTTATGAGTGGTATGCTCAACACATCTAAATGGGTACAGAATCCCTAGGAGATACTGTGTTGCACACAAATGTCAGCTACATTGTAGGAACACATCAAGACTGAAATAACTGAGGATGTAGCAGAACAGAACAGAAAAGTGCCAGCGGAGCTGGAGAGAGACCCAGGAAGCAGTTCAGCAGGGCCACCAAAAGCTGATGCTGGAAGACGTGTGTATAAGATGCCAGGTGTGCAGCTGTTCTGCGTCAGAATGGAGACGAGCTGGTGGATGTGGATTACAGATCCTTTCCAGCCAAAATAGCTTGGTTATACTTTTTTTTTTTTTTTCTTTTCAGCTTGGATTTCTAGTAACTCTTCAGCCTGAAAGAGTCACATTGCTTCAAAATCTTTCCCTGCCTTTTACAGGCAGAGTGGCAGTGTCCCCTCCTGAACACTCTGTGATTTACAGCCTTCCATGCTTGCAAAGGCTACACAGCCCCTTATGCACAGACTGCAGACAGCACTCCTGCCAACACATACACTGCCACAGCATCACTCTACAGAAACACCCTGCATTCACCTTGTGTATGTTTCTTCCTGCGCAGGCTGAGACAGCTCACAAGTACATAGGAGGCCTAATTTATATTTATTATAAATCTCCCTTCTTTATTCCTTGCAGAAGGAAGACTTCAGTAGACAAAGGGGGGGCAGCCACACCAAACATGTGTCTGCAGTCCTACACATGCCTGCAAACAAGGGAAGCATCCCACATGTGCATACATACATGTATATTCTTCCCTTGCATTCTCACACAAAGTCCTTTCCAACTCATGCACGCTTTCAGACAGCACAGGCATTGGGAAGCTGCACTTTCATTATTCAGGTGCTCACAGCCTCAGATAAGGAATGAGAAAATGACACTGCAAGAAAAGTATTGTCACCACAAATGGGGTACGTCTGTGTCTGCGTCTCACATGTCCTTGTCAGGCAGTGAAGCTATTTTAAATGGGGTTTGCAACATGTTTCTTATCCCCGCCTGCTAAATACATCCACACTCTGATGTTGAGAGCACAGAGGGGGAGTTTGATGGAAAGGCAGGTTTCTGGTGGAGTCAGTGGAAGCGCTGGAAGAGATGAAGGAATTTTACTCATGACTAAATGTGATCCCCACTTGCTTTGCAGGCGCATGCCCTGGGGGAACTATTATGTCTTGGATTTCTCCACGGAGCCCTGAAGCTGGCTACAGCCAGGAATTATCCCCCTTTAAATCCAGGTTCAGAGAAAGGGCTGCAATCTCCCTTCTCTCTGCAGAGGACCTCGGTGCAGCCCCCGTTGCCCCATTCCTATGAGTTCTGCCTGCAACAATCAGCTCTCTGCAGGACAATGCTATCAGCCTGCTCAGAAACAGCACTAGCACACAGCACTGGAGCCTGTCATTATGCGAGCTGTGCATGGGAAGCACACCAAACCAGTCCTCTGTGGTCTGTGCTGGCTTCCAGTATGCTTCCATGAAGGTGACCTAACTATTAACTCCTGTTGAGCTGTTCTGTGCTCATGCATTTTATAACTTTAACCCCTGACAGCACTACAGTGCCCGAGCGCTTCACGCAATTCCTCCCACTTGCCAACGTCTTCTGAGCCTGGCTGCACTGAGCTGGACCAAAAACTCTTCACTCAATGTGGCCACAAAGCCCATCAGCAGCCTGCCAGAAGCCAGAGAGCTTCTGCGTGCTTCTCTTCTGCTGACCCAGGGCACGTCTTGCCGCAAGGCACCAAATCGCCCTCGCGGAAACAACCTCATTACGTACTCACCTACCCCACTGCATGGCTAAAGCAAGCCAATATGTTACATATTACTTGTTTTTTTCCACTGACAGCTAACACTCAGTGACCTTCTGACAGGCTGGTGGGATAGCTGAAGGAGAACACTAGAACGATGCTGTTTATCTGGGAGTTAGCAGCACTGATGGCTTCAGGTTGAGGCAGTCATACCTTATCCTGTCCTGCTGAAGTCCCTAGCCTACAATTCTCCCTGCAGCAGCGGAGAGCCTAAGTGCAGGATCAGAACTTTGTGCCATTGTTCATGTGCTTGATAGCACCACAACAGATTTGCCATGTTAGACCAGACCCTACAATAGGTATTTTCAAGGCTAGTAATAGCTACTTTACTCCCCAGAAATGTTGTCTTGAGAGGAAGATTAAAGACTGTGTGCACACAGAGCTATGAGCATATCTACAAGGCTTTTCTCAGCAATTTTAGCTCCAGCCTCTAAAAGTCAATCATCTAAATAGGAAAGCAAGGAGAGTGGCTAGAAATTACCTCTATTTAGAAGCAAAACAGAGACCTCCTGAAAATTCATGCCAAACTCTCTGGAATTTGTCAACAGTAAATGCTGCCTAGGAGAACAAAATAAAACCCCATGCATTCAGCTAGAAGTCCCTCACCTCCAGCCTCATGCTTTATGCAGAGAGCCATTCCACCAGCGTAAAGCATGGAGCAACACAGATGTGTCCCACTGCAGTCCTGCTGCTGTCAGCTCCACTTGGAGAAAGCACTCAGATGGTCACAAAGGAGAGCCTCAAGGCCCTCCAGTGCAGCTCTTACAGAAACTCCACTGTAAAATCCTGACCCTCGGTCAATCATATGGCCTGATTTTCGGGTGGAGCTGTGCGGAGCCAGGAGTTGGTCTCGATGATCCTTATGGGTCCCTTTCAACTTGGGATATTGTATGATTCTAAAGGCGAGGCTCAGCTTGCCTCTGCCACAACCACACTGCTGGAGCTTCTCCCAGTGGCCACACTTCCGCTGATATTCTTTTGTGTACCTCACCCTGTTCTCCCCATGGCAGTCATGGAAGATTTGACCACCTGTTGCACCCTTTCATAAATACAGGTTGTGAGCTCTCTGGGGCAACGCTCCACTCATCCATCTTCTGGAAAATGCGCAGCACAAAGATCCTTGACTTGGGATCCCGACTGCCAGTGGATATAAATAATTGGAAATTAAAATAAAAGTGAAGTTGCACCAGGGAACTGTTGCGCTTCCAAGTTTTTTTCCAGTTTAGATGACTCTCAGGGGACATGGGAGAGCTACCGCTGAGATAAACAAAATAAATCTCAGCCTACCAGGTTTACATGGAAACGATCAAAAATATGTGTCCGTATTGTTCTGACCTCTATATCTTCTTTATTTTTTTTAGCTTTCCTCTAACCTTTAAAAGGCATGTAAGATAAACAGAGAAGTAACTGGGCAGACAACATCCTCGGATGAGATGTAGGAATATAATCAAGCCTTCAGACACATGCACACAAACACCATAATTTATCTCTTCCTCCTCCTGTTTGATATTATCCTCTGTTCTAGTATCATAATCTGTTGCTATGGAAACAGCTATGATGTCACCACGAGAGGTTTATGGATGCCTCGAACAGGAAGGAAAGGTACATGGCTATGGGAGAGGAAAAAAACCACCTACAAACAGCTGCTGAGCAGGAGACGTTCCAGGAATGGCAAGCATTAAAAGGGGAAAGACAAATACCTCGATGGCAGTGACGCTACCACAGACAAAAGCAGAATATAAACCGCGTTTTAAAAATAAAAAATGCTTACCAATTTTGCCTATGAGTAAAAATATTCTGGGGAAGCTATAGGAGGTTCCCAAAAAACTAAACTTTCTCTGAAATGTTCCGCAGGTTTGCTGGGACTGGCTGTTTTCTGAGCCTTGCTGCTAGAGTCCAGGCCTCCACCATCCCACTCCATCATCTGCTGTAAAGTTCCCCCCAGAAGCATGAGCCTAACACCCTGCCACTGCAGCTCGTAGCCAGGGAGTCGCTGGCCTCCCGCCACTCCGTGTGCCTTTATGATCTTCGACTGGGAGAAAAACTGCGTCTTCGAGCAAAAATAAACAGCGAGGTGCTGAATCCACTGGATCACATCCAGTAGCAAATAAACGCCCTAACCCCAAACTATAAGCAAGAAAGAGCTTTTTTTTGTTCTCTTCACCCAAGAGAAAAATACATAATCTTCCAGACTCACTGCTGAACACCCTGATATACCTGGGCTGCTAGTGGAGAAAACAGCACAGGAAGCCTTGTAGACTCACAGCACACCCTGCCTTAGAGCCACATGCATTGTGTAGGGCATGATGCTGGTGCAACTGTCACACACAGGTGGCTCTGCTTCTGTGCCTGCAGCCGTTTCACTCACCTGGACAGATGGTGAGAGGGCAAGCACAGGGACAGAGGGTGCAACGGCCACATGTGCCCTTAAAGCCATCGTGTGTTGGCATCTGCCTGCAGGAGGATGCAGCATGCAGGGTCTGCCAGGGAGGAGGAGTGAGGATGGCAGATCACATTCTTCCTGCATAGCTGCCGTCATCAGGGAAAGGGCAGTGGCAGTGAAGGAGGAAACCACAAGAATCTCAGATCAATGAAAAGTATGGATATTTCAGCTCATTTCTTCCAGATCAGAATTTCCCCAGCATGGAGAGCAGCATCAGAGATCTTCTGGGAATGCTACAGCATCCTTTTTGCCTCTGGCCTCAGCTCTAGCAGGGGAGTCCCTAGTCTCTCCTTCCTGCCTATGAGCATTAGGGTATCAGTGGTACCTCCCGCCCTTGCCTGCCTTCCCCCCAAAGGATGCTAGAGACAACCCCAGGGAAAAAACCTGGAAGGGACTGAAATCACTAAGATCAGCTGCAAAAACAGCCCAAGCAGGAGAACCTTCGGTGATTCACAGAACTTTCTGTTCCTGACAGCCTTGGCTATGACAGCCTCAAACCCTACACCTAGCAGGGATCATCTCTCCTGTTAGTCACTTGCCATCACCTTTCTCCCCCACCTGTCTCTCTCATCCTCCTTTGTCTTGTCCCTTGACCTACTTCTCCTTCTTCCCTTCCTTCAGCCCATCCTCCTCTTCCCCAAATGAAATCTGGTAAAAAACACATAGGAAATTCCATACGTTGTATTTTCCTGTCTCTACAGAATCCATGCTGCCTGCATTATCCACTCTCCTGTACCTGTATCTACACAAAATGTAAATTTTTTAGCGTGGGAACCATCTATCACATTATGTCAACATCATGCCTGGCACAATGAGATCCTGCTTTTCTCTGGCACTGGTGCTACAACAGCAAAAATAATTGTTAATACTTTAAAAACACCATAGAATGGTAAGACAGGAAGAGTGAGAGAAATGTCAAGGCTTTGTGGGGTGTTTTGTTTTTTTTTTTTTCCCCCCAGTTGCTTCTATATTTGGGGGGGGGGCAGGATTTTTTTTATTTTTATTTTAAATAAAACAATGTCTCTTCTTCTCAGCCTTCTATTTGGGACTGCAAAGTGGAAAACAAAGCTGATCTTGGTGAAGAAACAGATTGTGCTTTTTTTAAATTGGCAGGTGACACCAAGCAGGAAGGGACTGCAAAGTCAGTGCAATCAGATTAGAACTCAAAACAGTCCTGACAGATGAGGAAGGACAGGATGGAATTCAAACAGGATAGCTAGCTCCACACACGCAGCACAGAAAAAAGCTCACCAGGCATCAGATCTCTAGACAGGAGCTGAAGCCATGGAACATCTCAAGCTAAACACAGATGAACAATGCTGCGGTGCACAAGGCAAAGCAAACAGGAGCACTGTCCATAAGGCACAAGAGGGAATACTGCTCCATGTAGCCAGTGAACCCTGGGGAAAGCACTGGGATCCAGCAACGCTGTAGAGAAGAGATGTGGGCCTACTGGAATGCAGGGATCCAGAATGGTCAGAACTGCACCAAACAAGGCACAGAAGAGATAGCTGAAAGACAGGTCTGAAAAAGTATTAATCTAAGGAACGCAAAACCGAGGAGAGACACAACAAAGAGAAAGGAATAGTTTTTTTCCACAGCCATTGTTGATAGAGCAAGGAATTGTAGCAAGGAAAGTACAGCTGAGTTACAGAGGAGAACAAAACTTTACGCTGACAATCACAGCGAGGGGCAGTGATTGCCCACGCAGGCTGCAGACCTGCCGTACATGGGGATGAGTGTGTTAGGGAACATGCTGGCAAGCACACCTGGCACAGCAGTACATTCTGCTTTGAAGGAGAGGGAACAACTTATTTTAAGTCTTTGCTGCATCCACTTACCACGATTTTGGTGAGAGTTAAGTTTCTCAGGCACTTCAACGTAGCTCACAGAGTAAGATAAACCTGTCAGCCTTCAGAACTGAAGGAGACATCAGACTGCAGGCTACCTCAGCGTAACACTCTTGTTCCAGGTCTTGCTAGTGCCTTCAAGTTTTAAAGTTTATAATGGATAGGGAACACTGCCCTTCCAAGTTCCCCAAGTTTCTCTGGCAAATCTCATTGCCTTGTGGGGTGACCTTTCCCTCCTGCAACAGTAGGAACCGCAAGTGATTGCCCTCATTTTATCCTACCAGAAACAGATGTCAGTGCAGGCACTGGAAGGCAAGTAGAACTGGGAACAAGGCATGAATAACAAGTGAGCTCCTGCAAGTCCAACTGAACATCCCACCAGGAGAAAAACAAGGGAGTAACCTAAACTTCTCTCATCCAGCATAACCCCCAGCTTGCTGCAGCACACAACTTAGGGTAAAATGCACAGAGCTCCACTGGCCACACTGCCTATCTGTGCTGTACCTCACTGAGACCAGGCTGAGCCCACGACAGCCAGGGACTGGCATCTGTACGCACTTGTCTCCTGCTGGCCATTTGATATCCCTACTGTGAATAAGTAAAAGATGCTATTCTTCAGCATGCTGTCAATGGTTTGTTTAGACAGCCACTCTTTATATAGTACTTTGAACGTACATGGCACTGCATATACACACAGTATTAAAGATTATTAGTATTTCCATTAAATAAATACATTCCAGTGGCATGGCTTTTTAATTCTTCTAGCCCTGACCCTGGATTCTTGTAAGTACTCTGACGTGGCAATTCCCTCACCAGCCTGGGAAGACTGGGCCTGCTCCTCTGCTCACTAACAAGATGGCAAGTCTTACAAGAGCAATTTCTGCTGCAGAAGTGACCCTACTCAAAAAGCTATCCAAATGCAACAGTGTCCACAAATACTTGTCCTCATGCTTTCCAGAGGAAGGATATCAGCTCCTGATGTGGCCAGATGAAGGACGCAGGTGCACACTGTGCCACTGTGCTGTGAGCAGGTGGAAGCAGTAACATGCCTTGACTCCCCCCGTACCATAAACTGTGAAATATCCTCTCTGAGATGAAATTATCCCCTGGACTTGTTTTCAAAACAAAAGCTGAACTCTGTACTGCTAGGACCATAAGTTTCAAAGGAGAAGGCTTCATGTTAAACACCCAAGTCCACATTAGGGCATGTAAACAGGTGAAGAGAAAACTTTTTCTCCAAATAGTGTTTAATTCTTACTTGTTTTCCACTAGTTAACCTCCCAAAAGTCAGAAGAAAAACAACATATAAACAATATTTCACATTTAGAGGGCAGAGATTTCCTAGTAAGGGTGAGGAAACAGCCTCATTTTTATAAATGGACTGATTAAGCTATAGAGGCCATGAGTCAGAAAAGTACTTAAGCATGTGGTCGGCTTTAAAGACATAAACAATTCTAATGAAGTCAGCAGCACCACCTGTGAGCTTAAGTTTAGGCACAGACCTTAAAATATCTTCTTAAATTGGGAACAGAGAGGAAAAGGGTGGAACTTGCAAAAATACCCAGCCTCACCTCCCATCCGTCTTGTCCTCTTTGGACACAGTGATGGAGACACCGCAATAGCTGTCAGACCACCACAGAATCACAGAATGGCCAGGGTTGGAAGGGACCTCAAGGATCACGAATCTTCAACCCCCCTGCCACAGGCAGGGCCACCAACCTTCACATTTAATACTAGACCAGGCTGCCCCATCCAACCTGGTCTTGAACATCTCCAGGGACGGGGCATCCACAGCCTCTCTGGGCAGCTTGTTCCAGCACTTTACCACTCTCATAGTAAAGAACTTCCCCCTGACATCCAATCTAAATCTTCCTTCTCTCAACTTAAAACCATTTCCCCTTGTTATCTACCCTGCAAAGTCCCTGTCTCACCCAGCGGTGGTCACCGTGCAAAGGGTTTTGGTGATGGTATTAAGTGCGGTCA
>JAOWBP010000001.1:48852070-48870189 GCA_028571105.1 Tragopan temminckii | reverse complement strand
TGTTGATTTTTCTTTTCTTTAAAAGAAGACGCATTTACCAAAAGAAAAAAAGAAGAAGAAGGGGAAAAAAAAAAAAAAAAAGGAATAAGAACAAAGAAAAAAAAATAAAGGGACAATTCACATAGGAAAAAAGCAGTACACAAGAAAATACTGTCGCACACGATAATTTTCACAAAGATTAACATGGATTAACACTCTTATTACAGAAACCGTACAGTGAAGGAACACAACGGCTCAGGGCTTTTGTGGGGTATCTGGGCTGAGATGATGCTGTAGAGAAAGAACCATTGGAGATGCAGAGCCGGGCAGGGGCATCCTCCCCTTGCAGCGGTGACCGTATTTCACAGCTTTTCCTCCCCTCTTCCCCCATTATTAATTTCGGTGCAGTGTTCATAAACTTCCACTTTCCATCCAGAGTGCACTGGCCCTGTGAGCAGTCAGAAGGTACAAAACGCTCCCTCCACTCCCCCACTCCTGGTTTTAGAAGGATTTTACCATTTGGAAAAAAAAAAGTTTCACCCATTGGTTGGCTCTTAACTACCCGGAGTCTAGCCTCCACCACTTCCCAGATGCCCCTCTCTCTTGTCTCCGTCTCGCGCCCTCTCTCACTCTCTCTCTCTCTCTCTCTCTTTAATAAAGCTATTAGTTACACTTCCGCTCCTTTCAGAAATTGGATTTGGTATAAAAGACACAGGCTACATTCTGGTTCTGCCCAAGTAGAGTCGGTACCCAAAAAGCCTTGGTTTCTCAGTTGGTGAAACATGGGATGGGATCCTTTTTTACACCTGAAATGGTTGTGCCCTGGGATATCCATGGAAGTCTCATTTTGAGAAGAATACAGAACAGAAATGAAATTAAATAAAATACAGAATCGAACACAGAAGGAATAAAAAGGGGGAAAGAGATCCAGAAGTGTTGTATGTAACCACGCGATGTGGAAGCACTGCAGAAGCCTGTTACTTCCTTTCTGAGGGAAGCAGCACTAAGTGTAACCAGCGGATTCTATGGGATGTGTGTTGCCAGTGGCGGAAACCCCTTCTTGCCTGACAAGCTGCAAGCCAAAGTATTCAACGGGACTCTGCCTCCTCCACTCGAGTGTGCTGGTGCTTGCGGGTCTGACCTCAAGAAGAAGAGGCCAGGCAAGTGCCGAGGGCAGCCGTACGCGGTGGTTGAGGAAGAGGGCACGCAGTAGCATTTTGCCCAGCAGACATTTATACCATGTTCATTGGTTACTCAAGTGGCAGAACACAAAAGACCAAGCCAGACAGCTAAGTGAGACAGTGCTGATGGGAACTGACGTTGGCTAAGAAAACAAAGCTGACAAGGGGATGGTCGATGAACTTTGTATTTCGTTTACAGGTTCAACACGTCTCTGTGGGGGCAAGCACTGCTTGTAACAAAGGGGTGAACAGACAAAAGCCAAATTACAGCATTGCCTCTGAGTGGCTGTCACACACCAAACACACACACGCACGCACACACACAAAACCAAAGTAAAACAGGAAAATTGCTAACTCAGGAATTAATTATTTGGCTAACGATTGACCAACAGTACAATACGATCCTTCCTTTGAATATCCTTCATTCTCCTTACACGGGTATCTTCATCGAGATGAGGATCCTACAGAGAACAGTGACTTTGGGAGTACTGTGCTCCCTGCTTCAACCCAAGGAGTTCAGTAAAGTACATAATCTAAACAAGCACGAACACAGCTTATCTGTTGGACTACACGTGCTAAATCTGCATTGTGGGTGGAGTGTTTTCTCAACCAGATTTTGGAATACAGTGGACTATTTGATCTCTGGACTGACTTTCCAACACTATGTTATATCTCAAAACAGAATATACATATTAAAGACACACTTGTACTTTTCCATTTTTAAAGGGCAAAATTAAAAAGAGGCAGCTGTATTGAGTTTTTGAAGGTGTCATTTACAAACACAAGATTTCCCTTAAAAAGTACCAGTTTAAATGTAAACTATAAAACACTGTAATAACTATAAAATGTAGCCAGAAAACTGTTTAAGTAGCCACAGTCTATTATTCAGTTCATATCGGTTTAAAATGTGACTCATTAAATATCTTCTAGAAGGCCAAAGCATTTTACAGTAGCTATAAACATACATACTTACATGTGCATTTAACATCACAATTGATTAAAATACATAAAAGAGTAATCTATTCCTTGGTTTAACTCTCTCTCTTTAAAGATTCACTGTCGTCAGAATCCACTCAAGCAACAATGACCAGGGTGGGCATTTATCGCTATTCCGCCCATACAGAGTTTAGAGTCTTTGAATCGAAGTTCAAGCTGGCTACATGTTTTCAGAAAGGCTAAAACCAGGATGAATGCCCACATTTGAGGTAATTATTGCCATTAGGTCACAGTTTGTGTAATATAAGTGTATCTAAATCCTTCTGTAAAAAACCCGAGGGTACCCCGCGCTCTGCTGGGCCAGCACCCGGGGTCCTGGCCAGTGGGTTTGCTTCCAAAGGGGCCGGTGGTCCCCGAGCACCGCAGCCGCCGGCTGACCGAGAGCCCAGGGCAGTGAGCCTGCAGCGAGCCAGTTTGGAAAAAAGAAAGGAAAAGCAACAACGAAAACAAAACGGGGAGGTGCCATGAAAGAGACGGATAACATTTCTGATCAGAACTCCAGACCAAAGCTTTTCTGTCTTATTCCTTTCCAAACAATTCGCTGGAAAAAAAAATCACATCAAATACGTCAGCATTAAACGTTAACTCTGCGCCAGCACTTCGAAAACTCCTTGGCTATGTTCTCAAAGTGGGATACGCTTTGCTTTGCTCTGAGCATTGTTGCCCCATTGCTTTCTGTTTCAAAGAAGAAACCTTGCTCTAAAGAAAGAAAGAAAAAAAGAAAGAAAAAAAAGAAAAAAAGAAAAAAGAATCCCTGGCTGTCAGAAGTACACGCAAGTATTTACAGGTCTGTGTGAGTCTGCACACGGTTCCCCTCACAGCAAAAGAGTTAAGAACAGAGATGTCACAATATTTATCAGTGCAGTAAAAAATATCATTTTTGGAAAAAAAATATACCTTTAGTATTGCCTTTCTTAGATTAACTACGATAAGCAAAAGATTAAAAACAAACAAAAAAAACCTTTATCCTCAAACACACACAAACAGTTTGTTATAGCAGCACTGCTAAAACTGGAAGGACAAAGCTAACCCGTAAATGAGAAACAGGAGTTTCAAACTAGAAATGCAGAAAGCCAACCTTCCGAGTTTGCTTTGTAAGACTCTTGAGGAACCAAGCTCGTTCACGCTTCGGATCTCGCTCCTCACGCTGTAAATGCTCTAACATGCATCCTTCCATTGACCACACCTGGCACAAGCAGGGCCCAGCATGGCTGCCACAGCCCTCATCCTGCATGCTGCCACACGTGCCCACAGCTCCTATGGGTAGCAGCCACCCTGGGAAGAAGCCACCTCCAGCACCAGGCCCCAGGCTGGCAGCTCTGGCTTGCACAGCACCTCGGTTGGCCTCAGCGGCCTGCCAAGGTCTGGTGCACCACGAGGCCAGCTGGACAACATGGTGCCTCCCACAGCAGCTCCAGCACTGTTTGCCACAGGGCCGACACACTGGCTCTGAGCACCACTGCATGACCAGAGCGCAGGCATGCAGCTGTGGCCTGTTCTGCTCTTGGTTGAAATTCTCCTCCTCCTTGTCCTCCTCCTCCTCCTCCTCCTCCTCCTCCTCCTCCTCCTCCTCAGTGCTATGGTGTGGGGAGCCCAGTGGCACAGATCCACCTCCACGCACACAGGACAAGCAGGACAACTTGCACACATGGTTGCAGACCACAGGTGGCGAGTAGGGACCTTGAAGCACCTCATTAGAGCACTAGGAAGATCTGAGGACAAGGGTGACAGGACAGGTATCAGGCACTGGAGACACGCATTCCAATAGAACAGGAATGGCTACATCAGCAGGAAGGGGAAAGCCTCCCCATCCCATATTTTCCCCACCCTGGGCTAAGATCAGTTACACACACCCTTTGTACAGGCATCCTGCATCCAGCGGGCCTCTCCAATGGGCTGACTGCCAAGCTGCGGAAAAACACGCTGCTCCATCCAGCACCTGTGCCTAGCCCTGCAGAGGCCTCACACCGCAACACTCTTTGGGGTCTGACCCACGGAGCAAAACCAGCATCCTAAATCCAGAGCAAATGCTACAGAAGCATGCAGATCAACCAAAGGCTTATTCCCTCCCAATTTCAACGCCACACTGTTGCCACTGACACATCTTCATTAAGGTGAATGACAATGAGAGAAGAACAAAGTTTTTGACATCCCCTAAAGTTTAGGATAGCAGCAATATTTAGTGTGAATTTCTCTGCTTATCAAGCTAGCTACTTGAGATAACAATAGAAACTTGAGAGAGAAAAAGTAAAAGAAGACAAAAGAGGCAATTCCACAGCTCATCGCTGCTGCCTGGCTGCCGTGGCTTGGTTTGGTTTCTGTACTGGCTGGGGGTCTCCACTCTCTCTCACTTTAAAAAAATTCTCTTTGGTTAACGAAAAAGCTGGGTTTATCTCCCTTCAAGTTTGCCAAGGGAATTTCCTTCAAACCAAATTGCAAGATATAATTCCTTGAAAGTATAAAAAAGGAAACACGTCAGATAGAAGTCTCCCTTTCTTGGAATGCTTCAGGTATTATGACAAAATCGCTAGAGAGAGAAAGAGATCTGATGAGGCCTGATTTGTTAGTGCAAGCAAGCACAACCCTGCTGAGAAAGATGTGATTGCATTTGCTCTCTCAAATGACTGGATTTGACCCCGTCTGCACTGGGAAGTGCTTCTGTTTGGGTCCCCCATTTTTTTCTCCACTCCCTTCCATGTTCTGGTTTCACAGCAGTAATCTGAACATCCACCCCCAAGGAGAGGCAACGTCCGTGCTTTTTTCTGTTTCCCACACAGAGAGATGAGATAATGTGGAAAGGGACTGCCTTTCCATAGTGCCAGCCACTAGCCATCCTTAACACTTTCAGCATCTAAACATTCGCCCCCTCTCTCAAGTTTCCATGCAGTTCATTCCAGGCACACAAAGAGCACCAACCCAACCCAAACACACCAGACCTGTTTACTCCCCAGTGGACTCCACAAGCAAAACAAGCTGGCTGTTATTATGCATGTGGCACTGATAGCATGCAAAGCATTTGTTTCCTCTGCTAATGCGATCAGGTTTCTCCTGCATCTACCAGTGCCACACTTTTCCATCCTATGCCTTTGCATGGGTGTGAGAAAGGAGGTGTTGCTGAATTCCACCAGAAAACATAACTCTCAGTGTTGCAACACCATAGCAATTCAATGGTCATGCTACTCACCTCTCGCCACCAGTGTCCCTTCACCACGATTCTCCCACCCCTACAGCTGGCAGGTCAGCGACTCCAGTGAGGGCAATGTAACAGGCCAACTTCTCTGACAAGCATTGCTTCTGCTGCCCACATGTGCCACACTGCCCTGTTCAACACCCCTGAAATCAGATTCAAGCCGAAGTGGGAGAGCAGACCAGATAGGTACACAGGGAAAACATCGTTAATACAACCAAAATGTGATTGCAACTGAGATTACAACCTTCCATGCTTCAACAGTCCTAAGCCAGAGAAGCACATAAACAAGTAATTAACTCAAAGGGTTTAAGCCTATTCTTTAGCAAAGCACTCAGGTGCATGATTAAGTCTGCTGAAGTCCTATCATTTTTTAAGGAGTTTAAATTCAGTCACTGCTTTCCCCCATTCTAACAGAGCAAATTGAAAACATAAATACCTACATTCTAGAGACTAGAATAGCTTAATAATAAAATTTGAAACAAATAATTATAAAAGAAGAAAAAATCTACATCAGGGGAAAAAAATGCCAACCAAGCATCTGTGAACACCTCACTAACGCTCAGAGAGGAGGAGAGGCGAGGAACCTGCTCTCTGCAGCCTGTTTTACCCAGCGAAAACATCCTGTGCACACCAGTGTTGTTCATCCAGTGATGGGACTGGGAGCCACCTGCCCTCCTTCACAGTGGTTCTTCTGCTAGTTCTGTTTCTGGGGAACTATCTATCTGCTTTTGCTTAAGGGAAAACCCAATCTTAACATGTAGCGTGGCCTCGAGTTAATTGTAAAGGCCACCTGATCGTGGCCTGGAGCACTTGGCGTCTTGATCTCATAGAAGTGTCCAGTCAAACAAAGTGATCTTGAGCTAGATCCTAAGGCCCACGGTCCCCACCTGCCTTTAATCCAGCTCGCTTGACAGATCGCTGTTAGCTGCTGTTCGGTTTTGGCCTCTGAATGAATCTTCCTGGACTTCTGAAATGCAGATGGGGAGTGGAGGACACCTCCTGCCCCTCCAGGCTGTCTCACAGAGCTGCACGCTCCCCCTGCCATTTCATTCTCCGGACAACCTTGCTTCCCCTTTCTCCTGCCGTGTTCACAAACACAGCAACCCTTCTGACGCCACCGATGAAGGGACATAAAATTAACAACAATAACAATACTAAGAAAGAATTAACACAAAGATTAAGGAATGCATGTGCAATTAAAACCCAGAGTAAAATATAATAACAATAAAATAATAACAATAATCGTAACAATCATACAATAAAATAACATTATCTTTCCTTTTCATGACACAAGCAGCATGACACTCTCATTCCTGAACCGGTGGGACAGGAGAGGAATGCAACAGAATTTCAGAAAGAGAACGGGGAATTATTTTTTCTGCCCCAGATGAAAGGGGATGCGTTGTATTTCCAATGGAAGGCTTAAGGTGCACAGACTGCTGGGAGATCGCATCCTCACCTACAGTATATTGAGCTGGAATGAAGGACAGGCAGGAAAACAAAACTGTGTAAAGACAGCCCAGGAATCAGAGCTGGCAACCAGGGAGATTACTTGGTGGTTTGCCAGAAGGCGACAGTCTTGTTGCCCCATCTGTGCGTCGCAGGATCCCCTTTACCAGGCCAGCCAAGCACTCAACACAAGACAATGCATTTGCGCTCATCTTTCTGTCAGCTTCCCTTCTTGAAAGAACCTCCTTCCCTATCGCTGCCAGGGAACCCATCCCTTGCCACCACGACGATGAGCCTGCATCTTGTGAAACACTTAAATACTTCATGCTCTAGTTACCGGGAAACAAGGAGTGGAACTGAGCAGCCACGTAGACTTCAGCTTTCACAGAAACCTTCTATCAAACTCTCTTCTCTCCTTCCTCCCAAACCCTTCCGTATACAAGGCTACTCCCAAGACACTTCTAAATCCCGATGTAGCAGTGCAACTGCTGGTACCAGCAAAACTTTCCTTGATCCTCGCTCCTCGGCGTGGAGGGCCCACACTGCAATGTGGTCCCGGCTCTAGGGACAACCAACTGCGGGAAATCTTCCAGAGCAAGTTTAGGGGGAGGAGGGGAAATGCATTCTGCCACAACTGTGTTACAGCGGGTAAGGCCCAATGACTCTCAATGCTCTATCGTTTATGAAACCTGAGTTTGAATCCCTCAACTGGATTTTGCCATGCTTGCTTTGGTACCCCAATTTAGCCCGTTCCTGATCCCCTCCCACTGACAGATATAGTGAGAGCTGCTGATAACAGCTGCTGTTGCCCCCTCCCACGGGCTAGGGTGTTGCTCCCATTTCAAACACACAACTAGGTCAATCTGACGATTCGGGAGGACTCTGTCCTTCTACTTTACCATCAGCAAGCATAAGGATTCAGTTTTAGGGGAGAAAAGCTGTTCTTCCAACGGGAAGAAAGAGGCCAATCCACAAACACACCTTCAGACCCCTGGGAAGCACACTGGGTCTCACAACAACCCGGTCCCTTCCAGCCCATCCAGTGCTAGAGGAAACATCCTGATACACACGCTTCCAGCCCCAGTGAGCCTCCCCAACACCATGCCAAGTGAGCTAAGATCGACGACGTGGGAAAAGAAAACACCACCACCAGAAGAAGAAAATCAGCAATAACAACCCAAAAAGAAAAAAGAGCTGAGATTAAATTCCGACTAGCCTCAGTCAGTTTCTAGGAGTACCAGTGGAAGTAAACCCTTAAACCGCATCTGTAGTTCGGTAAGGCACTACGAGGGAATGATGTAAAACTAAGACTGTGACAGCTGTAATGGCTGTGCCGAGGAACACACCACAGAGAGAAGGCAGCATCTGCACACACACACGCACACACGTACATACATACCTGGACAATCACATTTCTTACATGCCTATGTTATATCACTTTTCTTTGTGCAATCACATTGAGGAATAATCTATTGGTATCGTTGAAGTTCAACACAAAAGAGTAAAAAGGGTGTATGACCTGTAGAGTGCTACATTCTACCGGGGGCAGCTAAAATGTCTCCTCCTATACTAAAACGGCTAGGGATTAAAAGGAAAACTTCCAAATAAAACAAAATAAAACAAAACTGAAATCCAACAAACATTATTAGAGATCTCATTTAGGAACAGAATTTCTCAGGGATTTATCCAGTGTGTTCGAGGAAAGGGAAAAAAACAACCCCATTGCTTCTGATCTCGACCAGCGCAGCGTGGCCTGTTTTGCCCACATATGTTTAAGCAAATCAGCGTTAGGTCAGAATTTAAGGGCACTGAAACAACATTTCGTCCTCCTCCCTCAGCCTCCTTTAGCCATTTTGTATTTCCAGAAGAACCCCAAAGCCTCATGCGTGCTTTGGGATACAGAGACCACAGCCAAAAATGGGGCAAAACCCTTTGAAATGCTGGATAAATCCCTAATCCATACACCTACTGGATTAAATGCCTGATGGATTTTATTTTAGGTGTTCTGGACAATAAATTTCTAAATGTAGCTCACTATTTGATGAAAATAACCTTTAAAAGTCTATTGGTGAAGTTCTTCAAAACACAGGACCCGCTGGAGGGTCCTTCTGCTTCTCTCTCTCTCTAGTTTGGTGCCGAATGGTGGGTTGGGTTTTTTTTTTTTTGTGGTTTTATATTTTTTCTGTTCTTTTTTTCCATTTTCTTTTTTTTTTTTTTTTTTTTAAATAAAAAGTGTAGAATTGGTTCTCCCCTTTCTTTCCTCTTTCTCGTTTCTTCCTGAAAGTCTCCTTCGTTCAAGTTTCCCACGAGCCTCCCATTGCATTGTTATTTGTCATGTTCTTCAGTACAAAAGCAGCCGCCTCACTCCCCCGTGGCGGGCGCGTCTCTCGCTCCTTATTCCAGTGTTTAGATGTAAGGGTACTGGTTGACCTTGGTGGGGCTCAGTGGGTATCCAGTGTAGACTGTGGAGGCTGGAGAAGCACTGATATAGGTCTGATGGGCAAACTGAGCCTGGTATTGACTCGGGTGGATGGTGGGCGAGGGCAGAACCCGCGGGCCCATGCTGACGGGGACTTGGTGGACGATGCTGGCGGGGTAGGTGGTGTGCTGCACGGCGTGCCGTGCAGACCCTTGGGAGGCCACCAGGTGTGCGACGGTGCCCGTGGAGCCCAGGGCGGCCGGGGTGGTGTATGTGTAGAGGTGGGGTTGGGTGGGCAGGTGAGCAGCGGCAGCCGCAGCCAAGTGAGGATGAACTGTACCGTGGCTGGGACTATTGTGCGGGAAAGAGTACGGGGCCTGAGCTATCGTTGGAGTGATGTAGGCTTGCTGTCTCCGGTGACTCCCTGTGCGATCAGTCGTGATGTGCTGCTGGGCCTGGATAAAGACAGCAATAGTGATAACCGGTTACAAGACAAGAGACGGCTCTTTACATCCTCAACGGTGCCTGGGGGCCACCCCATGAAACCGGGACGGCTTCAGGAAAGTCCCCGGCTCTTCTCCTGACATCCTCAGCATCACCACAATCTTCCCTTGGGAACAGGTGATGGCAAAGGGTCCCTCCCAAGCCTAGCAAGACCCTGTAGCCTTACATGTTCACCACAATGGCCTCTAAAAGGAGAGCAGAATTCCCCACCGTGAGACACGACCTGCTGACACAGCTCACATGGAGACCCAGCCTCGGATGCTTGGGTCCTAAGAACACTTCCACAACTCCACTCGCATGGCACACAGCTTTTGTTACTGACCTCTCTGATGATGTAATACAGTGCATGGATATCTCAGGGGAATTAAATCACCTAGCTACGCCTGGAACAGGCAATTTATTTTCATTCAGTTTGGGTCTTTGAGGTTATCATTTCTAGGATAAGTAAAGCAACTACTCTATTTTTTAAAGATAAAACCCTCTGCTCGATCAGATCCTGCAGGTGCCTGGCACCCTCATCTAATCAGCCATAATTAGTTTAGCACAAGCATCTTCTTGCAGTGGGACAGAAAAAAAAGTACTTTTTCAGAGAGTTCTTCAGGTTTTTTTTTGTTTTTTGTTTTTTTTGCATTGCACAACAATGCCACGGAATTCTACTAGTCATTTGTATTATGGTGTAGTGAGAATATTAAGTAACAAAAAAGTAGGAATTAGAAGGCAGGAAGGGTAGCACTCCATGTTATTTCCTTCTAGTTTTCCAACTCTTTTTATCCTTTTAATAGCTCTCTGTGCTGTCATTGTGGTTTAAAATATGGCAGCCACACCTCTCCTCTACTCCTGGAAACAGCATCTCATCCACTGCCTCCATTTTTACTTGCTTTTATTTCAAGCTAGTTCCAATTTCAACTAAATTTTGAGGGGAAGGGACATCTTTGTCCTACAAATTATTTTGTTTTAAACCAGTTCTGTTCTGGAAGCAAACAGGCACGCTCTTTTGAGCTCTCCAGACATTCTCCTCTGGAAACACTGATAACTGCTGTAACTTCCCTACTCATCACCTCACTTCAGTGAAGAGAGAGGCTTCAGGTGCAGCCTGTGAAAAGGGCATTATTTAATGAAGCTCCTGGGGACTCCCCTGGGCATTTTGATCACAGACCATGAAACATCTTGAGAACTGCCTGATGCCAAGCGATGGGATTTTGTCCAGATCTCAGCCCAGATTTATCATGGAATGAATCAAACTCGTTATGCAACAAGAGGTCATGTTTATGCTTAGAGGCTCAATTTTGCCTTGTCACATCTGATGGAGATTCTCCTCAGAAGATACTCTCCCTGTACTTACCTATAGCTACAGAGACTTCAGACTTTCCTACACTGCCCTGTTTCACCACTTTGTGTCTGAGCTACTGCACCCTCCTCTCTTACACTATTCCCACTCACATTCTTAGATCATCTGACTTCCAAACACATGTTAAGAACACTGCCAGCCCACTCACAGCTGGGATCTGCACTGCCTCTACTGCCAGAGCTAGAAAATCAAGCTCTGCAATGAAGCCGAAACGAATCCATCAAACTCAACACAAGGCCCAACTATCATTAGGTTAGAAAAGGACAGCCCATACTGGAGGAGCAGTGGGTTGCAGCTGGGTGATGCACCACCAAACTCTGTCTCAATTGACTTACCTGGCTTAGATTAAGAGGCTGCTGCTGCTGGAAATGTGCTCCTGGTCGCTGCTGCCTATAGGCAACGGCTCCAGACGAGCTCCCTGAAGAGTGACCGCTGGTGGAGGTCACGGTGCTGGAGGACTTGGACTTGTAGGAGGATGAGTGGTGACTGGTGGTGACTGTGCCAGGAAAGGAAACACATTTGTAGCTTATATCACATTCTTTAATTGCTCACCCTACCTTTTTCTCACCAAGTCTCCTCCAGAGTGGCTTTGAGGAGGAGACATAAAACAGAAGCAGGATAAGAAAAGGGTTTCTCTTAAGAGATACTTCAGCAGTGCATCTTATACACAAACCAGACTGTCATCCTAGACGCAGACAAGCAGATCTGGACCCCAAACTGGCCCTGGAGAAGGCTTTAAAGATCCTTCAGAAGTGTGAGAAACTGTTCTGCCAGCAGAACTGTATGATGCAGGTACAAATCCCAAAGAGAGGAAGGAAAGTACACTGTGCACAGCATACAAAAGCCCTGGCTCGACTGACCTCTTGGTGAGTAGGAAGGAAGAGTGAGCTAGTGGGGAGCTCGCTCTCTGAGCCTTCATGTTCACCAGCAGTGCATCTAAAGAAAAGACTGTCAAGTAGCACAAACCCAATTGCTTTGGGTCAAACTTCCACATAAGCTCCTTTTCAACACACTATACTATCTAATACTGCAGAGGCTCTGGATGAGCAAAACTCATCAGTCCATAGTGAAGATGCTGGGGAATTGTTCTTCCCAGAAACGTCAATAAGTTTGGATGAAAATGCACATGTGTTTTCAATCTCTTATGTGTTGTAAAGTAAACCTATGGAAAGGCAGGGAAGCAAAGGTTCACACTTGCATTTGGGAGCCTTTCCTGTCAAATGTTGAGCTAAAAACTGCACTCTGCTCTTGAGTTTGCACAGAAGTAACTGGGAGTAACACTTGCCCCTGTGACTCCTGTATGTACCAAGGCACATAAGCAATGCAATACAGCTCCCAAGAACAGATGTATCACTTGAGAGCAGGACAGGAGCACGGTTTCTTTGAAAAACAAAACAAACAAACAAACAAAATGAAACCGAACAATGAGATTCTTCCAAGATAAATCATTTATTTCTTACTAATTCTCTTGACGGAAGAGGTGCAATTTACCTGGTGCCAGGCTATCACACTCTACCAACACCTCACTGGCTTGGGTTTTCAGTGGTGGCACGATGATCGTTCGGGGGTTCCCACTGCAGTGAGTCTCTGGAACCCCTTTGGTGTCGTACGTGTTCCCGTTATTCTGTCCTGCACGATGTTGCACGGCGTAAGGGCTGTTGTTGCTGGAGGAATCGGAGTAGGGCGAATCATGCACAGTGACACAGCTGATGACGTTCTTCCTTTGCTTGGACAAGGTGCTGAAACACAAGCACACAAATGGAAACAGTGAATGGGGAACCAGAAGACTCTGCCCACGACAGGCAAGCTCTGCGAAGGCAAAGCACATCCTGCAGTCCTTCAGCAGTTGAAGGCTGCTTATGCCGAATCCCAGGCTTCAAAACTCACTCATTACTATTCTAGGGAAGCCTTTGTAGAGGTCAAGGAGTGAGTAAGACATTGTGGATAGATCTTATATTCACTCTGCTTAGAATAGCACTGAATCAGACTGCCAGATTTATTTTCGGACTGCTTTTTATATACGTGTGCAGTAGAGACCCAGCAGTTATACTATGCTTTGTTGCAAGTCTCACCACCCACACAAAAATGTGGTGGTTTCTCCCAGCCTTCCAGCAATGATTTAATAATAGATGCTATGGATTTTCATTATTAAATCCCATGAATCTACAAAATACACTCTTTTCTATTTACTAATATATTGCAGTGGGCATATATTTTCAAGAAAAATTTGAAACTGAGGAATGAATGAAGAAAAAATGAGTAAAGTATGTGTCGCCATATAGAAGCTCTACGTTTTCTTTTTTCAAATAAGCACTGGGTCTCCTGGCTCTCACATGGATTATCAAGGTCCTGCTGTAGCTAATCTATCTATGGCATCAAAAAAGTGATTAAAAAGGAACATCAACACTTCCAAGATTAGTGCTAGAAGTTCATTATACTAGACTGCACGAGTACAACTGGGATTTGCTCTGCTATTGTGTCTAATTACTCCTGATGGTTTCTCCTTCCTGTTATGAGCTTGTTTAGGGAGAGAAAGGGAGAGTAAAAAAGAGGAGGGAGGAAGGGGGATAGCGAAGATTTGCTTAAATGGCTCACATCCTTGACAGTGCACAGACCTTGACTACAGAAAATAGCTGCTATGTTTCACTGATTGCATTATGTTGTTATGGCAACTGAAGTTTTTAAAATGATGAAAAGAAATGGATAGCACATAAAAAGCTAAGTAATTAGGCTTAATGGTGGAAACAGCCCCAACAGAAACAGAAATGCCATGGAGAAAAAGGAATCCAACTTTTAACTTTTTGAGTGCACACTTTACAAAGAGAGTCCTTCTCCCATTGAGTCTCACCTCTGTTCTCTCACTCTTGCCAGGTCAGAGCTGATTAATCTGGTCTTAGTTTGTGATGGAACCAATTGTTCTCTAGTCTCAGCATTGTTTCTTGCTCAGGGAAAGGCAGAGCATATACTGAAAGCAGTTTCCTTTCAAGGACACTTTTTTGCCTGAATTGTTTTTCACAGTGCTAAAGAATCAATGGTGGGCCCCTTCGACTGTCCCAAAGCCTCTCCAACAGCATTCACAAACTACAACTCACCAGGACTTGTAACCATCAGCTATCTTTTCCATTAAAGAATGCCTCGGGGTGCCGCATTCACAAACAAGTTACCATCATGCAAAGTTCTCCTGAGCTATCAGCACGGTCCTGGCATGGCTCGAAGTGGTCACAAAACCATGATGTTCTAGGCACTGTGAAAAATACCTCACGAGAGGTCCCAGCTATCCTAAGGCACTGACAAAACAGAGCAAGCAGAGAATGAAGGAAAGCTGTTGCACAAGAATCTGAAAGCTGAAAGCAATGCTTGCAAGGCTGGGACCTTTCAGATGGGTAAGGTAGATGACAGCGAACCCTTGTACTCTGGCATTCCTTAAGGAGCTGAGGAGCACTGGATTAGGAGTGAAAAGAACAACAAGCCATCTTAGATGGATAACTACTTTATGCAAAGAAAGATGTAGCAGTTTGGATATGGTGCTACAAAAGAAGAATATTAAGCCAATAAAAATGACTAATATTGCATCAATATTCCTCTCTCCTTCAGTAGAAATGCCTGTAATCATACATTTATGAGTATTCACATTGCTTGCCCTTTGCAGCTACCCTTGGCTGCCAGTTGGGAAGAGAGATATATTCTCTATCTCTGACAGTTATTACATTTTATAAAGAAAAATCAAGTCACTAAAGAGTTTTCTGACAACTGATAAGGTCTAGCTATTCTTTTACAGTCCCTTCCTTACAAAAGGGGCTGAGCTACTGAACTGGAAATACTTGCTCTCAGCTGATACTTGACATGGAAAAGGCTGAGCGGTAGAACTGGAAGGGCATTTTTCTGTGAGATGTGTGATATTTATTATTTGAAAATGAGCATATTTTTCACCAACTTGACCGAAGTTTTGCCAAAGCAGGAGCCATGAGGAATCTTCTCCTTCAAAACATTATAGCTCTTCGGTTAAAAGAAAAAAATCTTTGGTTAAACAAGTGACCCCAAACCCAAACCTTTCAAGAGAAAGGGACCTTAGCAAGATATTAAGTTCATTTCATGGATGAAAACCTGAGAAGGACCTGAGCTATGGTTCTGCCAGAACTTACGCAAGTGCTTAGCACAACTAATATGTGTTGTTCCACTGAAGTCAGCTGGACTATTCCCGGTAATGGAGCTAAAGCACATGGGTAAATATTTGCAGGATTAGGGCCAAAGTGATTAGCCTTTTGATTCAGCAGGCTGCATCATTTCAAGTGCAAGAGAAGTTCCACTGAAAGCAGTCAGATTTTTTTTTTCTTTAGGAAAGGAAGCAACTGCAGTTAATGTTAGAGAATGCAGAGAAGTCAGTCGGGACTATTCACACGCTTGGAGTTAGGCACCTGCTGTACCACAGCCTGCCTGAGAGATTAAGGGTGGGAATTTCAAAAGCATCAAAGGCCCAACTCATGCTGAAAATCAGTTGATTCACAGGCTTAAAGATACACATTAAGCTGAAACAGGGCTTTTGAAAATTCAGCCCAGAAGAGATAGCATTCCCCCTTCTCAAATCCTTGCTAACCGACAACTGCGCTCCTTTCAGCTCCCTCTGAAGACTCAGCTCCTCTCCCCACCTTGCAGAAATGCAGAAGTTATCTGTGTGGGGTCCAGGCTGATGTACTGCCTTCCCTGCTCACAAAGTATCAGGGCTGAGAGCTTATACCTGTTGACACAGCACTTGCCTACTCAGCAAGCTTACTGTATTCCTATAACTCAGCTACAGCTTTTGGGGATGTTTGTGCTTACACAGAAAAATACTATTAAAGTCTTGCCCCCTTCCTATTAAGCTCACTCCAGCCCTGGTAATTGCTTTCCCTCCTGCAAGCACAGTAGCAGCAGCATACATGATTTAGTAGCGCTGAGAGCCAGCGTGTGCTCCTGGTCAGCTTGTGTGCCTGCCTGCTCTGTGTGGGTAGGTGTATTTTAATTTTCCAGATGAGGGAGAGGGGGAAAGATTACCAAAGTGGCATCAAATCCATCTACACAGACTGAAAAGCAGTAAGTTGTGAAGGCTTTTTAACCCTTAGTGGCAGGAACTGTATCCTCCCTTCCAGCAGCTGGAAAAACAAGCATTGCTGTGTAAGCTTATTAGTTTACAAGTAACAGACTGTTCCCACTCAGTCCTGAAGGGCTTAAGCTCAGACTTGGACACAAAGCAATCCGTGTTCACTGAATGCACACACACCCTCAACACAAAGCAGAAGCAACCCTCAGAGACAGCTCTCTAGCATATATCACCCTTGTGAGTGCACAATGCACTCACAAGACGTGGATCCTTATTCCCCACAGTAAGGTAGGACTTCAAAGAAAAACCTGATGGAGGAAACAGAAGATACTATGTGCACAGGTACAACAGGGTCAGAAATGAAGTTGGGCATCCAAGATCCTGTTAATGGAAAGGTGCCAAAGGCAGATTCTGAGAATAAAATGTGGGAGGAAATCAAGGAAAAGAAGATGCTGAATTAGGTACTAAAGCTACACAGACTAAGTAGTGAGGGACATGGACAACAGCAGCTTGCAGGTTAGGAGGAGATAATTTCTACTTGCTGAAGGCCAAGCTCAAAAGCATGGTATGTGACAGCATAACACAAACAGGATCTTTTTCCCTGAAAATCTGAAGCTCCACCAGAATTCCAGAAAAAAAAAAAAAAAAAGGAGTCTAGGAGGGGCAGCCTCCAGTGTGTGGTTCACACATATAGTTGCAAGCCCTTCAGGCTGGGTGAAGCTATGGCAGCAGAGTCTTTTGGCTCTCAAGGTCACTAAGATGGCCTTCTTTTTGGGGGAAAGAAGGTAGCTGTCCCACATCTGTGCCACCAAATTGGTGTGCAAGTACACCACAGTACATTAGCTTTTCATCACACAAATTTCGTTCCAGTTCTCTGAAAACTTTAGAATATGAAACTTTTGAGTTTGTTGCTCCAGAATAATCCATCCATTCTAAGAAAGTATAGAGTCAGCCAACAAAAACTCACACCACCACTCTTCACATTGAGATCTTATGCCATGCATAGCTCAGTGTTGAGAACATACCCCTCTCTGTGAAGCTCAACCTCTTTCCTGACCTGTTAATCTGCTCTCACTTTCTTTGTGACGGTATGAAGTACTTATCAAGTACTACATCGAGGCCATTTTATTAGGGTAAATAGCTACATGCTGTAGCTATTTAAGTCAAATACACTGAATTGCTTAGCAGGTTGTAAAGGTCCTGCTGCTGATGGTTTGTTGAGAGTGCTACTGTCTATCTGTTATTTTAGGTATTAGCTGCATGTTGGTGTGTCTTCTGGAGATGGAAGGCAGCAATCTTTTCACCAGATGATTGTGGTTAGTCAACGTATTGCTATGCAGAGTCAGTCCATTATCGTGCACAGCATAACATAGCCACAATAGGCTAGATGTCAACAGTGAACTTCAAGCGGTATTTTGACCCTCACATACACATCAGCAAGTTGGCAAAAACACCTGGTTTGTCCCTGCCAGAAATTTCTGCATGTAAAGGGAATGAATGCCCTCTGAAGTACGCTCTACCACCATTGCAATAATGGAAACAAGGCAAATAACAACTCACATCAGCTCCTGCTCCGTTATAAGACCCACACAGAGACTTCGTTGTATGGTTTACCGTCTTAAGGAAAAAAAAAAAACAACCCTGCAAGAATTCTGTGGCAGTGAAGATGGCCAGTGAGGCTGGTAGTAGGTCTGCCTACACATCAGCTTTGGTCAGCTTTCTTGAGAAGGCTCCAGGGAGACCTCATTGTGACCTTCCAATACTTGAAGGGAGCGTATAAACAGGAGGGGGAACGACTGTTTACATGGGATGCTAGTGATAAGACAAGGGGGAATGGTTTTAAACTGAGACAGGGGAGGTTTAGGTTAGATATTAGGAGAAAGTTTTTCACACAGAGACTGGTGACGCACTGGAACAGGTTGCCCAAGGAGGTTGTGGATGCCCCATCCCTGGAGGCATTCAAGGCCAGGCTGGAT